>OX596286.1:21785978-23030144 GCA_951394225.1 Harpalus rufipes | reverse complement strand
TGTGTGTGTGTGGGCATCTGTGTGTATGTGTATGTCAGCCAGCTATGCTAACCATGTAAATTGCTAATATATCCAGATAATTCAAATTGACAGATGTCAGTATCAATGAAACAAATGGGAAAAGCTAAAAAAGATGATGTCAGTGTCAAGTGCAATTAACGTAGTTTGTTTATGAAATCATTTTACTAGGATCTTTTGCAAGAAGAGTCACGTGACTTTTCTGACCTTGGCAAGCAGATATGGGGCCCCGTGTCAAAATGACTAATTATGTCCATAATTTTTCATTCAAAATTTCATGATTTTTTTTATTTCATGTGGTTTATTTGTTATCAGTGTGGAATTCAGTTGCCAAGAAAATTATACAATAGCAAAAAATGAAATTTTGAATAAAAATTAAGACATTTGTCATTTGTGGACGTAATTAATAGCGGTCACGTGACTGCTCGCGCCATATGAAATTTGTACATAATACACAGGATTGACGGAAAGTAATACGTTGACTACATCAAATTTTTTATTTTTACTACAAACAAATATATTGCTACATGTATTTTTCAACAATAATATACGTTTATAAAAATACTAAACTCGCTTTCACTGAGGTGAGTACTATTATTAATGAATGATAGTATTTATGATTTTAATTCGAACATAATTCAGTTAAGCATGAACAATAATATTGAAAGGAACAATGTTTGTTATGAAATAAATTGATTTTCATTTAACATTTTTGCCCAATTCAACTCAATAGTAGAATAATAGTTTCAGTTTATCGTAATTTTCACCAAAGTGGCGTATTCAACAACAAATTTAAATTCTTTGTTCAGTAAACAAATCATATCAAAGTTTTTAACATGCATCGATAGAAAAATGTTAT
Source organism: Harpalus rufipes (assembly GCA_951394225.1). Classification (NCBI taxonomy): domain Eukaryota; kingdom Metazoa; phylum Arthropoda; class Insecta; order Coleoptera; family Carabidae; genus Harpalus; species Harpalus rufipes. The sequence continues at coordinate 23,029,267 of OX596286.1, read as the reverse complement.
AGCAAGGAACAATCGTTTTGATTGGTATTATTTTCACGCAACACATTTGCATTTTAATTGTTTGATATTTGTAACCAACGGTTCGGATTTTTAGCGTAGGAAATGAATAAACAGCCACACAGATGAAATTACTAGATGGATTATAAAAAAACACATGCACGATTTAACGGAAGTTCATTTTTCTGTTTTAGTTAATTATTAAAACCAACAACTCTGCTCAACCAAATATTGCTCTTTCATTTGATAGAGAATTTTTCAAACTAATTTTAGTTATTCTTTAGAAAAGATGAAAGGCTGGCAGATAATTAAAAAAATAACAGAAAATTATCAGTATGCAGATAGAGATCACTTCAGGTATGTATTGAATTTCAAACCTCGCGCAAAGAAGAAACTTTTCAAAAAATTTCTGTCCCGTAAAATTTAATGCAGTTCTTTATACATAGAATTTTAGAGCATAAAATTATATTTTTTTACCTTCCGTCAGCTTTAGCTAAGGAAGGTACTGTCTTTAGTCAAAAAATTCAATAGGGAGATTCTAATGAATAAGCCCATTTTGGGGTCCCTAGAATACAAATTTACTAATTTTACTATGATGTCTGTATGTATGTATGTATGTGTGTGTGTGTGTGCGTGTGTGTAAGAGAGAGAGAGAGAGAGCGAGTGAGTGTGTGTGTGTGTGTGTGTGTGTGTATGTGACGATCGTTTCGGATCGCATAACTCCAATAACACAATTCCAAAAAAAATATTTTTTTCGTAATCCTCCATATGCAGACGTGATAAGATTTTGGTTATAATTGGTCCACCGGAAGTACCCTGCAACTTTTAACAGTTTTTCTTGGAAAAATGCAGTTAATTATCATTTATTGACATTTAATGATTATAAATTTTAAAGAATATATTATTCTCTATATGATTTGATTGCATTTTATACTTCATATTCAATAGATATAGTCAAAGAATTATAAAGATATTAAATTTCATAAATCAGCCAGCTCTGCTAACCATGGAAACTGCTAATATATTCAGATAATTCAAATTTACAGATGTCAGTATCAATGAAAAGAAAATGAATGTGGCAGAGACTAAGATATTGAAATAGATGTTGGGGAATACACGGAAAGATAGGGTAAGGACTGATAGGTAAGGGATATGGCTTGAGTGATGAAGTTTTTAACAGATACAAGAGAGACGATTACATAAGTTTGAACATTATGAGGAAAGATGAATATATTGGAAGAAGAATGAATAGCTTAGTAATAGAATGTAGAAGAAACTGAGGAAGCCCAAAGATAAGATGGAAGAACTATATTGCGGAAGACGAGAGAAAGGGAACTGAATGAGGATAACACGTAAAACAGAAATATGTGGAAGAAAATAAAAAATAAAACAGAAGATGTCAGTGTCGAGTTCAATTTGAATAGTTTGTTTTTGAAATAATTTTATTGGAAATATAGGATCTTTTGCAAGAAAATTTATGAATGGAATTTGTACATAATACACTGGATAGACGGAAGGTAATGTGCTGGCCGCATCAGATTTTTGATTTATGCTTTTGGTGACCAAACAATCTTAATTAAAAAAAAAATAGATCAAGTAGATATACGAAAATTTTAAAAATGAACGTTGCCTAAACTGTCATACCATGGTGTTGACAATTAACTGGATGCTAGATACTATAATAATCCATTCATGATAGCAAGAATTTTGAACTAACTCGCGATCAGAGATAACGAGACAAGTCGTTCTATTGGTTCGGCATGAAAGTTAATCTCTTCCAACCAATAGTATGACTTGTCTCTGCTCACGAGTTATTCAATATACTCTCGGTATCGTGAAAGAGTGAAAGGATTATAGATCTACTTTTAACACATTTTAAATTTAGAAATATTGGATTAAAATATTCAAAATTTTATGCTTTAGCATTTATACCAGGAGAACATGGGAGATTAACATGGGTAATCAGTTTATTGTAAACCCCCGTTCTAACTTAGAACGATGGTTCTGGTAACAATAGAAAGATAAAAAATACATGTAAATTATGTAATATTTTGATCCCATAAACTAATTATTAAATTGATTCAATTTTGTATTAATAGCGATACTCATGCCGTTTACTACAAGATACACAAATGTTTGACATTTGATCTGTCAGAATTAGTTAGCTATGATTTTTTGTATTTTCTTTTTAATGTTTTATAGCAGATTAGAAAATTTAAATTACGAAAATTGTAACATAATATAATTTGCACAAGTTTTGATACATAAAATGCCAAACATTTTTTATCTTTTTGTTCAAAAGTCCATAACTATTAGTAATAATACGAAATAGAATACATTTAACAATTAATTCATGGGCCTATAATTTATATGTATTTGGTGTTATTTGATGCAGAATTTTTTTATCTTTCTACTGATCTCACAACCATTCTTGTTTTAAAACGGAAGACAGTAGTCTGCAAAAAATTGACTAAAAAAACCCGGTATGTATAAAGCACCTCATCAAGTTTTACGGGAAAAGTAATATTTGAAAAACCTAAATTTTTTCCCATGTTAAACGCCTACGACACGCATTGTTTGCTCATCCTTTATATGTATGCATATATTATTAAATATATTTGTCAACCAATAAATATATTTATTTATGAACCTCAACAAATATTATAATTAAACACCCTTTAAAAATATGCAAATACAATGTTTTTCATTAATAAAAAAATTAATTTAATATCATTACATAACATGTTTTCATAAATTAAAATAATAGTGAATAAAATAAAATGTTGAAATACATGACAGCACATCTCTGTATAAAAAACCTATGAACGTCATTAAAAATCGCACACTCAATAATTTTTGCATTGTATTACAAAAACGCATGTCAAAGTACTGCTTGTCTGTGACATATGTTCCCAATGTGCTAATTAATTTAATGAACCAGAGGTAAATATTCCATTATTTCTACAATACATGAAAGGGAGATTTTGTATTATTTTCCATTTAAAAGCTCAGACTTCTACGTATAAAAACTATATCATGTTCATGTTTAGAAAATAATGCTTTTGAAACCGTGTAGTGTATTCATGTTACAACATGGATTTTCTTCAAAAGCTGCTCAAGAAATGTTGCTACTATAATATGTTGTGCATGGTAGATATTTTAAATGAAATTTTCTGTGGAACATGGAGTGCATTTTCAAGAACGTATTTTTATTATTCTGTAATTTACGGGATTACTTTTATCAGTAAAATATACATGTAGTTCATAAATCATCTTGATTTATTTGTGTGAAGATATAAAATATTTAGTTAGATTGTATTTCTTTTCCATTTTATAAATTTACTTTGTCATTTCACGGGTAATAGTTATGATTATGGGTTTTGACAAATCATTTTTCGGTTACATGCCAAATGCAAATAAATCACTAAATTAAATATTTCAGATCAAATTTAAAATTTGTTGGCTTATAAAAACAGATTATGAAATATCTTTCTGCAAATTTTAACAATTGAAATATAATTACGTAACTTTGGTACTTATTTTTTTTTTAATACACTTAGATTGACATTAATTAAGTAATTAATAATAATATAGTTTTTGTATACAATTTTTTACATATATCATTTTGCCATGAAATTGAGTTACCTATAAACTAGAATAGTAGTTTGTAAAACAAGAGTGGATATGATGTCCATATTGTAAGAGAATGAAGTTTGAATTTGGCGCCGTAGACGGAGTGCTCAATCATCCGCAGGCGATATGGACATTTCACTCAAGTTATACAGCATAGTTTTTCTATGAATAACGAAAATACGAAATGTAGAAATTTGAAATGTTATTGAACATTATTAAATTTTAAGGTCATTTTATGTACTTGCTTTCCTATGTTTTCTTAATGTCATTTGTCATTAAAATTATATTTTATGACTTTGCTGACCTTGGCAAGCAGATATGAAATTTGAATGAAAAATTATGAAAAATTTGTCAGTTATGGAATAATTAATAGCTCTCAGTCTGACACGGTCCCCTACATCTGCTTGCTAAGGTCAACAAAGTCGCGGACTGCTCGCGCCTTATATATATACAATGTTTTCTTCTTCTATATTCTGAAATTATTGTCAAATATTGACTTGTTAAATGTGATATTTTATATCGTTCTTGTTCTCATTTTTACCTCTCGCTAAGAGAGGTATTGCATTCATGCTAAAAATCGCATATCCAGATTTTATTGAATAAGCACGTTTTAAGGTTCCTACAATCCGATTTTAACATTTTTACGATGATGTCTGTGTGTGTGTGTGTGTGGATGTGTGTGTGTATGTGTGTGTGTGTGTGGGATGTTGGAAGGACGGTTACTCAAAAACTATAAGACTTTAAATTTGTTTAACTACGTATTTCCCAATCGGACATTCATGGGCAGATCTGAAAAGGTTTTGGTAACAATTGGACAACCGGAAGTAGAAGATTCTTGAAAAAAAAAATTCTAAATATTATTTTTTGAAATTTTTTTTTGGTAATATTAAATAAAATGAAATTCTCTATGTGATACATTTAATTATTTTATTATATATTCTCTAGATTTAGAGATAAAAGAAATATAATATATAAAATAATCTGTTTTAATAAATTTTACAGCCGAAAGAATGCCATGCAAAATAGTTGAAAATTTGAATGTTTGTAACTGACAGATAAATGTCAGTGTCAGAAATCTGAAGACATTACTGAAGATGTTTTCTGGAAAGTACATACATTATATTATTTCTTATTGTATTTATAGTTGAATATTTAAAATTATAGGTATATTACACATACCCTTCAGAAATACTGTTAATGCCAACAATGAATTGGAATCATCTCGAAAAATTAGAAGAGTAGACTAAATTTCTTCATAGAATGAACTTATATAAAAAAAATTGAAATGGAAAGAATAGATATAAGCGAAAATACAGCTCGAAGGAAGACGATATTGAAATGTTATAAATACAAGGTGAAAGTGAAGATGGTCTCCACTCTGCAACGTAAAATACAGAAAAATTGTATCTCATCGAAATAATGAGTAATGAAAGAAAAATGTACTTGGAGAATCTCTTAAATCTTGATCTGTGACTATTATGGAGGTGACAAGTCTAAGTTGAAGGACTTAAATTTGTTTCAAACATTATGGGACAATGTACACCAGCACTGAAGCTAGAGTAACATTGAACTGCGAAAAAGCTATCAAATTCTTCTCAAGTAAGTTGTAAATATTGACAAAATTACACATCGATATAAGAAAATAATCGGAGTGCAATCTATGCATCACTTTATTAAAGGGAATTAGTGTTATTTAGAAACAACATGTATGAAAAAATTAAATGTAAAAGAAGATATGTAAGAATAGATGCACAATCCAGATATATACATTTTAGACTTCCCAAAATTAATGTTTTTACTAGAAGAATATGAAGAGAAAGTAAACAAGAACGTTGTTCGAATTGAAAGTCCCTGTTACCAGCCTAAAATTTATATATGGTAAACTCTACTTTGTAATTTATTGTAGATAATTTATAGTAAAATATCTTAGATTTTGTAAATATATGTGAAAATTGTTTTATGTTGAGACATGCTCTTATTGAATAACAAAGAAGTTTATACGTCATAGACTTATATGAATATATTATCTGTATTTCTAAAAATATTCTTTGCTTTATGATTAGAGCCACGTAAAATATACGGCGAGAGGTTATGTGCTGGCCACATCAGATTTTTTTATATGTTCTTTTTGAAATTTATAACTTATTTGATCTATTAATTTATAATATAATTCAGTTTAAATATTAAATTATTCAAATCTCTTTTTATAATGATAATATTCCCATCTAAATGACAACATTGGAATATCAAATGTGATATTTGTACCGATCTTCTTCTTAATCTTGTAATAAATGAATAGACAGTTGTTTGGATTCCATGACTTACGTGATTTGTGTTCGTGGATATGAAATTATATCCGTTCAGTTCACTAGTATTGCCTACATTTCCATTGTGCAAATTGTGAAGAAATGATAAGTTTTTCAAGTAGAAAAAAATATTTTTCGGATACAGGCCAAAAGCTAATAAGTCACTAAATCAAAAATCAGATTTTGAAATTTCTTTCTGCAAATTTTGACAGTTGAAATATAATTATTAATGATAATTGCATAACTATGATACTATACTTAATTTTTTTTAAGACACAAATTAACATTAATTAAACAATTGTATACTCGTACTCTTATACATTGTGGACTAGCAATTTTGTCAGAAAAATATCCATTTTCAATGTTCAGTTCAGCAGCTAATGCCCAGTTGCGCATTAGAAGTTTTGAAACAATTTAAGGCAAAAATTTAAGCGCAAATTCTTATTTAATTAAACTTTGTATTAAATTAAATACCTCTGTTAATGAAAATTATACAGTTTGTTATGGAAAACGAGTCTTTAATATAATAAAGAAGTGTCATAAAATAGCCTTGAAGTGAGTAAAGGCAACTTTAAATTTTGTTTTTTTCCTAAATTGTCAAAATTACATTCGAACACAATTTGAAAAAACTATCAATCACTTTATTATTAATTGAAACAATCAATGACAATGACTATGTCATATTTCGATAATTTCAAAAATACGAGGTAAATGCTTTTCATCGTGCATCTCATTTTGATGCAGCAAACATCAATAACCCATTCCGTAATAGACCAGTCGTGATGTTTATTTTAAAAACATTTCCAATTCGTTTCCACAAAATTTCATTAATCCAAACAGGTTCAACATTAATTAATCCGGATTACCAAAATGCATGCAATGGCTTTTAATACCAAAATAAAAACGACGGTTCCCCCTAAATTATGCCCTCATATGTGACACCTGCGACGATTATAATATGTTCTGGGTCATTCACGAAAGTCCTGGATCGTAATTCTAAACTACAATGCGAAAATGATAGCAGAAGCATCTGGCAAAGAACAATATGTAGACATATTCCATCCTGAAGTAAAAAACAGAAAATATAATACCACAGCGACGACGAGTGGACAAAAGTCAAGTGAATAATATAAAAATAGATGTGTAGAACTGTGCATTACAGTTAGGTTATATTAAAGTTTGTTTAAACAAATTAAAACGTCACATAAATATTTTTCGAATTACAAAAGAATTCCACCAACTTGTATGCCTGCAAAGCGAGCAAATTTTTAAAGCTTCTGCTGCCTAGATGACCATCTCCCAATGTGCTAGATTTCATCCAAGTTAATATGGCGTCATTTTAACTAATCAGCTGATACTTGATTACAATTTAGCCAACTATTTTCAAATTAATTAATAAAAACAATCATTGTTTTTATATCAATTTCTTGTCGCATGTATGTACCACTAAAAAAGCTTTTTTTACCTCTCGCTAAGAGAGGTATTGGATTCATGCTAAAAATCGCATATCCAGATTTTATTGAATAAGCACGTTTTAAGGTCCCTACAATCCGATTTTAACATTTTTACGATGATGTCTGTGTGTGTGTGTGTGTGGGATGTTGGAAGGACGGTTACTCAAAAACTATAAGACTTAAAATTTGTTTAACAACGTATTTCCCAATCGGACATTCATGGGAAGATCTGAAAAGGTTTTGGTAATAATTGGACAACCGGAAGTAGAAGATTCTTGAAAAAAAATCTTCTAAATATTATTTTTTGAAAATTTTTCATGGTAATATTAAAGAAAATTAAATTCTCTATCTGATACATTTAAATATTTTATTATATATTTCATAGATTTAGAGATAAAAGAAGTATAATATATAAAATAATCTGTTGTAATAAATTTGACAGCCGAAAGAATGCCATGAAAAATAGTTGATAATTTAAATTATTTGTAACTGACAGATAAATGTCAGTGTCAGAAATAATGAGTAATGAATTAAAAATGTACTTGGAGAATCCCTTAGTTCTTGATCTGTGACTATTATGGAGATGACAAGTCTAGGTTGAAGGACTTAAATTTGTTTCAAACATTATGGGACAATGTACACCAGTACTGTAGACTAGAGTAACTTTGAATTGCGAAAAAGCTATCAAATTCTTCTCAAGTAAGTTGTAAATATTGACAAAATCGGAGTGCAATCTATCCGTCACTTTATTAAAGGGAATTAAGGTTATTTAGATATAACAAGTATGAAAAAATAAAATGTAAAAGAAGATATATAAGAATAGATGCACAATCCAGATATATACATTTTAGACCGCCCAAAATTAATGTTTTTACTAGAAGAATATGAAGAGAAAGTAAACAAAGTTGTTCGAATTGAAAATTGCTGTTACCAGCCTAATATTTATATATGGTAAACTCTACTTTGTAATTTATTGTAACATAATTTATGGTAAAATATCTTCATGTTGAGACATGCTATTATTGAATAATAAAGAAGTTTATACGTCATAGATTTATATGAATATATTATTTGTATTTATAAAAATAATCTTTGCTTTATGCATACAGCCAGGTAAAATATACGGCGAGAGGTTATGTGCTGGCCACATCAGATTTTTTTAGTTACTTTATGGGTGAGCCTCCTACTACACAAAATGACGGAAATGAAGTTCTATAGCCCAAAAGCATACAAAAAGAGTCAATACGTTTTCAAAACGTACGGAAGTGTGTGATATATAATGGAAAAAAGTTATAGAAATCTACCCTGGTTCAAATCCAATCGGAATCAATTACTACAGTACAAATTTCATAACAGATACTATCCTTAAGGACTTTTATAAATAAATACACTTTACCGGTTTCAGGATATTAAGCCTTTGTTTACATATACAAAAGTAGGCTGATAACTAAGCAATAACTGTATTTGTACAATAATATTACCAAAATGACATGTCAACAACAGTCTACAAAATGAAAGTAAAATAAAATGAAAATATTATGCTCTTCATTAATACAGAGCACATAATATGAATATTTATCATATTGGTCAAATTTCAAAATAATTGTTCTGATTATCATATCATTCTGAAAGTAGTGTTGATAAAAAAAATTCAAGAAATAATATTTATTAATAACATATTTATTTTCTGGACCGATAAAGTATTGAACAAACCACGGATGTCATAACAAGCCTTAGATGCTTTAAAATCCTCGGATTTCATACCGACTTCTGCGGCAGTTATGATACTTATAATATATATATATATATATATATATATATATATATATATATATATATATATATATATATATATATATATATAATCTTAGGTATGTTAATAGCTATTACAGAAAAATATATTCCCATTATTCAAATCTACTTATATTAAATAGCTGCATTTTTTTTTTAATTTTATTTTGATTTAATTTTTTTTAGTGGTAGTACATGCCATAGCCAACATATTCAAAATGAAAATAATAAATAAACCTATCATCACGGCATATTACCCATTGCTGGGTGTGCCAATCTGCTTTGTATACAGATATCAGTAATGATGAAATATTCGTACCGTGTGGGCGCTTACCAGGCGTCACCACACGGGCATGCATTTCTGGCGTGGAGAGTGCACCACACAAGTCAATTTTGTGCCATTAAAATTCGAAGTGAAAATAATAAATTCTATTTAAATAGATCTGATTGCCGAAACCTATAAATTAACTTTCTCTGTTTAGGAATTAAAATTACATGTTCTAGCTTACATATTCATGCTGGAATGAACTTCAGTCCTAAACGATTTTTGGTGACATGTTGGTACTAGGAACTATATTAAATCCACAAAATATCTAAGTAATGGACGAAATAAACACACAAATCACTGTAACCATCCAAATTATTTTGCCATAGAAGAAATTGTCAATTAATAGTTAAATAAAAACCGAAACAGAGAAAATAGAATAAAACACTCGTTACAGAAGCTCTCCACTACGCGGATAGACCCGTTTATTTATTTAAAATGCTCGTATCAACATTTTCTCGTAAAATGAAGTAGATTTTACCCAAGATAATAAAATATAAAACTTTTTTATTTAGATTAAATCGATAATATTTTGCAACCCATTTGAGTTGTCAGGAGATAAAGTCTTCAAATCGCAATTGTGTGTAATGCGATTTTATTTCCAATGAAGGCATCCATGAACCTTACAACTGAATTGAAAGATACCCAAGTGAAAAATACATATAAGCAGTCGAAGCATTTCATGCCGTTGTATAAGTCGACAGCTTTGAACTGGATATTGTCACAAATAACGTCAGCATAAGTGCCTTAGTTGCCTACTACAACTCACCGCTCCGTAAAAATTATTTTCTCCGGGCTCCGCTTTCATCGTGTTCGCGCACTCATACGTGGAGTGCAGCAGAAGTGAATAGAGCTCATACAAACGGAATTATTGAACATATACCGCAATGTAAGTAGTTTTGTTACCTATGTTTCTATTTCGTTTTATTACCGACCGCTTTTTGTGCTCAGTTGTAAGCACAGCATTGTACGATGTTTGAATTTATCTTTCTTTCGGACGTGTATAATCTGTTTACTTGGATATATAAATATGTTTTTAATGCGTAATTAACCCCTACCCCAAATTCATTGAAATTTAATTAATATTTGCTTTCCAAATATCGCATTAATAAACATGGTGTTTAATTTTTCCATCAAATCTCATTTATTTACATTCATAATTATTAATGACATGCAAAATTAAAAAGTTTAGGTATATGTTTTCCCAGTATATCAATTTGATTTATAATGATTTTGATAATATCGATTCATTCTTAAAATAGAGAACTTTTATTAAACATCACAAGTCACTTTCTCGGACACAAGGTTTCATAGAAAAATAACTTTTTTCGCGATAGCCCAGAAAATGTGCTGTTTCTGATTACTTTTTACCTCTCGCTAAGAGAAGTACTGGATTCTTGCTAAAAATCGCATATACAGATTTTAGTAAATAAGCACGTTTTAAGATCCCTAGAATTTAATTTTAACATTTTTACAATGATGTCTTTATGTATGTGTGTGTTTTCTCAAAAATTATAAGTCTTAAGACCTATGTAACTCCGTATTCCTTAGTCAAGCGGAAAAGGTTTTAGTAAAATTGGACAACCGGAAGTAGTAGTTTCTTAAAAAAAATTCTAAACATTATTTTTTCAATTTGTTATTACAAATATTAAAGAACATTCAATTCTCAATTTGACATATTTTTTTATATTATATCTTCTATAGATTTATAGATAAAAAAAAAACATAATATATAGAATAATCTGTCAAAATCAAATATTTTTAATTGACAGGTAAATGTCAGTGTGTGGTCAGTGTCAAAAATCAACAGTTTTATTTACATTATTGAAAGCCTTTTCTGGGCAGCGCTTTTCTGGGAAGTACATTTAATATTCCTATTAATTAAATATTTATCATTATAGGTACCTATATTAAATATCCTTTAAAAATATCAACAATCCCGTATTATGTATTTTTAATAACTACATAAATGGTTTGGATTCGAAAAATAAATACATAATGTCAATCCCGTTAATGAATTGAAGAATCTAGAATATTTAGATGAGTAGGAGAAAATTTTTAGAATGATAAAAAAAAACTAAATACCTACTTGTAAAGAATACGATACTTATGTAAAATAAAATGGAAATGACATTGTAAAAATGTTAAAATCAAATTTTGCTTATTTGTCAGTATTTAGGGGTTCCAGTTCTTGTACAAAAAATGTAAAACAAAAATTATTACCAGATTTATTATCTATAAGGTTAGTTCTACGGATTCTACGCTTACTAAAATAACACCCTGTATACGTGGGTATGAGGAAAATGTCCGTAAATAGGTGAATCTCCTTCGGAGCGTTAATTCAATTTCCCGTCACTTGAACTACTCATAAAGGCCTTGAAATCTAACTGGTGTGAAATGCTTTGGGAGCATTGTAGTCCCAATAAACTATATTTAGTCGTATTAAAAGGTTAACCTGCATAACAAAAGCATCTTCGTATCCCACATCCTCTTATGTAGGCCCAGGTCTTTATCTCAGGCCCTTGGCTAAACTTCGTGATCGGCTACCCTTTGGGGATCAAAGCTCAGCTTTGGACCTGGCAGACATGTTATCTTCACACACCGGGCTGCCCGTGACGTGGTACGTCACTGCCATTGTTCCTACATAGATGGGGAAGTCGTCCCCTGCGATTTTGACGTAACTATATTCTAGCTACAAACTCTACTCGTACGTAACCTATTTATCCTTATATTAACATTCAAATAAAGGGAGCAGAGCACATTATATGACTGGATTTGGTTCTGAGGGTCAGAGTTCAAATATAACCAGAGTTAATTCCAAATTAGTTGCGAGAGCCCGTGAGGTAACGCATGATAAAGTCAAAGACATTATCGAAATTTGAGAATAAATGCATATTGTCACACCCAGCAATGGGTAATACGCCGGACTTATTATTATTACTGCTATAAAAACCATAAAAAATAAAATATCATCACGGCATATTACCCATTGCTGGGTGTATCAATCTGCTATGTACACAGATATCAGTAATGATGAAATATTTGTACTGTGCGGGCGCTTACCAGGCGTCTCCTCACGGGCACTCAATGCTGCCTTGTAGAGTGCACCACAGGGCTCAATTTAGTGTCAATAAAATTACCTGATCTTGTGAACATTTTATGTAAAAATGATTTCTTGACTTCGTACGATAGAGTTCAAATTATAACATTTTTATGACCTAATAATATTGCATCAGATGCAAGATTTTTTTCCTTAAATTCTTAATTTTTAAAACGCAACGCTGAATCTTTTCGTTCGCGAGATATTTAACTTCTAAGTAGTTTTAATGTTTCATGAAAACATAAACATCTTTTGATTCCTTAGGAAAAGTTAAGTAAAAATGCAAAAAACCAATAATTTTAAATAACTACTTCAGTTTTTATAAAGAAATCCAAAATGGACCAAAGTAGAAAAAAATAGTCAAATGTAGGTAGAAATTATTAGTATTTATCTGATTAATTGAAAATTGAAGAACGAGCAGATTTAGATTTTTTTTAAGTAAACTAAAACCAAATTTAAAATATTTTTTCCACTACCAATATCGTATTTGAAGGTTTTTTTGTAAAAAAAGTGCACATGTTCACAGGTTCATTTTACCGTCAAGGTATCGTTTTCTATTGACGACGGGATGTAAGTAGCTCCCTTACGTCCCTATTTTGTTAAATACCAAAAATTAAATACGAACACATACGTTTTCATATGTAAACTTACCGCACGGTAATCTTGTAGTTTCCCTGATGAAAGCAAATTGGCTGCCGAAACGTTGGATTTTGTAATAAATATAAGCACAAATTTTCAAGACTGTTTTTCAATATTACTATTGCTTATTCTGCAATATTAGTGATTACTACTGCTTACTTATGATGGCCTCAACTGTATGATAACCCAGTCTTACAAAAGCTCATGGTAACCAAAAGGTAACCAAAAAATCTCATTTTATCAAAGTCGTAACTTATTGTTCTTAAACTCTCATTATTCACTTGCTTATATCTCGGAACCTATTGAAAATCGGACGTATGTTGATTAAGTTTTTTTTGCCCATTTTAGTCAGTACTATATGCCTTTAAAGTTAGTACACGAAGTTGTGAAACACCGTGTATACATCTGTAATTTTTTTAATAATTTGAATTGAACTCCACGATTTGCTTTAATTTTCTAAACCTATTTTTGAAAATTATTATAAAAATAATTATTGGTAATCATATATAAAAATCTGATGTGGCCAGCACATAACCTCTCGCCGTATATTTTACCTGGCTGTATGCATAAAGCAAAGAATATTTTTATAAATACAAATAATATATTCATATAAATCTATGACGTATAAACTTCTTTATTATTCAATAATAGCATGTCTCAACATGAAGATATTTTACCATAAATTATGTTACAATAAATTACAAAGTAGAGTTTACCATATATAAATATTAGGCTGGTAACAGCAATTTTCAATTCGAACAACTTTGTTTACTTTCTCTTCATATTCTTCTAGTAAAAACATTAATTTTGGGCGGTCTAAAATGTATATATCTGGATTGTGCATCTATTCTTATATATCTTCTTTTACATTTTATTTTTTCATACTTGTTATATCTAAATAACCTTAATTCCCTTTAATAAAGTGACGGATAGATTGCACTCCGATTTTGTCAATATTTACAACTTACTTGAGAAGAATTTGATAGCTTTTTCGCAATTCAAAGTTACTCTAGTCTACAGTACTGGTGTACATTGTCCCATAATGTTTGAAACAAATTTAAGTCCTTCAACCTAGACTTGTCATCTCCATAATAGTCACAGATCAAGAACTAAGGGATTCTCCAAGTACATTTTTAATTCATTACTCATTATTTCTGACACTGACATTTATCTGTCAGTTACAAATAATTTAAATTATCAACTATTTTTCATGGCATTCTTTCGGCTGTCAAATTAATTACAACATTATTTTATATATTATATTCCTTTTATCTCTAAATCTATAAAATATGTATAAAAATATTTAAATGTATCAGAAAGAGAATTTATTTTTCTTTAATATTATCAAGAAAAATTTTCAAAAAATAATATTTAGAAGATTTTTTTTCAAGAATCTTCTACTTCCGGTTGTCCAATTGTTACCAAAACCTTTTCAGATCTTCCCATGAATGTCCGATTGGGAAATACGTTGTTAAACAAATTTTAAGTCTTATAGTTTTTGAGTAACCGTCCTTCCAACATCCCACACACACACATCCACACACACACACACACACACACACACACACACACACACAGACATCATCGTAAAAATGTTAAAATCGGATTGTAGGGACCTTAAAACGTGCTTATTCAATAAAATCTGGATATGCGATTTTTAGCATGAATCCAATACCTCTCTTAGCGAGAGGTAAAAAGTCAACAAAATATCCAACTATGTTCAGGTTAGGCGCAAAAAAATGAACAACAACGACTCAACAGAGTTGGATGACATAATTTAAATATTTATACAATCATTGTAGGTAATAAACCAATCAGGTCTTTTAAAAAAGTGTGACCGTTAGCAACAAACAAAACGTATACATTTATTTTATGCGAATAGTTTGAAACACTAGAATTGCAATGCAACAAACCAATTACAGCAAATTAATTACCAAAGAAAAACAATTAGCACTGGCCGTAAAAAGCAGACATGAATGTGTAACCTGCAGCGCGTTATTTATGATATTTGGCGGGGTTGACGTATGCGAAGCGCCGCAATATGTTCATTTCTGACCAAGCTCCGAGCAGAGACATTAAAATTCCAGCCGTGGGAGCCGCTAGTAATGGAACACTGACAGCCATTTTCATAACTCTACTGTAAACGTGCTTTAATTTTATAGTGACTTGGGGCAGCATAAAATAAACAGAAATTTTACTGAATTTCACTACAGTAACATGTTCTATCCTTCGGCTGAAATTTTACAAGCGGAAAATGAAATTATGAAATATGACCAAGAAAACAAATTGATGTTATTCTAAAGGAATAGATTTTTATTCTTTTTTGCGAAATACATTAATGAAGTTATTTTATCTTATATTTGCTTCGGCGCTCCTTCTCCGTAGACGATCGCAGAAAATATAAGTAAGCCTATGGGCCCCGCAGCATGGCACTTACACCACTTTTGAATTATAAAAAAAAAATATTATTCCTTATAGGTATCTGCCTATATATTTCAAGTTGCATCAACATCGATAAAATTCTATAAACAAAACCTAATAACAATATTTTTAGGTAGCGATGCACGACGAGACGAGAGTACTCTCGCATCTCGTTTCGTTTTACATTTTTCGTCTCGTATGCATTATTATACGTGCATGAGGCGATAAATCTCTCGCATCTCGTCTTGTCTCGTAGCGTTATGCGAAACGAGAACGAGACCGAGATTACGGAACCGAAAACGAGACGAGATCGATATATTACATTTCTCATCACTCTCGTCTCGCGAACATCACTAGTTTTAGGTTACGACCAATGTGGTATATATTCTACCGATATTTAAATATTTTTTTCTGATAAAAACATGCGAGTATTGGGGAGAACACGATGTTAAAATTCGAATTAGTAAGCGAAATATGAATTTTTGAATGTCCGAAATTATTTGCAACGCCACAGACCCGAGTTGGTTATGCTTCTCAAATAGGGATATCTGCATTGTCTGCATTAGGCTTATATTTTTATTTATTTTTTAAAACCTCTTTCCCTTATCAAATTAATTAATAATGGATATTAAAATAGAGAAAAATAGTTAAATAAATAAAATGTGTTTAAAATAAATATTATTTTATAAAACATTTTTATAATGTCGTTAGGATGATAGTAGTCTTATTGCTATCATTTGAATTAAAAACAACAAATAGCAAGTCTAGCTCAACCAAATATTTCTGCAATTTTACGATAATAATCGATTCGGGCCAGTGACATTGCATTTACAATAATTAAAGATTTTTATTACAAGAAAGTAATATTTCATCATTTTCATTTTACTACAATTCTTAGTTTAAAATACCTATGCTACTTTATAATTATTGAAGTTTACTACTTATTGACAATAGTTTGATACCCCATTTATATTACAACACTGTCGAATTTTTTTATCGCAAATTTACATTCTCTCAGATAATGCACCACCTTTCAAAAGTTCCTGCCGGCGCCCATGAGTAACCTCAACTTAAACCTTTCGATAGATTTTAATGAGATTTGAACTAATTTGTAGAGAATAATAGGATTTAATATTTTTTGAGAATTTTACCGTGCATAAAAAATTATAAACTCTTGGAAATTGGTACATTGGAACAAAAGATCCTAGTTATACCTTTCTTGTTCTCTTTATTTGTACTTATTTTACCAAATTCAATTTTAGGCTCCTACTATTTTTCTGGCTTTTTATACTCGTTCTCTTATTTTTGCCTGGTTATTGTTTCGTCTATAATAAGCTAGTTTGACTTCCTTTCGCTAAATTCGTTAGTTGTTAGAAGTTTTTATTTGCTTAGAAAGAATATGTTTTCGTTGAAGTTTACCTAAAGTTATCTATAGGTATTTCAATATATTTCCAAAAAAAAAAAAAATTGTCTCGGTTATAATAATTAGTCGAAATAGTCATATAGCACTATTCTTACAAAACTAACGTTTCGGTATGAGCTTATATGTACTTTCAAAAGGATACATATCTTACATATCTTCCAGTTTCATAATCATAAATCAAACACACTTCTTTCATCTCGACCACATCCATTAAAGCATTTATACATAAGAGCTCAGCTCACTCACTCCACTCTCTTAAAAATATTATCACTAACCATATATCTTTGTACTACAACTATTCCTCACTCCTTATACATTAAAGTGACCAATATTCAATAGCGAAATATCGAATCTGGGCCACAAAATCTGGGTCAAAAAATTCAATGATGAGTTTTTAATGAATAAGCACGTTTTAGGGTCCATATAATTCGATTTTACCATTTTACGATGATTTCTGTATGTATGTGTGTGTGTATGTGTGTGTGTGTGTGTGTGTGTGTGTGTGTGTGTGTGTGTGTATGTGACAAAAATTTCGGGTCACATAATTTCAATACCACGATTCCAAAAATTATAATTTTTTCGTATTCCTCTAGTTTACATCCAGAAGAAGAGGTGATTAAATTTTTGTTATAATTGGTCAATCGGAAATATCTTCATTTGAAAATTTTAACAGTTAAATATCAGTAATTTACATTTAACGTAATTATAACTTAAAGAATATATTATTCTCTATACTATTTGATTGTATTTTATACTTCATATTCAGCAGCTATAGAGTTAAAAAATTATAAAGATATTAAATTTCATAAATCAGCCAGCTATGCTAACCATGGAAACTGCTAATATCATCAGAAAATTCAAATTGACAGATGTCAGTATCAATGAAAAGTAAATGAATGTGGCAGAGATCAGGATGTTAAGATAGATGTTGGGGAAGGCACGAAAAGATACAGTAATGAATGAAAGAATAAGGGAAATAACTATAATGTTAGAAGTTTCTAGAAAAATACAAGAGAGACGATTACATTGGTTTCAACATGTCTCGAGAAGAGATGAAGAATATATTGGAAGAAGAATGAATAGCTTAGTAATATAAGGTTGAAGAAACAGAGGAAGACCAAATATAAGATGGAAGGACTGTATTGCGGAAGATTTGAGAGAAAATGAACTGAATGAGTACGACACGCAAAACAAAAATGAGTGGAAGAAGAAAATAAAAAATAGCGACCCCTAATTAAGGGGAAATCTAAAGAAGAAGAAGAAGAAGATGTCAGTGTCTAGTGCAATTATATAGTTTGTGTATGAAATAATTTTACTGGAAATTTAAAATCTTTTGCAAGAAAATTTATGTATGGAATTTGTACATAATACACAGGATTGATGGAAGGCATTGTGCTGGCCACATCAGATTTTTTCTGACAAATATTACTAGTATAATGTAGAACTAGCTTAATTAACAACGAATTTTGTTATATTTATGAGAAAAGTATTTGTATTGAATTATTTCATGCATAAAATGAATTGTGAACTCACATAATTTTATTCAGCCATAACAAAGCTATATAAACTATTATTCATGGTTCAAAATGCTATTACCCTTTCTATATCTTTTACTTACACATATCATATCTACAAAATTTATAGTTAGGTACTTTACTATTTTGAATATTGCACGTATGTGGGCATAAAATTTGCCAATAACTCTTCAACTATAAAATTATATTACAGGAAATTTAAATAGCTACTGATGATATCAATAACACAATATTTAAGTGTTCATGACATCACGTCTGATAAAAACTTCATACGATGGTAAATATATCGCTTACTAATAAATAAGTCAGATATGCGATCGGTCAGAGAAGGTTTATACTTTTTATTATTTTTTAGAAGAAGAATCCACCCGAATAGTAAGGTATAAATCAACAAAGAAAATAATAAATTCGAACAATGTTTTCAATAATTCATTAAAGTTTTAGTTATAGGAGTATACACTCTACGAAATTTTAGCTGTGTAAAACCGATTTGGTAAGTGGTGAAATATATTTGTGCAAATAATAAAATGTGGTAAAAATTGTATCTACAGTGTTAACAAATGTAATTTATAAAAATCTTTCATTATTTATAGTCATTTTTTAAAAAAAAAGGTTTGTTTGTTTGTCGTACTCTTTCTACTCCGTGCGGATATCCGCGATCGATTGTCACAGATTCATTACTTAAATTTTGTTCGGGTTCAATCGATCAATTGCTCAACTCTGTTTAGATCATAATTTTCTTACTACATGTAGAAAGGAGGAGCAGGGCCGGACTAATACCGTTGGGGGCCCTAAGCACTACTCGTTCGCCCCCCCCCCCCCCCCCCCCCCATCAAATAAATTGTCCTAAGCTCTAAAAAAACAAGAATTGATTGCGAACAAACATGTTTAATACTGCTATTTTAAAACAGAAATGTCATAAATACATATTCTTTTGAACTTATTCAGAAGCGTAATGTTCTACTATAACAATCAAGAAAATGTCACGTGTATAACTTGTCCCATCAATTATAGTTCCGCAAAATACCACCAGATGTCATATTGCTTATTTCCCATCGTTTATACATCTTGTAGGTATCTCACGAAAAATCATTACATTCCAAAATAGCGAATACTATTTTATTGAAACAATTTTTTAAAATAAAGATTAATTATGTTTTATTTTTGAAGATAATTTAATTGTAATTTTTTTTTTGCTTTATCTATTGTTACATTAATCTAACAAAATATTTTGTACACATCTGCGGAAAAAAATTCTCAGGGGCCTCTATTTAGCGGGGGCCCTAAGCACGTGCTTAGTTTGCTTACGTTAAGTTCAGCCATGAGGAGAAGTAAGAAAGAGCAAGTAAGTACCTACACTGGGTAATTTTCTCAGTTGGGTTGTGTTTATTAACATAAAGTGTAAAATATTTAGTACGAAAATTTTATTAATGAATAAAATATTTATATTTTCACTTGCAATTTTTTCAATTCTTTAGGTTATATTTAAATGATCTGCTAATAAATAATTTTAAATTTTTGTGAACATTTTCATCTTTATAGCTACTGTCCGACGACATATACAACATATCATCGTCATCATTTATTATTTCGTTTTCTACCAAAAGATTCATGTTTTTCAACTATTTGTTTCTCTATGATAGCTCTAAAGTTTTGACAAATTCCTTGTAATACACAAAAATTACGTTCGTTTGTATACGCTCCGAGTAATTGCTCAAATCTGTTCTAAGCGAATAAGAGAAAAATATTAGAGTACTTCTACATGTTTAGAGTAAGACAAACGAACAGACCTTATGATTAGCGCACCGTGTTCCTAATGAAACAAGTTAAAAATCGCAAGGTAGTAGTAGTTAGTTTGGTTAGTTTCCTTAGTTTGTTGTGATATGTTGCAGTAAATAGACGTATATTTCTGTATATTAAAAATGATGTAGAAACTAACATTTCAAGTGAAATGCGAAAATTTGTATTTTCTTAAACGCATTATGTATGAAGATTTCATTACCTGGTAAGTGCAATACCATCATTTTATTTATGTAAAATGCATTCTATAAATGAGATCTTTTATTATATTGTTCTTATTTATTTATAATAATATATCTTGTACCGTCATTACATCGTTCAAATACATTCGTTGGTTAGGAAAATATACGATTTCAATATTGAACCAATTTAACGTGTACTTTTATATCAAATTTTTAAGTGTATAAATTTACAGAACATCATGTGGACTATACAAGGTGAATACTTGAAACCCGAACATAGCCCGTTAACACGGGAAAATCATTTTTCACAGACTGTTGCTCCCCGGTTAACGAATGGTTGTAATATCATTACAAAGATAAAAATCTGCATTGAATGACACCAAATATATGTAAATTACGTAATATTTTGGTCTCATAAATTAATTATTAAATTTATTCAATTTGTTATTAATAACGATAGCCATGATATTTGAAAAAAATGGCAATTTATTCAGAAATAATTAATGAAATAAATAGTAAATAATAAAATTTACACGAATTATAGGTTATAATGATTTCTGACAGATAAGATGTCAAACATTTGTTTGTCGTTTTGTTCAAATGTCATGGCTATCGATATGAACAAGAAATTGAATTTGAGAGAAAACTGCATGTAGAAACCATAGACAATACACTCTTTAGACCTGACACTCATGTGTACTTGAAGTAAACATTACACCTGACGATTGTAATAACTAAATTGTAAATTAGGCATTCCGCTTTTAGTTTTAAACAAAATATTCTATTTTCTTTAGTTAATATAAATGTATTTTGATATTAAAATATATGTGCACAAATATGTTAAATTATATTTTTTCAATAATATGCATAATAAAATTTTAATTTCAAAATACATTCGACAACTTATTTCGTTCAATTAGTTTATAACTGGGTTGAAAATGAAACACGAATAAATTATATGAACGCACAAAATTAAACAATATTACATTAAAAACTCGCTCAGTAGAAACACAGAAGGTACAATTAATAATCAAAGCACAAAAAACACAAATATTTTCAAATGTCAAATTCACAAATTCACGTCAAATTCAAACGTTTCCCATGCATCCTTATTTTCCACCTCAGAAAAACACGTGGACCAATAGCCGTCGATATCAAATATGTAGGTTCTTAACCTCGATTTTAGTAACATCTATTGACCGGAATATTATACTACTGACAAATGTATTTTGTATACATGAGAGTTTAGAAATTTTTCTATGATCTTACTTACCTAGATGAAGGTACAGGATGTACTGAAAGACTGAAACGTCGATTATGAATGCTGTATAACTGGGAATTTGAGTAATTTTTAACATCTAAGCAATATTTGTATTTATATTACTCATTACTTAAATGATCTGAAATACAGAGTATTCTCTAAAGTTTTAAACGATTACCCATGAACGGAGAAGAATGTTGGCTGTTAAAACTGGAATTAAATATGAAGCTCCCCTAAATCACATCATTCGTCTGAAACTAAAACAAGAGTAATCCTACGGAGTCATATCCTCTCCTCCGTGAAAGCGTCGACGTACGTTTATCTAGGTACCTTACGACGCCGTAGGTCACTTTTCACGGAGATAAAGAGCACGTAAATGCATACGAGCGTCGCGCGGATCGTCTTCGACGAGCGACGAGCAACTATATAACGTGATAAGGGAATAGACTCGTCCTGTGGAGATCAAATCATTTTAAACGGCTACGTGTGCGCTGAATGCTTGTAATTCCTGCACACGTACTCTTGCCTAACTTGACTGACAGACTAGATTCAGGGGAGAATTGTAGCACATCCGGGTGCAAATGTTTGGAAATGTACTTTGTCTAATTATCAGCGTTACAAATGTATTCAGTTTGTGCAAATAACTACAGCTGATTGCTAATTGATAATTTGCATTTGCTCCAAAAATACGTCATGTCCCGAACTTTCAAAATCTAAATGAATCTTGGTACATTTGACATGTCCAGCTACACAAAACGTATATTCGAAAAAGAAACTACGCTAACCGTGGTTAGATTTTTCAGAAATCGGTTACAAATTTGAACACATTTCATGCAAATTTTGGTTACTATTGCATGACCACAGCAACCCCGTGAAGTTGACGGTTAGAATTTTATTATTGTATGTAATTTGTATGGCAATTATAGACTTAAAAAATCTGTTGTGGCCAGAACTATACCTTCCGTCAATCCTGTGTATTATATATAAATTCCATACATAAATTTTCTTGCAAAAGATTCTAAATTTCCAGTAAAATTATTTCATAAACAAACTATGCAAATTGCACTTGACACTAACATCTCCTTCTTCTTTGGCTTTCCCCATTCTACTGCTGGCTACAACAGATTTTTTTACCTTCCGTCACCTTTAGGTAAGGAAGGTATTGTCTTTGGTCAAAAAAATTAATGATGAGTTTTTAGTGAATAAGCATGGTTTAGGGTCCCTAATAATACGATTTTACCATTTTACGATGATGTCTGTATGTATGTATGTATGTATGTAATGTGTGTGAGTGTGTGTCTGTGTGTGTATGACGAAAGTTTCGGATCGCATAACTTCAATGATTCCAAAAATTATAATTGTTTCGTATTCCTCAAGTTTACATCCAGGAGAACAAGTGATTTGATTTTGGTTATAATTGGTCAACAGGAAGTACCCTCATTTGAAGATTTAAACAGTTAAATATGATTTATTGACATTTAACGTTATTACAACTTAAAGAATATATTATTCTCTATACGATTTGATTGCATGTTATACTTCATATTCAATTTCATAAATCAGCCAGCTATGCTAACCATGAAAACTGCTAATATATTCAGATAATTCAAATTGACAGATGTCAGTATCAATGAAAACTGAATGAATGTGGCAGAGATGAGGACGTTGAAGTAAATGTTGAGGAAGAAACAGAAAGATACGGTAAGGAAATAACTCTAGTGTTACAAGTTGTCATGAGGAGAGATGAAGAATATATTGGAAGAAGAATGAATAGCTTAGTAATAGAAGGTTGAAGAAACAGAGAAAACCCAAAGATAAGATGGAAGGACTGTATTGCGGAAGATTTGAGAGAAAAGGAACTGAATGAGAATGACACACAAAACAGAAATGAGTGGAAGAAAATGAAAAATAGCGACCCCTAAAGAATGGGAAAAGCTAAAACACAAGAAGAAGATGTCAGTGTCAAGTACAATTTGCATAGTTTGTTTATAAAATAATTTTACTGGAAATTTAGAATCTTTTGTAAGAAAATTTATATATGGAATTTATACATAATACACAGGTTTGACGGAAGGTATTGTACTGGCCACATAAGATTTTTCTCTTCAAGCGACAAGAACAGTTATAAGCTCAATGTTTTTTTCAAATTTTGACCAAGTCTTTCTATAGCCTACGAGTAGTATAATCCAACTCTGGAATCATAGAATTCAAACAGACTTTGTTCTGTGATTAGATCACAAAACTAGAACAGGGTTCTAATTAAAAAATGTTAATGAATCAGATAAAATTTTGGTTAAAAGAATTAAAGGATTATATCTTTTTCAGTGAATATACAGATGTTTTGAACACAAAGTAATCTTTTTGGAAAATGAAATACTCATTTTAAAGCAATTATTAAAAGAGATAAATATTACAAATGCACAAGGGACGCTTAAGATGAATAGCAAATTAAATATTAAAACAATGTAAATGTAAAAGATCTTAGTAATTTCTTAAATTTTCATTGGTCATTACATTGACACATAAACTTTTATATCTTAGGATTAAAAACGTGGCGGGAATAACATTACTAAACAAAATTAATGACTTCTTTCTTTTCTTGACACAAAGGAGCACAAAGAATAATATTTTATTTAATCCGTTTTAAAATTAATCCTTCTTCAAGCGGAAGGAAATTTTTTAATATTAATATGCAACTTGTGCATTGGATGCATGCTAAAGTACATAAATAAAATGAAACAAATTATATTGCAATTTATACACGCCAACTCGATTTTATTAATATGGAGATGGACCGAAATTTTTTTCACCATCATGACTATAAATGCTTCCTTTATGGCTCAGTCATCCTGATGCAGTTAAAAGTTCTCATTCCGTTCGACAGCCATTGATTGGTGTATTAACCATTGCGGCAATGGTAATACTCCTGTGAAACCAACAACATGAATATCAAAGACATGCGACTGTTGGTCGCGTTCGAGCACAATTAATGCCTAGTAAATTGGCATTTTGATGACTACAGATTTAGTCGGTTGATAGATTCAAACCGAGGTACCTCAGATTCAATTATAATATGAAGAGTTAATTCGGGCAATCCTTAATCCATTTGACAACCATTGATTACTCAAGTTACAAGGTTCATATTTCAGTGCATCCAGCACTAAATACCTATAAGCAAGACGGACAATTGGTAATGTCACGTCACGAGAAGAAAACATCACTAGTACTGTTTTTTTTCTTTTTGTAAAATAAGAATAATTGTTATTGAATTGTCTCTTTTTTGTAGTTTTTTTGTTAATTCGGGGCAAGTTTATTTACCTATCTCTTCTAAAATTAATACGTAGCTACAGTAAAAAAATAACGTTGTATTTCATACTTTTATACACTTACCCCTACATCTAAATCAATCAGAATATTCAGAATTGTTATTATTATTATTTATTTTTCACTTATAGGGATATATCAAAATGCGCTTCGTGTTCCAAACTTCCTTCTCACAACATAAAATGTCACTTTTATCACTAAATTACTATTTTCTACTCATTACTATACTTATTTTCATTTCAATACAGATTATCATTGTCATACAGATTTTATTTTCATTGCGATACATATATCATCATGATACAGATGATTTTTATAAACAATTTATTGGTTTATAGTTTTTTTTAATTATTATGAATAGTCGTAGAAAAAATAGTTTATGCAATTCATGTATACTCCGAAACGTTAGGAGTCTCATACTATAGTTTCGAGATGTGTAGTGCTATGTTTTATATTATGTATATTCATTAACTAGAAAGAATCTCGTGTGGCAGTTTTTAATCTACACTATACTATAGCGAAACGGTCAAGAAATATTTCCAAACGCTACTAGATTGAAAACTTGTTATAATGTTTCTGAAAGCAGATTCACACCCCTGTAATAATGTACGTAGATGTTAAGTGTCATCATTTTTCATTCAAAACATCATGATTTTCCAAATCCATATGGACTATTTTCCTCAACAAGTATATTCTACACTACTGATGACAAATGAAGAACATGAAATTACGATATTTTGAAATTTTGACGACAATTGTGACATCTATGTAAATAACTACTATTATTTGCCGTCAAATAACTATGAACTGATGTTCAACTTTTTCCCTTCTCCGCACCTTGTCCCTTGCCCTGCGGGATTGCCGCTTCTTCATAACTTAGCATTTTCAACATTCCCCATGAATTGGTAACAGTATAGAAATCTCCAGTCCATACTTATTTGACGGCAAGTATACGTATGATTTTGACAATGGCTCCCATAGCTTTCCAAGGCCAACATAGTCACATGATTGCTCGCGCCCTTTTATAATCATATTTTCCCTTATGGATACTGGTTAAGTAGGTGCGCCAAACCCCAACGTATTTTTTATTATTATGATTATTATTGTTGTTGAGTGGTCACCCATTTAAGTTAGTTCTTCTGTGATTCCATCGTAAGTCCGATACTTTAACGAAACTGTCATACTGCCACTCTTAATAAAAAAAATTAAAAGTCTTGCGTTGTATATTGTGAAGTTTCCATTAATATAAAATAAGTGCATTGACGATGAGTGCATTAATAACGTAGACAAAGGCCGTGCATCAAACGGACAGCATCAAGTCGCCTCTGACAGAGTAAACAATGATGTGTACCGTCGTCCATTACATCATAACCAGTGCGGTGCACTCAGCTACCGCACGTGCTGTTTGAGGCACAACAACGCTACACTCTGATAGATCACTCAGTTATTGTTAAGGACCCACTAAGGATAACGAGATCACTCATGCTGATATGGACTATCACTATACAACAACTACGGTCATTTGTTTACGGGGATTTAAATTTTATGGAAGTGAAAGAGTGTGTCAACACAGATTGTATTTTAATTATTATTAATAGGTTACAGTTCCTGTGTGCTATTAAGAGCAATCAACAACGGATTTGCATAAAATAATAATTATGGGAAAAGTCAACAATGTTTTTATTAAAAATCTGAAGCCCTGAAACTAAATTCTGTATTTGCTTCCCAATTACGCTCTAGCTAATATAACCCACGTCAATGCGATATCATAACTCACTTGGTTAGAGCATTCTATTAGATATGAAAGGATCCTGGGTCCAAGGCCCGATGAGCTACATGATTTTTTCACAAATCCTTTCTTTATTTATACGTACATCAAAAATAGTTCACGGTAACTAGATAACAAATTCACTGTTGAAAAACGATCTTTAATATAATGAATGACGTAGTTATCTTCCCGAATTTTCCTATCCAGGAGTACATTTAATATAATTTTAGTCGGTTTCTGTATTATCAGAAGCATGACTGGTGTGGAAACAATTTTTACCTTCCGTCACCTTTAGGTAAGAAAGGTGTTGCTTTGGTCAAAAAATTCAATGATTAGTATTTAGTGAATAAGAACGTTTTAGGGCCCACATAATACGATTTCACCATTTTTACGATGATGTCTGTATGTATGTATGTGTGTGCGTGTGTGTGTGACGAAAGTTTCGAATCACATAACTTCAATACCACGATTACTGAATTTAAATTAAAAATCATATTATTTTTTTAATTTTTTTAAACCTTTTACTTCGAACCGTTTCAATTCAATGTTTTTTTTGAGGGTTTCGTTAGCGAAAACTGCTTACTACCTACATATATATATATATACATATATATTTTTTTATAAAAAAAAATGTAATAATGCCTTTGTAAAAAACAAAAAATTATTGCTGCAGATGAGAGCCTTGGGGTTCTCGAAACGTCCAAGATTTTTTTTGTACAATAAAGATGACTGGTTTTTAAATAAAATAAACCTTCATTTGTACCCTCGAGAAGGCGAAAAATAGTCCATTCCTACAACATTTGTATCGAGGTAATTCAACACAACATTTCAAAAGAATATTATTATTATTGTTATTATTAAGTGATGTTTAACCATGATTTGTTGTAATTTTTAATATTCATGTCATACATTTTCACAAATAAAAATATATATTATTATTGACAAGGTTTGGTTTCACGAATTTAAATTATTTATTTAATGCATGTAAAAACAGTCGACTCTCAATCGCCATCTACTATTTTCTTACGTGAAATGAAGTATTGTATTAGCAGCTTAAAGCTTTAATTCTATTAGGCATTCATTTTACGCATCAAACCCCGCACATTCTTCTGTTAGAGTATTGTCCATATGTTTGCAAAGTAAGTTTTCATATTGTACCAAAAGTGAAGTATCTCGGTACAAAATAAACCTAGACAACATTTAAATGCTGGTCGAATTACCTATATTATCATCCGTTAGTTAGCACGCAGTTTTTCTAAGTTTTAAATCTATATTTAAAATAGTTGAAAAAATTTTGTAGAAATTTCTGCCCATTTATATAGGATTTATAATTTTTTTGAAAATTAAATGTAAGCCGACCAATCTTTTATAAGCATGGGCGCGTACTTATATCATTCTCTTTTTATTCAGTGTCTAGTATTTGTTGTTTCTTTATTATCTCATTTGAACCTCGCAATCATTCTGAATTTCTTCTTCGCATTCAAGAGATAGAGTGGCATCGATACCGTCCGTAGCAATTTATACCTTTTGTTTAATTGATTTATCTTGTTCCTTTTTTGTTATCTTTATAACTTCCAATCTCGTTAGTCTAATGTGTAAATAATGCTATTCTCATTCTTGTCTGACCTCAGTGCTATGGTCTGAATTACTGCACCCAATGAATAAATAATTTATCATGTGTTTTAAGAAGACTTGAAATGTTTTTTCATACTTATGTTTAATGTATATCTTCTTTATGTTGAAAAACATCCGTAGTGAGAGCAACAAACAACGAAAAAAAAAGCAAACAATGCCCTTGCACGGCGTGTTCTCACTCATTTATTTCCAACAACCTCTAGAAAGAACCTCCACAAAAAAAGCTCTTGAAAAAGTCCAAAGTGTCCGTGATGCATCTTGTGAGCCGCTTCCCTTCGTCATCGATGCGAGAGTAGGCAACAAAAGCTATTCTTTAGCAATTCATTGTCGCACGCCACCAATCATCTGACACTGACTTGGCTACGACCTCGGTAGATATTTACGTATTTTCGCCAGAGAAATTTATTTGAAATTAATTCAGTGTAAATTACACGGCGGTAAATTAATTATCAATTACTTCCGAACGGTGATTATGAATGGTAATCCAAGGACCGGACGTCAGTGTCAGTAGGCGATCGAACGCCCACGCCATAGCTGCAAGACGATTAAAACTCTGTTTGTTGAGGTGATACTTCCTGGCATGAAAAGAACTATCTGCCGGCTTCCAATTACTTCAACGTAGAAATTTTATAAAAATGAACGATTTTAGTGATGCGACATTTTGTATGTAGACACTCATATAAATAATAGGATGATTTAAAATATTATCTGCCTAACCACGAAGGAAAACATTGAATCTAGCAAATAAATCAATTTTCTTTTGTTTGTAATTGAAATAGTTATTTACATACCAAGTGCGGGAACACTTGGTTCCCAGATTAGTTGTTGAACGATTCCGGGAACTAAGTACAATATTTTTTGTGTGAAAAGTATAAAACTAATGTTTAGTAATATTTGTACATATAATTTTATTTATTAAAACTTTATTACACAAATATACAATACTATGTAACTAATTTCAGAGTGATGTGTCAAATATAAATTCCAATTATTTTAATGTTAATTTTTATGTTATTTAGTGTTAATCATGGTATGTAAATATTTATTACTTTACAAGTATTTCACTTGTAGTAGATAGCAAATTTAATCATAATAAACTTGTTAAATTTCTTATTGTTTTGTTATAATTTACATTACGTTTGTTGGTTATGTATTACCGACATCTCGAGTACTCTGTCTTGCCGATTCCCGCCGAGCAGAAATTATAGCAAACATTGTGAACCAAATTCATTATTTTAAAATTAAATTTCATTCAATATTCCACCATTTTCTTTTATTATTAATAAAGCGAAAAAAAATTAGAAATAGGAGAGTGTTTTTCCCAAAATTTCCCAGTCACTGATCTGGTGGAGACCTGGGAAATTGACGTTTCGGACGTTGCTTTAGGCGACGCGAAAAAATACATTTCAATTCATGAGTGCAAAAAGAAATCACTATAATAAATAAATTTGAATTAATATAACGGTAAGATTCTGGAGATGAAAATAATAATAATACCTGCATTAAAGGTTGCAAAACGGTTACATTAAATGTCAGCCAGCATTGGTGCAGATATGTGTTTAAATTACACTTGCCGTCAAATAAGTATGAACTGGGTATTTCTACAGTTATCAATTCAGTGGTAATTTTAAAAATGCTAAGTTATGAAGAAGCAACAACAGGAACAAGGTGTGGAGAAGGGAAAAAGTTGAGCATCAGCCCATATTTATTTGACGGCGACTATAATAAAAATGAAATGAGGAGAAGCATTGTGCTATCCACAGCAGATTTTTCTTAATAAAGCTACAAACACAAAACAGACATGAAATGTATTGACAATAAATTCAAACATAATATTTACAATGTTTTTCTTATATTGCGTATCGTGTTTTCATATCGCGTTTTGCATTTTAATAGTATAAGGGATTAAAAAACTGATTTCTTATGACGCCTATATGAATATTCAATCGTTTCTTTTTCTGGAAATATATTATTAGCAGTACCGTTTTAGATTTTTAAAAAATAGTATCCTTTATATATCGACTTCCATAAACTTCGTAACTTATGGATAATGCGGCCCTGACTACCATTAATTACATACCCACTGAGTTATGTCCCCAGTTTTTATCGCTCAAAATTGCAATGAAATTCGACTAATCGCACGATTTTAATAACGCAAGGAACTGCTCCTTACTGAGGATTTGGTAGGTAATTTATTTCACTGCACTCAGTTCCGTCTGCAGTTCATCTATTTCACATCAAATTACTTCATTCGTTTCACTTAACCCGAATTATTTCTTCATTATTCATTCGGGTTGCAAATTAGTTACAAAATCCGATGTGGCTAGCGCGTTTATTTCTTCAAAATTTCAATTTTGAAATATTTATAATCTACAATTGTACAGAAAGAGAAACATCGTAAAAATGTTAAAAGTAAGTTCTACATACCTACTAACTCTTTTACTATTTCTATCACTATCCCTATCTATATCTCCTTACACTTATATTTTAAATCAGAGACCAAATATACTTAAACTTAATTACTAAGTGAGGTTTGCTAGACTGTTGTCTACAATCTACAGACTAGGGGTTAACAAAATACTCAAAATCTCAGTCATGTAGCAATTATGTATATAATTACCATTTAAGTAAGAGGAAAACACCGTTAGTTGACATAGCACTAGTAGTTGACACTTTGAGTTTATATTACAATAAAATAAACAAATTTGACCATATTTACAGGCCTATTCTGTAAAATCGTATCGTTACCATAACGAAATCGATATTATGAAAATCGTTATTTCTACATAACGATAATCGTTATCTTCGTATCCGTATTATGTAACACATTTTGAAAAATAATAACCTTGGGATCTAGTTAAGAACTTTATTTCCTAAAATTAAATTATAATTTAAATGAAATATCTAAAATAATTCAATATAACTCACAAAACTTCTAGGTTAGATTGATTCTGGCTGTCGACCTGTCAGCTGTCGGACCATTCTTTTTCTTTTTGTAGGTTATGCTAGAGCAACTACTACCATCTGTAGACAAATTGGGAAGCTTGCGCTAGGCGCTACGAATAAAAACTTATTAAATTATTTTAATATTACCTTGCAGCAAACTGTAATATGACTGGTTTTTGAGATTATTCAACTATTCAACATAATAGCAATTTTATTTTGACATGAATAAAAATACTGAATTATTGACAAAACGTTTAGATAACGAATGATTTTTCCAATCGTTAAGAAATAACGATATCGTTATTTTTTTTTCGTTATATTATTGTTTACAGAATACCACTTTAACGATTATCGTTATGATAACGATTTAACAATGAAAAATGTCATAACGATCGTTTATTATTTCTTTTATAGATTTAGAGATAATGAAATATAATATTTAAATAATAATTGTTGTAATAAATCTTACAACGAAAATAATGTCGTGGAAACCAATTGAAAAAATAAATTGTTTGTAACTGACAGATAAATGACAGTGTCAAAAATCCAGAGCGAGCAGTCTTGTGCCTTTGTTGGCTTTGACAAGCAGATATGAGGGCCCGTGTCAGAAATACAGCTCCATAGATGTAAAATGTCAATTACCGTGTTAATACTTATTTTAATACTTAAGTATAATAGATATTAAGGGTACAAGTTTGATATAGCGTTCATAATGAAACGCGTGTGAGGTTAAATCACGAAGCGATGAGCCGAGTGTTTTAATCACGCAAGTTTCATTATGAGACTATATCAAATGTGTATCCTTCAATATTTTATCTACGACAATTTTAATTGATCTTAAAATACATTTTTCATTTAATTTTTGACATAATGAGAAACATTGAAATGTTCATTCGTAGCCTGCGTTATTAATACGTATGAGTGATTTAATGACACTCAGTGCCATTAAATAACTCATAATGACATTCAAATTAGAGTAATAATTACATATTAGCGCACAATTGTAAATAAATGTACTTAAGAACTGCACAGCTCTGGCTCCTGATCTATAATGGTTAGACGGAAAGTTAAAATTATTAATTATCTGAACATTATATGTAGTTATTAAATTAATTGAATGCATTCACAGTGCGTTGATTAATTACAAGCAATTATAATCTACATCAAACTTAATTTTATGCGACAATTATAGAGTTTTCTGTTTACCTACTGTTGTTTAACAACCCTTGAATTTATCAACTAGAATTATGGAACACGCAAACATGTAGTCTTCCAGGACTAATAATTTTCCACGAAATTTTCGGCTAGCGTGTTGTTCAAACATTGTTAAACCACCATTAACGACATGTAGCACTCACTTGAGAATAATCATTTAACTTAAAACGCACTTTATGTATAGCGTCACAGCGATTTCTATTGCGTTAGACACATATTTCGCAAAATCTGAACAAGGCCATTAAAATTTCGAAAGCTCTCGAGAATTATTATCAATCTATAAAATTACAAAACAAATCATCAAATGTTCAACAAAATTCGTATTTTCTCTACAAAAATTTATAAATTAAATAAAATCAATATTAAATATAAATCTAAAAACTAATTGGAAACAATAATATAGGTTTTGGAAAACACTTAAGTTGAAAGTAATTTGGGATGCCAAAATACAAAGTAATATACAAAGATTTTTTACATAAAAATATTCTATGAACTAAACCCAATGTTTTAGAAAATTCCAGACGTACGAGCCCAAATAATATTTCGATCGGTTTACATTTTCAACAAACAAATTATAAAACCTACGCAAATGGTGAGAAATTTCAACAAATTTCTTTCGACTAGTTTAAAATATAGATTTTAAACTTATAAAAACTGAATATGTTATTCAAGTACTCCGCCATTGATAATAGGGTAACATCGCCTATATTAGTAATACCAGCTTTAATTCTATTAGGCATTGTATCCCTAAGCCCTGCAAATTTTTCTGTGAGTGTTGTCTCATGTTTTGTAAGATAGGTTTTATTGTATGTACTGGATTTTTACGACGTTGTTTTTCATTGTAAAGGATCTCCGTAGAAGCTAAATCTGGACTAAAGATAAACCCTATATTTAAAGTAGCCGTAAGAAGTTTGGGCACGTAGTTGAAATGTATAGCCAAGCTTAGAATAAATATGTTTATAAATAAATAAATAAATAAATAAATATTTCATCACGGCATATTACCCATTGCTGGGTGTGCCAATCTGCTTCGTACACAGATATCGGTAATGATGAAATATTTGTACTGTGGGCGCTTACCAGGCGTCACCTCACGGGCACTCATTGCTGGCGTGGAGAGTGCACCACAGGGTTCAATTTTGTGCCATTAAAATGCGATGTTTATGATTATTTAAAAAATCTCATGTGACCAGCATAATACCTCCCACCATTTAATTTTTGTTAACTTAAACTTTGTTCGATCCCGACTGACGCTAAAAATTACTTCGAATTTTAATGGCTCAAAAATTGACCTCTGTGGTGCACTCTCCACGCCAGCTATGAATGCCCGTGAGGTGATGCCTGGTACGCGCCCACACGATACAAATATTTCATCATTACCGATATCTGTGTACCAAGCATATTGGCACACCCAGCAATGGGTAATATGCCGTGATGATATATTTATTTTATTTTACTTAAATACATATCTACATACTACTCGACTACTGCATTAAGTTCCTTTACATGATATAGTAACATAACTATTGTTCCAATTTATTATGTATTATCCGTATTTTCTTCTCCAGAATCTCACCATAATTTTATTTTGTGATAGTGAAGTTAATTCATATTTTAATATTTTCTTTTTAAAATAATACCATTCTTGATTTGAAATGATTAATTTATTGACAGTGACATTTATCTGTCAGTTACATAAATTTGAGATCTGAATTGTGTAACCGGGGATTTATAAAATAAATTATTTTATAAATTTATTAATAAAGTAAGTAAGTAAAGTGCCATTTCTGGTTATCTAATTTACACTTAAATCTGATGCCTTCTTTCCACATTAAAGTAGAGTAAAAATACACGGTTTCAAAATTTCCAGAATGATAGTATTTGACACCATGGAATTATTTAAATTGATTCGCGAATATCATCAATAAAAAATATAGGTACCGCAATCAACGAAACAGTTTGTCACACCCAACAATGGGTACCACCTTTCCTCTGGTTATAATATAAAATTGTTAAAATATTCAATTAAATCAGAATAAGAACAATAGCTCTCAATGAGCTGTAACTCATTGTCCCAACTCATTATTGAATTATTTATCTTTCTTTAAATTCCAAGTAAAGAGAATCCTCTTGTATTTAATTAAAAGCTCGTACAAATTCAAATTCCATTGGAGCCGTTCAGATTTCCAAGTTGTTAAGTGCATAAGAACGGTGAGAACATTGAAACAAATCGTTGTAAATGATCTCGAGCCTTCTACGGTAGTTTAATAGTTTCCGAGCAAACATCACAGTGCATGTTGTGGCAGATACGACACACACGGTGCACTAAAGTGCAAATCAGTGCAACCAAGCTCAATCTGTTGCTACAGAGATTGATCCCATCTCTGTTGGTATTTTGAATAAACTTGGGGGGAATGGAATAATTTACTTGTATCTCCAAAACAAATAAAGATGTCTTCAATTTATATTTAAACTGGGAATGCATGAACTATAAAATGAGCAGGAATGAACATAATTTTTAGTAACCTACAGCTTACAGAGTTTTATGGACGTGGCTACTTTCCCGAATGAAGGATCGTTTTAATAAATTAAAATCCCGATGAGGCGTGATTTGGTACTAAACCGTACAGGACTTGCGCAAAATAATAGAAAATTCGAACGCGGGACCGTTGATGAGCAACTTAGTTTGTATATTTCTTTAACGGACGAATTCACCATTAATCCGTTGATTAATAATCAGCTGATTAAGGAATCAAGCTGATCTGTAGATCAACGTGTGTTCTAATTCACCAACTTGATTTATGTATCAAGAAATCATGATCAACAGATTCACAGTTTTGTTTTGGTTTTTGGTAGTTTCAAAATTGTATAAACAAATAGTAAAGTTACCGTCAAAATATTTGTCAAGCTCACTATATTTGAAAAAATCTGATGTGGCCAGCACACGACCTCCTGCCAATTTAATGTTTAAAATAGCAATGCGCTTTAAGTAAAGTATCATCTCCGGTTGATTGTTTATAAACAAAATCTAATTTGTTGTTCCAATAAATAGAAAAGTCTGTAATACGAAATTTTGGATTATATTTTATTATGTTTTTCCTCGAAAATCTGTTGAGAGCTCCAAATTAAGTACCACTTCCGGTTTATCATATATATATAGTCTAAACCTAATATGTTGTTTCAAATTATATACGAGTTTGAAATACCAAATTTGGTAAGTTTTGGATTATCAATATATTTATCACGAAAATCTGTTCAGAGCTTCAAGTAAAGTATCACTTCCGGTTTAACAATTTTAGTCAAAATCTAATACGAGTATGTTATTCCCTTTGATATAAAAGTCTTAAATATCAAAATTGAAAAGTTTTGGATTATATTTTAAGTTCTTCATTAAAAACTGTTATGGGTTTCAAGTAAAGTATCTCTTCCATTTATCCAATATTACCAAAAATCTAATCAACTCTTTATATGAACTCAGAAATACGGAAAATATAGTTTTTCGGAAGATTGATATAAGAGTTATTGTGGAAGAAAAAAAACGTCACACACACACAAACACACACACACGCACTCACGCACGCATACACACACGCACGCACGCAGACACACAAACACACACACACACACAGGCTTCATTGTAAAAATAATAAAAACATGTTGTGGGGGCCCTAATTCGTAATTATTCACAAAAAAAACACTCGAATTTTTGGACCGAAAACATTACCTCCCGTCCCTACGGTATGGCGGGAGGTAAAAATAAAATGGAATTGTATAAATATAAATAAAATATGTCATGTACCATAAAAATTTATAACAATAAGAGGATTATTTTTTATATTTAAACAATCTGATAAATGTATATGACAATACGAAACACAAACAGATTTGAAAATGTGTTTTGTAAATCTGTTAATAATGAAAACATTGATAATTCCAAAAATTTTAAACCTGTAAACAAGAGAAATAAACCCTTTTCCGTAATCTGTTAACACTGAAATCATTTTTTGGTGAAACAGGGCACAGAATGTGTAATTCCACTTTTTCAATTACTTGAAATGTCAAAGAATTATTTGCTTTTCATCACAGAAATCAAAAATACATATTAATTTCTGGACCTGTCAACATGACAAACGTTACACAAATAAAACAAAAACAATTCCAAAAGAACAAACACCAGATTTTCAAACAAATGACAACAGGTTTCAATTAACGATTATAGTATAGGAGTATTTATTAGCATTTTCGAAAAAAAAAAAAATGTTGGAAAAGAAAAGTATCTAAAGGGTCGATTTTAATTCATTTGAGGATAGTTTAGAAGCTGATGTCCAATTTATGAAAATACGGGTTTTTAATTTTATTATTTGGTATATGATAAAACTTTGTCATATTTAACATTTTATTTCCAATATTATTGTCGTGAAAAGTATTAAAAATAAGGTACGATCACATCTCTTTTTGCAAAAATAATTAAAAATATAAGTAGTTATTCAAATTGCACATTGTATTTTTAGGAAATGGTTCTGTTTTTTATGTCCGATTTATAATTCTTTTAGTACTCGAAGAAGATGAGTACGTATAAAAATATTAAACTATTATACTTGCTCTCAAATAAGTACGGACTCGAGATTTTTACATTATTGTCAATTTAGCGACACGACAAAAGTTCTACCCCATAATGTTTTCCAGTCACTTCTAAACTAAAAAAAATCTGATGTGACCAACACAGTACCTTTCGTCAATTATATCTGTGTTGTACAAATTCCATACAAAAAGTTTCTTGCAAAAGATTCTATATTTCCAATAACATTATTTCACAAACTAGGCAAATTGTACTTGACACTGACATCTGTCAGTTAATAGTATTTACCATTTCCATGGTGGGCTTGTAACAGCATAGGTTGCAAGATTTATGGAAATTAATTTCTTTATAATTTTTTCTCCAAACAAATTGAATATGAAGAAAAAAATGCAAATCGTATAGAGAATAAAAAATTCTGTAACATTTATAATAACATAAAATGTCAAAAAATTATATTTAATTGAGTTTTTTAAAGAAAAAATCTGATGTGGCCAGCACAATACCTTCCGTCAATCCTGTATATTATGTACAAATTCCATACATAAATTTTCTTGCAAAAGATTATAAATTTTTGGTATTATGTGATTCCTTTTCTCGACAACTGAATTCCATACTCCTGATAACAAGCAAACCACATAAAATAAGAAAATTATGAAATTTTGATTGAAAAATTGTAACACTTGCCAGTTATGGACATAATTAATTGCTGTCATTTTGACACGGTCAAAGTCATGTTACTGCACGCGCCCCATACATAAATTTTCTTGCAAAAGATCCTATATTTCCAGTAAAGTTATTTCATTAACAAACTATGCAAATTGCACATGACACTGATATCTTCTTCTTCTTCTTTAGTTTTTCCCATTCGTTAGGGGGTCGCTATTTTTTATTTTCTTCTTCCACTTATTTTTGCTTTGCGTGTCGTCCTCATTCAGTTTCTTTTCTCTCAAGTCTTCTACAATACAGCCTTTTCATCTTATATTTGGTCTTCCTATGTTTCTTCCACCTTCTATTAATATATTCATCTCTCCTCATAACATGTTCAAACCAATGTAATCATCGTCTCTCTTATATCTAGAAACTTCTAATACTAGAGTTACTTCCCTTTTTCTTTCATTGATTTACATTTTATTGATACTGACATCTGTCAATTTGAATTAGCAGTTTCCATGGTTAAGTTAGCATAGCTGGCTGAATTATGAAATTTATATCAAATTTATTATCTTTATTCTTCTTTAACTCTATATCTGTTGAATATCAAATATAAAATGCAATCAAATCGTATAGACAATAATATATTATTTAAGTTATAATAACATTTAACTGATTTTTTCAAGAAAAACTGTTAAAATCTTCAAATGAGGACACTTCCGGTTGACCAATTATAACCAAAATCTAATCAACTCTGCATATGGTTGTAAGGAAGAGAAATACGCAAGAATTGTAATTTTTGGAATTCTAGTACTGGAGATATCGTGCAGGAAAAAACAGTCACATACACACACACACACATACACACACACACACGCACATACGAACACACACACACACACATACAGACATCATCGTAAAAATAGTAAAATCGTATTGTAAAGACCCTAAAACGTGCTTATTCAATGAAAACTCACCACCGAATTTTTTGACCAAAGACAATACCTTCCTTACTATAGGTGACGGAAGGTAAAAACAGTTAAGAACTTGAAATAAGGGTACTTCCGGTTGAGTAATTATAACCAAAATCGAATCAGCTCTTCATATGGACGTAGAGAAGGCAAATACGTAAGAATTATAATTTTTGGATTGGTAGTGTTGGAGTTATAGAAGGGAAAACTTTTGTCACACACAGACACACACAAACACACACACACACACCTACAGACGTATTCTACGGAGTCTAAAACGCGCTTATTCATTAAAAACCATCGAATTTTTTGATCAAAGGAAATACCTTCCTTACTTAAAAATGAAGGAAGGTAAAAACGATGTAAAATTGTCCGAAAATTGTAACCAACACACAGTCGTAATCATACGCCATTCAATTTATCCCAATCTAGAAAATAAAATCCCTAAAATCTGACGGTCATTAATAGAGATCATATAAGTAATTTTAAGTTTTCATATTAATTAGAACTGCGCTAAAAAGGCACAGTATCTATACTTTAGTCATATTTATATAATTAATTTTAAAATAGATCTCTTGAGTTTTATTATTTCCTCTTCCTTTCCTCTGTTTATTTAACCTTTTCAATGTAGTTTAATCTCCATCTAATTCTTCTTATGTCATCCGGTTTCCTCGGACAGGGACAAAGAAGTGTAAAGCTTTGCAGAGACGACGGCGACGACCCGAATCTAATAACTCCACCCGAGCTGTGAACTTCAAGCGTGCGTCTAATAGACACCTTCGTAATTACAACCCGACTGTATCGTTTATTACTTGGGAAGTAATCTCGAAAAATTACTACCAGCCAGAGAGATTTCGTTCTAGGATGGTTTAGCAGACAAGTATTGGAGGATGATATTTATTAATGTCGAAATTAATTACATCGAGGAAATATAAAGAATTACTGGCAGATATGTATTAGGACTTATTACTTGAAGACTTCTCATCGTATTGCTAAAGGCAATAATGTTTGTAATTTAAATGTTTACTGCTCCGTATTTTTACCTATAATTAAAGATCAATGCAATGAAAAATTCTCAAAATAAGTAGAACAAATTAATGTTTAGAAACTCGTGGTCATGTATTATTTACAATCACACACACATAGGTACATCCACACACACACACACACACACACACACACACACACACACACACACACACACACATCCTCACTCAAACACACACAGACATCATCGACCTTAAAACGTACTTATTCAGTAAAATCTGGATATGCGGTTTTTAGTATGAATCCAATACCTCTCTTAGTGAGAGGTAAAAAAAATTTTTAAACACCAAGATCATTTCACAACAAATTTTTTTTAATGGAAAATTATTATTTTTAATTTATAATTTATAAATAATGGAAAATTTATTTTTCTAATTTTTATTGCATTGTAAATTTGCCGCTACCAAAAAATATCATTAAAATTTTCGCAAAAATATGATTTTTTTATGTTGCCGGCATGTATAGTAAAATTTAAGATAAAAAAAATTACATTGTGGATTATGCTAAACATTGCGAATAATATTAAAAATATCAAAATTTATTTTTTCTATTGTCCATTAACGATAGTGAGAGAATTTTGACAATATTAAGAAAAATGCAATTTAAATTTGAATATATTTTATTTTTATAGTCATTTTTCAATAGGCTATGTATGAAAAACAAACCTGCCATCTGTCAATTTGAATTATTTACTGCTTAATTCCTAATAATGATAATACAATTATTTATAAAGTTATTAACAAATATTTATGTTTCGTTTTAATTTATGCTCAGTTGTTTTTCATACATAGTCTACTGAAAAATAATTATAAAAATCAAATTTATTTAAATTTCAATTCCATTTTTCTCAATATTTGGTTATGTAAAGATATAAAATGATTACATGGTTGAAATCAGAAAATAAAATAGTCTATACAATGGGCCGAAACGATATCTATATACCACCCTATTTAAAAATATATAATTTTGTTATAGTTTGAAAAACACATGTTCAAAATAAATTCTTCTAGAATAAGTGAATTTCGCTCGATCTACTATAACTTTTATTTGAATGATGTTTTTGTATTCACAATAATAAAGAAAATAATCGAGGTGTCCCGTGTTCGAAAAACACCTTGTATAATTGTAGCAAGAATTGTACAAATTAGACCTCAGAAACGAACACAGCATTTAATAAATATAGCTACCGCATCGGTAAGTTGATGAAATTCCTACAATAAAATAATAAAACTCCTCTCCGAGATCCATGCAAACAGTATACCGATGCGGATATCACGCTATCACGCACATATTGGATCACATTTCTAAACCTACTCGTTTTATTAGACTCCAGGGCGCAGGACGGGCGCAGCCACGAATTGAATTTATTTATTTATTTCTGCGTATTTCATGCCATTCGCCATCGCGTCATGTGAAATACACAGCGCGATATGCTGTTCAAATATCTGAAAAGATATGTGTAATTTTTTATCATTGCTGCCATTTTTCACCCGTTGTCAAATTTAGATATTGTCCGAAATATATTCACACATTTTTGAACGGTTTCGATGAGTTATGTGGGAAATACGGCCAGGGGATGAATGTTGTTTTATTCCATTTTGAATAACAATAATTTCCTACAGCATATATGCAATATAATAAATCCTTCACAAATATTACATACTTTTTATCAAATATGTGCCAGACGTTAAAAAACTGTCGGTATTTGCAGAAGAATAAATTGAATTTTATAAATAAATAAATATATTTTCACGGATGTTATTCATTGCTGCATATGCGGATATTAGAGATGATGATATTTTTTACAATAGACAATAATAACCAGCTTATACAAAAATTGAAAACAGATTTTATTAAATATTTTTTTGGTGATGCCATTCGTAACCCCACCAAACAAAAACGTTTTGAACTCCAATTATATTTCATTTGATTGTTTGAATCTGATATTGTTTTATAAGCTAATTACTGTATCAAATATTAAATATATACTAAATTTCACAATTTCATTTAACAACAAATGAGGACTTTTTCAAAACTGAACTCAACAGGGTTCTGAAAGACCCCAAGTCACTAGTTGTGTTCAAATTCAACCACTTCACCAGTTAAGGGGTAATAATTGTTACAATGTTATTTATAGTTTTTAATTTGTTTTATGAAATTTTAATATATTTTATATTTTATTTAACATTTTTTTTAGCAAATATTATTTATTTTTACCATGTTGATAATCATACATATTTAATTTAATTTTTCATGGAATTTATTTTAATATACAAGCATCCAATATAAATATCCATTATAATTGAAATTGCAGAATTCTAAATAATATTTAAAACTATGAGTAGGTGTATTTAATATGAATGTAATTTAATTCTAATTTTAATTTTCTATTTGCATTAACATTATTGAATTACTTTTTTCATGTGAATCATAAGATTTAAAAAGGATTAATTTTAATTATGCAGGGATGGAAAACGTAACGTAACGATACATGATAATGTTATAATAACAATTTATTTATTTTCTTTTATAATGTAACAATTTCTAAATAACGTTATGTATCTGTAACGTAACAACAAATAATGATTCACTATAATGTTATTCATGTAGGTACACAAGGTTTTTGCCGATGAAAGTACTTCTAATATCCTAATAATAACTTGCTGTTTTCTGTGATTGAACACTTCATTTATTTCTAGAATAAGATTAATATAAGTTTTTTTTAATATATTGTTTTTTTAATTAATTTTGATTATAAATTTTAAGAAAATGCAGTTATTGCAACGTTATAATAACAAAAAAAAAATATCGTTGTATAACGTTATTTTATTTTTTCTTAACTTATTTATAACGTTATGTAACATTATTTTTTTTATAACGTTATAAAATAACATGACGTTTTGTTAACGTTATTCCATCCCTACTACATAGCTCTTCACCAGTTATGTTCTGTGCAGACTGGATGTAATAACTATTAACTCGTACTAGGCATGACGGCTCATTGCAGTTATTAATATATCACAATTTCAAAAATAAAAATTCAATATATGTATCTAGCAAAATTTATCTTCAAATTAAATATTTAAAAGTAATACATTTATATCATTTTGGAATCAAAAACTTGTTTATTCGCCCTCAAACTCGGGCGCAATTTGGCTTTTAATGCCCGAGGGCCTATAAAGTCATATATGTATTTTGACCTCTGTGGAACTGACTTACCCTGTGCAGCACAAATTAATTCGATATTTCATTGAAATAATCGATATCTGTCATTTTTATTCGACACTACATTAGAATTGTTTATAACAAACAACATAGGAACATCAACAAATTAAGTAGAACCACAGCATTCTTACTGTTACTGAACAGTTTTATTTGTAAAATAATAACATGTTAACAGTTTAAAATCAAAATAAGTCAAAACTTTGGTCTTGTAAAAGTGACATTGTTCTTGTCAAAGTGACAAGCGCACACATGTAAGCTGATTAAAAGCACTTCAAGGACGCTCGAATCACGCGTCTGCTGGATCCCTATACCTATGGAATCCTTAGAGAACCAAAATAAAATAAAATGTTGTATGTACCAAGGACATAATCAAGATTAGAGCAGCTGGAAAATTAAAAGTCTCCGCTACGTGTCGAGCTTTAAACATTCTTCCGTACTACAATATTTTAATTATGCCCTTAATACATAAATAACTATTATAATTTTATTTGCAATATAATTTCTTCCATTTCTGTTTCTGTCAAGTTTTTCGTAATTAATCAAATAAATTGGTATCCTAATAATGTCCCATGTTCCAACATTTCATTCTTATTATCAAGTAACCTTTTACTATACTATTATTACCCTATTTGTTTTCTAGTTTATATTATAATCTCATTTTTGTTTGCAGCAGGAACGCGCGAGGGTAGTGCACGATTCCCCGTGATGGTGTACATTCACGGAGAAAGCTACGAATGGAATTCAGGCAACCCGTACGACGGAAGCGTACTTGCCAGCTATGGCGGAGTCGTGGTCGTCACTATCAACTATCGACTGGGAATCCTGGGTAAGGAAAAATAAACTTATAGTTTTCCATTTATGTATTTAGTTTTGCACTTAATGCAGCTAATGACGTCATACCCGGACTAATTGTAGTGCATTTTAAATGAAACATGGTACAAAAGTCCAGAGCAAGTTTGTTACGTATCATTGTCAAATAGAGAGGAAGAGAGGTTACGTAGCAATTGATATCACAACACAAGATTC
The DNA here is from genome assembly GCA_951394225.1 of Harpalus rufipes. Taxonomy (NCBI): domain Eukaryota; kingdom Metazoa; phylum Arthropoda; class Insecta; order Coleoptera; family Carabidae; genus Harpalus; species Harpalus rufipes. The sequence continues at coordinate 22,985,013 of OX596286.1, read as the reverse complement.
GGACTCTGAAAACTTAATTTTTTTGCATCCATTATACTTACACAGACAGATACTTTTTATAACTCAAAATATATTAATTTGACAGACTGCACTGGCAAGAACTGACGATCGTACTAAGTGCAAGAAATTGCGCACTCAGTGAGGTTCAGTTCACTCGAAAAGTATATGATTATATAAATGGAATACGACTTATGCACTCAATGTAAAAAAGTTAGCACAAGTACAGTGTTTCTCAATCTTTTTACAATCTCGGCACAATTTTCGTGCGACACACGTACGTTAAGTAGTAAAAAATAAACTAAATGAACGAAAAATAATATTAACTTCAGTGCCGGAGTAAACTTAATTTAAAGATATAGTAGAAAAAAGTGAGTTATTTCAAGATATGATCGTCGATTAACTGTCAATACATATTTTTTGGCATGTTAGTTGGTTTAACAATTTACTCGACGTTCATTTGCTAAATTAACCGCATATTAAATCCAATTTACCAAATGACAAAAACAAAAAAAAAATCGATGGAGATCAAGTGAATGTTTATAAAAAGTTATAATTAATGTGAGACGATTGACAATGTTTTGTTATTTCTTCAATATTAGGCCTTATTTCAGCCAGAGCAACTCAGTTCTTTCACGAGAATTTTCAGTTTGATTTTTCATGTTCACTTAAATATTTTCGCCGCACACCTTTGTGCCGTGGCACACCTTTGAGAAACACTTCTAACTAACAGTTATGGTGATAATAAAGTATTGTTAAAATTCCGATACTTTTATGATCACATCTGATATTTTGTTCTGGTTATTTTCTCCAATTAAATAAGAAAAACTAGAAATTAGAAGAATGTTAATAAAATATTATATGAATGTTTTTTAACAGTGCATGTGGAAAATGTAAATGAATACCGGAATAATGGTATACAGAGTAAAACAACAATCTAATATAGGTTTTAAAAAAGGGTAAACATTTTTGAGAGTATATAGTAGCGACCAAAATGAGTAAAAAAGCTTAATCAACATAGGTATGATCTTCAACTTCAACTGTTTTCGAGAAAAACGAAAAATTGAAGAAAAACTGACATAGTCATCGAACAAAAATTGTCTGTCAATAAATAGACTATAAAAAAACAAAATTTTATATGAAACATTTTTCTCAATTTCTAATAGTTAGATAAACAAAAAGTCTCATTTAATCGAAGTCGTAACTCTTATAGTTTTCGAAATAGCAGAGGTAAACCCCACAAAAACTCATTTTTCACTATTGAAGATCGGATTCATGTTGATTAAACCAGCGTACATTTATCATAAAGTAGGGACAAAGTGTGTCGGCACCTTTGAAGTTCATATGGCTAGATCGAATAACCTTGAATAACGTTGGCAAGAACTTCCGAAAAGTGCTACTAGATGGAGACACAGTAATGTTGTGCAAAATTCAAATTGGAGGAAAACGTTTTTTAGATTAAAATTTAATGCAAGAGATTTAAACAAAATTCTCATTTCTTTTCTTGAAAATGAACCCCACACACTCTGTAGTATGAATTATACAATGACATTTTGCATTTCTTGAATTAAATCATACCGTTGACAAGATGTAACTCATTATTACAGCTATAACAATGTTTATAATGATAAAAATATATTAACTTATGATTATTTTCATAATAAATACAAATCTGCGCAATATCTTCACAAAATAGCGTATTTACAATATATCATACCGTTTAAAATCCTTCGAAAATCTAAATAAAGATGTATTTTTATGAGTATATGTCCGTAGACAAGTTCTCACAGAACACATGTTTTTAACAACTTTACACATTTTTACTAGAAAACAAAACAAGTAAATCACGGGAAGATGGAATCCCAAAGAATTTGTGGTTAGAAAATTATTATTTTGTAAACAAACAGTGCTGCTTTCCGAACGGATTTACGCAGAAGCTACAGCCAATATCGCACATGCGCATACAGATTTGAATTGTAAAATTTCATTGCTTGTCCCTACTTTATGATGTATGTACGCTGATTAAACTTTTTCTGCTCATTTTGATCAGTATTATATGCATTTTTAAAAAAATACCTTTTTACCTCTCGCTAAGAGAGGTATTGCATTCATGCTAAAAATCGCATATCCAGATTTTATTGAATAAGCACGTTTTAAGGTCCCTACAATCCGATTTTAACATTTTTACGATGATGTCTGTGTGTGTGTGTGTGTGTGTGTATGTGTGTGTGTGGGATGTTGGAAGGACGGTTACTCAAAAACTATAAGACTTAAAATTTGTTTAACAACGTATTTCCCAATCGGACATTCATGGGAAGATCTGAAAAGGTTTTGGTAATAATTGGACAACCGGAAGTAGAAGATTCTTGAAAAAAAATCTTCTAAATATTATTTTTTGAAAATTTTTCGTGGTAATATTAAAGAAAATTAAATTCTCTATCTGATACATTTAAATATTTTATTATATATTCCATAGATTTAGAGATAAAAGAAGTATAATATATATTTTTTTTTTTTATATATATATTTATTAGCAATCAGAATTACATCATATTCTATAAGCTAATGTGCTGTCTTAAGAAATACTTGGTCCTTGATTGGCTTGTAAAGGACTTCTCCAATGACAAGTCCTCTCTAACCTTCTTTCAGGTCCGCTGGCCAACTTCTTTTCAGTCTCCTTTCGTTTCTTCTTCTTATTTCTAATAGTGGTTGTAGTAGTGTGTTAAAATGTCCTTCTAATTTTGCATGATGCCTCTTACTTTTTTCTATTATAACGTCCTTGACGTAGGGAACTCTCAGATCTTCATGGAGTGTTTGATTGGTGACATACCAGGGTGCATTTGTGATCATGCGAAGTATTTTGGATTGACTCCTTTGTATTACCGTCACATTTGACTTACTAGCACATCCCCAAAGTTCGGCTCCATATGACCAAATTGGTTTAAAGTATAATATATAAAATAATCTGTTGTAATAAATTTGACAGCCGAAAGAATGCCATGAAAAATAGTTGATAATTTAAATTATTTGTAACTGACAGATAAATGTCAGTGTCAGAAATAATGAGTAATGAATTAAAAATGTACTTGGAGAATCCCTTAGTTCTTGATCTGTGACTATTATGGAGATGACAAGTCTAGGTTGAAGGACTTAAATTTGTTTCAAACATTATGGGACAATGTACACCAGTACTATAGACTAGAGTAACTTTGAATTGCGAAAAAGCTATCAAATTCTTCTCAAGTAAGTTGTAAATATTGACAAAATTACACATCGATATAAGAATAATCGGAGTGCAATCTATCCGTCACTTTATTAAAGGGAATTAGTGTTATTTAGATATAACATGTATGAAAAAATAAAATGTAAAAGAAGATATGTAAGAATAGATGCACAATCCATATATACATTTTAGACCGCCCAAAATTAATGTTTTTACTAGAAGAATATAAAGAGAAAGTAAACAACGTTGTTCGAATTGAAAATTGCTGTTACCAGCCTAATATTTATATATGGTAAACTCTACTTTGTAATTTATTGTAACATAATTTATGGTAAAATATCTTCATGTTGAGACATGTTATTATTGAATAATAAAGAAGTTTATACGTCATAGATTTATATGAATATATTATTTGTATTTACAAAAATATTCTTTGCTTTATGCATACAGCCAGGTAAAATATACGGCGAGAGGTTATGTGCTGGCCACATCAGATTTTTTATGTTATAACAAGAACACCGCTAATTGGCTTGTCATATTGAATAAGGACAACGATTCCTATATTATTAAATCTTAAAAGTCAAGCAAAAGAAAGCATAATTAAGAAGGAATAACAACAGTTAAAATAATGCGTGATGAAAAAAGGATATACAATTACAATAGTCTTTATCTAAGTTTGTAGAGAACGTCTGTGAAGCAATATTGTCATTTGTATTGTAAAATCTGTGCAAACTAAAGCGAAAGTGCGCCTGAATCAGTTTGAAGAGACAAATGGAATCTCCCTAATGCAAATGCAACATTAGTTAATTGAAACTAGTGTTTACGACATCTCATGTCTCTGACTGAATATCTAAACTAGACACACAAAGCATGACTAGATTAGAAACATACATAGTATTCACATAAGTGGAAAGCAAATTTGCTCTATTAAACTGCAGTTCTTGCATAATGTATCACATCCAAGCAAATATTGCTAACATATAAAACGGTTGAGTTTACTCCGTACACAACCCATTCATACCTACTATCAATTACAGGCCACCTCACAAGGTAAACAGTCATATTTACTATTTACCCTGTAATGTAATGATTAATTGCTTTTTGTTATTTCAAACCAAAGAACCCAGAGCTTGACAAAGGAAAGCAACAAATATTTTCCGTGCACGATTTCGTTGCTCTCTTTGTCAGTTATGCGTGATAGTCCAGAAATTTTAAAATACAATAGATGCAGAATTTGGTAAAATGGATGGTTCTGGCGACTAAATATGTAAGTCTTTCTGTAACAGAATTTTATTCATAATCAGGTTGCCGAATTATGATGAAGTACAAAATATTTAAAATGATACCTTTTTATAACAATAAACAGAATTAAAACTAAAAAGCTTGTATCATTTTAATTGAATGAGTTCTGAAAGATTTTTAATATCTAAAGTCTGACGTACTGACTTTAATTACGCTTAACAGTTAAATAGCAATCTAAAGCTACTCTATGTATTGGGTAAAAGTTGGGATATTTTAGATTAATTAAACACAAAGATGGATAAAATACATAAACATAATATAAACAAATTTTGCAATGAAGATAATATTTAAACAGTTTTTCGGTATTGTCAATCATGTAAAACAAATTAAGAAACTGTCTGTCTGTAGATTCATCTCTTCGTCTAGCTCAGGGTTTCTCAACGTGGGCGATTTCCTATTTTGGATGGGCAGCAGAATTTAATAGTAATTACCTGATAAATTAAAAATTGAAGACAAAACAGATTTCGAATTTTTTAAGTAAACTAAAACCATATTTAAAATATTTTTTCTCACTACCAATATCGTAAGTACGCTATTAGGACATTTATTTGTAGAAAAGTATACATCTTCATAATCATTTTACCGTCAATGTATCGGTTTCTATTGACGACAGGATGTAAGTAGCCTCCCTTATTACCCTACGCAGCTCCCTTACGTCCCTATTTTGTTAAATACTAACAATTAGATATTTTAAACGTGTGAAATTATTTGCTCATTTTCATTAACGATTTTGAATTTAAGTTCTTTCAAATTGTCGTCATTTCATAAATAATGTAACTTGACAGATAAAAGATAAAAAAAAACAACGGGAATGGGAAAAATCTGTATGTAACTCGAGAAGCAAATATCTTTGACCAGTCTCGAATTTACTTACCATCCCTCGCTTCTCTCGGGTGACAAACATTTTTTTCGACTGATAAATACAATATACCTCTCTTATAGCATAAATAACTATTGTTAAATAGCATTAAATACAAGACACTCATATTTTCTTTTTAAATTAATTATTGAATTTTTGATTTTTAGGATGCAGAACAACCTGATTAGGTAATTTGTTTTTTGCGCCCGAATATTTCAAAATAAAGTGCATTAAAATTTTCGCGAATTATGTAAGAGGGCGTTAAGCAAATTGCGTCACTTTAAGATATGACAAAGTGGGCGGTAGATAAAAAAGGTTGAGAAACCCTGGTCTAGCTTGACGAATTTGGAACATACAATATTGAATTAAATCAGTTGTTGAACTTGAACAACACCAATCACATTAAATTATGAATAATTTTTCTCTTGAATTTCTAATTTTGTGATTTCTTTTTGTAATTAATATTAGGATCATTTTGTGATTTTCTTAATGTAAATAATAACAATGCTAATATGTGTACCTATTTCAAAAACAGATACTGACTATTTATGTAGTAAATTGTTACTATTAGAAAATAGACAAATATAAGTCCTAATAGCATATGACCGGTCGTCGTAAAATTATCCGAAATTTTACATCCGCGATGAAAAAAAGATTGAGAAGCACTGCTATAGACAGTTTTTTAAAAGTTTGGCGCTGAAATCAACTCTTGTGAGTGGCTGTTCCGCAGACGGTTTGGTTGAAATTGAAATTTCGTTGGGTGTCTACAGTTTAAAAACAGACTTTAGTTTCTTTTAAACTATCAATCATATCAATTAAAATTTAAAATGTGAACTGGAATTTCTTCTTTTCTCTTGTGCTTAGCCCTGAATACAAATTAAAATACGACTAAAAAATACTTGCAACGACTCGCTATTCAGCCTGACATTCATAGTGTGACATATGTGTCACAAGGCAACAACACTTGAGTGACAATACTGTCATCAGATGAAAAGCGGTTTTATAAAACCATTGATGTTTGCTCATCCTTGTTTTACACTTTTGCTGTTTACTACAGTAAAATTTTCAATAATATTTCTTACAATAAATTTTATGTTTTACTAATATAAATTATAAATCACTAGAAGCTAAATGCAATATTACGATTTTAGAAAAATAAACCTAAAAACCAACTGTCCTCTTTTCAGAAAGATTGTGTTTTTTGAGGTACTGTCTTCCTTTCAAAATGGCTTTCTTTTTACTTATACCCCTTTGTCATCCTAACACATGGGAAACAACCAGGTTTTTTCACATAGTAATTAAGTAATACTTTTGTTATTAATAGTTACTATGTAAAAAATATTGTTTCATTTGTAAAATTTGACGAATCATGAGCTTTATGGTCACGAAATATTTGTTCCCCTTTTTGTCAGAAATAGTTGGTCACCTGTCGTCAGTCACAAAAACACAAGTTCCCCTTTCCACTTTTTGTCACAAATAATTAGTCACCTTAAATATAATAACCGCTGTCATGAATCACAAAAAGGTATGTCCTACTTTTTGTTCAAATAGTCACCTAAATTAAAATATTACATTACAAAAATTACATATTAATAAAAATAATAAAAATTAAATAAATAAATATATCATCACGGCATATTACCCATTGCTGGGTAACTTAATAACTTTTTCTTGTAGACCTTCTAGATATTGAGTTAAAAAATTTAAAAGTTTTGTCATAAATTTCATTATGGTTGAATAAAATAATTTTCCAGCACCTGCATGTCGGAAAAGTAGAACGCGTTGCATAATGCCAAAATTCAAAATGGGACTATTCGGCGCGTGCGTATGGCGTGCGTCTACGAACAGCTGTTTCCGTTTTTGTGACTGTGAGTAAATACAATGAAAAAATGAATTCAACACAAAAGAAAGATTAGAAACTGGTGAATAGATTGATAGATACACCAAAAGATGAAACTATACACAAATGGCGGGACTAATGTAACAAAAAAAAATATACATCAAATTTTTGTTACAACAGGCTGGACAATTCAAAAATAGTAGGACATTTATAGGATACAGTTGACTAAGAACAACTCTACAATTGACTGAACAAGAAAACGCATAAAGATTATTAAAAGTGATGTAGGTCTAAACGAAATCCCACTAAATGTCAAAACTGGCCACCGTCATTGTCAATACAACACTGAAGACGTCGACGAAATAATGTAACTCTTGTTCCTTCAACATTCTCCAAATTGTCATATATGACATTATGTGTTGTAGTGCTATTCTTCGAGTACTAGTCCCAGGCTGAACCTCAACACTGTCCAAAACATCGTCTTCAATATTGTCTATGTAATTAGGGCATGTTGTACTATGATCTTCAACAACAGGCTTAGGCTTGATTTACATTAACGGTACAATGACGGTACGATGACGGTACAATAACGGTACAATGACGGTATGTCAATTACAAGAGGCATTTACATTAGACGGTACCACGACGGTACGAACATAATAAAATACCATGACAATATAATTTTGTCTTTTATATATTATGAAGGTTTGTGGTGCATATGTCATGTGTCTATCAAAAGTAGAAAATATCAAATACCGGCTTGTCTATAACTGCTCTTACTCTTGACGAAGAAGAAGAAAATGAAGAAAATCCAGAAAATTTTACAAAACGATACTGTTTTGTACTTACTGTGATAATCTATGATGTATATTTTACGTTTATGTCAATAAGCAGAGAACTTTTGTTCAATAATGTATGCTATAATTTCTCATGTCTAGCTCATTTTGACTACATTTTAATTTAACTAAAACAAATATCAAAAAGTCAAAAATATGTCAGATGTCAATCACGTACTAGCATATTTATACTTCCATTCAGCTGATTTTGGTATGAACATCAACGTCTCAATGTGATGTGCACGTACTCTTGAAACGCAACCTTTCACTCCCCGTTGCATGCAAATGCTACGCAGTCACTATGATACATTATTTTTTCCTCGATTTTTTCAATAGAAACAAAAACTATACTGGACCGTGGTCGTTCCGCTAATGTAAATCAGCCAATATCAATGTGCCGTCATCGTACCGTCATCGTACTGTCATCGTACCGAGAACGTAGATGTAAATGGGTCCATTGAAATACATTGGAACAAGAAGTACCGTACCGTCATCGTACTGTAATTGTACCGTCATTGTACTGCTTATGTAAATCAAGCCTTAACGAACTCATGATATCGGAGATGCTGAACAAAATGTACAAAGGTGCGAACATTTGAAGATGATTCGGATAATGTTCCAAATAAATTTGCTGGGCTTAGGCAGCGTTTCCCTGAGCTTCACCATAGGCCAGCATAATGTCTGTATACTCGCTATTCGCAAAAGCAGGCATTTTTACTGATTATAACTTTTATAATAATTACTAATCGATTTGTCAAAATTTATTTGAAAAAGTTGACAATTCACATTTGTCAAAAACAATTGTATCATTGTTATTGCTACTGGATCATATTATTATGAAAATGCTAAAAATAATTGAGATTTCGAAAAAAAATTATTAAGAAATATTGTTGCTCTCAACGAGTTCTATCACTGGTTAAATTTAATGAACTAATTTCTGTTACATCCTGTATTTAATTCTGTTTTGTAATCTTCGCTCCTCTAGTCTTTCTAATGGGTCGATTCTGTTCACATCTGTAAATCTTACAGATCTCTAAATCTGTAAATAATGAACAAAACCGCAACGAAAACTGCCACTCAAGTATAATTTTATATTATTCGACAAAAATAGATGCGTCACTTTTACTTATAGATGTGTACAGAATCGACTAATAATTTCTTTCAACTTCCTATTTATTTACCTATTCTGCTAATCATCTTCCTTAATACTTCCGTTCTAGTCTATTATTTTTACTTCAATTAAATCAACTTTGATTTTGGATAGTTAAGTAATTCAAACAGTTTTGATGGCATCAAATATTTTAATTACTTCGAAAAATGTAAATTTCTTGCGTAGCTAGCGGTAAGTAATGAAATTAGTCGAAGAATTTGTGAGAAGATAGATTAAAGTATTTAGGAGTCGCGATGAAATAATAAATTGAAGGCTCGTCAATGATGGCACGCCAAACTTTCTAACTGCTAACATTACCCCTCAGCAGAATTTGTCAGAAAAACTTTTGCTTTCGGCTGGTGTAAGATTGAAGGAAACCGCGATTAACTAACGTGTCGGGTGCGCAGAACACAGAACTAATATTTATATTAGACAAAATTTGCTTAAGAGCGTCTGTATTGTAACTTTTCCCTCATCTGTACCATGTTTAATTTATGGTGTGTTTTGTTCCCGACTCTCTGTAATGTGAACATAAATATTTACTCCGCGGAATGCACGGGTAAATATATTAAATGCCTTAGCTCCAACAAATAAAAGTTTCCACATAAACTTTTACATTATACAAGTAGGAGTTAGCTGAGAAAGCCCAACTTAATGTCTTTATATTAAAATACAAGTTTCTGTCACAAAAACTAAAACACATATTGAGTTAATTTAGCAAAAAAGAAGGTTCAGAGAAAAGAAATCCTGCCAGCTACGATTGATAAATAATAGAAAAATTACACTTTGAAAAAAAAAAACTTTCAATTTTCACACCATCTGCGTTTATAATTTTTTGCGTTCCGTCACCTTTAGGTAAGGACGGTATTGTCTGGTCAAAAAATTCAATGATGGGTTTTTAGTGAACAAGCACGTTTTAGGGTCCATATAATACGATTTTACCATTTTTACTATGATGTCTGATGTGTGTGTGTGTGTGCCTGAGTATGTATGACGAAAGTTTCGGCTCGCATAACTTCAATACCTCGATTCCAAAAATTATATTTTTTTCGTATTCCTCAAGTTTACATCCAAAAGAAGAGGTGATTCGATTTTGGTTATAATTTGCCAACCAGAAGTACCCTCATTTGAAGATTTTAACAGTTTTTCTTGAAAAAACTCAATTAAATATTATTATAACTTAAATAATATATTATTCTCTATACGGTTTGATTGCATTTTATACTTCATATTCAACAGATATAGAGTTAAAGATTTATAAAGGTATTAAATTTTATAAATCAGCCAGCTACGCTAACCATGAAAACTGCTAATATATTCAGTAAATTCAAATTGACAGATGTCGGTATCAATGAAAAGTAAATGAATGTGGCAGAGATAAGGATATTGAGATAGATGTTGGGGAAGGCACAGAAAGATATGGTAAGGAATAAAAGAATAAGGGAAATAACTCTAGTGTTAATCTTCAATCTTCAAATCAGGTACTTCCGGTTAACTAATTGTAAACAATATCTAATCAACTCTTCATATGGAAGTCCAAAAGAGGAGAAATAAGAGAATTATAATTTTGCGAATTGTAGTATTGCAGTTATCAAAGGAGAAATTTTTGTTATACACACACACACACACACACACACACACACACACACACACACACACACACACAGGGAGAGAGAGAGAGAGAGAGAGAGAGACAGACATACATATCGACATCACCATAGTAAAAACAGTAACAAAGACAATACCTTCCTTACCTAAGGTGACGGAAGGTAAAAATTCGTAAAAACAGTTGTAGGTACGAAGTGAACTTTGTACTTTTTATTATTTATTAGTATTAATACTAGTATTATTATAGGGAAAAAAATCTGATGTGGCCAGCACATAACCTCTCGCCGTATATTTTACCTGGCTGTATGCATAAAGCAAAGATTATTTTTATAAATACAAATAATATATTCATATAAATCTATGACGTATAAACTTCTTTATTATTCAATAATAGCATGTCTCAACATGAAGATATTTTACCATAAATTATGTTACAATAAATTACAAAGTAGAGTTTACCATATATAAATATTAGGCTGGTAACTGCAATTTTCAATTCGAACAACTTTGTTTACTTTCTCTTCATATTCTTCTAGTAAAAACATTATTTTGGGCGGTCTAAAATGTATATATCTGGATTGTGCATCTATTCTTATATATCTTCTTTTACATTTTATTTTTTCATACTTGTTACATCTAAATAACCTTAATTCCCTTTAATAAAGTGACGGATAGATTGCACTCCGATTTTGTCAATATTTACAACTTACTTGAGAAGAATTTGATAGCTTTTTCGCAATTCAAAGTTACTCTAGTCTACAGTACTGGTGTACATTGTCCCATAATGTTTGAAACAAATTTAAGTCCTTCAACCTAGACTTGTCATCTCCATAATAGTCACAGATCAAGAACTAAGGGATTCTCCAAGTACATTTTTAATTCATTACTCATTATTTCTGACACTGACATTTATCTGTCAGTTTCAAATAATTTAAATTAGCAACTATTTTTCATGGCATTCTTTCGGCTGTCAAATTTATTACAACAGATTATTTTATATATTATACTTCTTTTATCTCTAAATCTATGGAATATATAATAAAATATTTAAATGTATCAGATAGAGAATTTAATTTTCTTTAATATTACCACGAAAAATTTTCAAAAAATAATATTTAGAAGATTTTTTTTCAAGAATCTTCTACTTCCGGTTGTCCAATTATTACCAAAACCTTTTCAGATCTTCCCATGAATGTCCGATTGGGAAATACGTTGTTAAACAAATTTTAAGTCTTATAGTTTTTGAGTAACCGTCCTTCCAACATCCCACACACACACATCCACACACACACACACACACACACACACACACACACACACACACACACACACACACACACACACACAGACATCATCGTAAAAATGTTAAAATCGGATTGTAGGGACCTTAAAACGTGCTTATTCAATAAAATCTGGATATGCGATTTTTAGCATGAATCCAATACCTCTCTTAGCGAGAGGTAAAAATGTATCATCATTCATTACGTTGTCTTCGATAAACTACCTTCACAGCTAAAACAACTTATTTACGCAACTTACAAATAAATATTTTCACACAGATTTTAATTATGTACCTATGTTTGAAATCGAGGTGAATATTTTATATCTTATCTCATTTATCAACAGTACGTCCCTAACCCACAAAAATCTAATCTCTCCAAAAATCGGATTGGCTAAAGAAAATAAATTCCTCTTAAATTGGAGTTATTTACTCTCAATGGAACCTACCTTAATAAATAACTTAGTGATTTTATTTCCCACAGAGCAGTTCAATCTGCAATGCTACGATAAAGTAATTTCGAAAGAAAAACAAAAATTTCTCATCAATCAACGAGATCTAAAAACAAATTGAAGGCGGTTGCAGAACCGTGTCCTTCTCGGGCGGAGGCCCACGGTGTGATGTTTTTAGCTAATGGTTTACGCCAAAGTGGCCGAGGAGTCCCTCAGTTCGGTATTCATCCCATACTGTTCCCGCAAGGCTGAAGGCTGTCAGGGTAAGCTGGGCAACTGGCCGCGTGAGATACACATGTATGGGTCACGAAACTTTGATGGAATTTAATTTAGAAAGTTTTTCTCAGCAACAAGAGTTTGATCCAAGAAGGCTTCCCTGGCCGGACTAAGTATCGGATGAATTAAACTCAAACTTAACAATCCACACTCGACGGGAACACTCATTCAGTCCAGTCTCCATAGAACTTGCCCCATAAATTGTTTCGCAAGTCGTTAAAAGTTTAAAAGCGAAGCGAAGCCGCTAAATCGCACTGTCCGATGACAGTTGAACAAATATTTCTCTAATATTTGCCGGATCGCACCCAGCACCCAGCTCATATAATGCAAAGCAGCACCAACTCCGAAAACGAACTGAGCCACTGCTTCAGAACTGTATTTATCAACTCGATTCTAGATTAAAATTATTTATTATCTTACTTTATAATCTTCGACAAAAATAATTGGAGATTTGCTTTTATATCCGCCAAATGAGAATATTAACTCCATGAAAAATGATATTTCTTTGCTCACTGAAATTTTAACGAGACCCTTTTTTACCAGAGGTGGTAAAAGGACACGTCAGTCAAAGACTTTCAAACAGTATTGAATTCGTCAAAGAAATTACAGATCACATCTGTTTTCAATTAAAATAGAATAGCCTGTATTTTTCAACAATATTCTTCGATGTAAATATCTCTTTTCAAATTATTCTGTTAGTTCTAAATATTGACAAAAGTAAATTACAAATAAAAGACGAATGCGTTTTGTAATTTTATCACAGAATTCATTGTTATGCTTTATTGATATTCGATCGACAAAAGAGTGCTGATACTCGTACAGTACTGTAACGTTTTTATTTATTTAATGTGGGTTTAAAAATTAAACTAAATTTTTATTTATTTAATTTATTTTTTCGTTGAACGTTTATTACCTATTACTGCATGATTTTTATTACTAATCTATTTTAATGGGTAACCATACATAGATACCACATACTATTGCTGAACAAACTTATGTATCAAACGTTTCTAACCTAAAAAAATTATCATGGAATGAAACTAGTGTTCCTGTTCACTAAGATACGGTCAACGGGCAAATATTGTAACTTACACATGTGTTAATTGGCGGTTAATGTTCTCAAAAATGTCTCAATCATTAATCGCCTTCATTAACATACTTGATTTTTGTTTTATGCAATTTCCAGCTCTCCTATTTATTTTACGGGAAAAACTGCAGAGTGCAAAGTTGTACAGCATTAAAAGTTGAATATAAAAATGTTCTCATATTTATTATTATGTTACTAGTTTCTTTACAATTTTAAAAAGAATTTTCAAAGTTCTGTTAATTAATAGCCATAGCCCATAGCCATGACTTATGACATAGTAGAAAACAATATTATATAGAAAGCGAATTAAATAATTAATGTTTATTCGAAGGAACGTGTCATTATTATAAAGAATTATTGTGGTGATAATAGTTATCGAAGAATACGGGATGTACTTTCAATAAGTGAGATTGACTTTGACACTTATTAATAATTTCTGAAAACCAGAAAAAGAAAACAAATGTCATGGCTATTGCTACGAACTAACAGAAATTTTGAAATTTGTTTTTAAAATTGTAAAAAAACTAGAAACATAAAATATATAAATACAGTTTTATATTCAACTTTGCACTCTACAGGTTTTGGCGTAAAATGAATAGAAAAGCAGAAAATTGCATAAAACAAAAATCCCATGCTAAATCTCTATATTCACCCCTAACCGATACCACCCTGAATACACTAGTCCTGTACTTCATCATTAAAAGTCGTTTTAATTTTACGTCATTTTACAGCGTCATTTTATAACATCATTTTACATCGTTATTTTACAACGATATTTTAAAGCGTCATTTTAAAACAGCATTTTACAATGTTGAAAAATGACGCTGTACAATAACGCTATAAAATGACGTAAAATAATGTAATTACGTCATTTTACAACATCCAGGGCCGGCGCAACATAAAATGCTGAACCGGGCAGAAAGCAAATTTGGCGCGCCTTTACATTAACATTTTTAGACCACAAACTAAGAAGAATCTAATATTGCATTTATATTTAATATACTACATACATCAGTGCACCTTAGATAGTAGATTCAATGTCGCGGCAGTGTTACATAGACAAGGCTAAGTTGAGTTTTTTTTAATTTTGGTAGTGAGTTTTCATTTTTGCCGTGTTGAAGACATAATTTTTTCGCCAATTGTATAGAATATTCATTTTAAATGTTATGTTGTCATCATTTTGCACAAGAAAAATGAAAAATTTGAATTTTATTGATATTTATTAGGCAATAAAATTATACTTTCTCTGTCAGCGGCAGTAAAAGTGGACTTTTATAAAAAAAATATTGCGACGGTTGGGACACATTTTGTTCACAAAATTGCCAATGCTTGGGGAAATAACCAATAATATTTCTGATATTTTTTTACGTGGTCCTACTCTTACTGGACGTATAGTAGGTTGTTCTCGGGCCGGACTCGGTAAATTTTGATAAAAGTCGTCGTGCCCCGTATATTGCACATAACTTCAGTATGTATATCATTATTTCTTTTATTCTGATATGACTCACGGCGCCCTTTGTCCCTGACGCTCCGGACTATCGCCCGGTTTACAGCGTCATTTTGCAACGTTGCAAAAACACTAACTGGTTTGATTTATAACAATGAACACAACAATAATAATCATACTCACTCTGACTGTTCGCACCATCTGACTATCACCATTTGGTACATTCACAATAAAATTGAACCCAGCACAATTTATATTGGCTTAAAATTGTAAGCTAAGGAGAGGTATTTCTATGTGGCATATAACCATTTACAACGAAAATTATGACCCGGCACACTTCGGGTTTAGATTGTACATCGGCAAATCTTGCATTGCAAGGTCCAAAACAGAGGTGCTGTAAACCCTGCTTTGATTTAACTATTTCACATATTACATATCTCAAATGAAAATATTGGCGTTGGAATAGTATTTTTGTGATAACTTTTCTCGTCGCGATAAGCAATGAACAGCACTGCACTCTGCACTACTCGCCAAATCCTTTAAAACTATTGCAAGTCCGTATATACGTAATACATTTCTGAATTATAATCAATGTTCAACACTTCCTCACCTTCTAGTTCTAATAAGAAGCGTTCACGATATCGATCTTCGGATAAAGTTTCAGCCAACGATTTCAGACAAAGTTAGGAAACTCTGTTAAAAGCTTGCAGAAATATTAAATTATTAACTATATTTGTGAAATACATAGCCTCATAAATTATATTATAATTTGCTCACATTTTCTCATTTGTATTATTGTGTTCTGTATAAGTATAACAATAATACGAAAGCTTGTAGTTATAAAGTGTTAAATAATTCATACAATCTCAAATTTTTTTTGTCAAATAATCGTTTCATTTCCGAAAAACGGCGCTTGTAATATCGAATGGAAATTAATGTAAAATTGAAATTTTAATTTGAAACTAATCTATAATTTCTTATGAATATTAATGTTCTTGTTTCAATTCTTCATTAAAGAAATAATTCCTTTCAAACTATTGCAAAGTATGACAAGGGTTTTATATTTATGAAATACATATATGCATATGATAAAAACGAACATCTAATTATCGAGTGTTCGTCTTTTATCAACCCCTATTAGTTACTGTTCCTTATTTCTATATCATCACTATTTATTTCCTTTCAGGGTTCCTGAACGCCAATACGGACCCCTACCTGCGATCCCCAGCCAACTACGGTTTGATGGACCAGATTGCGGCGTTGCATTGGCTGCAAGAGAATATCGCCGTGTTCGGCGGTGACCCCACCAACGTGACGGTCATCGGTCATGGCACCGGCGCCGCCTGCGTCAATTTCCTGCTCACTTCCAGCGCCGTCCCAGAGGGCGTGCTCTTCCACAGAGCGGTCCTCATGTCTGGGTCGGCGTTGTCGCCCTGGGCCCTTGTGCACGAGCCCTCCAGGTAAGCAGAAATAATGTTTAACCTTGCGTCCGACACGTGGAATTGTGTAACATTTTTAGACCCAAATCTATTTCTTAGTTTAAAAAATAAATTTTAAGCATCTTTATTGATTAAAAGAAAACATAAGTTCCTTCAAAATAGGTTATTACATGTGAAATTTTAAAATAATATTTAAATAACTCGAAAATACAATAATAAAGTATTAGAAAATTGTAATAGCAACAAAAATATGTATCGGAAATAAAAAGAAAAAAGTTATTGGTCAACAACTTCTACCACATTTATGCAAGTATCACAGTATATTTTCGACTGTTTCAGGAATATAAACTTATTGCACGCTATACACAAACTTATTTAGTTTTACGATCGCAGGCACAAAGATAATTTTCACACCTTCCTTGTTGACCATTTGGTTTACTTTTTGTAGGGAGGTTGGAAGGACGATTTCTCAAAAACTATAATACTTAATATCTGTTTAACTACGTATTTCTCAATTGGACATTACTGGGAAGATCAGAAAAGGTATTGGTAATAATTAAACAACCGGTGGCAGATTATTAAAAAAATCTTCCAAATATTACTTTTTGAAAGAGTAAATTCTCTATCTGATACATATAAATATTTTTTGTGCAACCGGTCGCGAAATGGGCATTTCGCAGCCGCAATATAGGCCACGAAATTGAATTTCGCGGTTGTTGTTATGGCAACGGCCGCGAAATCCATTTCGCGGCCGCTGTCATGGTAGTGGCCGCGAAATTGAGTAAACAATCACTATGATTTTTTCAAAACTAATTGTTTTGTTTATCAAATGTCAATTCCATAGCTACCTTGAAAGCCAACTTTCAATTTACAGTGAAACTGTTTAAAATTAATAAAATTTGTAATTACATATTTTTTATGGTTGCACAAAAAATATTGTGTACACCTTGTCCGCGAAATCCCTCGGTACGCTAAAGAGTGATTTCGCGGCCTTGATATACAAATAACTATTATTACATCTTTTATAGATTTAGAGATAAAGAAATATAAGGTATATAATAATCTGTTGTAATAAATCTCACAACCCAAATAATGTCATGGAAACCAATTGAAATATTATAATGTTTGTAACTGACACATAAATGTCAGTGTCAAAAATCCAGACACATTACTGATTTTTTTTTCTGGGAAGTGCATACATTATATTCTTTTTATTGTATTAATAGTTAAATATTTAAAATTATAGGTATATTACATATACCCTTCAAAAATACTATTAATCCCGACAATGAATTAGAAACATTTCGAAAAATTAGAACAGGACAAATTTTTTTCATAGAATGAATTTAAAATTAAAAAATCTAAATATAAAGAATAGATGGAAGTAGAATTTTTGGTATAGAGTGTAGGTATACAAGAAATGCTAAATACAATAGGGGGCGAGCAGTCATATTACTTTGTTGGCCTTGACAAGCAGATATGGGGTCCCATGTCATTCATTCTAAATTTAGTTATTTTCCAATTCCATGTGGTTTATTTTCCTCGACAAGTAAATTCCACACTCCTGGTGACAAATTAACTACGTGAATTTAGAAAATCACTAAGTTCATGAGCATATAGTTTTAAAACGTATTAAGACAGTTAGAGTGTGGTGTACCCCAGTAGAAATCAAACGCTTACGAATCCAACACACGATGAATGTTTACTGATTTTAAATGCTAAAACCGCAGAGACAACTACAATGAGAAGCTACCGAGTTCATCCGACCCCAAAGCGCAAATTTGCAAAAGTTATATGCAATTTTCGACGCTTGGGGCTTGTCACACTCCACGTGTCGGACGCAGAGTTAATTATATAATGAATACTTTTTATTATTTGAACAAGGCTTTGCAAGGTCCGAATAAACATTATCTTTTTTGTTAAAATTTCTTTACAATCTGGTAGTTTTTGGGATTGATAATTATCAACTTACATTACTAGTCCATTGTATATAAAAAAAACTTTGATAAGAGCTACTTTTTATGATTAATAACAATATCAATTTCCTTTGCGTTTTAGTTATAAAAACTACTACAATAGGTCGTGAAAGTTAACCCTCTCCATTCATTCGTACGCGAACTATTTCATTATTACATAAACGTTTACAGTTTTCACTAAGTTACGCGTAGAAAATTCAATAGAAACTTAAATTACATTTGCACACTACGTGCAGAACGAGAAAGGCTTTTTGCTCCACTTATGCGAAGAAAGATTTGAACAACGTCCACTGTTTATTTGAAGTAAAGTACTTCGTTGAAATTATTCTCGTGAATTGTGAAAATAATGAGAGATTTTAAAACTTTCAGCGATTTTAAATTGTTTATGAAGTTTAAATTTTAAGAAGACCGGAGCGCAAAGTTTATGGAAAATAAAAATGTCAAAGAAAATACCAACGAGCTTTAGTGACACTGGTTTTTTTTTAATTGTTTTTGCATCAAAACTTTTTGAGAGAATTATATTAATTTTTCATTTAGATATTGATATCAGACGTAAAGTATTTATACCGTATACCAAGTGGTGACGGTCAAGGGTGTGAACATAGATATTTAACATTTTACATTACTTTATGCAATTTCCTGCTCTTCTATTCATTTTATGATAAAAAGTATAGAGTGAAAAGTTAATATAACTTGTGTATAAAACTGTTCTTACATTTACAAAATTACGAAAAAACCCAAAATATAATAAAAAAATCTGATGTGACCAGCACATTACATTCCGTCTATCCTGTGTATTATGTACAAATTCCATACATAAATTTTATTGCAAAAGATCCTATATTTCCAGTAAAATTATTTCGTAAACAAACCATGCAAATTGCACTTGACAGTGACATCTTCTTCTTTACCTTTCTCATTCGTTAGGGGTCGTTGTTTTTTTATTTTCTTCTTCCACTCATTTCTGTTTTGCGTGTCGTCCTCATTCAGTTCTTTTTCTCTCAAGCCTTCCGCAATACAGTCCTCCCAAATATAAGATAGGAGATCTTATATATGGTCTTCCTCATTTTCTTCTACCTTCTATTCCAATATATTCTTTATCTTTCCTCCTGACATGTTCAAACCAATGTAATCGTCTCTTTTGTATCTTTCTAGAAACTTTATCACTCGTGCCATTTCCCTTACCTTTCATTTTTAACAGTATCTTTCCGTGTCTTCCCCAACCATCCCCAACATCTACCTCAATATACTATTCTCTGCCAAATTAATTTTCTTTTCATTGATACTGACATCTATCAATTTGAATTATCTGAATATATTAGCAGTTTCCATGGTTAGCATAGCTGGCTGATTTATGAAATTTAATTTCTTTATAATTCTTTAACTCTATATCTATAATTCTTTAATTCTATACCTATTGAATATGCGTTTTTTCAAGAAAAACTGTTAAAAGTTGCAATTGAGGGTACTTCCGGTGGACCAATTATACAAAATCTAATCAAGTCTGCATTTATGTAGGAAGAGGAATACGTAAAAATTGTAATTTTTGGAATTCTAGTATTGGAGATATCGCGGCCGAAATTATAATCACACACACGCACACACATACAGACAGCAGACATCGTCGTAAAAATAGTAAAATCGTATTGTAGGGACCCTAAAACGTGGTTATTCATTGAAAACTCACCACCGAATTTTTTGACCAAAGACAATACCTTCCTTTCCGTTGATGGAAGGTGGATAATGTAAACAATTTTGTATGCAACTTTTAATTAGAGCAACTTTGCACTTTACAATTTTACCATAAAATGAACAGGAGAGCAGAAAATTGCATAGAACTAATATCAGATGTTAAATCCCTGTTCACTCCTAACCGCCAGCACCCGGTATAATATTAATAATATATGAAAAAAATCATTTGTGTTAGTATTATAAAATAGATGAACATTTATAGTTTTGAAACTTTTATACCAAGCCATGTGTGCTAGTTGTACTCGTATATTCTTTGTCAATTTAAACATTCCCATTCGTTCAATACTTTATTGTGTTTGTCTCTACCAAGTTGTTCACGTAATTTGCGAATACAAACAACAGAGCAAAATTTAATAAGCTAAAAACAATTTTGTGTTGAAGAACAAATCGAATAATCTTCGGATCGAGGGCAAGCACATTTCGATTCCACATCCAACGTCCAGGATCAGATCGTCGAAGTGTAATACAGTTGTAGCAACCTGGATGCAGCGGTCACATGTTCACTTATTTTCTACTAAATAAAACACAGATTACTTTGTGAAATCCGATTACAAATACAATTTTCACTGAGATTGCTTGTTAACGGCACCGCAAAAAACATAATTCTATTCTCTGAAACAGATTTAGAATTTTATATTTGGTAATAAATAATGAGGTAACTGAAAGGTTTTGTTCAAAATCCTACAAATAAATGAACATGGTGATTGAAAAAATAGGAACAAATAGTTATTTTCTTTATTATTAATTTTAGACCTAGAGTTTATATTAAAAAGTTGAGGACAAACTTAAATGTCACCATCATTATTTTTTTAAATAGAATGCCAATTAGTTGAATTTTCATCAAATCTAGTTATTAATTTTTCAAAATTATGAAACTTTAATGCATTATTAGTTTGCCATGACAGTTGTACATCCAGTGTTGCCACCAAGCCGGTTTTAAGGTTCTTGGTCCGGGTCAGTTATTAATTTGTCCGGTTTTCATAAAAATTATGAAATTATGCATTTTTAAAAATATTTAATGCATATTATTAACGAAAGACTTAAATTTGACACTGATGTGAAACTAGCTGACGTGTGAATCATACTTCATACATCTCAATTATTTTAAGTGACAGTTGAAAACGTAATATTTTTCTAACCTACAAATAAATATTGTAAATAATTATACACCTTAGATTAAAAAAATGTAAGTTGTAAACATCAACGTATATATGGGGGGGGGGGTTAGGGAGTTCAACCCCCCCCCCATCGGTTATATTTTGCCACGTTTGATATTAAGCTGGATATAATTTTATTTGTGATTTGAGGAGAAGGTTTATAAAGAAGTGCCTACGTCCGAGTATATCTCTTTTTATTATTATCCGTCTATCTAACCGGCAACGCTCGCATTACCTTCACCATGCGCACTTGCCACGCCATCTAGTCAAGCCAAGCTAGTCTAGTTCTGCTCGTCAGTCGTCTGGTTAGTCACCATAAAATATGGATTTTAATTTTTAAGAATTTGTTAAATTTGCTTCATTGTAAAGAACTCTTATATTATCTTACATTGCATTAAAACACGTTTGACCTTGAAAATTTTCAAAAATTCATTTTTTATTTTCTCATACATTTTTCATCCAACACTACCTGAAACCAAGATGTATCATTGTTTTTGATTATTTCAAACAATTCCAACTGTTTAAGATTCGATAAAAAGTTAAATTAAATTTAAATACATTTCATTTTATCTTAATCGGTTTTATAACCGAGTGGATTAACGCACATTTAACTCACTATGAAGTCATTCGAACCATGTCCCGTGCGTTCGATTCCCGTCGACCGACAATGTATGACGTCGTAAAAAATAAATACTGCTACTTGTATTTATCACACTCGGATGCTATAAGCTGGCCATCTACACATCATAAAAAAATGTAGCAATGGCTGAAATCCAATCGGTAGTACAGCAATGGTAGAAACATTGTGGCTCGGTGAGTCCAGTTAGAAAGGGTATACAAGCCCTAGATAGATATATTCCAACCTTTAGAAAATGGGAAACATTTGAATTTGACGTGAATTTGTTCTATATTGATACTATTTTATTTACTTTGATTATTAATTGTACCTTCTGTGTTTCTACTGATCGAGTTTTTAATGTTTAATTTTATGTGTTCATATAAGATATCCGTGTTTTATTTTCAACCCAGTTATAATTATTTCAAAGAAATAAGTTGTGCACATACATTTTAGTTCCATTCGAATCACAAGTTCAAGTACACATGAGTTTCAGGTCTAAAGAGTGTATTGTCTATAATATGCGTTGACATTAATCAAAAACAAATAATACATTAGATAAACGTAAAAATATTTCCTCAAAAAAAGAAGGTACCAACGTCATAGCAAACTGATAATGCATTAATGTTTCATAACTGTTAAAAGTTGCAAATGGGGTTACTTCCGGTGGAATCATGTCTGCATATGGATCTAAACTCGAGAAATACGTAAAAATTGTCATTTTTGGAATTCTATTATTGGAGATATCGCGGCCGAAATTATAGTCACACACACACACACACGCGAACACACATACACATACACACACACACACACACACACACACACACACACACACACACATGCATACAGACATTATCGTAAATATAGTAAAATCGTATTGTAGAAACCATAAAACGTACTTATTCATTGAAAACTCACCACCAATTTTTTTGACCAAAGACAATACCAACCTTCCTTACCGAGAGGTGGTGGAAGTTAAAAACATAGTTCTTTTTAAGGGTACCCGTAGTTCAGTTTAGTTCAGTATGAGGTAATATTAGTTCATTTTTCCCTTAAAAAGAAAGCGCCTATTATTACATTTACAAAATTAACAATGATAATGCTTCCGGCGAAATCGGAAATAAAATTCAGTATCTTTCCACAGCAAAAAAATGGCATTTAAGTTCGCCCCCAACTTTGTAATTTAATATAGGTTTAAATAATGAAAATAGGCATTTGTCCCTATTTTTTCAGACACTACCTATATACAGAAAAAAAATGTAGTGGGTTTACTTTATTTGGTGTTTTTATTTTGTTTGCATTTTACGCGAGAAAAAATAGGACTTATTTCATTTTATTGTTGATATGAATCTGAATTACTTTATGTAAATTTTATATATTTTATGAGATCATTCTATTCCCCGGGCAGCTACGCACGAAAAAACACTGAAGTGTATTGTTTTGTTATCGGATCATATGGATATTTGTGTTAGCATAAAGAATAAGAATTGCTGATAAGAATGTGCCGACTGATTTTTCAATAAAACAATACATTTTTCAACCACATAACCATAAAAAAACATTTTTTCTACGATCAGCAGCAGAAATCTTTTCAGACACACATTTTATAAGTTTAGATTTTCTCTTACAGCACGAGAAATTTTATTTTACTACAATTGTAGTTGTAGGACAATAGTATTACGCAGAGTATTACAGTTTCGTATGCAAAACACTATTTGTTAAATTTAGGTCGAATACACGAATAGAATACGTATAATAAACCAAATAATTTTAGGCTGCAAAATAATGTAACAATAAGATTTTTTTTTATTATTATTAAAACTTTTGACATTTTATCTTTATTAAGAAATTAAATTCCAAGTCTAAAATCTCCCAGACATGGGAAATTCATTAATACGTATTTATTAGTGTAGTAATCAGGAAAAAATGATTTTCAATACAAAGACATTTTCCAAAAAAATTATTTAGAGCTTTAATAAGTATCACTTCTAGGTTTCCGATTAATACTCGAATCCAGTTCAATATTGAGTACAGATGCAAATAAAATAAATAAATATTTCATCACGGCATTGCTGGGTGTGCCAATCTGCTTTGTATACAGATATCGGTAATGATGAAATATTTGTACCCTGTGGGCGCTTGCCAGGCGTCACCTCACGGGCAATCATAGCTGGCGTGGAGAGTGCACCACAGGGGTCAATTTTGTGCCATTAAAATTCGATGTAATTTTTGGCGGCGGTCGGGATCGAACCCGGATCCCCAGATTCGCGGCCAGACACTCTGGCACACGGCCACGAGACTCCATGATGCAAATATTCAAATATTATGGATTGCCAGAAAAATAATTAAAGTATATATTGGATTCACTAGCACATACACACATACTCGTATTCATTTAAAGACATCATCGTGAGAATAATAAAAATTGATTCTAGGGACCTTGAAACATTTTTGTTTTTCAAAATCTCAATATATGATTTTGAGCACGTTCTTTATTCATCCCTTTACCTAGGGTAGCGGCAGAGTCGAGAACTACTTAAAGTAAAAGTACTGGAAGTATTACTTTAAATACATCCAATGTTTACAATACTTTACTTAAAATACTTTTTAAAATTCGTATTTTTTTTAAATGTACTTCAAATACTTTTTGGTACTTAAAGTATCCAAAAGTATTTAAAGAAACTTAAATACATCAAATACTTCACGCATGCGCAAGAATATATTGCTCTGTGTTTGTGCCCTACTCTCAAAAAGGGTTTGAGCAAATATTTGTAGCTACTAAAATTTTCAATATCTACTGTTTTATTCGAATAGTTGAAGACGTAAATAAAGATAAATCAAGAAGTAATACATTTATATGATGAACATTTTGAACTTATTTATTAAAGGCTATTTCTACTTACTCATCAATATTATAGAACCAAATAAGTAAAGATTTTTTTTACTCCAATGTGTGAAGTAGTAGCTACACACATTAATCGCACTACGTGAAGTCTAACTTTTAATAGCGATGGTAATATGCAATGCATTTCTTATGGAGTTTCATAAATAGATATATAGGACTTTTGTATGAGAGTGATATACCTAAATTCGATCATTTTTTGTCATATTGATTTCATAAAAAAAATACTCATTACTGTTACTGTAAGTAGGTAAAAAAATGTACTCAAAGTATTACTTTACTTAGAATTTAAATACTTTTTTTGAGTACTGGTCCCAACTCAGGGTAGCGGGAGGTAAAATTAGTATTTATATTAGTATTCGTATTAGCGAATAGTATGAAAAAATATTTGCATTCGTATTCGCGAATACATGTTTTTGTATATTCGGAACATCCTTAGTAGGTGCATACTCTGCTTCAAAGTTCTTTCAAAACAAATTATTTGGTTTACTAACAGATTTGGATGAAATTTGCTATAACGCGCCATATGGGTATAAGTTATCTTTTAAGATGATATTTGTTACTATTAGTAAACCACTAGTAAACGAAACTTGAGTACCACGGCCATGATTTAGATTTAGACAATATCTTTTGGTTAACGTAATATTATAGCCAAGGATACAATATTTTTATTGAAATAACTGACAAATATTTAGACCAAAACAAAGTTATTGCTTTGACTAAAATCTCGTCTGATTTCCCCAGGTACGCAGCGCAGGTAGCAATCCATGCGAACTGCTCTCCAGAGTTGCCGCACCCGCACCTAATGCGCTGCTTGCGAGAACGTCCACTGGAGGTGCTGCTGTCCACGCCTGTGAGGGACCCAGAGTTCGCCTTTGCCTTCGGACCTAGCGTCGATGGCGTTGTCATCGACACAGGGGAGCCGTCCGGTAAGAAAGAACAAGTTATATTGTGAGTTTACTCAACTCTAATGTGGAACATGGGGGACCAATTATTCTTGTTTTTTTTACCAAATTTGTACTAAGAATTTACTCTAATTCGTGCGACAACATTTAATTATGGCCCTTACACTGTTCTAAAGAATGCAGAAAATCATGAAACGTGTCTAAAGTTTCAAGTATCATAAAATTTCAAGCGTTCATCCACAAACACCGTTAAACTATCGTCATCTTCGGACGAAGCAAAGTAAATCATAATGTTATTTATTCACTCACCTTCAAAGTGGATCTGTATAACAGGTTAATAATAAATTAGCAAATACTCAGCTACTACGAGTTTTCCTTGAGATTTTGTTACAGTATTTTACAACTGTGGACACGCATCCTCTTAATATAGGATGCATTATGCAGGGTTTTAAGTACTGACCAAAATGAGTAAAAAAAAATCTGATGTGGACAGCACATTACCTTCCGCCAATGATGTGTATTGTGTACAGGTGTCTGCCGTAAGCGGGCCACCTTTGCTAACTTTCTTATTTGAAGAGATAAAAAGACAGTCAAATGGACCAAGTTAGGCGATATTATACAACAAATTTAACGGTGAAAACTGCAAAACAATTGAACATCAAATACGCGACTTATTCAACAAAATAACAATTTTTTTAAATGGAATGCCATATTAAAAGTGGTACCATTTAAAAGATTTTTTTTATCTGAATATAAAACTTTAATTTATAATAAAATATAATTTAAATATTATGTTTTTTATTTAAATACAAATATGACAAAAAGTCTCATATAGTCGAAGTCGTAACTCGTAGTTTTCGAGATAGACCCCGTAAAACTCATTTAAACTGTTTCACATCTCTGAAAACTATTGAAAATCGGACCCATGTTGAATAAGCTTTTTTTACTCATTTTGGTTAGTATTATATGCCTTTAAAAGAAAATACCCAACTTTCAACATTCTATATGAACATAGAATTCTAAAGCGTAAAATTCTGGATGTTTTGTACCAAAATACTTGAATTTACTCATTTTATAACAGAGTACGTAGATCTTAGCTGTGTTCCTTCGGGCTGTGATTCGCAATCCATAACATCAAAGTAATCATGATTAAGAAGGAATATGTTTTTTCGTTTCCTATTCGTTATCCCCACTTTCTCATTTTGTGATTACTAGGCAATCTTCCCCTTTCCCTTCTGAATCATCCTTTTTGAATGATCACACGGATTCATTTCAGAGCAAATTTAAAAATGGCTGACGACAATAGGTTTTCGAACGTAGATATTTATCAATGTGGAATTTGTTGCATTAAAGGAAATATGATTTGAACCATACTTTTGGAAACAAATAAAATATGTTACATAAAAGATTTGTTTTAAGCAAACATACTTTATATGTTACTAGAAACATTTTTCTTTACTTCTATATGATCCATTTATAATGTGCTGACTATAACATTTGACAGTAGATTATTTATAAAATAAAATAAATTAGTTTTCATTGGACTGCATATGACATTTGACGCTAGATGTATTTATATTATTCAAGTTGTTTTCTTGATATAATTTTTAAATCATGATTCAAAAGGATCACGATTAAACTAATTAGGATTCACAAAATCACAATCACAGCCCGAAGGAGTACGGCTCTAGTATGTACTATCTGAAAAAATGAGCGTCGAATTAACCACCAAATGGCCCTTTTTGGTTTGATAGGAAATGCGATGTTCATTTTTTAAATTAGTAACGAATTATTTTTGTCACCTCTATAAATTAAGTTTATTTGGTTACTAAAGGTAAAATTTTCACGTATTTTTATAATTACCTGTATATGTCGACAATCTATTCTAAATTCAAAGCCTCCAAGAATATATAATAATAACAATAATAATGTAAGTAACTGTTATCTTCTAAAACAAAAATAATTTTAATTATTACAAAATAGCATTTAAATTCAATTTCCTACAAATGATTTACAAAGTATTTTTTTCAATAGTAATTTTAGTTTTGAAAAAACGTATTACAAATTGAACATTTGTAAGAAAATTATAAAAAGAATGCATAAATCATGAATCACGAGACTATTAATATACATTATAGAAGTAATGCTCTACATAACAAAAACGTGAAACATTCATTTCTCGGTTTCGTGTGAATAATCAAAGTATTCTTTTCTAGTTAAATGTTATCATGAACATGAATAGCACTATGCACAAAGAAATATGACTTGTGGTAATAGGCCATTAATTAACCTGTCTGTTAGATTGTCATGATTTTTATTAATATCTAATCAGTGCAAAAACCACTGACAGGAATAAAAATGAAGATGATTTGAAAAATGCACTCGGATATTACTTCCCTTTTCATAGCTTCACTGTTACAAATCTAATGAAACACAAGCACGCAACAAAAAAAAATCACTCAATAACTACTCCGACAGAATAAAATAACTAGAACAATGTTTTATATCTTACACTAAATTATGCATTATATTTTATTATTCAATCATCTTTAATGTTTAATGTCTTATTTAATTTAATCTTCGTCGTACCGTACTTAAAAAGTTACACGGTATACTGTCTGGGGTACGTTTATACCCCACAAAAAGTTGAAGAAAATATATGTCTGAATTATGAATTTATAGAGCCATTTTATTAGATACTGTAATAATAAAATTAAATAATCTACACAAATGAAATATGTATACATTTATTAAAATGCGTGAAAAAAGAAACAAAATAAGTCTGATGTGGCCAGGGCCAAGACAATACCTTCCGTCAATCCTGTGTATTATGTCCAATTCCATACATAAATTTACTTGCAAAAGATTTTATATTTCAGTAAAATAATTCCATAAACAAACTATGCAAATTCCACTTGACACTGACATCTTCTTTAGTTTTCCCATTCGTTAGAGGTCGCTATGTTTTACTTTCTTCTTCCACTCATTTCTGTTTTGCGTGTCGTCCTCATTTAGTTCCTTTTCTCTCAAGTCTTTCGCAATACAGTTCTTCCATCTTATATTTGGTCTTCCTCTGTTTCGTCTACCTTCTATTACTAAGCTATTCATTCTTCCAATATATTCTTCATCTCTCCTCATGACATGTTCATTCATTTTATTTTCATTGACACTGACATCTGTCAGTTAGAATTTTCTTAATATAGTAGCTGTTCCCATGGTTATAGCATAGCTGGCTGATTTATAAAATTTAATTTCTTTATAATTCTTTAACTTTATATCCATTAAATATTCTTTAATATTTATAATAATATTAAATGCCAAAAAATAATATTTAACAGCGTTTTTTCAAGAAAAACTGTTAAAATCTTCAAATGAGGGTACTTCTGGTTGAACAATTATAACCAAAATCTAATCAAGTCTGCATATGGATGTAAGGAAGAGAAATACGGAAAAATGTATTTTTTTGGAATTCTAGTATTAGAGATATCGTAATTATAGTCACACACACACGCACACAAACACACACACACACACACACGCATACAGACATCATCGTAAAAAGAGTAAAATCGTATTGTAGGGGCCCTAAAACGTGCTTATACATTGAAAACTCACCACCGAATTTTTTGACCAAAGACAATACCTTCCGTACCTACAGGTGACGGAAAGTAAAAATGCTTTGAGAGAAAAGTTGAAAAACTACCTATTTAAATCAAATGTAAATTATATATTGTTAACACAATGAATACCTACCTATATGGAACGATTTTCAAAATATTAAACTCAAATATACGTAAAAAAAAAATCTAATGAGGCGAGCACATTACTTCCTTTTAAATTGCAAACAAATATACAGGATATCCAGATTTCTGTTGACACAACTGTATCTTAGAAACTATAAGAGACGAAAAGTATTGAAAAATTTTGAGAGTATCTACAACAAATTGAAAATACAACACTCCAACCAGTAAAAAATTTTGATTTTTTTTATTAATTTAAGATTAATCATTTTTTTAGTAAAGTAATTGAAATTGTAATTACATTTCAATTACAATTCAAAAGTAATTAGTAATTCAATTACACTTTCTCCAGCAGTAATTGTTTTTAAAAGTAATTTGATTACATTTTGGTTAAAGTAATTGGAATTGTAATCAATTATTTTTTCAAAGTAATTTGCCCAGCTCTGCTTGTGAACATGTCATAATTTGCTCTAGGCCCTTATTAAACCCTGGTTTATATTAATAGTCTATATATAGTCATTAGTAAAAGTCATAAAATAGATCTAAAGTGATTGCTAACGATAATTTCAACACCACGAATGTCGATTTTCAATCATTCGACAAACGACACGAAATCGTTAAACTAAATTATTCAAATTTTAGTAATCTTTAACGATATCAACATATAAAACCACAACACATTTATTTCATTGAGCATAAATTACAAATGATATGTTTTAAATTTACAACCACAAAACACATAAACCTGACATTTAATTAGATTTATTTGTCGGAATAAAATGAATTATTGTTTCATTTATGCTCTATCTATCGAGTTATTCAACAACGTGCTCTATAACATTAATAATCAATAAATGTAATTGTATACATTGTGGAAGCATCACTCTTATACTTTATTTGTATTATTTCTATAACAGAATTATATTTTGAATTTATTTTTATTAATGCACATAAAGAGATAAGGAGGTAAGCTCATTTTAATCTATTTAAAAGAAAAGAAAAAAGAAATTTTACTGCACAAAAATGGAGTGACATATGCAAAGAACACAAATTAGAATCTTCAACAAAAGACATTTTTTTTTCATATACAATTGCGTGAAATTTTTTATTGTACTGGTAGTTTCAGAAAAAAATATTCTGCTTTATCGAAGAAATACAGGATACCTAATTATAAACACATTTTTCTAACGATCTCGTTTATTTTGAATAATGTTATTTTAATACAATAGTATTACAAAAGTGATAAGTGTAAGTATTTTTCTTATCGGATGGTTGAGCACTCCGCTTACAGCGTCATGCTCAAACTTCATCCTCATGCGATATGGACATCATATCCACTATCCACTCTTGTTATACAAATAACGTTTATTTATTTGGGTGAAGTGTAAAAATCAGAGAAATATTAAAAAGTTAATAAAAATACATAACTAACACTATGATTAAACAAATATAAACATTAATTTAAGACTAAGAATATAATTAAATACTTAAATACTAAGCTTATTTATTTAAACAATATTTATATCACTATATTTATTTATATAACTACATTTATTTATGTTTATTTATATCACCAACTGTTTATTACTCGTTGCTACTATATAACTAAATGTGTTGGCTGGTTTTTGGCGACGGGTTTATACAGCACGATGTGCTTCTGGAACTTTCCGACGCCACAATACAAAGAATCAGCCCACCGGATGTAATTAAACCAGACTAGACGTAAAAATTACGTCGTCCTTAATCTATTGTTTGCAGCAGCCAGCCAGATGTCTCAGCGTGTTTGATGTGAAATGTTCCCGTCACATAACTGTCGTTTTAATTTAAATATTGAAACATCCTATTTTGCCTTTTTAAGAGTATGGCTATGAGCTAATGATTTCCATTAATGTAATCATTTTTTTCCTATTTTGCGCCTATAACAAAGCTCTTATTGCTCATTCAAGTGCTACTGCTGTATTAAACTATACTTCATTTCACGTAACAAAATAGCGTTGGCCGAGATAGGGATATAAATCCTGCTTTTTGATTGGTCAGAATGCAAACCTAGTTCACAAAAAATGAAAAAAAAATATCACCTGTCACTTGTCAGTTATCAAATAAAATCTACAGAATGAAGTGATATTTTACCATGTTTTGTTGTAATTTTTAAATTTAAGTCCTGTACATTTTTAAGGATAAAATATTTGTTTTTGACAAAGTTTGATTTCACGAATTTAAATTATTCATTTAATGCATATAAAAAGGGTCGGCTCTCAAGCACCATCTGCTATTTTCTGACGTGAAATGAAGTATAGTACAATTTATTTTTTAAGGTTGGTGGCTATCAACGTTAATATTTTCGATAAATTAACAAACACAAACGATTATTAAGAGTATTATTTTTATATAAATATGAATTTAAAAGTAGTAATAATAAGAAGAGAAGAAATAGAGTATACTGTTAAAAAGAAATAGAATATATCGTATAATGATAATGTTACAAAAATAAGTTGTTGAACGTCAAACGTCACATTAGTATCACCAACTGACACAAAATTCCCTAAATTTTGGAACTACCATTTTTTATATAAAAGTGCATAAAAGGCGCAAAATAGAAAAAAAAAATAGTATAAAAAACTCATTTCATAATTGTTGATTATTTTGTTGGGCAACTCCACTGCGAATCGTTACCCAAACTTTCTTCTTACAAAATAAAATGACAATTATAACATTCGTGCTCTAGCATATTAACGTATTTTTCGTAATACCATACCGTTATTATGATTTAACAAACAGAACTAAACACGTAAGTGAAAAGGGATCTATAACGGACGCCGGCCGTTGAGGATTATAACGAACGCACAAACAAAAAACAAAAGTGATAAGGTGTCTATAACGGCCAGCAGCCGTTAAGGTTTATAACAGGCGCCTGCAATTAAAGATAAAATATTTCTTTTAAAAATCAGTATTACGAAAAATTTTGGACGCCACACGGCCGGTATGCAAATAATGGACTCTGCTGATTATTACAAACTTCAGCCGCGTCCGTTATTTGCTTTATATCTAGCTAATAACGTTAATAACTATAAACATTATTATATTTACAACTATTCATTCAAAAGTTACACTTTGACATCTAAAGAATAATGTATTATTGAATTGTGATATTTCCAAACATAAATATACCTAATATCACGCACTGCACCATAATTACAATACCTAACAGCGTCACGTTATTGTAAACCAGTAAATTATAAAAGATTGTTTCTATAATTAGAAGTTCGTGATTGCTAATAACTGTGAGCTACAAATTATAATTCAATAGTTTACTGGTAGTACTGAGTTATGAATGACATTAATTATGAAGAAATATAATGAAAGTGTAATTTAACGGGAGTAGTTAAAATTATTCATAACGATATCGATCCATATTTATAAATTATTTACCGTTTGTGCCATTTTGTCTCTTTGACAATTATTTATCCAACCACAATTGACTTTGAGGTATATGATATTTATCGTTCAATTAGCCCAGTTGCTAACACTAAACCCTGAAAGGTCCGAGATTACGAGAGGTACATTTAGCGAATGAAAGCTATTAAGAATTAACGACATGTGGCTGGAACTCAGTATAAACGTTCTTTCGCACAGCAACACCTTCGGGAAGTAATCCACACAGAAACGCAGTAACCGTTACTGTAATGTGGCTAATTTGAACGGACTTCGAACTACGGAATTACGCAGTTGTTTCAATCGGTCATTAAAATCTACCATTTCCAGCAAACTCCATCGTGAGCTAGATAAGAATCTTTTATTTTGTGGCGGCATTGTTCTTGTATTTGTTTACTTTAAAATTAACTACATTTTAATAACTATTTATGGCATCAGATACATTTTTTCAAGAAACTGAAGGAAAACTTTGCTAATATCAGCCAATTATTGATAGGGATTTAAGTAATGTAAGTAATATAATTTTTTATTCAACACATATTTTCAATAACATTTTAGCTAAAATTTAATTTGACATTTGAGGATGACTTTTAAGATAATTTAGTATAGAAACTGCAACTGCGCGAACCACTCACAAAGCAGTTGTGTAACGTGTTTGCATTTACATATGAAGTGCCAGTAGTTTGATAGATAAATATTAGCAAAAATTATGAATTGTAATAAGGTAAATTTATTTGATAACAATAGTAAACAATTAAAATAATGGAGAATGGAATAATATATTTTTACTAAGTTTCCTTTGTAATTAAAAATAGACCCTAAAGTATCTTAGAATATAACTAAATAATTTAACGCAAACGGATCGAATAGAAAAATAATTTTTAATAACAAATTATTACCACGGCGATAGGCACTAAATCGCAAAACACAGCATAGCGCAATGATCAAACTGAATCTGTACGGCAATTACCATACTCACATTTCAACAACAGTCTACAAAATGGTAATAAAATAACATGAAAGTATAAACACGAAAAACATGAGGAATAAAGCACATAATTTGAATATTTGTCATATTGACAAATATCAAAATAATTGTTCTGTTTATCATATCATTCCGAAATTAGAATTAATTACAGAATTTCAAAAAATAATTATTAATTATGTCTTAATTTTTTGAAACCGATAAACTATTGAACAAACCACGGATGTAATGAATCATAACAAGCCTTAGATGTGTTAAAATCCTCGCCCTGCGAGCTCTGATTTCAAACCGACATCTGCGCCAGTTAATAGCTATTACTCTCGAATGGCATATATTTTTTTCCAACTCCTACCTTTAAGATATTTTTAAATTAAAATTATACATGACATTTGATATTCATATTTCATTTTTGTTATCAACACAAATATTTCTATTTGCTACAGATATGTATTTACTGTAACTACCTAGTGATCAAAGAAAATTTTACTCTTATCATCACTGAGGTATTAAAATAATGTCCGTATTCCGTAGAAAACTGTCTTAAGCCGGCTTCCCACGGCCTGTGGCGCGTTCACGCCACTACCTGGTTTTGCGCGCAACGGGCCATGGGAAGGGGCAGCGCGTGGCGCGTTCGCGCCGCCCGTCCGTTCCCATCATTTGTCGGTAAATGTTGCACGCGTCAAAAGAAACCCTCGGCGCGAAATGGCGCGGCTTGTGCAAGTATGCCCATGGCCTGTGCTTGCTTGTCCCTACACGCGTTCTTTTCTTGCAGTATAGCAGGGCAGTATAGTTTCATCAGCTTTGTTGTACAGTGTATAATATATCGTACATGTTTATTATGGACAAACGATATTATTATTGAATTCCTGGACTTATTCCAAAATTAACCAGCAATTTGGAACCCCAGACATGAGAAACATAAAGAACGAAATGCAATTCACGATGCGTGGGTTCGAATTAAGGAAAAAATGAGTGTAGATTTTCCTATGAAGGAAATTTTAAAAAAAATTATTCAGCGTCTTTTCTGTTTGATTTTCTTTTGTTTTAAAATTTCGCCCGACAATAAAACACATGTAGCTGCACACACAGTAATCTTTCTCTGTTGTCTATTCATAATGAACTGCATTACTGTATAAGCGTCAAATTATCTTAAAATCAAGATGGCGGGTGCCTCGGTTAGGCCCGTGTATGCTTGCGCGCACTGCACGTACTACGCGCCAACGCGCCGTGGGAATGATCGAGGCTTGTAGAAGCTCGTGGAGCGAAGCGCGTCTACTCAGGTAGTGGCGCGTCGCGCCACAGGCCGTGGGAAGCCGGCTTTACAGATGTGTAAATCTGTAAAAAAAAACACAAAAACATCTATTTTTGTTGATTAATATAAATCTTGCGTAAGAGGCAGTTTTCGTTGCGATTTTGCCCATTATTTATAGATTTGTAAAATATACAGTTTTGTAGATGTATAGTATATAATAAAAAATACTTTATAAATTGGTTTCAAAAATCTTTCTAGACAATAATCTTTTGTTTTCTGGTTTAGATCGATTGACGATAGAGTATTGTTATTGTTTACTATAAAATTAATATTTCATATCCATATGCATATTAAAATGTATTTAACTATTATTTGTGCAGGTAAATTGCAAATTACAAAAGTTTACGCATAAAATAAATTAATTAAAGTTGGAAACTAATATGTTTCATGCTGAAGTTTTAATGCATTACAAACATTTTTTTATTTTTTTTCCTGCATATTTGATACAGTATTTATAAACTTACTGTAACGTTTATTTATTTGGGTGAAGTTTAAAAAACAATGGCATTAGTACTTAAATTAAATATTATAAGAATAGCGATTACTATGATTAAATAAATATTAATTACAATTTAAAACTAAGAATATTATTGAACACAACACTAGGATTATTTGTTTAAACAATAACATAAGACATTTATTTCCACGATATTTATTTCACCATGCGTTCCAATCTCAGACTGCCGGTCGGCTTCAGACTGTAGTAGATTGTCTTCGCGATATTTATATCACTAACTATTTACACTATTTATTTATATCACCATTTATTTCACACCACCACTTGAACTGTCCAACTTCACTAACTGAACTCCAATGACCAACTCGCTCCAGTCACTGATCTTGTGAACTCTATACTGGTCTCCATTTAACTGCCTGCCCGCACAGAGTTGCGTCGCTTTTAAATCCATCCATTATTCTGGAACATTCCAGTATATTACCAGAACGATACAACAAAAGAATCAATCAAGCAAGAATAATTAAGTTTATCTTCCTCTTTGTTTACGCTCACGTCAGCCGCCACGGCGGAGAAACGATTATGTTGTCGAGCGTTCGATCAGTGGCGTCGGTCTCGGTCGTGTGGGCGCTAGACTCAGTGACATCCGGTGCACACACGCTACATTACTATCAAATTATTTGATTCAACGCAATAGCTATTCAAATTTCATTTAATCAATATTAAATGACTTTATTAATCGAAATATATGACCGTCAAATATACGTTTCATAATTATTCATTTTAATTACAGTTTAAACGAATGACATACTGGAAAATTTGATAACAAATGGCACGCAATTGCGTGTAAAAGTTATAATTTGGAATTCAAAACGTGAAATTCGAATTGAATTTGTATCTTTTGTGGCATGAAAATGAAACAGATATCAAAGATTGTAAAGTTTTACGGACATATAAAATTTTAACTGTTGAAGAAGAATTTTTATGAGAGTGAAAAGGTCTCAAGTTTTAGAGAGGAAGTTTTGTGAAAAATATAATAAAATTCGTGATATATTTAAATTTCATGCCGGTCAAGATGGTCGTTTATCGTCACGTTGAATGATCTCAAGCTGAAGATATCCTTCCCTGATTCATAATAACAGATTCATTTCTTTTATTATCAACCAGAAACGAGTTAATGTCGTGTGTTGATTTAACTTCATGTCTAACATAAATAAAATATTTAAATAACGAATAATGTAATATACAAGGTGATCCATCGGTCTGTATTATTTTATAACTGGATTATTTTAAATATTATAGAAATTTTTTTCAAAAGAAGTTTATTTTACATTAAAATGTCTATAAATCTGCAGTGTAGGTTTTTCAAAAGTTCTTCGATTTTTACGCAATGATATGTAACTTTGTGTTTTCAAATGACACAGTTTATATATTTATGCAAATTTGAAAAGTACCTGAAATTTGCTATTTAATGGTATAAAAACAATCATATGGTATATTATTAAAAAATCAGTTGTGGCCATCACAATACCTCTCACGCCCTTTCTATTGTGGTATATATATAAATATTGTATTTAACATTTCTTGTATAGTCAAAAAATTCTAATTACACCTAATCTTTCTATTTACATATTTTCTATAATTTTAAATTCATTCTATGAACAAGTTTTCTCCATTTCTTCTAAATGTTCGAGGTTTTTCCAATTCATTAACGGAATTGATGGGTTCCTGTAATATACCTATAATTTTAAATATATAATTAATAATACAATAAAAAATATTAAATATCGTTCCCAGAAAAAGCCTTCAGTACTATCTCTGAATTTTTGACACTGACATTAGTGACATTTATCTGTCAATTACAGACATTTTCATTTCTCAAGTACTTACCATGGAGATGTTTGGGCTGTGAGCAGGCTGTGAGATTTACTACAACAGATTATTTTATAGATTATATATCTATATCTTTAAATCAATAGAAGGTATAATAAAAGTTTTAAATGTGTCAAATAGAGAATTTTGTTTTTTAATATTTGTAATAACATAAATTTTCAAAAAAATAATATTTAGAAGATTTTTGTTAAAATACTACTACTTTCGGTTGTTTAATTGTTGCCAGAATATATTCAACTCTTCCCATTACTGTTAGATTGAAGAATCCGTAGTTACACAGGTCTTTAGTATTATAGAATTTGAGAAATCATACCTCCAACAACCTCACACACACATACACACATATCCACACACACACGTACACACAGACATCATCGTAAAAATGTTATCGGATTTAGGGACCTTAAAACGTGCTTATTCACTAAAATCTGGATATGCGATTTTTAACATGAATCCAATACCTCTCTTAGCGAGAGGTAAAAAATAGTATATTGTAAATATTGGATGTATTTAAAGTAATACTTCTAGTACTTTTACTTTAAGTAGTTCCCAGCTCTGGTGCAGCATTTGTAAATATACAGTAACATTGCCATAGCATAAAAATGGAACAGCTTGTAGAAAACCTATACTGCAGATTTTTAGACATTTTAATATAAAATAAACTTCGTTTAAAAAATTTTCCATAATATTTAAAATAATCGAGTTATTAAAAAAATACAGGCCGATGAACCATTTTGTATAATCGTATCGCATTTACCAGTTAAGTTTTTGGTATACATGTATGTAATACTAGTTGCATAACATATGCATATTTTAGAAAAAAAATCAAACGGTGTAACGTTAATATTTATATAAATTTGTGTTTCTTAGGTGAAACGCAGCACTATTCAGACTATGGCAGCCCAAGTCAACGGCAAGACCAACAAACCAACGCCATCAGTATTCTAAATAGTGTCCTCCTGCGGAAACCAGCCGTTGCAAAGCTGTCCAAGTATGACCTCTTGCTCGGAGTGGTCAAAGCAGAAGCTTATTTCGCCTTTAGCGGCGACGACGTCCAATACGGTATCGAGGCTGATAGAAGATCGAAGATTCTCCGGTCTTTCGTTAGAAGAACTTACAGGTTGGTAAATTTATAAATTGCTGTAGTATGAATACCAAATAGGAATAGGGAGGAACATGCTATTTATTTCAATATGTTTCAATAAATATCTAAATAAAACCAAACTGTTTTCTATTCCCATCGGAAATAGAATCCGAAATACGTTTTGTGGGTCTTTGATAAAGTGTTCGTATTGTCTAAAATGCAGTTGCATTTAAATTTAAATGAATACTTGAACTGGAACTGAAATGGAACGGCATTGGTCGTTTTGTTTCATATAGTTGGTTTCGTTTACAGTTTACAGTTTTCGAAAACAGTACATTGTTAAAAAATGCATTTGCAATTACATTAACACAAAATACAAATAAAAAGTTATAGGAAGAGGAGTCCAGAGTCCATTAGCAAAGAGGTGTTTTCAAAACTATATCATAAATGACATGTTTCTTATAAAGCTGAAATTAATATTTCACAACAAGCATCTTAAAGAAAGAGAACATTAACTTTTAATAAGCTAATAACACTATTTAACTAGCAATTGTTGGAGAAGAATAAAAATAACATGTGACCTATTTCGAGAATTCTCAATATAACCGTTCTTTCAATATTAATGCATCTTATCGATTATGTGCTATTCTCTGTTATTGATAGCGGTGCATATAACTTGATAAAGAACTGACAATTTGCGTCACTTACCGTTCTCGCAATTTCCACAAAATAGAGCAGCGTAAATTGAAAACTTACTTGACAATATATTTTAACACAAACTGAGTGTGACGATTAGCATAAATGTCACTTTACTAAAAGACATACAACAGACAGACAGGAAGGACAATTTGTATTGCCTTTGCTCTTCGCAACAAATGTGATGTTATGCTTTTCTGTATACATCAAAGCTTCGAAGGTAAACTACTTAATTTTCTAAACTCAATTTTCAGAACTCATAAATAATAAATATAAAAATAAAAAGATAATAGAACTTAAAGATTTTAGTTATTATTTATAATCAAATATGTTATTTAAATTAGATAAATAATTTATTCTTTGAAAATAATTTAATAATTCGTTTGTCATCTTTTACGACAAATAGCTGTTCATTCCAAATTTATTTTATATCTTTTCCTTCTTTATATACCTACTTACTATTTTGAATTACTCATCCAAAATTTATTCACTAAAAGAAATACAAACCACAGTGTGTTAAAAAAAACCCTCTCGGAGTACGCTATGAACAACTATTTAATTAAATGTCAGTTTGACACGAGATATTGTCAAAAATGTTATCTAAAGAAATCAAAGCATTTCTTCTGGAATCTTATTTTAAAATTGATAATAAATTAGAAAACAGCGAATGGCAATATACTGTATCTGTCTTTATTATCTTATTTCCTTAAAATTACATTTCAAACTTAATTTGACTTTTGAATTGAATAGTGATCAGACATACGTTTCTCTGTTCATAGCTTACTCCGAGTTAGGTTTTTTTTAACACACTATATTATAAAATGCCACTGAATTTAAAGAAATTCGAAATGAAAATACCACTATTTTCCATTCTTCAAAAAATCTTCCTGTGACTTTGATAACGGCTTGAAAAGATCTAACCATGCTTTGTATTAGTTTTTATAAAAAATTACGAAAAACTAATTTCCAAATATTTTTTGCCGACTTGTTTCCTTATTTCTACCACAAAATTTTGATAAAATTCAAAAGTAAACATAGGATAATATATTCAGGTTTATTTTTTTGTAAATTTCATTAACAATTATATACATATAATAATAATAATAATAATAATAATAAATTTATTTAATTTGGCTAAAAGTTCATCTAAAAAGCTATTCTTATTACACTTAACCATTGCTGCATCATATATTATTGTGTTACAGAAATAATTTATAAAATATGCTAATTTATAATAACAGTGAATTAAAAAATCAGAAATATTGTAATTATTATGGATTAGTATGATAATTATGATTTTCGAATTATAAAATGTAAATTAAACATTGATGCCCGATTGCACCAATAAATTAATTGAAAATTTAATAAAAATAGAATTTAAAATAACAATTATATAATATATTTTATACATATATAAATGTTGATTTTAATTTTTTTTTTATTAATTGCCATTTAAAATAGGATGCAACCAGCCATGACACTTTTTATAAACAGTGAGGAATTTAGTAGTAACTAAATACATTTAAAAAAGTTTTGTTCTGTGCTTCGGAGTGTACCTCATCTATACTTCATTTCACGGAAGAAAATAGTAGATAGCGCTTGAAAACCGACCGTTTTTACATGCATTAAATAAATAATTTAGAGCCAGTTTGAAAAAGAAATTTAATCTTCACTTAAAATGCAATTTGTTTTTTTGACAGCAATGATTTAAATGTCATAAGAACAGAGAAACTGATTGGAATTTGTTCATTTCATTAAATTTACTGGACAACTAAATTTTAAGTGAAAATTAAATTTCTTTATAAAATTCGTAAAACTTAAACATTCTCAAGATTTTTTTTATCTCTAACGATGTACAAAACCTGTATATTAAAAATTACAACAAAATATGGTTAAATATCACATATTCTGTAGATTTTATTTGATAATTGACAACTGACAAGTAATATATTTCCTTTTTGTGAACAAGGTTTGCATTCTGATCAATCAAAGGGCAGAATTTGTATTCCTATCTAAACTAACGCTATTTTCTTACGTGAAATGAAGTATATAAATAAATATATCATCACGGCCTGCTTTATAGGCAGATATCGGTAATGATGATGACATATTCGTCGTACCGTGCGGGCACAGATAAAGAAGCGTTGTGTTCTTTGTCTGTGGTGCGGGCGTTTACCAAGCGTCATCACACGCGCACACATTGCGGCGTGGAAAGTGTACCACATTTTGTACCATTCAAAATTCGTAATAATATTTTGGCGTCTGTCGGGATCGAACCCGGATCCTCAGATTCACGACCAGACACTGAACACACGGCTACGAGATCCCCATACCCTATTCTATAAGCGAACAATTTCGCAAATAATTCCGAAATTTTATCTTATTAAAAAGAAGATGTGTATCCATAGTTTTGGACGGTACTGAAATACATTTGGTTTTATCTTTAATCAATCGTTCGAAATATACCAGTGCTATTAAAGAAGAAAATATTTATGTAAACCAGTGGTTCTCAAGTTGCAACATAAAGTTATATTTTTACAAATGGGATTTACATTTTTTTTTATGCCTATCCGGTAGCTATTTTTTTCTGAATTCATCCATGTATTAGTTTTATATCCCTATATAATAAAAATATTGAAAAAAATGCGATTGAAATTTAAATAAATTTGATTTTTATAGTCATTTTTCAGTAGGCTATGTATGAAAAACAAAAAACTAATATTTGTCAATTTAAATTATTTAGAATAGAAATCGAATAGAACACTGTTATAACGTTAACAAATATTTGTTTCATTATAATTTAAGCTCAATTGTTTTACATTCATAGCCTACTGAAAAATAACTATAAAAAACAAATTTATATAAATTTCAATTGAATTTTTCCCAATATTTTTTATGTAAGGATATAAAACACGATGATCACATGATTGAATTAAAAAAAAAATACTCTATCGAATGGGCTTAAAAACATATATCCCATACAAAAAAAATATTATTATAAACAGAGAGGAATAGTTGAAACTAAATACATTTTAAAAAATCTGATGTGGCCAACACATTACCTTCCGTCAATCCTGTGTATTATGTACAAATTCCATACATAAATTTTCTTGCGAAAGATTCTAAATTTCCAGTAAAATTATTTTATAAACAAACTATACAAATTGCACTTGACACTGATATTTTCTTTAGCTATTTTTTATTTTCTTCTTCCACTTATTTCTTTTTTGCGTGTCGTCCTCATTCAGTTCCTTTTCTCTCAAGTCTTCCGCAATGCAGTCCTTCCATCTTATCTTTGGTTTTCCTCTGTTTCGTCAACCTTCTATTACTAAGCTATTCATTTTTCTTCCAATATATTCTTCATCTCTCCTCATAACATATTCAAACCAATGTAATCGTCTCTCTTGTATTTTTCTAGAAACTTCTATCACCCGAGTTGTTTCCCTTATTCTTTCATTCCTTATCCTATCTTCCCGTGTCTCCCCCAACATCTATATCAGTATCCTCATCTCTGCCTCATTCATTTACTTTTCATTGATATTTATATCTGTCAATTTGAATTATATAAATACATTAGCAGTTTCCATGGTTAGCATAGCTGGCTGATTTATGAAATTGAATGTCTTTATAATTCTTTGCCTCTATATCTATTGAATATGAATTATAAAATGCAATCACATCGTATAGAGAATAACATATTCTTTACAATTTATAAAACATTAAATGTCAATAAATGATATTTAACTGCGTTTTTCAAGAAGAACTGTTATAAGTTGCAAATGATGGTACTTCCAGTTGGCCAATTATAACCAAAATCTACACACACACACACACACACACACACACACACACACACACACATACATACATATAGACATCATCGTAAAAATAGTAAATTCGTATTCTACGGACCCCAAAACGTGCTTATTCATTAGAAACTCACTATCGATTTTTTTTTTTATGAAAGACAATACCTTTCTTACCTGACGGAAGGTAAAAATATAACTTTGTGTTATAACTTGAGAACCACTGATTTAAAAAAAAAATCTTCTCTAATGGGATGTTCCCCTTCGTCTCCTACAACTTTGTTCCATAGTATTTTTTTGTAAATATAATAATAATAATAATAATAAAGATAATGGCGGTGGTTGGTTTTGATGTTACATCCTGTATATTAACTAATTATACAAATGATTTACTTATATTATTTATCTGTTTTTAGTTATCATTTATCAGAGATCTTGGCGACCATCGTGAACGAATACACAGATTGGGAAAGACCAGTCCAGCACCCAATAAACATCCGCGACGAAACCCTGGAAGCGTTGAGCGATGCTCAAGTCGTCGCACCCGTCGTTCACACTGCAGATCTTCACAGCGCAGAGCATCGGAATTCTTACCTTTATGTCTTCGACTACCAGACCAAGTTCGGTGACTATCCACAGGTAAAGAAAAGCAAAGAAAATAAAGAAGTGCATTGTGCCTGTGCACTTCAATAATTTTGTATTCATACGTCTTCAAACACAATATATTTTCCTTTATATTATACGAGCATTGAAAACTACTCAAATATTCAATTTTGTTCTTTTCTGTGCACGTATCATAAAGCTACAATTTCATTACAAATCGACCTCTGACCTCGCTGAAAATATAAATATTTATATTCCGTACATATCAATGTCATGTAAATGAAATTGTAAAAGGCAAAAATGATTCAGATGTGGTTTGAATAAATAGAATCCAATTTCCAAGTTCTACAATAATAAAAATTCTAAAATTAATGCACGAATCAGAAACATCATGAACCTAGTAATAAGGATCGAAAGATTTAAAAAAAATCATGGCAGTTTTTTAGTAAATTCTTTCAATAATTTCTGAAGAAATCTTAAAATTTAAGCTCAAATTTATTTAGCTTTACGATTTTCGTTGATGTTAATATTATGATAAAAAATACATGCAGTATAGGATCGGTATATAGGTTGGCTATTATCATGAAACATATTACCAGAATTGTGAGGAAATTTTAGCAAAAAAAATATGTTTTTTTTTGCGATGACTTCCT
Source organism: Harpalus rufipes (assembly GCA_951394225.1). Taxonomy (NCBI): domain Eukaryota; kingdom Metazoa; phylum Arthropoda; class Insecta; order Coleoptera; family Carabidae; genus Harpalus; species Harpalus rufipes. Next base: position 22,940,249 of record OX596286.1, on the reverse strand, counting down.
CCAAATTCCAATCATAACCTCTTTAAATTTATTTAGAAAAATGCAGAATATGAAATATTGAAGTTCCCAATTGCAACAATGTCTAATCTAATAAAAAAAAATGTCCGTGTAATTCAAAGCAGTTCAAAGTTTATATACATACATTTATATTATTTAATTATTATGTATAGTATCAAGATTAGGGGTTTCCAAGTTTTTGATACATTTTTTAGTATGTTAATTGTACATAAAAATATGAGATCGAAATTTTGTGTTTTCACCGAAAAATTTCTAATACGCCAAAAAAAAATATTAAAGTTTCAATAAATGTGGACCGAGAAATCGACAACACGTGTGACGTCATCTACACCGAGAACAAACGTTCCGAGAGCTAAACATGGCGTGGCTTGTGCGTTCAAACCACGGACCAATAATCAAACAGCCATTAGCCAATAGCATTTGCCAGTGTCCATCATGTCACACATGGCTGATACTAAATTTTATGCACACGATATAAATGTATTAAAGTTTCACTTTAATATTACGGTAATAAAAATCAGTAAATTAACGATTACATTCATCTTATACTCTTATATATGATGAACATTGATATACAATAACCGGAACCGGAAACTTAGAAACCCCTATTAACAGCCCCGGCAACTTTACTTTTTATCGTGTGTTGCTCTTATCCTTACCTTGGCAAAAAAAACGTATGTGCATTCCTACCTGAATAGTACAACATATACCTATAAAATTTCAAAATTAGTTTATTAAATTTTATTTATTTGACAAATCAAAGGTTGAAAAATGCGAATTTCATATGGAATATTTGAAAATCCATTCATTAATAATTGGTTTAAGATCTAGAGATTCTGAATACAGCTTATGAATATTTAAAATCGCGATGTGATTCAAACGATCTTGACGCATAGTCGAACGCAGATAATTTTTCAATCGACGGAGTACACCACAGGTAACAGGGACGGGGCAGATATAGATGAGTATGCAACCGAAATAACACGTTAGGGTAAGTGGTTGCATATTAATAATTTTCGTCTAAAATTAAAATTTTCTCAATTTTTTTTCTCAAATATTTCTTTTTGTGTGTTGCTCATATCGTCTAGTGTATTGCTCGAGCTTTCACGCAACACAACTGATGCCGGTCCTGCCTATTATAGTTATTACTTATTAAACCAGAGAAATTAGTTGTGTTAAGTGTTGTAAAATAGATGAGCAAGTAATGAAAAACATAAATAGGAATAGTTTTGAGAACAGCCACATTACTTTATTTGTAAATACTTCCTGTAATATACTATGTAAAAACTATCAATTTATATACCGACTCTCCTGTATATCAATATACAGCGTGTTTCCTTTAAAACAACCAGCGCTATTTTTGTTATACAACCCTATACAATATTTATATCATTGAAATCAGAAAAAAATTCTATCTCATGGGTTAAAAAAATTATATAGAGTTCCATTTAAAATAATATATTTTTGTTCTACCCTTTTGAGAACCACTGGTTGGATTTTCGGTTTGTTATTACTGGTAAATTAACCCCTTATTCTTGATTATTTTTTGTATATAACATTTTTCTCTAAAGTCATTAGTTCGCCCAAAAAAGCGCTGGTTGTTTTAAAGGAACACCCTGGATTTACTTTTATTACTACAGTCGAAAAATCAAATGAACATGGATAATACAAAAATAATACAACAGTTAAAAATCGCGATATTTTTTCCCGCAAATCGTGGTTGAAGAAATTTACGTGAATTTTTCCGAGGAATAATAAAATCCTTGTGGGATTTTTTCGGCGACACATAACTAGATGAACCAAGAAGCTTAAATAAGTAATTTAAATACATGTGGGTTTCACAGTCGATGAAGCTTTCAGTCTGTTTAATTTTGATTACCTTCCCCCTTCATCGGGGTGATCATTATTACCCCTAGCACTTTATTTTTATGGAGGGTGCGGTGCTCGTTGCCGTGCCATTCCAGGCTGACGAGCGCGCGTCATCCACGCCAGAATGCCGTTTCACGCGAAAGTGAAATTTAAAAAAATCGACTACATTTCCATTCCTCGCACTGGCTATATTATTCAGCACGGGAGCTATCCGTCATCCGCGCACTACCACATTGTGTGTTTTGTCACTGCTCAAGCCACTGCGCGTGTTTTACTCTAAGCCCTTTGTTTGAGAGAATTGTACGCGTGTACCAGAGTAAATGTGCAGCTTTTTGCCAACGTTTCCGGAATGACGAATCCGACTCGTGTAAATATTCCAAATTCCGGAAACTGAACAGTTGATGATGCGTTTCAGCGCCAAGGCTGCATTCACGGGGAGGAACTGCCCTACCTTTTCGGGGCGCCGCTCGTTGGAGGCTTCATGCACTTCGTCCGAAACTACACGAAATCTGAAATGTTGCTGGCAGAGGCTACCATGATCTACTGGAGCAACTTCGCTCGGACAGGAAATCCCAACGAACCGCAAGAAACGGAACCGGTGCACGGCGTTCGCCAAGACAGAAATCGATTCAAGAATATCGAATGGACGGCGTACGAAGCAGTGCACAAAAAATATTTAAATTTGGGTAAGATATCACGAACCTTCTTTTTATTGTTTTTATTAGGTGTTAACAAATACTTAAGCATGGGCGCCGTTGACCCAAAATCCAAGGGAGGGCAAACGAAAAATATAAAAAAATTCAAAAGGAAGTGTTCAAAAAAATTTTAACTCAGAGTAGGCTATGAACAAGGAAAAGCATATCAATTTAAATGTATATAATTAAATGTCAATTTGACATGAGATATTGTCAAAAATGTTATCAAAAGAAATGGAAATAAATTAGAAAACGGCGTATGGCAATATACTATATTCTTCTTTATTATCTTTTCCCTTAAAATTACATTTCAAGATCACTCTGACAATTTCACTTTTGAATTGAATAATGATATGATATACGTTCATAGCCTACTCTGAGTTAGGTCTTTTTTTAACACACGGTACATACTCATATATTTTTTACCTGTAGATAATAACAACATATATATTTCATTTTTAAATCGTAGAAATAGGCTATTCGGATCGAGAAGAATTTAAATACGAAGAAAGAAATTGTGAAAAATTCATGGATCTCGCTGGGACCTATTTCTACGATTTAAAAATAATACATTTATGATGGATCTAAACATTTATAATATATATTTCATGTTTATAACTTTTTACCTAATTTAACTTTTACAACATTTAGTAAACAAAAATCTATTTTTTTTTTCCTTTTTGTAACCGCCTATATTAATTTTTATTTATTTTCTGAACCAAGTCTTCACTTTCCTGAGTTAGGACGCACTATTGAACATGTTGATGGCATTATCATGTCCGAACCCGAACTGTTTGCATACTAATAAATATTAAATTAAATATTCAAATAAAGCCTTTAATCACATACAAAATATTGAAGAATGTAGAATTTGTATATTGTAAGAAAGTCGACTTAGGGGTCGTTATAGTGTAAATCTGAAATTGTTGTTGAACTTAACATCCAAAGGGGGGCAAGTAGCCCCCCTTGCCCCCCCCCCCCTTAACGGCTGGCATGTCCTTAAAGTAGTTGGATTAGATTATGAGAGCAATGCCATCTATTGATTCCGTGCCGAACTATGTAGACAACTCAAGAGTTGCCTGTCTGCTTCAAGTTAGATGGTTATTTGCATATTATGTTTATTCTGCTAGGTAATGCAACGGGTAATGGTTGTAATCGTGAAGTTAACAAAGTAAAGAAAAATGCTGAAACTTAGAAATTATCGTGGATGTTTCTTAAAACGTGGGCGGTAGTGTTACCAACATTGCGCGTGAAAATTTCAAAGATTGAAAATATCTGATGAATTTCTAATTTGAATTTGTTATATCTTGGAAACCAGATGGACTTGCATGTTTTTCTTTAACTAGGTTTTTCCTCAGGCCTTCATTTATATTCACCTAATTTTTAGTCAAAAGATTACGGGTTATAGTGATTCTAGAGGCAATTATGTCGATGATTTCTTGAGCTTTCCCTATATTCGCCAAATTAAATCTTCCAACTTTGAAGTTCAATGACTCTGAACGGAACTGGGCAAGTTGCAACGAGCTATAAGTAACTATAAAGTGGCGGATGAGCGCTGCTAGCCGTACATAATTGAACACCATCTTTGATATAACCTGCACAGCTGGTTGCAGGCCAGCAGTAATATTTTTGAATGACTTTCAATGATTGAATTTATTTTCTATGTTATATTTATAAAAATAAATGAAATAATATATGGTAAAAAGTTTTATTATGACATATACCTATTATATTTAAAAAACAAATGAATACATAAGTATTTAGTTTTACAAATATACATATACATAATATAAATTCCAATATAAAATAGGACGCTGCGAAATCAATGATAAATAATATATTTTGAGAATTTTTGCTAGATATAGGTATCCTTTGTCGTAATATTTAACTCTAATAACAATTAATATGAAAAATGTAATTGTATCCATATTATTTATTGAATAAATTGCTAAGTACATAAAAAGAAAAATTAATAATTATATATGACACAATATTTTAAATAAACAAATAATCTAAATGTTATAATAACTGTATAAGAACAATTTACAATATGTGTACATGATTTTATGTTTAAGAATCTGTAAGATCTTACATACCCTGAAGGAGATATAAGTATGGGTATACCGAAAGAAGAATTTGTTAACACCTAATCTACTTCTACGCCAAAATTGATAAATTTACCCACATTATTTTAATTGTATTTTTTATTTTTCCAGATACAAAGCCAAAATTAAAAAATCATTACCGTGCCCACCGACTCTCCTTCTGGTTGAATCTGGTGCCAGATCTGCACCGACCAGGAGGAGACGACGTACCACGTTCGCATCATGAACTGATAGACGACGAGCCGCCCACTCCACGACTGCCAGTGCTCACACCTCGTAAACTCCCAACGACTGAAATACCGGAACCAAGTCGGAACTTACCGGTGACTGCCAATCACACGATAGCAGCCACAGCCGCAACTGTAGATTTAGGACTGATCACAGAGGATCTTTTAGGGGGAGGAGCCAGCACGACTCAGCATAGTGTTGAGGATGGCTTCGCCGCATATTCTACTGCCCTAAGCGTGACTATCGCAATCGGTTGTTCACTGCTGATTCTGAATGTGTTGATATTCGCGGGTGTGTACTATCAGCGAGACAAAACGCGGATGAATGAGGCCAATGGAGGTCAGCCAAAAAAGCGGTCGGAAAACGGGCAGATGCCCAACAATATCTGTGGTGATTTAGAGAGTGGTATTGTTGGGTTGAAAGCAGATCCCGCAACGATTCTTGGCCACCACCATTCGCACCACCAAATGCCGCCTCCAGAGTTCGCAGACCTGCCGCAGAACAACGCGACGCTTCCGCGGCCGCCTCCGCCGCCCAAGAACGCCAAGCCGCAGGTGAACACGCTGGTGCCGGAGAACCAGCCGCTGCTGTCGGCGCACGGCATGCAGCTCATCAACACCGGCACGCTCACCAAAAAGAACACGCAGCTCAACGCCAAGCAAAACACCATGGAGGAGCTGCGAGTGTGACCCGCGATATGACGTGACCTCTGTGAGAACTCTGTGCGGATACGAACAAAAACTCGGACATGTTACGACAATGTTGTAGGTGTGAATGTTCTGTACATACTATTATAATATAGATTCGAAAGTGTTATTTATCCTATTAATAAATATACTATTCTATTTCAGTTTCAAATAATACTCACCTCTATATGTTTATAACATCGCTTCCTTCCATCGCTTTTACCTTCCGACTCGTGTAAATATTCCAAATTCCGGGTACCCACACAACAGATGATGCGTTTTAGCGCCAAGACTGCATTCACGGGAAGGAATAAAGGTAAGGGGAGTTCTAGGTCAAAAAATTCGATGGTAAGTTTTTGAATACAATTTTACTATATTTGCTATTATGTCTTTATGCGTGTGTGTCTGCAGTAACGATTCTTTCGTCTCCGATAAATCCAATATTACAAAATGGGATATTCTAATATTTTTTATTTTATTTCTGAAACTTTCACATATTTATATTATAAATCTAAAATTTTGAGACTTTTTTATTTAATTTGAGCGAGATATGAATTTTTAAATATTAGGTACTTGAAAATAAGAATTTCACCGGATGTGACGTTAGGGGGGCTGATGACATTTAAGAAATATATAGAAGGCGATTTTTTTTTAGGGAAAAATGAACTGATTTTACTGAAACTTTCACATATTTGTATTATAAATCTAAAATTTTGAGACTTTTTTTATTTAATTTGAGCAAGATATGAATTTTTAATTATTACTTGAAAATTAGAATTTTACCGGATGTGACGTAGGGGACTAATGATATTTAAGAATTATATAGAAGGCGATTTCTTTTTAGGGGAAAATGAACTGATATTACCTCGTACTGAATCTAAAAAGAACATTTTTTTTTAAAATAAGAAATACAAAATAAAAACATTATATAGCATTACATTTATAACATTCTGCTGAATTTGCTTATAGCCACAATCTGTTGTATGTGAAATATTTTTGACACATTAAATTATTTTACCATTTGAGTGTTTCAATATGGATGAATTTCTTAAGGTAATGGTAATGAAACATCATATAACGTTTCAAACTAATTAATTTCTTCTATTTCTTTCATTTTAATATCAAATACTACAAACAAGACAAAATACATAGCAATCAAATTGACATTCGGGATCAGTTCAGAATCTGTTTCATCCTGGCAGGGACGAAGAAAATGGGTAATACAAGATCATTTATCCCCTTTTAAAAAGAACGATTATTGGTAGATACATGCTACTCAGAGTTGATATTCTTGATAAAAAGAAAGCGGCTAGAATTAGAAAACTTGTACAAAAAAAAAATGTAATAAAACTAACACGAACAAGACAGCAGACCACGTCAATGGTTATTGTTTAGTTGCTTTAGCATAATCCACAATATTATAACATTTTTTACTTTAAATTTTATTACAAACTACCCAAACCCATATGAAGAGCTGTTTAGATTTTGGTTTTAAATAGTCAACCAGAAGTACCTTAATTTGAAGTTAAATATAATTTTTTGACATTTTACATTATTACACATATTAAAAAATATTTTATTCCCTGTACGATTTGATTGAATTTGTCCTTTATATTCAATATACTTATAGAGATAAAAAAATGATGAAAAAGTTTCATAAATCTTACAACCCATGCTGTTTCATTATGCAGACAGTATATTCAAATATTACAAATCTGTACTTCCCAGGTAAAGAATTAGTCCATTATTACAATTTTGAAAAAATATTAGAATTTAAATCAAGATATACGATATACTAATATTCTACCTTTAAATTTTATTTAACAAACAGTAACACAAATATGCAGTAGCATAGCGTCATAGTGTACAAGATGTTCTCAGTTCTACGCACACCCAGAGAAGAAAAAAATAAAAAATAAATTAAAAAATCTTTTTTATTATTATGCATTTTATACTAAAACTCATTTTAAATAGAAAATGTTACACAGATATATAGTTTTTAGTTTGTGAGCGCCTTTTATGTATACCAAATGCAGAGCAAGGAGTTCAAAAAAAATTCTGATGACCCAGCTAACATTGGTCGATTGGACATATAGAGAGCGAACGGCGAATATCACCACAGTATACCTTAAAATTCTTTAAAAAGAATTTTTGGTATACTGTGGTATCACGGTATACTATTAAAGCATGCAGTTGTTCAACTGACCATTTGAACCTAAATTTAAAAGTGAAGGAAATGCACTGAATACAATAATTATTGTAATCAGTGGGAAATGGATGGTAACTTATGCATTCTGCTATGCACGGAAGTATTTTCTTCGTTATTACTCATAGCATATTTATTATTTTTATTTTATACCGGTCTATAAATTCAATTGATTTTTAAAAATGGCTTTAATTAAGATACTTTAGAATTGTTTTCCACACACACTACAGAAATACAATTTACATAATTTTAGTGAAATAATTTTACTGGAAATATATCTTTGCCAAGAAACTTTCTGTAAGGATTTAAATAAAATAGATAGAAATGACGGAAGGTAAAGTATTAGCCACATCAGATTTTTTTAAATTTTGTTAAGGATTGTGAATTAAAACACATAATTGAGCTTTGCACTTTATTGCATAATTTTTTTACATTCAGAAAACCATTATATCATATAAGTATATATAATATATCATTTATACAGAATATAAATTTTAAAATAGTATTATAATATCTGATATATTTTTTCAATCTACATTTTCAATATTTGGCATCTCGGAAGGGACATGGTCAAGACGACCATCCCAGGAAGCAAACGGAAGTGTATCCTAAACTAATCAATTATTAAGACAAAATCACTCAAGTTATCAGACTTTTTATCGGACAGTATCAGGAGAATTAAGTCAACACACAACTACGTTTGCATATTGACTATACGCCTGCACCAGTATCATGGATACGTATAAATATAGCACGTACAAAATATCTCTCAACCAAGAAAACTTATCAATGTATAAATATGTACATAATATATATTGCACAGTACATTTGGCTTTTCTTTCGAAAATATCACAACTGTAATACAGGGAACGATGAAATCACGTCTAGTTGCAAGTATTCATCACTGTTGATCTGCGGCTGTAACCCCGTCTAGAAACCGCCGCGCCTTGTGCTTCACACTCTCTTCGCACTCTGTCAATAATGTCAGCCACTAGTTTCTCTTCCTTTTCTCGCTGTTGCTCCCATTCGGCACCTCTCGGGCAGGAATCCTTTCGTCTAGGTGTTTTACTTGGCGGACTTTCTGCGGTGATAACCGTTTCGGTTGTCACTGCATCTGCCACTGTAACCACAGCTTCCTCTTCTCCCTCGGAAGAATGTCGAGCTGATATGTGACCCATATAACCTTTCCGACTTTTGAAAAACACATTACAAAGTACACATCTGAACAAAGGAGAAGGTGTTATGCCTGTAGTAGTAACAACAGTTGCAGAAGGTGCACTAGCTATTGTTGTTGCTACCGACACTGAAGCCGTGGTTGCAACTCCCGAACTTGTTGGTACAAGTCCGCATGTTGTATGCAGCTTGTATTTATGGCGATACCAATGGGTTCGACTAGCTAAAACTTCACCACATAATTTACATGCTACGCTACCGTCATCCCGAATTAAATACTCCAAAAGCTCATTTTTGGCCTTCATCGAAGTGCCTGGAGTGTTTTCGCCTCCCCCATCTGGTTCATAAACACCTCCCCCATCGGAATCGTCTGTTCGAGCAACAACCAGAGTATTATTCTGATCGTCGGTGAGAAAATGAACTCCTGGTTCGAGTTCAGAGGAGGCTGCTGTAGATTCTGCTACGCTCTGGATAACGGGAACCGTTCGAGCTTCCGAGGTTTGTGAAGACATGATGACTGTAGTTTCTTGAAGTCGAAGAGGAACTGGCAGAAGACGAACAGTCACGGTGCTCTCACCACCTAAAATGGTCAACAAGGTGCATGTTAGTAAGGAAATTAGACAGTTAGTAGCAAGTGATGGACACAGGAATCGTTATTGTACACATATAGAGGTAGATTTATTTATTAATAGATGAAGAATACAATAAACAGGTTTCTTATTAAAAACATCTTTTTTTTATAATTTTAGTATAATTTGTGCGCAATGCGCTATATAAACAACATAAATTTAAGTGACCTTTAGTGCAATGGAGTGAAATACATTTGATTAAAATATATGCACGGGAAATTTGTGTAAACATAAACTATAATATAAAAAATATTCTCTTAAAAAAAATAAAAATTAAAAAGTATTTCCGCTGAAATATGATTTGAAATCATAAAATTTTGGTAACTTAACAAAAAAATCAACGAGCGACCTAGTGGTGCAATTATTATGTAAAATTGATTAATAATAAAAAGAATATAATCTAAATAGTTAATCTTTTTTTGTCTGACAGTATGTGCTGTTCTAAGAAAGCGTGATTCTTGTGCCGTACTAACAGCAAAGTACGCATGTGTGACACTGCACCAACCTAATACTAAAATTATTATTGAATTAATAATTGCACATTAATACACTTATTTATTAGTGATAAACATTTTAGAGGTCCCCGTCATCTGCTTCAGTGGCGAAACGGTCAAACCTTGGAAGAACGTTTGATAGATAGATGGCCTTAAGCCAGTATATAAAAAAGAACGTTTAAAAAAGAAACATTTAAACAAAACAAAAACGACCTACTCTATCACACTGTGATTGTAAACAATTACTTATAAAAAACTATATCAGTAGTTAGCGGGACAGATATACAGGTCCTAAATTACAAAACTCCAAGTACCTCTGTCCAAAGTTATATGTTTGCTATCTAACTCCATTCGAAAATGGAAATATAAATGTAAATAATTTATATAATTTGTATGTATAATATATATAATCTATATATAATAAAATTGATATTTGCAAATCTATATATACTTTATATACTTAGAACTAAATACTCGTAAATTAACAATTGATTAAATTTCTATAAATTTAAAATATAATTAATATTTGCGTTAAACTTTTTACACTTTTAACCCAACACCTTAAATCTAATATTCATTTGTATTTACGTTAGTAATATTCTTTGTCATTTGTGCGTTTAACGGCGTAAATAAACTTTTCAAAAATGAAAAAATAAACTTTTGATTATAGTACTAAATGTGCACTGTAGTACGATTGTTATTGCAACCCCTAAATCTACTTCCAAACCATAATTAGTATTGAATAAACTCTGTAAACATTGTAACGTAATGTTATCGAATGTATGTTATATAATAACCATAACCACGCAGTGTCTTTGCTGCTACGCAGCTGTTCTGATCTGATCGAGTTACAGGAAGTGCTATCCTTTAATTACATATTACATCTCTCATCTCAACAAGGTCATTTTGCAAAATCCTAAAAGCACACACCTGCACGTTATCCCGTACTTCTATCACTTGTACTTACGCTAACACCGCGGATTGTCTTGTTGTACAAAACAAAGATATAAATCTAACATTTAATTCCAACAATGTAATTCCATTTTAAATGGTGGTTTTTTTTCTTCTTTTCTTTTAGTTAGGCAGTTAGCACCATCGATAGAAAATAAAATTAAAAATATTAATCTACATAACTACAATCTGTGATTGCATAACGCGCGAGCATTCTAAATGCTTGTGTTGTGCTGGATTTTTACGTCGGAACCGACTAGGGAGGCATGAAAAACCCCATCGGGAAGACGCAATCTTTGGGCATGAAACAATCGTGAACGGTCTTCATATGATTCTTCATTTTATCAGGTCTCGAGAATTCTTTAGCGCATACGGGGCAGGGGAACACTTTCCGCTGGTGGCCTTCATGGTACAAGAAAGCATGTCGCTGAAAGCTATACTTATTCTTGAACGTCTTCTGAACATCTACTTTGGCGCATTCTGTACATTGGTACACCCCCTCGTTCACGCTAGCGTATCGGAAGAGGTTGAGTCCACGAACAGACATTTCAGTGAGTTGCTCAGCAGGGTCCTGGCTGGCGGAGGTAGCACGCCGGCGTGCTCTCCTTCGCACAGGCTGCCGTCCGGAGGGCTGGGTACCGGTTGCACCTGCAGCACCCGGCCCACCTGACGCCGCCACGCTCGTCGATGCAGTGCCACTGCTAGTTATTGTTCCGCTACTACCAACACTGCTAGGAGTGACAGTGCTATTGTTGTTGTTGTTTATAGCATCAGGTGTAGCAAAATTAATCGGTTCAGCTCCTTGCATATGCGATACTTTATTTGTTTCCAATTTCGGTGTTCCTAGTTGAGGTGCTCCAGAATCTAGACATTAAAACATTTCATTATTCACTAAATAAATCACATATACGATAAAACATGCACATAATATATGCCAAATGAGGTAATAATAATAATAAATATAACATAATGGAATGGTGTGCAGGAAAACAAAAACTTAATAATAATAAACAAACATTCTTTATTCCAACTAAAATACGAAAAATATACGCATTCCACACTAACTATAAATAAATTATGAGGTAAAATCTAGCAAAACTAAAAGTGCTTGAATATTCTCTCAATTCAATTTAGGAAGACCATATTTTTCTACTGTCGCTAAATCAAAAATAATAGTATCAATGTGCATAACCAAAACGAAGTCTACAAATTATAACTACCGCCGTAAAGTACATCTAGCAAACTCAAAACAAGACGCCATCGACAACAATGAGTGTGAAAATTAAATTACCTGAGCGTCTAGTCACTTCTCTTCGCAGGTCAACACTTTACCCGTTACGAACACTTAACAAATCTATTACATTTTCTTAAATTTCCTACAAAATCTTAAAAAATGTATTTCAATTTATTTTCCCAATTTCCAACATAAAAAATATTCTATACAACATCTTCTATAGAAAAATACTTTTAAATTTTTAAGTAACACTTGATATATAAAATATGTGTATTTGTGCTACAGTCGTATATCTTAACTAGGTACATAAATATTTTTAAGAAATGTAACAAGTATAAAAGGCCACCACTGCACAACCATTTGTATAAAGTTGCAGCTGAATGCAACATCATGAGCCAAGATCAAATGCTGACGTTATTCTGTTCTGGAGGCAGAACTGTCTGCTTATGGATGATTTTCACATGGGCCAACATATTATCTTTCCGCGTGAAATCCTTAAAACAAACGGGGCAAGTAAACATCTTTACATCCAACTTATGAGAAGTCATATAATGTCGACAGAAGTTACTGATGTGTGTATAAACTCTGTCACAAACTGTACACCGATATAAATTGTCTTTCTCCCTCACACAAAAGTCTCGCGCGGATTTATCTGGATCACATATTTTCCTCGTGTAGTTTTCATATTGCGACTGCCGAACAACTGACCGTATATCTGAGTCATCAATCACCAGTTCGTCAATTAACATAGGATCACTTCCAGTATGATTCTCATACAATGCATTGGAATGAAATGATCGTTTTGATTTTGAATTCAACTGTTGGGAAACTATATAAGAATCTAGTAAGACTTTTTGATCATCTTTATAATCAGTCGATTCGTTGTAGGAGTCATCTGGGTCGGTGGGTTCGGAATCAGACAGGTCTTGCAGGCTATATTCTTCATGGATCGAAGATTCGAAATCGATGCACCGAGAATCCGCTGCAGCATCTGCAAGGAGCGCGGGAGCTGTTAGTACTCGCAAGAGAGATTCGCAGCTTGTTAAAGGGAAAAGCTATAGGGAATAAGCCGCGTCGACTCTTTACATAGTGAGAGGTAACGGCCGGCTCATTCCTTTCACTCTTCCCTTATACAAATTCATTTCAACTCACCTCCACTCCATCCGTGGTCACAATGAGAAAACACTACACGCACACGCCGACACGTCCCGCTCTATAGCTTTTCCCTTCACACTTCACTCCGATTAACTACACCACTTTACCCGACTAATCACATAATTATATTTTTCAAATATGATAACAAATAATAAAGCTGTTTATATAAACACGACAGTATGACAAATCCAAATGGAATTCCAATTAGACAATATTTATTAAACCAATGAGTGTGTGAAAAGCTCACCTGCTTTTATAATTTGATATGATAATACGTCATTTAAATGTTTATATAAACACGAAAATTAAAATAACTTTAAAAGTATTATTCGAATATTTATCCAATATGATGAATATGAAGAAAGCTTACCTGTTGTATATTCGTCTTTTGATTCTTGTTCTTTGGATGTGCCAGCAATAGGTTCTTCTTCTTTGATTTTGAGTTCATCTTCTCCGTCTTGACCTTCAGCTCTACCAGTACTCGAATCCGAAGTATTTCCACCTGCACCAAAACCATCCATACCCATTTTTACTTCCAACATTTCTGGACTACCCTGCACCAGCATGTTGTCCCGGTTGTCGAAGTCTTCGGCAGGGCTTCCCATGGCGCCTGGAGTCCCATTTGAGCTCCCAGATAGTTTCCGAGGTCGACCTCGCTTGCGTTTGGGTTGCATTAGCGCGCTGCCTAGCAACGGGTTCATCATTTGTCCGAATCGTTTGTGCTGCTGTATCCTGTGCAAATGTGGCGGAGGGTTCACGGCATTTTGATGATGCATTAACGACGATGTTATGCTGGGAATGTCACATTTTTCCTCATTGACTTCTGTCAGGCCTTTAATACGTAAACTCTCTGCTACTCTGAGGAAAGCTGTTAATCTATCCTGATCTACACTGACCTCACCTCGATACATAAAATCTAATAAACTTTTCATATCTGCATATGGTACATCTTTCAATATAACAATCGGATGTTTATCAGGATGATTAACAAAAAGAGCTTGAAAATATGGACTGCACGCACTTAACACCATTTTGTGCGCACGTAACAACTGACCCTCTACTGCCAATGTTACATCCACGAAGCTTTCATCGTGTAGTAATTGATCGAACACTGACAATAAATTTGATTGATGATTGTTCCATCGCAGACAAAATCTTTGAGAAGACATATTGGAAGGTGCAGGTGCCCCTACGTTAGGCTGATATTGCTGATTTAACTGGCGAAATATCTGACTGGACATGGGTGTTGGAAGGTTATTGTCGTATTTTCAATAACCTGTAATGATATAAAAAATTATTAAGTTGCATTACAAATATAAATATAACATCTAAGCACACAATAGTCTTGTAATTTCGAAATCACATTAACAATTAATATACTTTTCCTTTTAGCATGAAATGAATTTAATTTGAAACGCAAAAAATAAAATACATAAATATGTTGCTTTAAATAATGTACGTATATGTGTTATGAAATGATTATTTGAAAATATGCATGTATCTGTCAAAGACTATACATGAATCATACAGGTGGCCAAGATGAAACACAAACCGGAATCATTATTACATCATAGTCGGAAGCTGCGGGTTCGTCCTCTATAACATTGCATCACGGACGCTATTTAAATACAAATATAAACAAGAATCATGTTTTCCGCATTAGGTACAAGGTATTTCCAAGTTTGACCACTGTGTAGTTATTCACATGAGTCAACCCCTTGAACACAAAATGGGCACAGCCCTTCCGCCATTTTTATCGCCAACTACACCCCGCCTACTACAACATGAGCGCTGGTTTACGCAACCCTTTCCCCATTAGGAACAGTATGATACACACATCTTATTCTATCCGCGTAATAGAAACTTTTTTACTTTTAACAATAGATATTTTATATTCTTCATATTGAATATTACGCACGACACTGTTAAAACTCATCGATTAAAGGAAATATATTGATTTTTCAGCCAGGGTAAAGGGAACTATAGACCCTATTGCCATTCATAGCACCAACACTACTTCTGATATTTACATTTTAATTATTCACGGTCATTTGACACTTCATAAATTATTACACATGTTCATCGTATCACCAACAATGAAATTATGATTACCTTGCCATTTTTAACCACACTTCACATACAAGGGTTGATATCCTTTGAGGATCGAAATATTTCACTGCACTTTTCAAGACGCCATGTCAGCAATCTGCGTTCTCACACATCTAGCACTCGGGATTGTTCGGGATTTGTTCGGGGTTGCAGACGAGGCGCAAAATTCAAGAAATGAACACTTATTTCAACCAATTACTAATAGAAATGGTGTACAATTTAAATTTAAAACGACTGTATAAATTATCCTTGAGTTTCAACGTCACTGTTAACATTTTGCTTGTACAACGACTACATTCGCAAAAAGGGGCGCGTACCGCGAATAAAACTACACCGTTTCAAAACCTGCACAATTCGCAACAGAGTCGCGCGCAATTCTACGTAACTCTACGTCATCAGAGTCAAAGGGTGTCGTTAGGAGGTCGACCTACAATGATCTTAAAATTAAATACTTACTAGTCTTATAAGATTCCAATGAACAACAACCGTTCACGCACTCACGCACAATCACATTTGACTTTAGGTGGAAAACTAATGTGGGGTCGACGAAGTTATTCGCCGTGTTAACCCTCTCGCCACCGAATTGTGACTTCTCTCTGCCCCGTACGGACAAGCGCGCTCTACGCGGCTAACACCACCACCACCGCCGCCTGACCTTGGGGTACCGATGTACAGTGGCTCAGTGCAACAGTGCTCAGGCGTAGAAGATGCTATTTAATTGACGATTGTGCGTGCCCAACATTACTCGCGCTCTCACATTGAGGGCTAGCCCAATCAGCCAGCCATGTAAAACCCCTGATTACGTAAGACGAGCGAGACCAGTGCACAGCAGTGCCACTAGCTCGAGATGGGGCACACGTGCACTCCTGCGAGAGCGCGGGTAGTTGACCCCCCAAAACAATGATAGATAACTCTCAGAGCATAACGCAATAGCTTCCCGCGGCCAGCGAGGGTGCGTTCGTTTGGTAAAATAGAATCAAATGTGGCGCCCAACAGGTGGGACGGGTACACGTGCGCCGCCCTGGGTTGATGACCGCATCGCACCGGATCGGCCCCGGGGCGCGCTGGGTTCAACGAACGCCGCGGTGGCTGTTCATTCTCCACAGCGGCGGCGCTCGGCGGCCACTTCCTGGCAGACCTCCCCGGACCGGTGTATTCGTGCCGTGAGAACGCTGGAGTCCGCCGCTCCCGTGCGTGACGTCACCGAGTGCGAGAATTGCGCTCGGCGACTCGGCCGCCTAGAACACGCCTTGAGCTGAGCTGAGATTTCTCATAAGATCCTTCGCGCTCCCTATTTGACGCGCGCCTCTGTCGCCGTGACCCAGTGAACGCCGAAAGTCATCGACGCTGTTTTCCGCTGTGCGTGTGTCTTGTGTTGTGCGTGTACTACGCACCGTAGTGCATACGATGCGGCCGAACTCGGCCTGCATCATACTCGCCGCTCAGCTATTTTGAGGGTGCACGCATCCACGCATTGCATGCATCGTCTCATACTTTCTCTCCACCAATTTTACTTTACCACATTTACAACACTGACTCGGTATTTCTAATTATGGGAAACTTTCCTTTTAATGAGGGTGATTTCTCCCCAAAAATTTAGGTCATTAACAATAATTTATTTTTAAAGTCATACAAATGCATTGTTTAATTCTGGATCATAAATGTATGGATTTGAGATTCAAGCTCTAATTGCTTTTTGAATACTTTCTTTTTATAAAAATATTGAATTTTGGCACCGTTAGCGCATGTTTTAAACTACAGTGACGGGATGACGGGAACTTGGCACGCAAAGCAACAATTGGAGGTGAAAAGGAATAGAATGTTGTATGTGTGAGAGTCAGCATTAAGCAGGCTGTAGGCTCTATGAGCACTAGCACTAGGCTGCGGGCTGCGGGCAGGTTCCGGCACAAGGAGGGAGATAACATCCTAAGATGATCACCGGTGCCACAGAACACAGAGATGTTCGGCCGAGGGTTGACGACCTCTCGCCAGCAGTGCGTAACTGCTGGGGCCCGCGTTGTCCGCTCCGCACCGCACCGCGAGTGTCGCATCGCGCATCGTGCAGGGTTGCCGCCCGCCTAACGAGGCCGCGTCAGTGACCTTGCTTCCCTCCGGCACCACCACTGTTCAACACTTCCGGTCGGTCATGACCTGTTGCTGAGAAGCCACGTGTCATTCTTCAACAACTAAACAAACCCCAAATAATCCCAACACCCACTTCTATTTATATCAAACACCCGTAAAATTCTTTAAATACATTTATTACACAAAATAAAAATACAAAGGAAAACACAAATTATAAGTTAATTAAAGTGGACATTTATAAGGAATATTATCCTTGCAACAAAATTCCCGTCCCGCCGTCAATTTGGTATTTATCCAAATATCTTTCACATTTTTAATAAATAAATGCGCCCTTTCTTTATGGCAATCTCTATTTGTAGTAGCACAAATAATAGATGAGCTGCTAGGCAGGTGCTTCACTATCTAGAAATACAGACAATTTAAAAATAAATCAAAATAAACAAATAGTCAGTTACCGTTTCAAGACACTTGTTCATGCACTGCCGTATTCCAACATTACCATTTGGATACGGTCTGTCGAGTTCTTGAAGTAGGGCTGCATTACCAGCAGGTTGTTCTTTTGAACCCTTTTTAAATTGCCCAGAAAGAAATATACCACATGTACAAGGTATCCGATGATCTATTTTATTATCTAATGTTTTAGTTGCTACTACTATCTCAATAAATAGTACCCAAATAATATAAATAATTTTGAAAGTCATTTTTCTTTATGTCTAGTACATAAACATCAATCGGAATATATAGGCAATATTTGTTTAAATTTCATATGAAAATATTTGCTCCCATAAGCAAAAAATCTGCTTAGATGGCTTGCAGTTTAATTTGACCCCATTCAGCATTGTGAAACTTTAGAGTTAAATACAAACAGCCTTAAGAAATTATTTCTCTGAAACTAATTTTGCATCACCTTCTAAAACAATTTTACCATCGACTGAACATTTGTATTTAACTTCTAACAGTTTCCTGATAGAGCATAACTGCACCTGTATACTAACCAAATCGCCAACAAAACATTTGTTTGGAAACCGTAGAGTCTGATTTACAACTAGAGTTCCCGCTCCAGGCAATTTAGTTCCTATAACACCTGATACTAGTCCATTAAGATAAGCACCGTGCACGACCCCCTTTTCGCCTTTGTGTATGGGATTTACGTCACCGCTTAATGCAGAGAACTGTTGAACATCCTCCTCAGTTACTTTTTTAACAATCTCTACTGTATCGCCTACACGGAAGCTATGACCGCAATATCGTCTTAACAAAGAATTATATTTAAAAAAATTAAGTTTTAAAGAATTATTCATTATTAATTATTTTTGGGTAAACCTTTGAAAAATATATTTGCTAAATTAGATATTCGCGTATTTTTACTTTTTTGCAGTTCTTCTATTTTATTTACAGTTATAGATTTTGTAGGATAATCTATTTCTTGGGAATTTAAAAATATGAGTGTAGTTATGGCATTCAGCACACTTTCTTCATTATCAGAATATAATAGTTTAGAAATTAAAGAAAGACCATGTTTTTGAATAATTATATGTTTGTTAGCAGGGTCTGGAAAATAATAAGAATGTCAAACAATAGAAGAATTATAATCAGGGTTGCCCTACCTGAACTCAAATTACAAAGAGCGGCAATGGAATAATCCGCATGCGTGTTATTAGAACTCAGTAATTCTAAAAATAATTCTATTATGTGTAAAGACCTTATATAATCGTAATTAATTGGATCATATGCAAAATTTGCTAAGTTTGCTAGAGTTTGATTCTTCGCGTCTGAAAAATATTTACATATATTACTTCCTAAAATGTATGTTGCCTCCATCTACCAGCAGTTTACATTACTAACGTTTGTCAAGCACCTAATACATGCAAGGATAAAGAATAATTTTGTACCTTCACTTTTCGTTTCTTCAAACTCTTTTTTTAGAAGGCGTAAAAAATCGTATCTCCCGATGCCATCCGGTCCTGTTTTTCTCAATAACTGATCTTTTCGACTAAACATTTCACCATAACCTTTGCACAGTACGACTAAACATTTGGTGCCCTTGTCTCAAATTCAAATGCGCATGCTCTTCACTAGAAACTAGAATAGAACGCACATTTTTAAATTGTTTAATATTTTAAGCAAGGACACTGAACAAATCAGCAACTATATTTGAGAAAATCCATATTTATACGTCAATATAGAATTTAGGTATAGATAAATAAATATGTCATCACGGCATATTACCCATTGCTGGGTCTGCCAATCTGCTTTGTACACAACCGGTAATGATGAAATATTTGTACCGTGCGGGCGCTTACCAGGCGTCACTTCACGGGGCACTCATTGATGGCGTGGAGAGTGCACCACAGGGGTCAACTTGGTGCCATTAAAATTCGAAGTAATTTTTGACGTCGGTCGGGATTAAACCCGGATCCCCAAAGTAATAGATTAGGCATTTCTAGCAGAAATGAAAGTCAAAAAGACAAAAGTTTGATAAAGTCCATTTTATTAATTAAAAAATATATTTTTTGTTTCAATGTCTAAACTCAAAAGATAAATTTTATCTATTTAGTTTTCAATAATTGTTTTAATAATTTTGATAAACATTCTATTTTTATTTTTGCTATGTAAATTCTATTTAACAAATAAATCAGTACACTTGCGAAATCTAATAAAATCAGAAAACTTACGATATTTTTATATACAGCTGTCTGTAAAATAGGGGGACATGGCGGCATGACTTAATCACAGACTCCTGGACCCAAAATAAGACTTACCTATATCCGAAAGTGCACCATCTACGAGCTTCAAAGTTCTTTTAAAAAATATTGCTTATAATAACGAAATGCTGTTTAATTTGAATGAAATTTGGTATGAAAATCTATATAAGGATATAAGTACTTATGGTTTGAAGAAGGTATTCGTTATTATTAGTAAACCACTATATTGTACGAAACTTGGGTGTCACGGCCATGATTAGACCGTAAAATTTTAATGACAACGTCAATAACGTAAAATTATTGTTTTTCAGAAAGATACATTCTATAGTACACTTTTCTGTCTCTGCATGTGATATCTGTATCATCTGTATAAGCTATTTAAACAAAAAAAAAAATGTAAGTGACTGCGCCCCGTAATTTGTAAAATAAATTTTATCTAGCAGTCTATTCAAATGTCAAACAACTAATTTTTAATGACAGTAACAATTGTTTATGAGTTGTCAACCTTCTCAAGTTGTTTAGGAGTAAGCTAACATTATTTAATCGTTTACTATTATTATAATAAATAATAGTAGTAAAATACTATTAAGCCGAACAAACGGATAATGTTACTAATTTTAAAATATTACGAAGGAAATTTTTGACAACCCAAAATTACACAGCACAGTCAGTTATATTTTATTTTTTTCTGTCTAAATATCACAACTTACGCTGAGACAGAAAAGTTTACTATTGAATGTATTTTTCTGAAAAACAATTTTACTTTATTGACGGTGCCATTAAAAAATTATGGTCCATGGTCGTGAGACTCAAGTTTCATACAATAGTGATTCACTAACAATAACGAATACCATCTTACAAGATGGATTGCCATATCAAATTTCATTCAAATCAAACAAAGCGTTCCGTTATATTATAACCAAATTATTTTTTTAGAAGAACTTTGGAGCAGAAAACTGGCCAAACAGTGCACTTTCGGATGTAGGTAAGTTTAGTTAATCGTCTTATTTCAGGCCTAGGAATCTTTAATTAATCTATGTCCCCCTATTTCAGAGACATCTGTAATTAAAATATGAAACAGATTGCATCAAAATTCATCAAATAAATGACGCAAAATCAATGCAACTGCGAAATCTAATCAAATATCTAATGACATTTAAGATGAAATCTAATATGTAAAAATATGACAACGATTACATCTTGAATATAAGAACCATGAAAACGCGAATAGAAGCTGCATTTTGTTGCATTTTATGTTGCGACAATTATTAAATTCGTCATGAAGTGTGTATTTATTGCATTATTTTGCTTTGTTGCACTTAGCAATGCGGATATGATTCCCTTATCAAATATTCTTCCATTATATAAAAATATAAAACTTATAAATAAAATTTCAAAGATGGATAAAATGGGAGGACGAACTGTTATAAATATTAATAATCATGTGGACAATGCAATGGAAAGCGTCCAAATGTGGGTTATTCGGAATGGTCTGGACCCCATTCGGGTACCAAGTATGAAAAGGGGATTTACTGTGGTAAGAATCAATATAAAACAGTCATTTAATCTTAGACATTGAGTTGACATTTGTAGTGGCTTGGACTTATTTCATTACATGGCGAATTCGGCATGACGCGCGGATGGTTACAAGGCCTTAGTTCAGTTCGTCGCGGTGGAACATCTTTGCTAGAAATCGATGACAATATTTTAAACTTCTTCCTACCCTTTTCCATTCCTTACGTATTTGTTACCTACAACTACAAAACCAAAATCATGAACCTTGGCCCACGAGGAGTTGTCGAAGGCAGATTGCAGAACCTTCAAATTCTTTGTTATATCAGACTTGACACTGAAACCAAAACATTTTCTTTGGATGGATTCAGATTCTTAGGTACTGGAAAGATTTCTGTCAAATTTAGTGGAAACATCTTAACGGATTGGTTACTTAATGCTTTGATAAAAATATCTACCACACTTTTCCATGATGTTGTGACAGATGTTGTGCAGGAAACAGTTAAAGAAGATCTTGAAGCGAGTCTTACACAAATTAATGAAAATATTCAAGACAGGCGCATTTATTTAAAATAAAAATGTATAAATGATATGGATAATATGTTGTTTATAAATTTTTAAATTTAATTTTAGTTCTGTATTTTTTATTATTTTTTTAATAATCGTTTTCTACCTTCGCATATAGTAGTAAAATGACGCCTACAACTGCCAATTGGGCTGACAAACAAAACCTTAAAAATATGGTAGTCACTATTCTCGGTGAAAATTTGCATCGTTAGACATTTTATCTTCAATAAAAGCATTTTTACCATATTTCGACAAGTTTTTTAAAGTTGACAAAGACTTTTCTCAAATTTTACGTCTAAATTAAAAAAAAAAAACGCTATGATCTCATCAAGCGCATTATGACTCCCGCCATTTGTTAGCTTACTATGCGCAGATTCCATTGCGCGCGCATATCTTATATCACTTTCAATTTATGGCCAGTTCACCGATAATAGTTCAATTTTAACTATTCGTTAAATTGACAATATCAATCGAAACAAAATGTCAAATGAGTTGTAAAATATCACTGTCAAAATTTCGATATGCAATTTTTTTGTTAACTTCCAGTTAAGGCTTAACCAAGGGCTTAACTATAGGCCATGTTCAGCACGTCACAGCGCTGCGCATCGAAGTTTGCCGAATACAATGAGGGAAAAGTCTTTGACAACTTCAAAAAACTTCTCGAAAGAAGTTGCAAAAACTTTTATTGAAAATAAAATGTCTAACGATGCAAATTTTCACAGAGAATACAGCTATTTTAGTGACTGCAATATATTTGACGTTTCGTTTGACAACCCAGCTGGCAGTTGTTGGCGCCATTTTACTTACTATGTGCAGCGATAGAGAGAGATAACTGTTAAATTGAAATAGTCTATTTAAAGAAATAGAAAATAAGTGCATTGGGTTCTACGTATAGTAAGCCAACAACTGGCGGGAGTCATAATTACGCGCTTATCATGAGATCCGTGGCGTTTTTTTTTTAAATTATACGTAAAATGTAAGGAAAGGCTTTAACAACTTTAAAAATCTTCTCAAAAGTAGCTACAAAAGCTTTATTGAAACTCAAATGTCTAACGATGCAAATTTTCACCGAGATTAATTTAATGCCCTGAAAGAAAAATATTGATAGAGACGCAATCTGGTGCACTTTTGACGAATTAAAGTTCGTTCCATTTGATGTGGAATACAGTGTCCGTGTGTGTTACACACTGCGATTCTGTGCCACATAAATGGAAAGCTCCTATAATTTCTTCTCTAATCGGATGTCTCCCTTGGTCTTCTATAAGATTGTTTTACGGTATTTTATTGTATCTTTAATTATATAGAAATGATTTGAGTAGCTCGTTTAGTTGTTACACCCTTTATAAGAATTATATAATCAGATTAGACAAAAAAAAAATTCTCAAGATTTTTCTAGATAAGCACGGTTTGAAAGCGGCAGAATGAAACAAATTTTATATTGATATGTTTGTTTCGCTACTTTGCGTCTACTATTAGACCTAATGTCTGTCTGTTGGTTAGTATGTTTGTGGGCACTTACATTTAAAATTCTACTTTAAAAAACAAACAGGAATTTTAAATTTTATACTTGATCTTTATTCATTCACATATGTTGATTTTATTAATAATATACATAGGGCACAGGAAGTGGTACTTTACTGATAATGTTTTTATGAAATTTTAATTTTAAAGTTATTCTATTTATCAAACTAATATTTTTTAACACCTGCAACTAATGGCAATCAATTGAAAACAATGTTTTATTGATGTGTTGTAGATAATAATATTTTATGTAGATAAACAAGTAAATCAAAGTACAATAAACCTTTTGATATAAATCTAACAATAAACACGTCAGTCAGTTACTGTAATACTAATTATTTAGATAAAAATCTAATATTTATTTAGGATGATAGACATATTTTTAAAATAGTATCAAAACTATACTAAATAACTGTCATAATCTGCAGTGGCGTATTGAGGGGGGCAAAGGGGGCAATTTCCTCCTCCAAAATTTAGAAAAGCATGCGGGTCTTCGGGACTCCCGAAGAATATGAATACCTATAGGTATTCGAACTATAGTTTTTGTTCGTTTTTTACTTATAAATTTAATATATTGTCAGTTTATAATAAATTGTTTTATTTTAAACAATCCGTATCTATTACCTAATACACTCCTAGAAAATTATACGTGATTATGCCTATGATTGAAGGAATTTGCCCCCTCCAAAAAGAATTTCTGGGTACGCCACTGATAATCAGTATTGGCTACGAAAATGACCAATAGAGGTATCACCGATTTTACAAAATGGCCGGCGCAACGAGTAATTGTCAGAACTTCAATAGTGTGAAACAGTGAAATAAATAAGTAAATAAATAAATAAATAAAATAAATAAATAAATATTTCATCACGGCATATTACCCATTGCTGGGTGTGCCAATCTGCGAGGTGACGCCTGGTAAGCGCCCACACGGTACAAATATTCCATCATTACCGATATCTGTATACAAATAAATAAATAAAGTTCATATATTTTTAAATGTATATTGATTTGAAGTTCAGTATTATTTAAAGGGAAGTATGACAACCGCAAACACAATAGTTTGATTACTCTTTAGATAAGTTCATAATTTTGCCACCAGGCGGCTACGAGCTTATTATTTTCGCCAATAGTTATAGTCGCCATCAAAAAAGTATGGATTGATGCTCAACTTTTTCCCTTCTCCGCACCCTGTCCCTTGCCCAGCGGTGTTGCCGCTTCTTCATAATTCAGCATTTTTAACATTGCCCCTGAATTGGCAACAGTACAGAAATCTCCAGTTTACACATATTTGACGGCAACTATACTTATAAAATAATCATTATTTTATAAGTATAGTTAATAATAAATAAACGTAAACAGGTCTGTGTTATTAAAAGACTTTAAATTAATAAATAGCAAAATCATTTCTTTTCTGTCCTTTCTTAACTTTTCCACTACTACAAATTTATTGTTATCAACATCGTTAGCCAATAGAAATAAATTGATATTAACAAATTTATTTATTTTTATTAGAAAATACTCAGATTGGAAGATAATAGTTATTTCCCACAAAAAAATTAGATTAAATTACGAAATATGTGGAATTATCTACAATATCTTATGCCTTCAATTGCTATAAATGCAGGTTCCATTTCCACAAAAATACTTTCCGTTCATATACAACTTTGTCTGTTAGCAAAGTTAAAATGAAGAGTTTTGTAATCATTATTCTTTGCTGTATTGTAGCAATTATTGCTGAAGACAGTAAAGAGTATGTTTCAAAATCCGAAATTCGGGCTATTCACAACAAAATTGTGGAGTTAAGGCAAAAAACTGCAGAATTTCAAAATGAACAACGAATTGTTATCGATATCAATGAAGATTTGGATAATAAAATACCGCTCATTCAAAACTGGGTTATCAAGAATGGATTAGACCCTGTGCAAGTTCCAGATATAGAAAGGGGACTCGGAATTGTAAGTTTTATAATAAATACTCACGAAATGTAAAGAGGTTTAATTCTAATTTCACTGTTACTATTTACAGTGGCCTTTTAGAATTCAATTAATTTTGGACAGCGGATGGATGCAAGGTCTCAGTTCAGTCCAAAGAGGTGGCGACGCAACCATGGACTACGACAATATAACTTCAAATTACCGTCTACCCCTTGGTTTCCCAGTAATTAATGAAAATTACGACTACACAGTTATATACGGGCTCATTCCCCAAAGTGGGGGAATAGAAGGAAAAATCAAAAACCTGAGAGTTTTAGTTGACATTACTATCAACACTAACACCCAGTTTATTACTCTAGAAAAATTCAAAATCACAGATGCTGGAAGGATTTCTTTAAAGTTTAGTGGTAATCCCCTTATAGATTGGATATCTAACCTTGTAAGTAGGTTTGCTACTATAATTTTGCATGGGATTGCTATAAATATCATAGAATTTAAGGTGAGAGATGTTATTGTTCAAACTATTGATCAAATCAATGAAGCTAATCGCCCTAGTGATATTATTTACATGCATTAATTTTTTTTATAATATTATAGTATAGGCGATTGGCAAATAAGATCGTAGCGCCAAATTTGCTTTTAAAGAAACTAATGCTAACGGGATAATTTGGCATTTACTAATTGCATTTATGCATTCAGTGTGTAATATTAAGAGATATTATATTTCTAAACCTAAATATTATAAACATAGTAGATGTGTTTATATAACCAAGAAAATGTCACGTGTATTACTTATCCCATCAACTATAGTTCCACAAAATACCAACAGATGTCATATTGTTTATTTCCTATCGCTTATAGTATAAGATAAATATACGTTACCTAACATGAAACATTTTTATTCAATTATTTTTTAAATTGTGACGTGCCAATAGATATGTGATACGTATCTTTATCCTGTTTTGTAAAACTAATGTTATTTGAAGATCAAAATAAAGATATATATTTTTATTGATTACAATGTATTACGCACACAATTGAAATTGATGTAGGTCTTTATGGGTCAACTTTTTGAGACAACATTAATAGGCACCACAGGAATTTTCTATCATACTTTGTTTTTGAGCTACAGGCTAATACTTGATTTCGCTTATTTTGAAAATACCTCATATCTCGCTTGTTATAAAAGATAAAGAACAAATATTTTGATAATTTTTATACAGTGTTTTACGTAGAATAACGTGGTCTAATTATATAAGGAAAGTTATGTAATCAGATGAGATAAAATTTGATATCTTAAGATTTCTTTAGATAAGCACACATTGAAATCGGCAGAATGATGATGCGTGGAAGTCTGTCTGTTGGTCAGTATGTTTTGGGCACTTACCTTTGAAATAATTCTACTTTAAAAACACAAATAGGAATTTTGTACTTGGCCTATCTTCATTCACATATTATGTTGATTTTATTATTGAACACCGGCTACAGGAAGTGGTACTTTTAGTACGTTTGGGTATAGCAATATTTTACTCTTTTCACTCTAAATGCACTTTGTGTGTTCGAGTATACAATTTAGAGAATTGTACTTCTATATATGCGTTTGGATATTTCGGAGTAGAGCAAAAAGAACTTGCTCCACAAGCCCCACCTATAAAAGAGGGAACACCAAAGCAGGCATGCGCAATGTGAATTTTGCATTTTTTGTAAAAGATTTCCAAATGTAGTGGGACATATTCGAAAATGATATTTGAATTGTTTATCGTTCATGGAAGATAAACAAATTTCAATATATTTCTCTATTTTTAGTAATAAAATATCGTCGTTATCTGAAGAATTATATTCAAAGTACATTATTGCCAGATGCACAACAGGCTGAATGAAATAATTCATTTTACAAATATATAATAGTTGTTTTAAAAGGCAACAACGGTTGTAACGCGAACTGTCAAATGAACGGCTCGTTCGAGCGTTCGTTCGGGTATTGGGTAACAGTTAAGTTAGGTTTATTCCAGAGCGCTCCCATGTCACGCGACAAAAATCCGCTCCAATTCCTTTCGTACACAGTGCGTATAAGCCGAACGCACCATTTTTATTGATAATAAAGTTTTTATGAAATTTGATTTTAGAGTAATTCTATTTTTTAATACCATATAAACTAATGTAAATCAATTGAAAACAATGTTTTGCCGATTTAATTTGCGTAAGAATGTAGATAAACAGTAAATCAAAATAAAATATTAATTATTTTCTAGAAAAAAAAACCTTTTGACATAAATCTAACAATAATTATGTCAGTCAGTTACTGTAATAATACATTAAAATAGAGATTTCATAAGACATAGTTTTAGCGCACGTAATTTTATTAGAAACGGTGGCTTGCCGCGAGTTTTCTAAGGAACAAGTGCGCTAAAATGTCTAATGAAACATGTGTTTTATACTATTTTTTCTACCCCGGATCTTTTGTCAAAAATATTTAAAAATATTCCGTTATTTCATTTCCGACTTTATGATCATTAATTTAAAATATTTAATTTTTTATTTGATTGTTGGTTACACTGATTAACATTTACTTATATTATTACTTCTTAGAAATAATATTTACTAAGATAGCTGCTATTTTTTAAATGGCATCAATGCTACAAGAAAAACTGATAATAAAATTGCTAATTAATGAAATATTGATTAAAATAAACAGGTCAATAATTATTAAAGCACTTCAAATTAATAAATAGTAAAGTAATTTCTTTTCTGTCCCTTCTAAACTTTTCCACTACAAACTTTCTGTTATCAATATCGTTAGCCAATAGAAATGAATTGATATGAACAAAATTACTTAATTTTGTTAGCAAAATTTTGTGGAATTATCTACAATATCTTACGCCTCCCAACACCTATAAATGCAGGTTCCGTTTCCACAAAAACACTTTCAGTTCATATACAAATTTGCCTGTTAGCAAAGTTAAAATGAAGAGTTTCGTAATAATTCTTCTTTGCTGCATTGTAGCAATTATTGCTGAAGACAGTAAAGAGTACGTTTCAAAATCCGAAATCCGGGCTATTCACAACAAAATTGTGGAATTGAAACAAGAACTTGCTGAATTTCAAAATGAAGAACGAATTGCTGTTGATATCAATGAATATTTGGATAACATGATGCAGCTTATTCAAAACTGGGTTATCAAGAATGGATTGGACCCTGTACAAGTTCCAGATATAGAAAAGGGACTCGGAATTGTAAGTTTTATAATAAATACTCTCAAGAAAAGAAAAAAAGTTTAATACTAATTTTTCTGTTACTATTTACAGTGGCCTTTCAAAATTAAATTAACTTTGGACGGAGGATGGATGCAAGGTCTCGGTACAGTCCAAAGAGGTGGCGATGCAACCCTGGACTATGACAATTTAACTTTAAATGCCTTTCTACCTCTTGTTTTCCCAGTAATTAATGTAAATTACGATTACACAGTTATGTACGGGCTCATTCCACAAAGAGGAGGAATAGAAGGAAAAATCAAAAACTTGAGAATTTTAGTTGACTTTACTATTAACACTAATACCCTATATATTAATCTAGAAAAATTCGAAATTACAGATGCTGGAAGGATTTCTCTAAAGTTTAGTGGCAATCCCCTTATAGATTGGATATCTAACCTTGTAAGTAGCTTTGCTACTTCAATTTTGCATGGGATTGCTATTAATATCATAGAAGGTACGGTGAGAGATGTTATTGTTCAAGCTATTGATCAAATCAATGAAGCTATTCATCCTAGTGATCTTATTTACATGCATTAATTTTTTTGTAATATTATAAAGTTGTTACCTATATGAAACAATTCCATTCAATTATTTTTAAAATTGTGACGTGCCTATAGAGATGAGATAATATAGCTTGTTTTGTAAAACTAATGTTATTTAAAGATTAAAATAAAGATATGATATATCTTATTTTTATTGATTAGGTACAATGTACAGGTGGAACAAATTCAAGTTTCTGATATGGAAAACTTTTTTTATTATGCACGCAATTGAATATTGATGTAAGTCTTTATGGGCCAACTTTTTGAGACAACACCACAAGAATTTCCTATCATATTTTGTTTCTGGGCTACAGGCTAAAACTTGATTAGATTTTTCCAAAAAATAATAATTCTCGAAATATAATACAAACAATATTTTTTAAATTTGAACATATAATAATAATTGTCCCTTATTCTTTTTTCCTTATTTTATAAGCATTTCAATGACTATAATTTTAAAACATGAATTGTTAATTTTTTGGGATGAAAAAAATGAAATTTATTAACAAACAAATGAAAAAATCAATTAAAAATTATCATATGTTTATTTTTAGTGTTGTTTTCTTTGTTTTTACTCATTTTTATAATTTCTACTTCAGTAAGTATATTAACCACATTTTTTTAATTGTGTCAAAGTCCTATATGACGTCGTTGAAAATTAACTATACTTCACTTGACGTAGAAATAGTAGATGGCGCTTGAGAGCTGACCGTTTTTGTATTCTTTAAATAAATAATTTAAATTTGTGATAAACTTTGTCAATAATAAATATTTTTATCTGTAAATAAGTACAAGACCTGAATATTAAAAATTACAACAAACATAGTTAAACATCACTTAATTCTGTAGATTTTATTTGATAACTGACAAGTGACAGGTAATATTTTTTTCCGTTTTTGGGAACTAAGTTTTCATTCTGACTATTTTCTTGCCCTTGGTAAAGAAGGTATAGAGATCGTGCTAAAAATCGCATATTGAGATTTTGATA
This sequence comes from Harpalus rufipes, assembly GCA_951394225.1. Classification (NCBI taxonomy): domain Eukaryota; kingdom Metazoa; phylum Arthropoda; class Insecta; order Coleoptera; family Carabidae; genus Harpalus; species Harpalus rufipes. Next base: position 22,909,585 of record OX596286.1, on the reverse strand, counting down.
AATAAGCACATTTTAAGGTACCTAGAATCAGATTTTAACATTTTCACGATGATATCTGTGGGTGTGTGCATATGTGTGTTGTGTGTGGACCCTCTTTACACTCTAACTCATATACTTATTCTGAAAATTTTGAAACCGTGTATTCTTGTTCTATTTTAATATGGAAAGATCGCATTAGATTTTGGTGTAGATCAGATAACCGGATGTGGCATTTTACTTGAAGCTCAAAACAGTTTTTCTTCGAAAAATACATTTAAATTACATTTTTCCTCGATTCATGTTATTATAAAAATTAAAGATTATTAATTTTTCTACAGATTTGCATTAATACTTTTTTCTATAAAATTTATGAACAAATTTATAAAAAAAAAATACAAATTCCGGAGCCTGTATGCTTTAAAGATACATATTTCCTTGGTGACACAGGTCAGTTCTCAAATTAATAATTTCATATTAATAATGGTAGTATTTTAAGAACAAATTATTAAAATATGAATTTATAAATTCTCTAATCAATAAATTAATTTTCATATGTTTGCAATTAAAAAGAAATTCACAACACTATCACAAAATAAAACTAAATTAATATAATTGTAAGATTTTGGAAAAGAAAATACTGATAATGCTATAATACATTATAAATTAGAACGACAATTATACTATATGCAAAGGAACTTATGCAGTTACCAATATTACTAAATATGTAGATATGTTTTTGAGTTAACAAAAATTAAATGGCGGGAGGTATTGTAGTAGCCACATAGTCACACAGGCCGCTAGTATGAACAAGTGATTAAGGGTGATTAGCGAGCATTTGATTAGCATTGTTTTATCTCTATAAATCGTTTATGGATTATTTTAGAGAAAAATACTTCAAATAATAAATGCGTAGAATAAATTTTTCTATAACTTTTATTTGAAGTATTTTTCTCTAAAATAATCTATAAACGATTTACAGAGATAAAACAATGCTAATCAAATGCTCGCTAATCACCCTTAATCACTGTTCATACTAGCGATCACAGATTTTTTCTTTATCTTTTATAATAAGCGAGATATAAGGTAATTTCAAAATAAGCGAAAATCAAGTTATGTTGTCTCAAAAAGTTGGTCCATAAAGACCTACATCAATATTCAGAAACGTGCATCGATCTAACACGGGCGGCACCAACCGTATTGGATGTGGCCAGATACTGGTGTAAATTAGTTTAAAAATCCGTTTCATTTTTATTTGATTTGTTTTGTTCATATTTTTAAGTTTTTTGCTGTTATATTTAATATTTCTTTGTTATATCGATGCAACGTGCATAATAAGAAAGTTTTTCATATAAAAAACTCGAATTTGTTCCACCCTGTGTTGTGTTAAAAAACCTAACTCGGAGTAAACTATGAACAGAAATGTAGCCTGATTATTATTCAATTCAAAAGCCAAGTTTTCAAAAGAAAAAATAATAAAGAAGGAAACAGTACATTGCCATTCGTCGTTTTCTAATTTATTTCCATTTCTAAAATAAAATTCAAGAAGAAAAGTTTCGATTTCTTTAAATAATATTTTTGACAATATCTCGTAACAAACTGACATTTACTTAAAACCTTTTACATACTGTTACACTGTATATCAGTTGGAGTCGTTGAAGTAATTATTCGCGTACTGTTACCTTGGTAATATAACATTAAATCAATTCACCAATTCATTATTGTCAAAGCAAATTTGGCATTTTTATATTACATCGTGAAATAGATTTTGAAGCTTTTAATCATGAGTGAATCAGCAATTCGCAAATTAAGTTCAAAATTATCATATGCCGAATATGATACAAAACAATTAAGTGCTAGTTTGGCTAATATCATAGCATCTGTTATTGATGATGCAATTGATCAATTATATATTCTTGGAGCTGGAATGGTTCCCAAAAAAACTATTCGTATAGATGATATTGCAACCAGAGCTGCAAAATATATCCAGGAAGATCCTATATTTGATCACGAAACTGGGGATCCATTTGAGGAAGCTTTCAATCAGAGAAAAATGTTGAAACTTTACTTTGATAGGTATTTAAACAAAACGATTTATAATAATGGTAAATATCAATAAACGTTATTCTTCAGCTCCAAAATAAGTGAATTACTGATTCACTTAAGAACTGAATTAAAAATTGACAGACATTATGATGGCTTGGTAAAATTTCTGGAAGATGTTAAAAAATCCAAAGAAGAAGAAAAAGAGCTTTTTGAAGAAGAAAAGCGAAACTTTGATGCGATGAATCTGCTGAAACAAACATTGCTTAATGAACAGAGAGACAGGCAGGAATATCTTCGTGAATTAAATGAAGAAATAGCTGTTTTAAAAGATGAAGCAGAAGTATTAACAGCGCAGGCAGACACGTGATTTGAGCGACCTTGTAACAGTAACAATGTTTTGAACTGCTAAATAGTTTTTCAAACTATAATTTTACATGTTATCAATAAAAATATGAAGAAAATTATTGTTCTATATTTTATGAAGTGTACTCAAAAAATAAATAAAAGAGCACAAGCGAAATAATCAGCTGATTTTGAGCATTTCAAGGTCGCTCGAGTCACGTGTCTGTTCGCGCACGTAACTTTGATTTATTTCATTCAGCACATTAACAACATATTTTTCAGGACGTACTTTTTGAAAATTTGTTACGAATCAGATATATTGATAATTGGCAACAAGCACGAGATGAACAAAATGATTTTTCTTGTTATCAAAAAGAAAATGAACTTGAAACTATAATAAGTAAATATAAAGATGAAATTGAAAAGGAAGCCAGGGTAAATTCTGAAATTGAAATGTACATAGCTGAAAATCAAAAAGATATGGAGGACGCAATTGAAGAATGGATGGAAAAATATGAAAAAGATTCAGAATCTCGAATAGTTGAAATTGCTGTGATAAAAGAAAAGCGTGAAGATTTAGAAATCGAATATAATAACTTAAAAGAATTGGTATTTATAGTAACGAATATTAATAGCAAAAAAAATGAAATAATTTTCATTTTCAGTATGATACTCACCAACAACAAATAGAGGATTATTTAGCATACAAAGAAATAAAACGTATAGAACAAGAAAGATTCGAACAAGAAACAGAGGCAGCAATAAAAATTCAAGCATGGTGGAGGGGACTAATGGTTCGACTTAAACTAGGTCCATTCAACCCTAATAAGAAGAAGAAAAAAGGAAAAGGAAAGGGAAAAGATAAAGATAAAAAAGGAAAAGGCAAAGGAAAGAAGAAATAAATATTATGTATTTATTATTAAATTACAAGTCTACTATATCAATTCCCAAATTTGATTTACATTTTGAACAACTTCATTACCATTAGAATGTTTATGAAACATAAAATAGGCTTGAATTTGTGCCGGGCTAACAGGTTTTCGTGCTATACAAACATTTTCTGAAAATTGTTTAGCTTGTTTATCATCTTTATAGAACCTTAAAAACATCCTTTCCATTTGGTGAGGTGAACACCATCCTATATATTCTTTTAAATCTACTCTTCCCGGTCTAATTAAGGCTGGATCTAATCTTTCGAGATAGTTTGTTGTCATGAACAGTATTCTGGCTTCGGTACTTGCAACTCCGTCTAAACAATTTAAAAGACCACTGAATGTAACTCTACTGAGTCCTTCGTAAGCTGCTTTTTGTTGAGCAGAATCTTCACGAGAAATAAAAGCAGCGTCAATATCTTCAAGGAGAATAATACTTTGTTGAGGAGCCATGCTAAGGAGATGATTTAGTCGGTCGTCGGTTAAACCGCGTTCGGATAAATTTAGAACACATATTCCGAACTCTAATTCGCCTGCTAAAGCTGTAATGTATGACGATTTACCGCAACCAGGAGGGCCGTATAATAAATAGCCTGGAATTATTTGTAATGAAAAAGTCCTTAAAAATGTTTACAATGGGGTATGTGACAATAATGGAATTTCAATATATGGGTCATTAAATACAGGGTGTAACAACTAAACCGGCCATCATTTTTTTTCTCTATTATTATAGTCGAAAAAAAAAATACTATAGAAAGTTGTAGGAGACCAAAGGGGACATCCCATTACAGAAGAAAATATTTTTTTAAAACCAATGGTTCTCAAATTAAAACAGAAAATTATATTTTTTTAAATGGGATAATATAAATTTCACGAATAAAATTAACTCGTAGCCGTCTGGTGAGAAAGATCGGAACTATTCAAACATGATTTCTTATTACATTTTCAAGAGTTACTTCCAATCAAACCAAAATAATAACATTTATTTACAGTTCTTGTATCGCAATTTATGTCACATCATATATAAAATATATAAATAATACAAAATATTCATTGCTGTCAAAATAACAAGTATATTTTTGAGCGGCCGTATTAGTGGGAACACTAGCGCTGCGTCAGTACTTTTAGTCGCGAATACTTCATATTATTTAAGAATTCTGTAACTAGAAATCAAAGTTACCTTGAAATAAAAGGTGAATTTAGTTTGAAAATTTGGTGCTAAATTCAAATCTAGTTACTTGGCATAATAATTTGATAATTTTAAAATAAATAAAACTTAATGAAATTTGTAATTTAAAATGATAGATTGAAATAAATTTTGATGACCAAAAAAAGCAAATTAATAATAATTAAAACAAATATTTATCATATATCAACACATATTGGCATATGAACAAAAATATACTTGACTTGATAATTTTTTTTAAAATTTCAAATGTATAATATGAATAGAATTATATTTTAAATAATATTGTATTTGCAGTAATTAATATAACGTTCTGCTATAGTTAAAAAATATGGATAACATTAGATTCATTTCACCACATGTCATCAAATTGTACGCCTATGCATGAAAAATGTGAGCGAAAATGAAGTGAATCGCCTGTGTAAACTTGGTCGCGATTTTAGCCAATCAAAGAACAAGGTCAAATAAGTCCTATCTCCGCTACACTGAATGGACCTTTTACATTTTTATTGCACCGTGACGTAATTTTTTAATACACCGCGTAGTGAAATTTTTACGAACTAGAGATGAGTAGGCACCATGTTGTCAAGTAAAATGATTAAAATTCATTTATTTTTGATAAAAATTATTTAAACAACACAAAAACTGAAATTATTTTGACTGATTGTAAAGAAATTATTAATAAAGACAAAACAATTTATTTAAAAATAATAACAATAATTTTATTCTTGTTTGTAACTTTCTTAATAACAAACTGGCAACTACGCAATTATCTGTCACTTTATGTGGTGTTTATTTCGCGTCTTTAGAACATTATAACCACGTTTCTGATTCCCATTTACCCGCCCTCTCGTCTTGAAATATTTATCATCACAAACGCTTTGTGTGAATTTATTTAATATAGTTATATTCTTATTTCCGCCATTTCAAATTTTGTTTGAAATATATTTGGCCTCCCTATGCGCAAACAAACTACTGCGCACTACATATATGTCATTTTTTCTCTATCTTTCTCTTTTCATGTAAAAGGTCCATTCTTAAACAAAAATGAAGTATAGGCGGTGTGCACAAAAGTAGTCAGCGCCGACATTGGACAAAAAAGAAAGTTTTGGGTTGTTTTGGTAACGTTTATATATCTGTCAGAATAATTTTGCAATTACTATTTTATAAAATATTTGCAATGAATCCGAACAATAGGACGTCAAATTATTATGTGATGCAATGGGGGATTCTTACAAAATTACCGATTGAAGTATCAAGTTTTATAAATTTCCTAGAAGATTATATGAGGAATAGATGCTTTAAGTAAATAATTTTTCCAGAGATATCTTCTACTAACATGAAAAATTCATTTAGGTTTACATATTTTCTCATAGTAAAAAATATTTATCGTATGAATAAAATTCAAACAATGGTCATATGATTGCAAAAATGAATTGTACAAAAATGTGTTTTTTAAGGTAATATTTGAACAAGATATAATACAAGAAGCAGAAAATTGTATAATGCTTCCAGTTGTATAAAATAGAAGTCTATATTTGATATAATTCGTCTATGTATTATAGATTGTGTCCCATGTAATGTTAATGGTCAGGTAGAATGTAGAAATTCACAAGGTTCGTATTTTTCGTGTATTTTCCTTTCCGAGCTTGTGCCACTTATTCCATTTAGAGCCTGGTATATTTTTAATGAAGAATTTTCATTTATTTGGAATATAATAGAAAAATATGCCAACATCACATAAGTTCTCCAACTTTTTAATTGCAATTTCCGTATGTGGTAATATTTAACTAATATTATAAAATATAATATAAAACTAAATATGATACAATGGTTTACAGAAATCACACATATTATGAGAATATTATATTTTTTCCACAATACCTTCGCTGGTATTTTAACTTTTTTGAATCAGTTACATCACATATTATAGCATTTTAAATCATTTCTTTATTCATTTCAATATACTAATAATAGCAAAAACTCAAAATAAAGTTGTAAATTGTATCACGTTTTCGAAATGTCAAAATTTGTTCAGTACCCAAAAGTAACAAAGTAGCCGTTAGAGGCGTTGACGCTAACAATGTGCACATCGCATATATAAACGAATGTACTCCTTGGTCTCCTATAACTTTGTTCTATAGTATTTTTTATATAATAATAAATTAATTGCGGTAATCGGTTTCGCTGTTACACCCTGTATATAAATAATCACTATAGTTTCTCAATATAATAATAAAAATTAAACATTGTTTCATAATAATAAAGTTATTTGCAATTTAATATTTTGGAGCGGAGATAAGGTGACACGAGCGTGTTGAGGGATTAATATCTACCGTTGCGTTGTGACATCGTCCGCCGCGCTCGGTACACGTTGACGTGACGATACCCCTACTCCAAAACTTTAATAATATATTTCTCATAAACTACAAATAATTAATCGTGTAACAAAATACAGGTATTTTTTGATTTTGTCTAGTTTTATATATAAGAAAATCAAAATTTAGTCACATACCCCTTTTTTATGTTTACCTCTGCGATATGGTATACCCCGTTCATTATACCATTGCGGATTTGATATAAATTCGTTGCAATCCTTTAATATCCTCTCTCCTATACCTTGGTCTAAAACTACAGATTCAATTGGTCTCTTTTTACGAGGATGACCAAATGGCCTCCATTCGCTTCCCATGGCAGTATACATTAAAGTTTTACCCTCGTGAGCTTTCAATGCCATGTGTCTAGCTAACAAAAAATATATTTAATATTTCACTATAACGAATATTATTGTTTATCATACCTTCTTCTAAAATATTGAAATATATTTTTTTATCATTTCCCAAAGCTGTGAGGGTAACAGTTTCCCAGGGGACTCCCATATGTAAATCCAATGTGTGTTGTTCTCTTGTACGTTCAACACGAATCCATGTACCTCCATAACTGCATAAAATAAGTATAAAATAATTATATAACAAATTATATAGGTAATAGCATACTTCATAAAATGTACGCCAATACTGGGAATAAAATCATATTTGGTTTTCACATGTCCAGTATCCTTTTGCTCGAAGCTGGTCTCCACACTAAGATGCTGTGTTTGTCGTGCTCCTTTATGTGTTATCCATTGCAAGAGCCATTGGTAAGATTTATCTCTGCATGGAACCTCTAGTGTTATCATATAATGCCTTCTAAATAATATTAAAGATGCCTGCAATCCCTTGCGCAATATTGCAGCTCCTGCACCTAGACCAAATAATCCGAAACCAGCTCCGAAATACGGATTATCGGATAGTGTAGAAATATAGTCGATGAAAGTCATTTTATATTCAAAATAATGCTAGGTTAGATCATAATTAAAGAATAAAAAGACATGAAAAACAATGAATTATGTTTTTATATACAGTTAAGCAGTATTGTAAGTCAAAATTACAATAATTATCACACAATTATTTTAAAAATTAAACGCCCATTATTTCACGTGTTTGTTAATTTGACATTTCAAATAATAGTGCGCAAGTGTCTTGAGGATTATGGGAAAAATGTGGAAATTTAAAACAGTTCTCGGGCTGAAGCTGCAAGAAGAGGAAAAGGGCTTGCATGAAATGTTCGAATAGTTTTACATTCCCATAAGTCATATTCAAACCACGACAAGCATTTCTCGACTCCATAAATGTCAAAATATAGTCCATGAAGTTGAAGCATATGGAAATGCTCATATCCTTGACAAACGCACCGCTCGCCGTTTCATCCTACCGAGAAATCATGGTTTGTTCACCACTGTTTTATTTTGTTATTTTATATTTTCTGAAAATAAATGGGAGCAGGCAGTGGTGATATATTGTAACTATGGCGCCACAGTAGCCATGATGACTATTCAAGGTCACTTATTCGAAGAAAGAATACACAGCACTTTATACATCAGTAACTTAGCAACATTTCATGTTAGAAAGAGACAGATTATTTAATGTACGGCTACGTAATGATGACATTCTTTCTAACATACTACTATAATAATGACGTATGTTGTAGAGTTACAGATATCTAATTATCTACTATACTGCCCGCTGTGCTAATGTTTACCCAGTGACGTTGACGTTTAGAAAAAATAATTTTCAAATAAATGTATCCATAAATATTTCATTTCATTTTTTCAGTGAATATGTATCCATAAATATTTTATGTTGCACGCCTATGCATACGGAATACAGTGAAGTTATCTGAAAGTAATATTATATAACACGGCTTATAATTGACCTTGAATAGTCATCTTCGTGAACCAACTATACTTTTAGAACTATGTAATAAAATTTGTCGCCCTATCACACAGTACTCATAATTGGAGAAATCTGGTATTAAAATTAACAGATAGTTTGTTACTTGGATTCTTCTTTACAAAAATGTGTTCTTGTAGTAGGTATATGCAGAAGTGTGTAATCTTTATAGTTTACCAAAAGATGAAAGAAGAAAAGAATAATAAAATTTAAGATCAAATATAAAACAAGTCATTTTTCTGAAATTTTTCGAACTTTGGGTTAAATCAACATTAACGTATCTCTGAAAAATTTTCATGCTGTCCTATATTTAAAATCATTTGAAAATAAATTTTCACTTATTGGATGTACGTCAACAATTTGAGAATTTATTCCCTGTATTTAGTCATCTTGTGATGATTTTAAATTGAAACAATCATTTTCGTATCCTTGAAACCATCCTTGAAAACCGATTTTCAAACAAAAATTATTAATCGGTATTTTATTCAATTTCCTGTCACAGATATTGTAAAATAGCTTATTATAAGATATTAATATACAACAAATTCATAATTTCTATCGCACATTACAAAAACAAAAATAAATTCATTTTTCTTTCATCTGAAGTAAATGCATTTTTACATATTTCAAATGAATTTATTGTTGAACCACGTGATCCCCACCTAATCTGTTTCGACCAATCCTAGCCTTCTTCCTCAAAGCTTGTAGTCTGGGCTGGGAAAAAACGCTACGTAATGGCAATAAACAATGATGCAGACAGGGAATACAATGCAGACTCGTGCTCCGAGATACAAAAACTGATAAGAAAGGAAAAACTGCTGAAACCATGCCAGAAATATAATAATAATTGTTATGTCTTTAATATTATCGTGATATAGTAATTTTTATGAAACATGTGGTTTTGGTTGAACTGTTTAGTGCATGTTTGCAGAATTTTGTTTTGAACGGTGAGTCTAAAATTTTTTTTTTTATAATTTTATTGAACTGTGTATGAATAGCAAAATTTCCCTTTATATTTATGTCTACCAATATTGAAACAATATAATTTGTGTTACTATAAATAATTTCAATGACTATATCATTCATTAAGTTATAAACCAATAAGAATGCGTGATTTTCCTTAGCTACCACGTATTACAGCGGTTATTATTGAGTAACCATGGTGAACGAATATACGAACCTTGGTATATTCGAATATACAGTAAAATTTTTGAAAGATGTCCGATTAAGGTTATTTACGAATTGTATGTATTCAGATTTTTGCTCCGCCCATTCTGACAAATTCAGTAGTGTCGTTTGCTTAGTTTTTATGAGGGTACATAAGATACTACTGTTATTTTATTATTATAAAAATATATGTTACTATAAAAGCACTTAAAATTCAAAAATAAGTCAACTGGTAACTTTATTATCAAATGTAAAACCAAATATGTGAAAAATAAGATAATGACACAATGTCAATGTCAGTGATACTGACAGAAAGCAACGTTATTCGTACGGCTATGAATCAAGGTAATGTATCTGAATTAATAAAGAAACCTACGTTATAGCGAAAGTATTATCAACGAGCATCGTTGTAAAGTGGAATGTCTTAACTTAGTCGAAACAATATGAATTTTTGAAAGACAAGCGTGTTATATCCATCCTTATCTTACACGCTTATAGCCTTTGCAAAGGAAAGAGATAAATGTATGCCAATTTGTTAATTCGTTCATGAGACAGATAACCTTGATCGGACATCTTTCAAAATTTTTACTGTACCTAACCTACCTTCGTATATTCACTTACAAGTGCGTTTGGTTATTTTGTTCTATGTACGCAGAACTGGCAATGTCATTTTTAATTATATTTACGAACATGATCTTTTTCATTCGATCACAGTATCGAGTATAAATGAATCTGTAGTTAGACTTTGAGTGAGGAGGAAAATCGTGCGTTCTATACTTTAAGTAGACATTTAGAATCACACTGACTGCTCCAAGTGCACCGAACCAAATAATTGAACGCATCTATTATTTGACAGCAAGGAATTATGGCAGTAAAAATTTAACAAGTAAACAAATAATTATTTGGATCACAAATCTGGAACTGCACTATTGTTAGTTTATTTGAAATACAAACATTTATTTTGAAATACGAGCATTTCAATGTAAAATTACATACTACTATAACTATATTTAAAAAGATAGGTTATGTAGCATATAGTTTGATGTTTCTGTCAAAATCAAATAGGTCTACGTTAAATTTACTATTTACTTTTTAATTTATTTTTTATTCATGATATAGTATACCTGTATACAACTCGACAATAGAAAATTCTCGACATACTCAACGAGTTGCCTAATGGAAATACCACTCGACCTTCGGTCTCGTGATGTTTCCAGGCAACACGTTTCGTATAATCGAGAATTTTCAATCGCCTTGTTGTATAATATATGAATATTATGTGGTCTAGTTTTATACTAATATAGAATAGTGCTTATTTTTATGAATTTAGTCAAATTTCAATCCATTTAATCTACTTGTTATAAGTTATTTTTATCTACTTGTTATAAGGTATTGATCTGATTATTGATCCAGATTTTGAAATAGATCTCGGTATATTTCAGGTTATTAGGTCCGGAATTTAATATTACTGGTACGGGTGGTGGGGGGTAGGGGTAAGGGACGTATTGGGATCGTGCTAAAAATTGCATATCGACCACGTGTGTTAAGGTCATAGAATTCAATTTTAATATTTCCATAATGATGTATGTGTATGTGGATCCTCTTTACATTCTAACTCAAATACTATCGTTCAGAAAATTTTGAAACCTTGTATTTCTACCTTATTCTTGGAAAGAAGCCATTAGATTTTCGTGTAAATCAGATACCCGCAAATGACACTTTACTTGATGCTCAAAATGTTTTTCTTCGAAAAATACTTTGTTATTTTTTCAAGATTTGTTATTACAAAAATTAAAGATTATTAAATTTTCTACAGGTTTGCATTAATACTTTTTCTGTATATTTTATGGATAAATTTATAAAATTATCTATAATTTAAATCTCGGAGCCTACGCTTTGAACACTCCATGACTACACAGTTCAGATCTCAAATGTATATAACTGACAGATAAATGTCACTGTCAATAAAATAAAATGGCGGGAGGTATTGTGTTGGTCACATTTGTTAGTAGAAATTGCCAAGGCATTTATTTTCTTGTTTCTAAATAAATAAATATATCATCATGTCATGTTGGGTGTGCCAATCTGCTTTGTACAGATTTTTTTTTTAAAGATGTCCGATTGAGGTCATCTGTATCATGAACGAATTAACAAATTGGTATACATTTATGTCTCTGTCATTTGCAGTATACAAGCGTGTGCGATAAAGATGTATGTAACACGCTTGTCTTTCGAAAACTCATTGTTTCGACTAAGTTAGGACAGTCCATTTTAAAACGATGCTTGGTGCTGACAATACTTTCGCTGTAACGTCAGTTTACGTATTAATTCAGATATATTACCTTAATTCATAGCCGTACGAATAACGTTATTTTCTGTCAGTGTCACCGACACTGTGTGTCAGTATCTATTTTTTCACATATTTGGTTTCACAGTTGCTAATAAATTTACCAGTTGACTTAGTTTTGAATTTTGAATGTTTTTACTATAACATACCTTTTTATAATAATTGTTAGTCTATTACCTGTAATGTCAAATTATATTAATTAAATATATCCTGGCTCGAAAGACGAAAATTAAAACCAAGAAAATTCAATTAATTGAGTTGTCAATATTTTTATTTTTTCTCTTTTATTATTACATTCATCTTTTTTTATATACTAACTATGATGACAAAAAATTAAATTAAATTACAAATCTAGTTACTATTTGTCACCATAACATCCTCCTCCTCAGTAATTGATTCCCATGAGGCAATTACTAATTATTTTCTTTCACTGGAAGTACACAGACCTTTGTTACTGGGCGTCGATATGTTCCGGTTGAAGTTTTTACGTCTACTACCCGTATATTTCCATCAATCCCTGGATATACAGACGTAATTTTTCCCATTGGCCACGTATTTCGTGGTCCATCTGGATCGGCAATTACTACAATATCACCAATACTTATTTTTCTCTGGTGTTCTTTCCATTTATTTCGTGTTATTAAAGTCGGCAAATACTCTCGCACCCAACGTTTCCAAAATATGTCAATTAGACGTTGAGATGCTCGCCATTTTGACAGAAGACATAAATCATTATTATTTGATGATGTATATGGCAATGCTGCATATGATGGTCCAATTAAGAAATGATTTGGGGTTAATGCTTCAGGGTCTTCTGGATCTACTGACACATGTGTCAATGGGCGGCTATTTATTAAATTTTCAATCTCACAAAACACCGTACGAAGAACATATTCTTGGGGATATTTATCTTTCAATAATCCTTTTATGTTATTTTTCACAATTTGTATCAATCTCTCCCACGTTCCACCCATGTGAGGTGCTAATGGTGGATTAAAATGCCATTTTGTGTTTGTAACTGTCAAATGTCGAATAATTTCATCTTGATTTAAATTTTCAAGAGCTTGTCTTATTTCCTTTTCGGCGCCTTTAAAATTTCTTCCATTGTCACTAAATATTTCTTCTGGAAATCCTCGTCTACTGCCAAATTGTCGATATACATGTAAAAATACATTTGTAGATAAATCATGTGCAATTTCTAAGTGTATTGCTCGTGTAACCATACATGTAAATATAACTCCATATCTTTTCTCGTGACTTCTTTTGACAGTGACTTCTATAGGTCCAAAATAATCAATTCCTGTTTTTATAAATGGACGAATTGTAGGTTCAAGACGGCAGGTAGGCAATTGTCCCATAATTGGAATTTTTGGAGAGATTTTTTGAATTTTACACCTTTGACATTCATACCAAGTTCTTTTGACAGCTTGTCGCAAATTTAAAATCCAATATTTTTGTCGAATTTCATTTATCATCAATTCACGGCCTAAGTGATTTAATTTTTCATGATAATGAGAAAGTAATAATTTTGTGATTTTGTGCTTTGGGTCTAAAATTATTGGATTTCTGGTATATTCGTTTAACATTTTTGCATTATTCAATCTTCCATTCAATCGAATAATCCTATTTTCGTCTAAGGTACATGACAAGGAAAATAGTCGACTACATTTTTGTAATTTTTGGCCAGTTTTCAAAGTTGACATTTCATTTGGAAAAGATTCTAGTTGACTTCGTTTTATTAGTAAATTTTCTGCTTTTTGTAATTCTTCAGGTTGCAGTTCATACGAATTTCTGTGGATAACATCTCGTTTTTGACATCTTCGAATGAATCGTAAAATCCAGGCAGTACTTCGTAATAATCTGCACCATTTTGAAAACTTACTTGGTTCTGGAGTAGGTAAATGACAGATCGTTTTCATTATAAGAACACAATCATTTTTAAGTTCTAAAGTTGCGAGTTCAACTTCTTTAGGGTTTTCTTCACATAGTTTATTTTCTAACAGAAATTTAGGTCCAGTTATCCAAGTGCTATTATTTGTGAAGTCAAATTCTTTAGTTCTTTTCGTTGCTTCATCTGCTACATTATTTTTCGAACTGACGTAATTCCAGTTTTCTGTATTTGACAATTCTTGAATTTCTCCTACTCGTTGTGCAACGTAAGTTTTAAATCTTCGAGAATCTGACTTTATCCAATGGAGAACCGTATTTGAATCTGTCCAATACATTATTTTTTGTATATTGACATTTAATTCTTGTCTTAATGAATTGCCAAGTCGAGCTCCCATTAGTGCTGCTTGTAGTTCCAGTCTTGGAATTGATATTGACTTTAAGGGAGCAACTCTTGTTTTCGCACAAATAAAAGATGTGGAAGCATTATTATCTTTTATCAGACGAAAATAAGCAACTGCTGCGTATGCATTTTCGGACGCGTCGCAAAATACATGTAATTCAATTTTGTGATCTGTCAATTTTAGTGTCGAATATTGCCGTGGTATTTTAAATTTATGAATATTTTTCAAATCTGCAAGCCATTGTTGCCATTTAATGTTTAAGGAATCTGTAATTTCATCATCCCAACCTAATCCACTACGCCAAATTTCTTGTAATAATATTTTTCCTTGAATAAGAAATTTTGCTAAGAATCCAAGTGGGTCAAATACTGACATTACTATTGCTAAAATTTCACGCTTCGATGGACGGCGACTTCCATCCAATAAATCAGATTTTATTTTGTGAAATTTCGTTTGGTAACTAAAACTGTCTTCTATTGGATTCCACCAAAGTCCAAGGATTCTTTCAGGAGGAATGTCTTGATTTATGTCGTTTAGGTCGATATTTTTTTCACCAAAATTTGTGAGGGATGGTTCCATTTGTTTTAAAACATTCATGGAATTAGATAGCCAGTTGCAAATGACGAATCCTCCATATTTATGTACTTTAATAACTTCATTTATTAATTTAATTGCTTCATCTTCAGTGTCTGCGCCGCCAAGATAATCATCCATATAATGTTGACTGATTATTGCGTTGCAAGCTTCGGGATATTCTTTCATGAAGTCCTTGGCGTTTCTATTTTTGGCTTCTTGTGCAAGACAGGGTCCACTTGTTGATCCAAAAAATACAACTTGGATCTCGTATACGTCTGCAGATTTATGACGATCCATTCCGCGCCAAAGAAGTCGTTGTGCACATAGATCTTCTTTTCTAACCATAACTTGCAGAAACATTTCTTTGATATCCGCGACAAATGCTATTTTCTTAATTCGGAAATTTATCAGAATAGAAAATAAAGAATTATACAAGTCAGGTCCTGTCAACAGTTTGTCATTTAAGCTTACACCATTTACTTTAGATGCAGCGTCGAAAACAATTCTAAGTTTATTTGGTTTATTTGGATTCACAACTCCAAAATGGGGTAAATACCATGTTTTTGGATTTTCTACGTTCGCTTCTTCTGTCGTCAATTTTCTCAAGTATCCCTTTTTAACCAAGTCGTCAAATTTATTACAATAGGCTTCAGCATATACTTTATCTCTATCCATTTTTCGTTCAGTGCATTTAAGTCTTCTAAATGCATTTTCTTTACTTTCGGGAAAATTGATATTATCTTCTTTCCACAGAAGACCTGTTTCGTATCTCTTTCCAACACGTTTCATTGTACTGTCTAATATATTTTGAGCTCGTATATCTTGTTTAGATAAAGTTGTATTTGTTGTTGACTTGATTCCCAAATTTTCAATAGTCCATTGTTGTTTAACCATGTCATGCAGAATATCTAAATCGTCTTTTACCTGATCGTAAATATGACAGGTGTATTGTTGATGAACTGACTGATTTTGATTGTAGGTGTTGCCGTGAATTACCCATCCCAAAAGAGTTTTACTGAGTGCAGGTCCATGCCAAGGTCCATATATCGTTTTTCGGTTTATTAATAAAGGCCAATTATCTTGTCCAATTAATATTGTAGGTTTCCCTATAAATTTAGACCTTGATATGTCTGGAATGTCGAGATATGGAAACTGGTGAAGTAATTCTTTCATATCTATAATTTGAGTTGGTAATGACAAGTCCGAGATGGTTCGTGCATGACGTATGAAGAATGATTTACTTTTTGTACCATTTATTGTCAGACTGACTACTTTAGAATTTACATTTTGATTAATTTCTTCATTAGTCCATTGTATATGAAGCGGTAAATCTGGTCCGTCCAAATGGAGTTGTCTTGCCACTTCTTCGTCAATTAGAGTGACAGTGGACGCATCATCCAACAAGGCATATGTATCTATTGATTTGTTCTTACTTGATAATCTGACGGGCAATATTTTTAATAAAACGTTATTTGACGTTTGTGACACATGACAGTTTGACTGACACTTCGTTTCCTCGACATTGTTTTTATTTTCTTGAGACGTCATAATTTTCTTTTCTTTGTGTAACAATTTATGATGTGGTAATTTACATCCATTTAAGTCGCACGATTTTCTTTGCCGACAATTCTTCACACCATGACCCGAGTTTAGGCATGAAAAACAAATATGTTTTGACGTGATAAATGTCCAACGTTCATCAATTGACATTTTCAGAAATTGTTGACATTTTGACAAATTGTGTCTCTGAAGAAGGCAACAGCAGCATGAGGTTTTGTCGTTACTGTTGGTGACAAATACGGTTTTTGCTTTATTTTTAGGAAAAGCCACATTTCTATCTTCGAAATTTATTATACACGGAATTTGAAGTTTGGATGCCAAATTTGCTTCTTCTGACAACCAGTTTTGAAATTTTTCTAACTTTAAATCGTTTTCTTCTAAAAATTGACTTCGTCTTATCCAACGTAATTTATAGCTTGTTGGTAATTTGTTCATTAATTCTTGTAGAAGTATTGGATTCCGTAGATGATCATTTTCTTTTAATAATTGAAGTGTGAAAACTAAATTGTTGACTGTGTCAGCAAAGTCAATTAGTAAATCTAATTTATCTTCTTTTATGGGTGCTATCTTCTTAAGTTGTCCTAACAACATTGAAATGATGTATTCGGGCTGTCCAAATCTTCTTTCTAATATTTGTATGACTTTAATGACATTCTTTGGCAATATCAATAAAGAATTGACAATTTCTCTTGCTTTTCCTTTTAAGCATTTTTGCAGTCTGTACTGATTTTCCTCATCAGTGAAACCGCAAGCATTAGTTGAATTCTTAAATTGACTGATAAAATTCGGCCATTCTAATGGATTTCCAGTAAATATTGGTAGTTCTTTCGGTAAAGATTGTCTAGATAATAATTTTTCAATATTAAAATTTGGTATCGATTCAGTTGGAATATTTTCTTGTTTATTGTCTTTATGTTTTTCCATCCATTCTTCTACTTTTGTCTTTCCCGTTACAACTGGCACTGGAATATCAGCTATAATACTGTTTTCTTCCTCTAATTCAGCCAACCTTAATGCCATTTCTAAATTTAGAATATCGTCTTCTTGTTGTTTCTTTTTCTTAGCATATTCCAATTGAATAGCTAATCTTTGTCGATTTATGCTGTTTTTCGAAGAATGTCGAGACGCATGACTTGCGCTTTTCTTGTCTTCTTCTAGTGTTACTACTGTGTCTTTCTTGTCTTCTTCAGGGGTCAAGCTTGTATCTTTCTTGTCTTGTTCATGAGTTAATACTGTTTGTGATTTAATTCGTTCACTACGACGAACTTTTTCTGACATGGTGATGTTTCCAAAGATGAAGGAGTGTCAATAAAGGATTTTGGAGGAGAGCTGAATCAAGCTGAGTCGAAAGGTTCGAAGGACCAATGTTAGTCCAACGAGTCAATAAAGGGCTTCGGAGGACCGATATAAGTCCAAGGGAGCTAGGTCAAAAGGTTCGAAGGACCAATGTTAATCCAACGAGTCAATAAAAGGCTTCGGAGGACCGATATAAGTCCAAGGGAGCTGGGTCGAAAAGGTTCGAAGGACCAATGTTAGTCCAACGAGTCAATAAATAGCTTCGGAGGACCGATATAAGTCCAAGGGAGCTGGGTCAAAAAGGTTCGAAGGACCAATGTTAATCCAACGAGTCAATAAATAGCTTCGGAGGACCGATATAAGTCCAAGGAAGCTGGGCTGTAATGTCAAATTATATTAATTAAATATATCCGGCTCGAAGGACCAATGTTAGTCTATTACCTGTAATGTCAAATTATATTAATTAAATATATCCTGGCTCGAAAGACGAAAATTAAAACCAAGAAAATTCAATTAATTGAGTTGTCAATATTTTTATTTTTTCTCTTTTATTATTACATTCATCTTTTTTTATATACTAACTATGATGACAAAAAATTAAATTAAATTACAAATCTAGTTACTATTTGTCACCATAACAATAATAAAACAACAATAGTATCTCACATTTAGTGGCATTTCATAAGGCTGTAATTTAAACCGTTTAATTTAGCAGACTCAATAACAGGTTTGACAACTATTAAACTATCCTAGAAACCGGTTTTAGACAAAAACTTTTAACCGGTATGGTATTCAATTTCCTGCCTGCCATAAAATTATAGATATTGTAAAATAGCTTATTATAACATATTAATATACAACAAATTCATAATTTGTACCGCTCATTACAAAAACATAAAAAATAAATTCATTTTTCTTTCGTCTGAAATAAATTCATTTTTACATATTTCAAATGAATTTGTTGTTGAACCACGTGACCCCACCTAATCTATTTCGACCAATCCTAGCCTTCTTCCTCAAAGCATTGCACTCTGGGAAAAACGCTACGTAATGGCAATGGCAATAAACAATGATGCAGAGCAGATACAAAAACTGATAAGAAAAAACTGATGAAACAGTTCCAGAAATATGATAATAATTGTTATTATGTCTTTATTATTATCGTGATATAGTTTTTGAAGTCCTGCCGAACCTAAATTCAACATATTTCAAGTAGATTTTTTTTATGAAACACGTGGTTTTGGTTGAACTGTTTAATGCCATGTTTGCAGAATTTTGTTTTGAACGGTGAGTCTAAAATCAAAGTTTTCTTTTGGAATTTTATTGAATTGTGTATGAATAGCAATTTTTTTTTATATTTATATGTCTACCAATATTCAAAGAATGTAATTTGTGTAAATAGTAATAATTTCAATGTTCTGGTTTTATATTTATAATTTCAAGTTTTATATTAATACGAAATTGTGTTTATTTTTTATGAATTTGGTCAAATTTCAATCGATTTAATTTTGATCTAGTTGTTATAAAATATTGATCTGATTATTGATCCAGATTTTGAAATAGATCGTGGTATATTTCTGGATATTAGGTTCGGAATTTAATATTCCGGGTGTTTGGTTGCAGTTAGGGGTGAACAAGGGATTTAACATACCTATACAAATTTTATGTAATTTCCTGATCATTTTACGGGAAAAACTATACAGTGCAAATTTGTTCAGAATTAAAATTGTTTTACATTTTTTATTGTGTTTGGTTTATTAATAATTTTTTTTTTTTTGTTAATTAGTTGCATTAAATGAGGCATTTGTTTTCCTGTTTTTAAAATAAATATATCTTCATGGCATTGCTGAGTGTGTCAATCTACTTTGTACATAGATATCAATAATATCATACCGTGTGGGCGTTTTCGAGGCGTCACCTCCTCACAGGCACTCATTGCTGACGTGGAGAGTGCACTTTTGGGGGTAAAAACTGTTTAGTCCAAAGTTGTTCAGAATTTAAAGTTATATACAAAACTGTTTTTACATTTAATTATGTTTTTGATTTTTTTAATAATTTTATAAATACATTTCATATATCGCAATAGCCAAGACATTTTTTACTTCCTTGTACGTAAGTAAAGGAAGTATTGTAATCGCGAAAAATTTCGGTTTTCAGATTTCAGCGGAAATATCCATTTTGTTCATCCCTCAATCCATTTTGACTAATTTCGTTGTGACGTCTGTACGTATGTCCGTACGTACGTATCTCGCATAACTCAAAAACGGTAAGCCGTAGAAAGTTGAAATTTTGTATTTAGGACTCCTATAACATCTAGTTGTGCACCTCCCTTTCTGGTTATTACACAATTTCCAGAAGTGGCACTTTACATGAAGCCTATAATAGATTTTAATGAAAAACTGTTTTAAAATATATAATCCAAAACTTTTCAAATTTGGTATACGAGACTTTTATGTCAATCGAAATAACATAATAGATTTTGGTTAAAATAGGCTAACCGGAAGTGGTACATTACTTGAAGTTGTTAACAGTTTTTCTTGAATAAAATGATTTTATTTTGATTTTAGAAATAAATGCTTCAAATAAAAGTTTTAGAGAATTAATTTCTGCGTCTAGCACATCAAGTATTATTAAATTAGCCCTTTGTATAAACGAGATATGTAAATTTACAAATTATATATTTTTTTGTATTTGTAATAAAGCTTGGTATGGATAAAGACAAAAACATAAAAAAAATGTTCATGTCAAATTACGTTAAATACGTGCAATTTTATGATTCGTACAATAACAAATATTATATTTTTATTGTGAAATTAGTCATATTCATTGTTGTAATCAAATATTTCTTTGTTGTAATCAAAACTCTCATTAAAAAGAATCGGGTTAGGTTATGGTCGCTATATATCTTACTGTTTTGAAGTTAAAATTAATATTTTGTAATTTATTTATTAAAAAAATATGTATAGTTTAATAATAGTACAAGGAAGTCGTGTGGTGTCCACATCAGATTTTTTATTTTTTGTTTTTAAATATATAAATATATATCATCACGGCATATTACCCATTGCTGGGTGTACCAATTTGCTTTGTACACATACCGATAAAAATTATGATATATTCGTACTATGTGGGCGTTTGCTAGACTTCACCACAACCACTCATTGCGGACGTGAAGCGTCACCACAGGGATACTTTTGTTCCATTTAAAATTCGGCATAATTTTGGAGTCGGTCGGCGTCGTTAATTTAATTTATTTTCATACTTCTTATCTCCTAATAAATCCCGTATTCTTCTAAAACTATTTCCACCATAATTATTTATAATAAAGATACGTTCCTCATTCGAATAAACATTAATTATTTAAATACAGAAAAAAATATAGATGTCATTTACGAATTGTACGAATTAAGATTTTAACTTCGCCCATTTTGTCAACTTCGGTGGTGTCGTTTTCTTATTTTTTATGAGGGTACATAACCGTTATTTTTTATTATTATAAAAAATCGATTAGAATATTCTTTAATATTTAATAAAATGTCAAAAATAGTTATTTATGATACAAGTACGTAAAGCTAGTCTTTAGTCACGAATTTTATCTACGATATAATGAAAAAACCCAATAAATATAAAAAATACGTTTATTTATGAATTAGGATCACAACATTAAATGAGTTTGCTATGATAAAATATACACCCTGGATTTGCAAATTTAGCGTGTTCAAAAACTTTAATCACTCGTTGCTCGGCAACCCGTGACTAATGAAATCTTGTTACTAAACAACCGTTTTACAAACTTAAAACTAACAACTAAAGATCAATTTTACGCATTATCGTAGATAAATTATATTTAACAGCGTTTTTTCAAGAAAAACTGTAAAATCTTCAAATTAGGGTACTTTTGGTTAACCAATCGTACCCAAAATCTAATCAACGCTTCATACGGACGTACAAAAGGGAACTATGAAGGAATGAGGTCCTCCACATAACAAAGAATAATAAAATGTACACTAATGTACACTTTATCTTTAAAGTACTAAATAAATAACGATTAAAATTTAAAAAAAAAACATTTTTTTAATGATTACTTTGCGCACTATTTGAATTTATATTCAGTGCCACTGTGACGTCACAACTATTGGTATCTTTCTCGCGTAGCTTACTATAGACACACAGTTAAACTAAAAACAATTATGACTTTTTAATGCTACGAATTGCTTTAAAATTGAACGAACTTTCATGTAAAACAATAAAAAAAATAGAGTGGAGCACCCCCATTATAATTTTTGGAATTGTAGTATTGGAGTACACACACACAGGCACGCACACACACACAGGCACGCACACACACACAGGCACGCACACACACACACAGGCACGCACACACTCACATACACACACAAACACACACACACAAACACACACACACACACACACACATACACACACACAGACGTCATTGTAAAAATAGTGTCGTATTCTAAGGCCCCCCAAAAGCGCTTATTCATTAAAAAACTCACCATCAATTTTTTTGTCCAAAGGCAATACCTTCCTTACCTAAAGATGACGTAAGGTAATAAAATATAATTTTATTTTAATATTTAATTATTCATTTAAAAGCGTCAAAAACAATACCTTTCTTACCTAAAGGTTACGGAAGGTAACAAAATATAATTTAATTTAAAAATTTAATTATTTATTTAGTAGCGTCATTATCTAATAACCACGCCACTGTCGGTTCGCCAGTCTTATGTTTCTTGTCAACAAACACAACTAGCCATCTTTTTTATGTTATTGAAGTATCGTATATTTTTTAATTGTTTTAAAGTGAAATATTGTTGTATATTGTTGTAAATTAGCAACAATGTCAATTTTAAACAATAGTTTAACTGTTTAAATATTATTTATAATGATAACATATTTTATTATTGAAATACTTGTATTATAAAATAAATTATTTTTGTGTTCCAGAGTACTAGTGAATGTTTCTTGGAGGACCGATCCGTATTTGAGTTTGCTGTTGCAAGGATCCGTCCTGAGGTCGCTGAGACGTCTTGGGGGGCTAGATGAGCCATGCAGCCGTGATGGGCATAGCTGATTTTTATTGCTGGTGGCTGAGCTGTGTTCATCAATGTAAGTCGTTACATTATTTGCCAGTCTTCACTGTTTTTTTTTTTTTGCTATTTTTTCAGTATAACACAAAAGTAAATTAATTTTTCTCCTGAAAATATTATTTATGTTGTAGAATTTAATTTAAATAATCATATTTTCCTCTATATTTATTTTCCGAGGCCCATTGTGAATGTCTGTATCTATGTTATTAACATACTGGGCGTATTATAAATTATAAACATGGGTCATTTATATTAAAACTTGTTCAAAAAAACTGTATGATAGGGACTATCAAAGTTTAAAAAAATATTAATTTTTATAATATTCGAGTTTTTAATACCATTAACATCTACGTCACACATCTACTCTTTTCCGAATTATTATTACTTCAAGCCTTCTGCTTTATATGAAAATAAAAGATAATGTTGAATGATGTAGTTGTCAGTGGCAATCAAAATTTGGACTATTATATAATATACGTAGTTTTTTATTATTTTATTAAATTATTGACCACGAAAATTATTTTAAACAAATTTATATATTTTTATAATCTGGAAAAAGATCAATTTATGTGAATACGGACTACGTCATAGAATTAAAAAAAAATGTTACGGCTTAACGAATAACAATTAAGACTTTATTATATAAAAAATAAGAAGGTAGTGGAGGACCTCATTGTATAATTATTTACAGACATACACAAATATTAATATTTAATTTTTTTAAATTTTCGTTCAATAACTTCATTAGTTTTGTAGTAAAAAAATAAAAATAGACACTTCATTTGGAAGTGAAACTACATACATATATCAATGATCTATAGCACCGGCTGTAGATCTTCAGGTGAAGAAAACATCAGGTGACGAAAACAGGTGAAAAACAGACCTCCCCTGCATGATTTTGCTTTTTTTTCAGTTTTCCTTCTTAACTATCCAAGCAGCTCTTTCTAGTATGCCCCTTTTAGATTAGAGTCAATTTCCCAAGGGCGACTGGGACCTATTATGGCAAACTCAGTCGTTCCTTTCGCTGCTCCTCTCTGGGATAGGGCAGTGGGGCCTCTGGGATGGTCGCTCTACTCAAACTAGGGTCCGCCGGACTGAATATCTCTCTGTTCTGATTCTCAGTTTTTGTAGTAAATAAAATTACAGGGTGTAACACTTAAACGAGCTACCTCAAATAATTTCTGTATTATTAAAGATACAATAAAATAATATAAGACAATCTTACAGAACACCAAGGACATCCGATTTGAGAAGAAAATATTTTTTTAAACCAGTGATTCTCAAGTTAAAATACAAAGTTATATTTTTTTAAATGGGATAGTATATGTTTTTTAAGCTCATTGAATAGAGTATTTGTTCTGAATTTAACCATGTAATCGTTTTATATCCTTAACAAAAATATCGAGAAAAATTCAATTGAAATTTACATAAATTTGATTTCTATAGTAATTTAGGCTATAAAAAACTGCTATTTGTCAATTTGAGTTATAACAATGTTTTTATAAAGTTATTAACAAATATTTTTTTCATTTTAATTTAAGATCAATTGTTTTTCATACATAGCCTACTGAAAAATAACCATAAAAGACAAATTGAATTCAGGAAAAAATACTCTATCGAATGAGCCTAAAAATATATATTATCCCATTAAAAAAATATAACTTTGTATTTCAACTTTAGAAACACTAGGGTTCAAAAAAAATTTTTTTTTTTCCTATTCGGATGTCCCCGTTGGTCTTCTGTAAGATTGTGTTATAGTATTTTATTGTATCTTTAATAATACAGAAATTATTTAAGGTAGCTCGTTTAGCTGTTACACCCTGTATATCATCATAGCATGCTGAGTGATGATGACATACTCATATTTGTGCCGAGCGGGCGCTTACCGTGCGTCGCCCCACGGGCACTCATCGCTGGGATGGAGACTGCAGCACAGGCGACGCTCTTGTGCCATTGGAACAGATACACTAAATTATAGCTAGATTTAATTAAATTTGCAACTAAACTTAAATTAAAGTAGTATAATTAGTTCACTTGAATTTTAAAGTTTCATTTTGCAGTTTAAAAAATGTGTAGTTACTTTACTTGCATATTAAAGTATTTGTTTATAGCTTTAAATGATTACAATTAGTTTATTTGCGTTTTAAAGTTTTTATCTACAGTTTTCATTAATTACAATTAGTTCACTAGCATTTTAAAGTATTAGTTTAAAGTTTTAACTTATTAAATTATAGTTACACACACTTGATTTTGAATTAATTTTGGAAACACACACACACACCCACGAAATCACATATTTATTGAAGTTAATAGATATATGTGGCAAATAAATTCCACATTCGTATTAAAAAAACAACTTTACTGCCTTGATATATAAATAACTATTTAAAAACAGTTTGTAATTGAGAATAATACATGTGGTTCATATTTCTTAGAAATTTATTTTGTATATGTTGAAACTATGTAGTTCCCTTCAACAATATACTTTACACTTCTTTCCTTCCTTAAAAGTTCTCAACCAATATTTTACCTTCCGTCAATTTTAGGTAAGGAAGGTTATTGTCTTTGGTCAGAAATTTGATGGTGAGTTTTCAATGAATAAGCATGTTTTGGGGTCCCTAGAATACGAATTTACTATTTTTACGATGAGGTCTATACATATGTATGTGTATATATTTGTGCGTGTGTTACATTTTTTTCGTATTCCTCAGTGTTACATCTGAATGAGGACTATTAGATTTTGGTTACAACTTATTATTTAAACAATTAACTTAAATATTACTCAATATTATCTCAACTGTTTTCACACCCTTCCTGATATCATGGCTTTGCAGGTTAATTATTCATAATTTTCTCATACGTTTTTGTAATTTATTTCTTTAATAAAAATGCACTTCAAGCATATCGCTGAATTTGTAGATATATAAAAATATATAGATGTCCCCTTTGAAATATGAAAGTTAATATCGCTTCTGGTTAAACCGGAAGCGCTACCATCATGCCAAATAGTCTCTCACATTGAAAATCGTACACTTATAAAATGGTTGTGTTTTCAATCATTTCTGGTATAAAATATAATGCATACTTGATATAGTATAGCATTTATGAAATAAAAACAATCCTTTTTTCATAATTTCTAAAATTGAAAAATATACTTTAATTTCTAAGTACAAAATTAAATTATATTTTGATCAAACTTAAAAGAGAAGGTCACATTAAAAATCGTACAAATCATATGTATTTAAAATATTAATAATTCATTATGTTAACATTTAATTACAAGTCACATAATAAAAATATAATATTATATTATTTTTTATTATATCTAATATAATAGCAATGTTAACAATGAAGATAAAGAGTTGTATTCAGTCTTTCAACGAAAAATGAGGCAAACTACAAAAGAAGAACGTGAACTAGTCATTCGTCACTTTAAAAATGGAAAATCTTCTACAGAAATCTCTAAAATTTTAAACAGACCTCGTTCAGCTATCCAGTACATCATAAATAGGTATAAAATACAAAATCGCATAGTAAATAAAGTTAGAATAAGTTCAAAACGCAATGAAAATTGGATTTTACGTTAAATTAAAAATGATCCCAAAATTAGTGCCCCAAAAATAGTATCTAATTTAGAAAAGTATTTAAATATAAAAGTTTGTGTTGAAACAGTTCGAAGAGTATTATGAAAGCATAATTACCACGGTAGAATTGCTCGCAATAAGGTAAGAAATAGAAGGAAGAGAGCTCGCAAAAAAGTATGTGAATGAAAGTTTTGAGTTCTGGAAAGAAGTAATTTTCACAGATGAGTCAAAATTTAATGTTTTTGGTTCGGATGGCAAAATTAGAATTTGACGAAGACCGAATGAAGAGCTAAAACCCAAAATCTGCGTGCTACTGTAAAACATGGTGGAGGATAACAAATTGTTTAGGGCTGAAAAAATGGGTATTTTAAATTCATTTAAATTGTATGCCGATAATGATTCGAAACTTACTGCGAAGATTGCTAAGGAATGGACCCTTTATAATTGTCCGAGAGTAATTCAAACACCTCCACAGTCTCCAGACTTAAATATAATAGAAAATTTATGGGATGAATTAGATCGTAAAATTCGTAAACATGAAATTTCAAACAAAGAAGTTTTAAAGAGTGCTCTTAAAGAGGAATGGGGAAAAAATGACCAAAATTACATTCAAAATTTAATTCAGTCAATCCCTAGAAGATTACAAGCTGTAATTAAAAATAAAGGATACCCTATAAAATATTGAACATGGTTTTTAGCTCGGTTTTTAGTTAAATTTATAAGTTGTACGATTTATAGTGTGACCCTGTTAAAAATATTTGTTGTTTATGCTGAAATTACGTCATGAAAATTTATATTTATATTGTTTTTGCTTTCTTATTTAATTTATGTTACATTTAGGATGATTTTTTATATTAATTGTACTAAGAAAATATTGTTTTCAATAAAAACTGTACTAAAACGGGAGTGTACGATTTTCATTGTGATAAACTGTACCTTGGTTTGTGAGCTCCTTTGCGTAGTATACAAATATATAAGGAAATTAAAAATATAATTATAAATAAAAAAGTTATTTTGAGTGGCCCATTTTTCAGTGTCACGCTGTATATCCTATATCTAACATAATATACAGGTGAGTTTGAGAAGCCCCCCCCCCTTTAACTTTTTTATTGTAAGTAACAGAAAAAAATAGCTCATATAAAAGTTTTATTATTTTAAATATACTACTTGATAGCAAATGTAGATATTTTTTATAAAGTCAGGTTTACAAGATAAAACTTTCAACCTTTATTTTTTAATAGCAACCTATGTATTATTATTTTATCGAAATATAAATGTCCTTTCAACGATGTATTAGTTTTAAATACTGCATTTGAAAAAATCGAGAAATATGAGATAATTGAGATATGAGAAATATTTTTTATTCAAATGTTCTAGGTGGCTATGTGAAAATAAATAACAAATAGATAAATAAGTAATAATAAATAAACAAATGTATATTTCGTTGATATTAATTTCTGTTTTACAGTGTAACATTTTGTTTATTTGTACATAGCCATCTATAATATTTGAATAACAATAATTTCCCATATTTCTCAATTATTTTTCTCTAAAATAATCTATTAACGATTGACAGAGATAAAACAATGCTAATCGAATGCTCGGAAATCACCCTTAATCACTGTTCATACTAGCGGCCAATAAATTTATATATTATTTTTATAAATCTTTAAAAAATATCATTTTATTGTATATTACATTAATTTGTGTTGCCGTGAGCCGACCGTAAAAATAGCATGTGTCTGTTATCATATATTTGCTCGTAGATTATTGTTAAAATGATAAATTTAGGTAAAAAATAAATATTTAAATCCAGTACACTTTATTAATACATAAAATAAAAAAATTCCCAAATATAGTCTTAACTATTGTAATTTAAAAAAATATTTCTTCTTGCTGTTAATATATTTTTTTCAGAGGGTACGAATACATTTGGGGTTGGCCTCTTATATAATAAAAAATAATTTGAATTACAATTTGTCTTTTCTTAAAAAAATATAATTTTATTTAATTTACATTAATTTGTGTTGCCGTGAGCCATGCGTAACTTGTTTAAAGTGGCAGACTGGTACGCCTTGGCACAACTTACAGTCTTGTGAGACATTGGAGCGAATGGACGTATATATCTGTGCAGTAAATATTAATATTTAAACTAATATTTAAAGTGAAATATGAACATTTATACAAATATGAGTATATCTAGAATTTAGACGAAGGCGGATGTGTTGAAAATATGTCATCAGACGGTGAGTCATAATTTTGTCCATGGAAAAATGCGTTTTATAAATGGAGACGCTTATGAGGTTTTGCTTTTTTATACATTGTTGAATATATTGTTCCTCTGTATGTATAATGTATACATACAATTTATTTTAACACGTCTACGTAATCAAATTATAATATTTGGTGTTAAATATTAAAGAAGGGGTCACATTGAAACGAACATTATTAGCTCACATTTTTTGTTAGCGAACAAATGTTCATCAACGTAGTTCGTGAATAATTGTTGGCAATAATATTAGTTAACATACAGGCTGGTGACCGGCACAGCCAAACATAGGGCTTTAACATATGAAAACAGACTTTCATAATTTCCTGCTTCCCTAATTATTTTAGGTAAAAAGCTTCAAATAAAAGTTGTAGAGCATAAAATTCTGCATCTGGATCAATAAGCAAAATTAATTTTGTATGCCTTGTAACGGCAAAAATTAGGTATGAAAATATCAAAATCACCTCAAAAATATCTATAGCCATTGAATTGAAACAAAATAAATAACATAATTCTAACGGTTTATCTATCATGTTCGGGTAATTTATTTTTATTATATTATTTCTAATTTCTTTTCCAATTATCAATTATTTGTTAATTTAAATTGATATTTGTACACTTGAACAGCAAATACATATAATAATAAAAATAAATTAATCTAGCTTGACAGATAAATCGTTAACATTTGTTATTTATTTTGTCTCAAATCCATGGCTAATGCTATTGTTGGGGTGATTTTCGACATTTTCATCCCTAATTTCTGTCGTTACAAGGCACATAAAATTATTTTTATTTGAAGCTTTTTTACCTAATAATTAGACAAGCAAAAAATTATGAAAGTCTGATTTTATATGTTAAAGTCCTATGTTCAGCTGTTCCGGTCAATACTCTGTATAATGTCCATACTACAGTAACAAAATACGTTCGTCACAGTTTTCAGAAAAAAGAAGTTTTCATTTTGTTAAATTTGTAAATCGAAAACGACAGTGGCTTTAAAGTTTTTATACTTATGAATGTCACCATCATTTTTTTTAATATTTCATAACTTTAATTGAGTCCAACATTCCTCGCCAAGACACAAATTTCCAGGAAAATTATTTAGTACTTACTTTTATAATACAAAATATACAATTTTATGTTCTTAGACTTCTTGGCTGGGAAAATTTTTGATGGGTAAAAGAAACACTTCTGGATATCAGTCAAAGATTATAATTATTTATTTCTGGCCTCGACTAGTTTCAGCACCTTTTGTGCCTTCCTCAGGAGCTACAATTATTATACAATAGTAATACAATACTTAAAAAAAACATCAGGTTTTGTAATTTACGTGAAATTATGTAATGACATTTAATATCTTGTACTAGCGATCTGAGTATTTATAGGTTGACATTTACCGTGTTACAATTGTTTTAGTTAATTGTTTTATTTCAAGCCATAGTCATGGCTCACTATTCTCTTTTCGACTAGGTGTATAAAAAAGTGCCCGCCATTTTACTTTTTAATAATATAACATACGGATTATTTTACACGATTGTAAAGCAAATTTGATGTACTTTTCAAATTTGTAAAAAATATAGTATGTTCCATTTGAAATTTCAAAGTTGATATTAATTACTAATAAACCGGAAGTGGTATCATGAATGTACATCCGTCATCAAGTAGCTTACATGTTGCTGTATAAATCATGTTATATGAAAGAAATTACTAACTTAATAAATAAGCGAGATATTTGCTGGGTCCATTAAAATATAACACCGGCTGTATATCTTAAGAACATGTTCATATTGTTTTAAACGATATTGTTGATGTAAAAAAATTCTGAAGTACTACTTTATGCTGATCTAAAAATCTTTAAAACTATCAATTCTTTACATGAATGTTGTCTTTTGCATAGGTAATGATATAGAAAATGTATTGGCTTGGTCTCAAAAATCTAAATTGTTTTTCAAATTCAGCAAATGGAAAATAATGAGCTACCTAGTAAAAAATAGTATATTGTGTTATTAGGAGTAAAAGTTATACTTTGTGTGACGAGCGTGGAAGTTTGCACGACGAGCGTAGCGAGTCGGACAATTGTACGCGAGGCACACAAAGACACTTTTACTCCGAATGACACATTATATTTTTTCTTCAAACGTAGATATTCAAAGAAAAATATCTACTACTGATGTTACATTTTATGTAAATTACGTTTGCGATTTCAATTGCCTTGTTGCTATGGATATTTATTTGTTCACTTTTTGTTATAAACATTAAAGTGAAAATTGTGTTAGTGACATTTAGGGCGATATTACAGGTTTCTTTTATACAAGTTACTTCTTATTCATTGATTCTGTATAGTTTCTACGGATATTTATTTATTTTATTTCTACGCCGGCGGCATAAAATTTAACTACTTCTATTCTGGCGGCGTAGAAATTAAACTTCTACCTGGTGAATCAAGTCACAAAAGATGCTACTTTTATGACGTTTGAAGAAAAAAATTGTTTATACTTATCCTTATGTCATGGAAAATTTCTATCTCGATCGGGTGACACAGTTTACGGACCTTGACGTAATTTTTTTATTTCAATTTGCATTATGATGACATAAACAAAGTCATCATTAAAAATATTTGGATTCATTATTCGCTCTTGCAAATCATTTCATAATCTGTCTACTTCACGACTATATTATTCGCTAGTAAGATCAAAACTGGAATACTGTCTCCATATATGGAATCTCATATACAACAAATATATAACTCAACTGGAATCTGGTCAGAAACGATTCGTTAAATATTGTTTTTATGAAAAGTATAATCACTATCCCAGTTTTGATATTACATATAACGAACTTTTATCTGACGTCTCTGTACAATCGCCTGAAAATACAGTCTTGTTTATTTTTGTATAAAATCATTAACAATGTTATTAATGACAGTTGTATCCTAGGCCATATTGCACTAAACATTCCTCATATATCATCGAGAAACAAGTCAATTTTCCATTGTAATAAAGTTTATTATGATATGAAATCTCCAATCTGGCAAATGTGCAATATTTTTAATGAAAACCCTTGTAAGATAGATGTATTCGCTGATTCATTCAATATATTCAGACGGGAGTTGATAAATTAGATCTATAGACATTTAACTTTTAATATTTATATATCATTATAGCTGTTAAAAATTACAATTTTTTCTTCCTAGTTTGTTCAATAAATAAATAAATAAACATTAGATTTTCGCGATTTCAGGTGAAGAAAACATCATTCGTGAACCAAACTATACATCCTCTTGGCATTTTTAATATTAAAATTTTCAAGTATAATCAACAATTATTTGCAAGTACAATGCGGGAAATGGTTAGCGGTATGTTATTATCCATTCCTTCATTTATTTCCTATATTGTACACATGTACAATGCAGAAAATAGTTTGAAGAACTTTATTATGCATCCTTTTATTTATTTCCTACATTGTACACATGTACAATGCAGGAAATAGTTAGAGGAACGTTGTTAACTATTCCTTTACTTATTTCGTATATTGTACACATGTACATACAACATACAGACATACAGTATTTTTTTTAAAGATGTGGATTTTTTAACAATTGTTTTTACGGAGTAATATTTTTTGGAGTTACATTATGTACGCAAAACATTATATTTAATAAAGCTATATTATACGGGATGGTGACCAGTACAGCGGAACATAGGACTTTAACATGTAATGTAATGGAATTTAACAAAAAAAATCTGTTGTGGCTATCACAATACCTTCCGTCAATCCTGTGTATTATGTATAAAATCCATACATAAATTTTCTTGCAAAAGACTTTAAATTTCCAGTAAAATTATTTCATAAACTATGCAAATTGCATTTGACACTAACATCTTCTTCTTTAGCTTTCCCCACTCGTTAGGAGTCGCTGTTTTTTTATTTTCTTCTTCTTCCACTCATTTCTGTTTTACGTGTCGTTCTCATTCAGTTCCTTTTTTCTCTCAAGTCTTCCGCAATACAGTCCTTCCATATTATCTTTGGTCTTCCACTGTTTCTTCAACCTTCTTTTATTAAGCTATTCATTCTTCATTCAATATATTATTCTTCATTTCTCCTCATGACATTTTCAAACCAATGTAATCATCTCGCTTGTATCTTTCTAGAAACTTGTAACACTAGAATTATTTCCTTACCTATCTTTCCGTATCTTTCCCAACATCTACTTCAACATCCTCATCTCTGCCACATTCATTTACTTTTTATTTATACTGACATCTGTGAATTTGAATTATATGAATATATTAGAAATTTCCATGTTTAGCATAGCTGGGGCTGATTTATAAAACTTAATTTCTTTAAAATTCTTTAACTATATATTTATTGAATATGAAGTATAAAATGCAATCAAATCGTATAGAGAATAATATATTCTTTAAGTTATAATAACGTTAATTGTCAATCAAATTTAACTGTTAAATCTTCAAATGAGGCTACTTCCGGTTCACCAATTATAACCAAAATCTAATCAGTTGTTCTTCTGGATGTGAACTTGAGGAATACGAAAAAAATATAATTTTTGGAATCGTAGTATTGAAGTTATGCGATTCGAAACTTTCGTCACACACACACATACATACATATATACATTATCGTAAAAATGGTAAAATCGTATTATAGGAACCCTAAAACATGCTTATTCACTAAAAACTCATCATTGAATTTTTTGACCAAAGACAATAGCTTCCTTACCTAAAGGTGACGGAAGGTAAAAATCACAAATGTTTAACGATTTATCTGTCAAGTTAGGTTGTTATATTTATTAGTTATTGTAATTTTTGTTCTACTTTATTGAGTTGTTCTTTATCCTAATCATTAAAAAATTCTTTTATTATATTTGAAGTTATTTAACATCAGTTTGGAATATAACTATATTGTGTACTGCCCATTGCCTCTTATTCCTTGCCATCTTCCTAGCATTTTGAACCGTCATATTTTTCTTATGTAGGACCATCAGTATTGCCTTATCCCAGTTGTCTTTAGGTCTTCCTCAGTCTCTTTTTTTCTACAACGTTCGTCATTCATATTTGTCCAATCGGTAAATTTATAATTACTGTGTTTGAAAATTGAACATTTTATTTACAGAAAACGGATACATCTTTCACAACTTTAGGAAGAAATTCAAAATTATGGTGCTAGAATACAACCAATTTAATTTGAATGGGGGGTAAAGCTGTTCGCGTCCGTGGTAGAATACCACACGTGCCCCCAGGTTAACGCTAAATGAACAGCAAACGTCCACCGCCAAAGCAAATGGGAAATAAATTAGATTTAAACAAAATACAAGATACATCAAATCGAACGTAGAAATCAAATTTGTGGAATAATAAACCGACCAACATATTCCGTTAAAATTCAGCAGAATTCACAAAAAATGATGTTTGAAAATGTTCGTTTATCCCCGCCAGACGTAGCGATGTTTCAAAGATTGTTCCACGTATTCGCGTAGATGTTGCTTCATCTCGGAAGACAATACGGCGGCGTAGGTAAACTCATAAACTGAAGTAACAACGTGGTATGACGATGACATACGTGTCCATTCGCGGTGGTTTTCCCAGCTGAAATCATGTGGAAAATGTAAGTCAAACATCAATTTTGTTATACCTATATTTTTAACTGTTAACTTTTGCGTTATTTGTAATGATTTTTAAAGATGTACCAACGATAATATGTAATACGCGAACAAAGTAAAAGCCCCAAAAGCATAACTAAAGTAACTCCTTTCTATTTCAGATTGCATGCATGACCATGAGGGCTTCAAAAATATGGAAGTGGGAGAGAAGAGGGCAGAGCACCTTTAGGAGAAACAGGAGACAACGAAGTTACTGCATTGGGACCCCACAACTCAAAAATTCAAGCGTGCTGTCAGCATGTATAAGGTAAGAATCTTACTAGATTTCATACTATTTGCTTTACAATTCTGTGGCTTTAAGGCAAAAACAGTATGTTCTATTTAGAATTTCAGCAAATTTTGTCTAGTGATTATAATTATTTTAATTTGCAAGGCTCTTAAATTTTGGCATAGAATTTTTTTTATATATTCCTTAACAATACTGTCTGCGTTTCTATTGCTCTGTGCCTCCATGCAAGAGCAACCAGTGGCAAAATTTCATAATTTTGAGAATGAGTTTTTTAATTTTGAGTATTATATTGAATAATAGTGAAGATAGTGGATAGGAATTATATAATGTGTTTCATTTAACTTTTATTCTTTTTATCATTTTAAATGTATTTATGTGGTTGGAAACGTTAGTATTATTGGTAATGCAACAATATTTTATAATCCAAGAGTCGAAACTTGGAATAAAAATGTTCTAGTTAAAATCTAGTTACTAGTTAATAAGGACTACCTGAAACAGTTTTATCTGTATTGTACTTGAAATATTTGCACTAGAACATTTAAGCATTTGAAAAGTGGTGCACTTTCCACTTGTATAACCACCGGACAGAGTGGGTAGTGCAAAATGAATTTCTCTGCACTATTTTTTATCAAATGTGCTTTCAAAATATCAAATTGAAGCAAATTTCAAATACTTTTGAAACCATTTAAAAACTGTTGGACAAAATATTCCAGGTACATTCATTACATAAATCAATTGTAATGAAGACACGTTTGCCGTACGAAATTTTATCCAGCAGTTTTTGAAATTGTTTAAAGAACACCACAAACTAATAATTATTATTTAACAGGCAAACCTTTGGCTGTACTAAGATGTCAAGAAACTTGGAGTATTGGGATCCAGCTTTCGATTTCAACACTGCAAATCTTCTAAAGCAGCTTTTCGAAGGATAGCTGAGCTCCAAATATATGTTCTACGGCGTAGACGACCACCGATTGATGAACTGGTAGGAACTTTAATTTTTTATAAAATATTTTGTTCTCATACTCAACCATGAGAACTTATAGTCAAAGGATTATGACTATATGCCTAATTATTAACTTGTTCTCATATTCAACCATGAGAACTTTGTCAATGAAATATGACTATTAGAAATGTTTAAATATTACATCTTGTACTCAAATTCGATTTTGAGTACTACATTGAAAGAAATTTACTTTCAGGAATGCCTGTATAATATTCAAACAATTTAAAATTGAAATGTTGACTATTTATTAATAAAATCAATATCTGGAAACATATGATTACCATATATCTTTCAGGAATCGGACATCAAGAAGACTAGATTAATATAGTATAGGATTCTTCACGTAAGAATAACATTGCGCAATGTAGAAAAAGATAGTTTTCTAGACGTTGTCAGCACAGATTATAGAGCAAATTGAACTACTTATAAACGAAACATTATTCAACAATGCCAATTCTTACGTGAAGAATGATATAGAATATAAGTTAGTTTTAAGTTCTTTGAAATGTATTTTCAGGTCTTAATTAAAATTTGGCTCATCGCGCCGTTGAGCAAACACGCGTTTTCTTTAGATATTAAAATAAATTGATAAAGTTGAAGTGCATTCCCTTGCGATGACTCATCATAAAATCGTGCGTTTTGATTGCCCAGACGGCATCTAGGGAGAGTGAATGTGAAAAAAAAAACATATGAATTGATGTGTCGGGGCATGCTTGCTGTCGAATGGTGAGAGAATCAGGAAGTAGGGGGTGTGAGATTCGAAACTTGTTTGTGGGTTCGGGTTTCCTTATTTCTTATTATTAACATCACGGTTAGTGGGATGGTTAGGCAGGATTCGTGCGCGATTTCCATAATTGAGTGGACTGATATGTATAGCATTCATAACGCCATGTGAAACCAGTTATTTATTCTGGTGGATCGCTTCACACTTATGAATGTTTCTAGGGACAGTTTAATTCTTTTGTACCAGTGCGCTGACCTTCATTCGGCACGCTGCTCTAGATTGGACGCTATAACCGCTAGACTCAAATGAGAAAAGTTTTAAACGAACCTGAATGCTTACACAGGAAGCTTTCTTATGGCGTTCTGTGCTCTCCTCATCCGGAGGCAACGTAATCATCGTTTAATTTTAATGGCGACGAATAATTAAAGACAAAAAGTTTTTCTTTGATTTAACTTTGTTTGAGCACACGGGTTGACCGCGTTCGGTGTTAGGTGTTTCGGGAATGGCCGGGCGATGCCATCGGGAATAGCTCTTTAGGTTGCATCTAAGCCGAGGAATAATCATAATTGCCTCCCTTGTCCTTAATTAGCTCGCGTTGTAGGCCGCAAACCCTTGGGGTCGCGAGGGGTCGGCTCAGCCCCCACGTAAACTACTGTGAAAACTACCCCCGATGTTTTCACTTTTTGTCTTAGCTCGTATATTTCTCTCTCACTTCATCTTAGCTTAGCATAGTCTAAATATAAGATAGCTTACGTAGACATAAGATAGCTTAGCTATAAGATAGGCAAGGGTTGTTTTTGCTTTTTGAGAGAGAGAAAATTAACGTAACTTACCATTTTTAGATTTGCTTTTGTTTGAAAAAATTATTAACGTAAGATAGGATTTTTTGTGCACTTCATAAACTTAATTTGGGGGGAACTACAATAATTTAAGTTAAATTATAAGGTATTATTGTATACGGAATTGTATTTATTTAATAAAAGGTATATATAGGGAGCGTGGGTGGCATTGAAGGTGGGGTCTCCCTATATATACCATTTATTAAATAAAGCGTTTCATTTATAGTTTTAAGATAGTTATAAATTAAAAGAATTCCCCACCGCCACTGTTGCCGAAATTGCAGTGCCGATTGCAATGCGTCTCCATGGCTTCCTCTGCATAACGATTTCTTTAAAATGTTTGTACAATAAAACAATCTTTTAATTTTGTTTATTTTTATTTAAACCCATCACATTAGTTTTAAAGTTAGGTAGTTTTAGTAAAAATTGTAATTATTATTAAGTATTTTGACGCGATCAGGGCAAAGTTAAATTTTAAGTGTTTATTATAAACGAAGCTTTATATTAATAAGTATTATATATTTTGGTGAGTGGGTGGCTGAGGCGGTAACACCAAAAAAATATATAATAATTAATATAAAGGTTTGCAAACGGTCTTAAACCGAATAAGAAATCTTGTACCTTTAACAATGGGAACAAGGACTCTTATTTGGGGATGCCAAGTTTTAGTTTGTTATATTAGTCCATAAGTATTGTAAACGAAACTCTAATATATTATATATTTGGGCGGTTTAGTCTAAAAATATATATTAATTTAGAGTTTTGTATCAGTTATAAAACTAAAATGTTTGTTACCAAATAAAATTCTTATGATTATTTTATTTGTTGTTAGTTATTTCTCATCTTTATTCTGTAAATAAAAGTTATATCTCCAGATAAACTTTTATTTGCAGAATAAAGATGCAAAATAATTAACAACAAATAAAATAACCATAATAATGATAATTGTAACAAATGTCTTAGTTTTATAACTAAATCCTGTATGGCACTTTTATAAATTGTTAATAAATTTGTTAACAAATTTAGTAGGAAATAATTATGAACAGAATTTTTAAACTCTAAATTTTTTATGATTCATTTGTTATATTTCTGTTCATAGTTGTTACTAAATTTGTTAACAAATCTATTAACATTTATGTTTGTCAAACAGTCCTTTGTAATAGTAATGCCAATAAACTTTGATTTTTAAAAGATAAAGTGATTTCTTATAATACAGATATATATTTTTATATTAAATTTTGTATCTTATAATACAAATATATTTTTATATTAAAAAATTGATTTTTTTCTAAGTTCCTACACGTATATAGTTTTTAAAACGGCCACCAGTTGGCAGCACCTGTCTTAACGGTGGCACCGAAAGAGCAAAAACCAATAAAAAAATATTTTTTTATGTACATAACGACGTACATACACAATTTTCAATAGCCTTTACATT
This sequence comes from Harpalus rufipes, assembly GCA_951394225.1. Taxonomy (NCBI): domain Eukaryota; kingdom Metazoa; phylum Arthropoda; class Insecta; order Coleoptera; family Carabidae; genus Harpalus; species Harpalus rufipes. The sequence continues at coordinate 22,870,721 of OX596286.1, read as the reverse complement.
TTAGACTAATTAAAAATGGGATATTATGTCCATTTTGAATTGGGGCTTACATATAGCATCCACTTATTTGCGTCAGCTACCTACAAAATGTATTTTTTCTAAGTCCCCGTACGTATGTAGTTTTTAAAACGGCCACGTTGCAACTGTTCATACAATAACTGAAAATTGCCAAAATATAAAAAAATAAGATTTTTGCAATTGTTTTTATTCGTTTTCATTATGTATCCACTTCCCATTTTCAGACCCTGAAATAAATGTCAATGATTCAAAATTCACAATAGGCTTTAGTTAAAACGTTTATCGCATATAGGTGCTGCACCCTGACGGCCATTTTCGGAACTATATACGTATAGGGATTTAAAATTTTACAGAATTCATCCCCTAAGTAAAAGAAATAAAAAAAAATAGACAAATTATATTTTAATTTATATTTTATTGTATAAAATATTGTAGATTAAGATAGTTTACATGAAATACAACAATGTAAGATACAAATAAACAATAAATACAAGTAATATTTATACAAATTATTATTTGAATATCCCTATTTCTAATTTTTCAGGACAAGAGTAAGTATATTTACATATAAAATGCAAAGAATAAGAATAAAAAATACAATTTAAGCTATGAACATAATAAAGACAACAATGTATTACAAATAAACAATAAAAATAACTTAAACTAATACAAGTATTTATTTAACAACCCCTTATTTATGCCAGAGGAAAATACCGCAACAAAGAGACAGGGAAGTATGTACAGTTGATTTCTCTTATTTGAGATAACAGAGAATTATGAGAACTCTATTATGCATATTAATAAACGTTGTAAAATTTGTTCAACTTTTTTTAAAAAACAAGCTGTCAAATTTTAATTAGAGAATTTTTAAACCCTTGGCCCTACGTCCTTGAAACTTAAATATATTATTCAGCAACCCCGACATTTCATAGGATGCTAAGGGAACGCGAAATTTCAAGGAAATCGCTGAAATCCCAGCAGTTTCCGAGATACGAGCCCTTAATTTTTTCCGAAGGGTTATAGCTATAATGTCTATTTGAAGGGCTAAAGAGGTGGAAAATAGCGTATCTGGGGTATTTGAACATGCCCTTTCGATTGGCCTGCGCAGAATTATTAAAAACCCTTTACTTTACAACATTCTTAACCCTAAAGTTTATGGCAAAGGGCATTCGCTAACTTCATTATTAAAAGAGGCGGGACAAATTTTATTAGGTTAATTTTGACCCGTAGAACACGATTCCAAGGTCAGTTTTTTCCTAAGGGTTGTTTTAAGCCCTTCGCCCTTTAAATAAGCCCTTAGGTAAAATCTGACTTCAGATTCGTAATCTACGGATCAGAATTAGTATAATGGCATTTGTTTCGTCCTTCTAACCCTAATAGTTTCGAAGTTAGTCAATTTTTCTTATTTACAGGTGAATCGAAATGTTTGAATTTTTGTAAAGAACGAAGCTGTCAAATTTTAATTAAGCGATTTTTAAACCCTTGGCCCTAGGCCCTTGAAACTTAAATATGTTGTTCTACGACCCCGACATTTCAAAGGATGCTAAGGGAACGCGAAATTTCAAGGAAATCGTCGAAAACCCAGCCGTTTTCGAGATACGGACCCCTAAAGTTTTCCAAAGGATTTATCGCTTAAATTTGTTAATTAAAAGGGATTAAAGGGCGGAAAATAGCGTATCGGGAGGATTTGAACCCGCGCTTTCCATTGGCTTGCACAGAATTGATGAAAACCCTTTGGTTTACAATATATTTGCTCTTCAAGTTTGTGGCGAAGGGCATGTGCTAGTTCCTGTACTAAAAGGGCTTGAAAGACCGGACAAGTGTTATTAAACTTACTTGGATCTGCAAAATTGAAATCCGTGGTTGAATTTTCCCTAAGGGCTCAAATAAGCCCTTAGCCCTTTATAAAAGGGTGGACTCCCACCATATGGTTATTTTCGTACCTAGAGAACTTAATACTAAGGGGATAGGATAGGAAAATTTGGAAAATTCCTTAAAAACTAGGATATTTCCCTGTCTCTTTTGTTAGTACATAGGAAAGGTAAATAAAAAAAATCTTTTGTTAATTTATTCTTATAAAAATCATCTATTATCTACGTCCAGTGTTGCAGCTACCGTATCCTATCGCTGGGTGTAGTACGGCCCTTCGCGGAACCTGAAAACAAACATAAACATTGTTTATTTTGTGCGCCAAAATATAAAAAACGTAATCAATTAACACTTAATTAGTGTTAGTTGTTACGTTATAATATTAATATTATATTTTTATGATGAAGACTTCAATTCCTTTTTGACTTTGGTGAAGTGAACATGGCATGCTTGTAAATAATCGTGTATTGCGATAGTGTAGTGTTGATAGGAACCGAACTTAGTAATTTTTATTACAATCAGTATCTTATTCAATGTAACGTTCGCGATATAAATAAAAGTATTAAAATTTACGCTAAAACTATATTTATTTGATCATTATCAGAGCATATTTTTAACTTTGTTTTATTAAGTGCTGTAATTGTTAATTAAATTGGTGCGAGTGTTATATAATGAGTACTTGTAAGTGTATTCAAATCAGTGTAAATCGCTGAAGACAATACAGTTCAGTGATGAAGTGCTAGTGGACGATATGTTGAGAAAATTTGCCTAGCATTGCCTTACAAGTAAGTACATACTAAAATTAAAAACATTGTAACCGTTAAAAATCGCGTTTGCTGAAATATGTTTCAGCCGGCTGAAATATCTATAACTATGTGTTTTCAATGGAGATATACACGTCTTGAAACTAGCATTACTGAAAACTTTGTCAGCGATTCATACATTGTACAATTAAGTCTACATATAGTAAATAAATTCCTTATTATCGTTGTAAAAAATATAAGTGGCTATATATTTTAATATTCGTGATACTCATTTTTAAAGTTGCTATTTTCAATAAACATATACACGTCTTGAAACAATCATTACTGAAATTTTTTTCAGTGATTTAAACTTTTTTAATATGTGTACATATAGAGAATTTAATTTTACAGGGATCGTGTTTATCAAAACGAAGATTTAACAGCTAGCCCATGGACAAGATCACAAGAAATATCTACCACGGAGTAACTCACCACTGATGAGTGCTTCAGGTTACAATTTTGGGACCCCAAATCCCGAAATCTGGAACACCGGGATGTCGGCTTTTCACACGACTGCATCTGAAAAGAACATACATAATTGATAAATTGGTATAATAAAAATATTTGTAATATAATTGCAAGTACTCTTATATATTCTAACTTGAGGTGACGCCTGGTAAGCGTCCGCACGGTACAAATATTTCATCATTACCGATATCTGTGAACAAAGCAGATTGGCACACCCAGTAATGGGTAATATGCTGTAATTATATATTCTAACTTGAAATGGAAATTGTATTGGTTTGAAAAAAGGTTGTATATGTACCTTTACGAGTACTACCAGGCTATAAGTACTCTAATTTTTTTTGCTGCCAAGCAATGATATCAAGTAGGCCTTGAAACAGTTGAGATAATATAGACTAATATTTAAGTTAAATGCATAAATAGTAAGTTATTTTTGTAAGAATTTATAATTTGTTACGAAGGTCAATTTATTATCACAGCCTACCTGATATGGCTTACCAGGTTAATTATTCATAATTTTGTCATTTCCGGTTAAACCGGAAGTTTTACCGTCATACCAAATACTATGATTTGCGAGCCCCTAAGCCTAATTTACAAATATGGAAACGGAATTAATAAATAATTATAAATATAAAAGTTATTTTGAGTGGCCCGTTTTTCAGTGTCCATCGTGTATACCTACGGTGTGCAACAAAACGCGGAACATATAGTTTAATAGGATTTTAAAAACGTGCAGAAATTGTCCCTCTTGTACATTTTAGAGCAAAAGAATGAAAAGTTGTTTAAAAATAATTTTTACTTTTAAAGTTTTCATTTGTTCTTTGTATACATATATATACATAATTGAATTTCTCGATTTCTTTAATACTTAGATATTTTAATAATTATGAATAATTGATACACCTTTTAATGATTTGCAAATAAGATTATATTATATTCTAAGACCATTAGCAACTAATTCACATTTATTACTTTCGATTATTATATTGTTACAGAGTACTGCAGCAGAGAGAAGAGTTGTGGACTTGGACGAACTGCATCAGGAATCCTGACCAGGTTGCATCTCATATGAATCCTGATTTTGGCGTTGGAAATGATCTCATTATTGCAGAGCATCGCACCATAAAAAACCCCAACATATTATGGTATACATCGCATTTTTAGTTATATGATTGTATAAATTAATAAATAAAAATTCTCCTCACAATATGTATATAATATAACTATAACCATTATAACGTGGAAATCATATGTCTTTATACAACATACATGCTCATTTTCATATTTGTATATTATTAAGATCTTTTCAGAGCGTATTATATTTACATTCACCACGAATGCACGTAACACATATATCATTTGAATAGTATAAGAAACGGAAGGGCCTAAGACCACATTATGAATATTTTTAGACTCGTTTTCAAATTTATTTACATTATCTATTACCTATACATATAAAGCAATCTGAAGCCAAATTTGAAAAGTACAGATCGATATTTCTTGTAGTTTACGAAATAGTAATTTTTAAAGTTGCTGTATTCAGTAGACATATATAATATTTATATTAAAATAAACATAACAAAATATGCTACGTATTAAATGCATAATTCTAAAATAAACCTCAAAGTGCAAATTAAAAGAAAAGTTGCTATCACTCTCAGTTTTTGAAATATTGAATTTAAAGTTACTCTAGTTCTAGTTAATAGACTTATACCGTAACAAACATGATTAAATTTTTTTCAGCGAATCAAATATTCTGAAATTATAATTATTCATAAATCCAAATTTGTAAGGTACAAGTACACATCTTGAAATAAAATTAACTTCCTGAAAATTTGGAAAACATAATTTACTATTTTACTTAGTGTTTGATACATATAATATTAAATTTACTATACACATGTCTTGAAACAAGCATTGTTGAAATTATTTTCCAAAATTTTAGACTAATGTATCTAATTTATTTAAATTAGACTTGAAATAGAAATTGTACTAATTTAAAATTTGTATCGTAAATATATCTTTATTTACAACCCTTGTGTACTCAATTTTTTTTTCGCGCTATTTCTACATTCATAAAATTAAAAACATCCTGAACAAATTACATAATGTATAAGAGGCGATTATTATTTATAATGACTCATTATTATATAATTATTGATTTTTACATCAAGGGGAAAATTATCTAACACCCTGACTATTACATGGATTAATTATTTCAGTTTGTTTGTTGCAGTGCTAGTGTAAAGACGTGCGTATATGGTGTGTAGTGAACACGACGAGATCCTGGTGCTTGGAGAGGACGTAAGAATACCTGCAGGACTTGGAGTTATATCCATAAATTTCATTTATTCAAAGTGAGTTTTTATTTTTACTTTTATACTACTTTATAGTTGTATTTTTTATTCCATATATTAACCATTAATTCCGAGGGACTATTCTAATAGATATAAGCTATATTTAAATGATTGCTCGTATTATATCGAAAATAGTTTCCATTAATTGATAATTATTTAATATTCCAACTATGTACAACATTCTATTCGCTAAACATCTATGCAGCACCACATATTGTTTTATAGCGTAGATAATATTTAAAAAAAAAATGTTTTCTTATGTTAAACGCCTATCACGAATTCTCGTGTTCATCCTGCATATTATTTAATATATAATCATTGTATGTCCTATATACATATTTTACTACATATATTTTGTTTCATATATACATAATTATGAATGTGTACGATATTACGGCAAAGGGTAACATCAGTTTTACCTCTCGCTAAGAGAGGTATTGCATTCATGCTAAAAATCGCATATCCAGATTTTATTGAATAAGCACGTTTTAAGGTCCCTACAATCCGATTTTAACATTTTTACGATGATGTCTGTGTGTGTGTGGATGTGTGTGTGTGTGTGTGTGTATGTGTATGTGTGTGTGTGTGTGTGTGGGATGTTGGAAGGACGGTTACTCAAAAACTATAAGACTTTATATTTGTTTAACTACGTATTTCCCAATCGGACATTCATGGGAGGATCTGAAAAGGTTTTGGTAACAATTGGACAACCGGAAGTAGAATATTCTTGAAAAAAAATCTTCTTTTTTTAAATTTTTATTTTGTAATATTAAATAAAATTAAATTCTCTATCTGATACATTTAATTATTTTATTATATATTCTATAGATTTAGAGATAAAAGAAATATAATATATAAAATAATCTGTTTTAATAAATTTTACAGCCGAAAGAATGCCATGGAAAATAGTTGAAAATTTGAATGTTTGTAACTGACAGATAAGTGTGTTAGAAATTCGGAGACATTACTGAAGATTTTTTCTGGGAAGTACATACATTATATTATTTCTTATTGTATTTATAGTTAAATTTTAAAATTATAGGTATATTACACATACCCTTCAGAAATACTGTTAATGCCAACAATGAATTGGAATCATTTCGAAAAATTAGAAGAGTAGTACAACATTTCTTCATAGAATGAATTTAAATATAAAAAATCTAAATGGAAAGAATAGATATAAGCGAGAATACAGCTCGAAGGAAGATGATATTGTAATGTTATAAACGCAAGATGAAAGTGAAGATGGTCTCCACTTTGCAACGTAAAATACAGAAAAATTGTATCTCATCGAAATAATGAGTAATTGAATAGCCGCCCAAAATATATTATTTGTATTTCTAAATATATTCTTTGCTTTATGAATAGGGCCAGGTAAAATATATGGCGAGAGGTTATATGCTGGCCACATCAGATTTTTTTATTGGTGAAATTACGTAACTTATAATTCATTATTAAAAATATTTTAATATCGTATATATTCTACAATATAATCTATAATTAATTGATTGAAATATTTATACATTCTTTTCGTTAATATTAAATATCTCGCACTTTCTTTCACATTAATATTTTTTGTTAATAATTATTACGAATAATTATAACAACTCTTAATAATCTGCAAATAAAATCGTATTATTTTCTGTGATCATTGCTACTAATTCATATTTTTTGCATTCGAATATATTTTCTATTGTTGCAGAAAGGTAAGATGTGTCTGTAACAGACGATGCTTGTAAAAGTACCCGAACCAGTTTCAGTTCATGAATCCTGATTCTTGGCGTTGGAAATTGTCACATTGTTGCAGAGCATCGCAATCCAAAACAACCCCAATATGGATTTTGTATACCTCTCACCTCAAGTCGTTAATTTATAAAAATTATGTAAAATAAATATATAAAACTTCAACTCGCACCTATAAAATATATTATCAAACCATTTTAATGTGAAAAATCATCTACTCTACTAATAAAAACTTTACAATTCACATATTTTCATTTTCATAATTATATTTCAACATGTCTAAGCGTATTACATTAGGTTTCACATACATCACAAACACACATTACATTATGAACATATTATTTGAAAGGTACAAGAAACGAATTAATGTTTTTTTTTTCAGCTATTCATACATTCTGAAAATAACTATACATTATACTCGTACAAAATAATCTATGTCCAAATTTGAAAAATACTAATGGCTATTTCTTCTAGTTTAAGAGATATTAATTTTTAAACTTGCTACTTCCAATGGAGATGTACAAATCCTGAAACTGGTATTACTGAAAACTTTTTCAGCGATTCATACATTCTAAAATTAAGTCTACATATTGTAAATAAATTCCTTATCATTTTGAAAAGTATAAGTCGCTATATCTTTTAATTTTCGTGATATTCATTTTTAAAGTTATTTTCAATAAACATATAAACATCTTGAAATAATCATTACTGAAACAATTTTTAAATATTTAAACGCTTTGAAATTAAGTATACATATAGAAAATTACTCCCTATTTTCAAATTTGAAAAGTACAAGTACATATTTCTCTTTGTTTTCAAGATATTCATTTTCAAATTATACACGTCGTAAAACATTACTGAATATTTTTTCAGTAGGTACTTCAAACCTTTTGAAATTATATATAAATATAGTAGGTTACTCTCTACATCCAATTTTGGAAAATACAAATCGCTTTTTCCGTTCGTTTTTAATATACTCATTTTATAAATTGCTTTTTTCAATAAACATATAACTGTCTTCTCGCCTGTCTTGAAATAATCATTACTGAAAATATTGACAGTGATTCCAAAGTACTGAAATTGCGTTTAGATATAAAAAATAACCCTATAAAACCAAATAAGATTAGGATAATTCGCTTTCGCTGTTAGTTCTTAAAGTATATAATTTTTAAGTTACTAAATACAATATATGAATCACATTATTTAGAAATGGTAAATATTTGAAACTTTAAAAATTCAATATCTAGAAAATATATAAGTGGGTTGAGGACTTAGCTCTATTTTTTTGTGCCATCATTTGCATCCCCTACATACATACGAGTACACATTTGTAATCTAATACTTTGAGAAATTTTGATCGTTCTAAATAAAATATATAGTTAAGGAAAAGCCGTTTTATTTGTATTATAATATTTATTAATAATACATTTAACTTTCTTCGCGCACCAGTTGAAAAACATTTCATAATACATTCGCACTTTGCAAAATTAGATATTTTTAGTACAAGTGAGCAAAGTATGCGCCAACTGGACAAGTAAGAAAAAGACATGCTCACGTATGCTAAACATGATTTTTTCCACAATCTTGAAATACAATTTTCCCAAAAAAATAAAACATTGTACTTTGTTTATTAATGAAAAACTCAGAAGTACTTTATGTTTACAATTGAATTTAATTAACTAAAAATAAATATAAAAAAAAAAATTCCATCATGTAGAATGATGCTCAGAGTATGCAACCAATTATACACTTGTGTATTTTGCTCACTTATGAAGAAAGTTATTTACTTTGCTCACTTGTGAAGAAAAATATTTACTTCACTTGTGATTCAATATGCTACTTTGCTCACTATTTTCAGTTGAATAATAATGAATTTTGCTCACGATTGTGGAAAATAGTTATTTGTGTATCTCATAACACACACATACGTTTTTTCTACATCCGTTGCAAAAGATGATAAAACACTGGTTTCAAAGTTTACTCTGAATAATTTCATTTTTCATTTATACCTCAAAATAATTTAATATCGTACACACAATGCATTCAATTACTCATGCGGTCCTGCAGGTGTGCAACAAAACGCGGAGCATATAGGAGTTTAATAGAATTTTAAAAATGTGCGGAAATTGACTCTCTTGTATATTTAAAAGTAAAAGTCCAAAATGAAAAGTTGCTTAAAATTAATTATTACTCTAAGAAAGTTTTCATTTGTTCCGCGTTTCGTATATATTTTTTCATTATTGAATTTCTTTCACACTTGGATAATATTTTAATAATTATGAATAATTGATACACCTTTTAAAGATTTGCAAATAAGATCATTTATTATATTCTATGACCATTGACCACTAATTCAAATTTATTACTTTCAATTATTATATTGTCCTGTAACAGAGAATAATTATGGACTTGGACTAACTGCAGGAGTCCTGAGCAAGTTGCAGCTCATGAATCTTGATTTTAGCGTTGGAAATGGTCGCATTGATACAGATCATCGCACCACAAAACAACCCCAACATGTAATGGTGCATATCGCCTTTTTATTTATATTATTTATGGAAATAAATAAATAAAAATTCACCTCACAACTATGTGTTGACATATACCACAAACGCACGTACACGTAACACATGTTATTTGAATAATACAAGAAACGGAAGGGCCTAAGTCCACATTATGAACATTTTTTTCTGACTCGTTTCCAGACATTGAAATTTATTTACATTACGAATTACCTATACATTTAAAACAATACCCTGAAGCCAAATTTAAAAAGTACAGATCGCTATTTCTTTTAGTTTACGAAATAGTAATTTTTAAAGATGCTGTATTCAATAGGCATATATAATATTTATAATAAAATAAACATAAAAAATATACTAGGTATTAAATGCATAATTCTAAAATAAACCTCGAAGTGCAAATTAATAGAAGAGTTGCTATAACTCTCATTTTTTTAAAAATATTTAATTTAAAGTTGCTCTAGTTGTAGTTAAGAGATTATAACAAAATAAATATGATTGGATTTTTATCAGCGATTGAAATATTATGAAATTATAAAAAATATTCATATAGAAAATAAACCCCTATATTCAAATATGTAAGGTACAACTACACATCTTGGAACAAGCGTTAATGAACTTTTTTCAGTAATCCATAAGTACTGAAACTTAGCATATAAACGTATACAAAGTTAGTCCCCTGAAAATATGGAAAACATAAGTTACTATTTCACTTAAATAATTTTCTGTTTTATGGAGGGTTTATTGTAGAGTTAAGTCTTATTCCATGTTAATTATTATACGAGTACATATGTGGGTTAAGTTCGTAATAAACTATATCTGTGTTAAAAGGAAGCTATTCTGAATTTAACCCTTATTTATTATTACCGGTGTAAGTGTTTGATATATTTAATATAAAATTTACTATACACTTGTCTTGAAACAAGCATTGTTGAAATTATTTTCAGTGGTTCCAAAATTTTGAAACAATGTATATCTACATATAGAAAATAATCTCCAGAATTCAAATTTGAAAAGTATCTGTCATTCATTATCTCTCTCAGTTTTTAATATATTTAAATTAGACTAGAAATTGTACTACGTTAAAATTTGACTGTATCGTAAGTATATCTTTATTTACAACCCTTGTTTACTCATTTTTTTCACGCTATTTCTACATTCATAAAATTCAAAATACCCTAAACAAATTACCTAATACATAAGAAACGATTGTAATTTATAATAACACATTATTATTTAATTATTGTCTTCTAGGGGAAAATTATGTAACACCCTGACTATTACATGGACTAATTCTAGTTTGTTTGTTGCAGTGCTAGTGTAAAGACGTATCTATATTGTGTGCTGTGAACACGAGGACGATTTTCTGGTGCTTGGAGAGGACGTTAGAATACCTGCAGGACTTGGAGTTATACACATAGATGTCATTTATTCAAAGTGAGTTTTTTTTTTTTACTTTTATACCACTGCATAGTTGTATTCTTTATTCGATATATTAGTCATTAATTCCGAGGGATTATTCTAATAGATATGAGCTATATTTAAATGATTGCTCGTATTATATCGAAAATAGTTTGCAATTAATTGATAACTATTTAATATTCCAACCATATACAATTTCTAACATTTTGTTCACTAAATATCTATGTAGCACCGCATATAGTTTTATAGCATAGTTATTTTAAAAAAAAGGTTTTCTTATGTTAAAAGCCTGTCACGAATTCTCGTGTTCACCCTGTTTATTATTTAATATATATCATTGTATGTTCACTATACATATTTTACTACATACATTTTGTTTCATATATACGTAATTATGAATGTGTACGATATTACGACAAATGGTAACATAATTTTTTTTATTGGTGAAATTACGTAACTTATACTATACATTATTAAAAATACTTTAATATCGTACATATACTACAATATAATCTATAATTAATTGATTGAAATATTTATACATTCTTTTCATTAATATTAAATATCTCGCACTTTCTTTCACATTAATATTTTTTGTTAATAATTATTATGAATAATTGTAACAACTCTTAATAATCTGCTAATAAAATAATATTTTCTGTGATCATTGCTGCTAATTTATATTTGTTATATTCCAATATATTTTCTATTGTTGCAGAAAGATAAGCTGTACCTGTACCTGCACTTAAACAGACGATGATCTAAAACTCCCCGAGCGAGTTGCAGTTCAGGAATCCTGATTTTAGCGTTGGAGATTGTCACATTGTTGCAGAGCATCGCACCCAAAACAACTGCAATACGGATTTTGTACATCTCTCGTCTCAAGTTGTTATTTATAAAATTTATGTAAAATAAATAAATAAAACTCACACCAATAAAGTATATGATCCACCCATTGTTACGTGAAAAATTACCTACTCTGCTAATAAAAACTTTATGAACATATGTCTAAGACACATGCATACATATAAGCATGTTTAAATAACAGAGAATAAAATCATGTCAGCTATTTTCAATAAACACGTATACGTCTTGAAATAAACATTACTGATTTTTTTCAGAAATTAAATGTACATACAGGAAATTACTCCCAATATCCAAATTTGAAAAATAAATCGCTATTTTTCTTAGTTCTCATGTTATACATTTTCAAATTTCAGCGTTTAAACCTTTCGAAATTAAGTATACATATAGAAAATTACTTACTATATTCAAATTTTTAAACTACAAATACGTATTTCTCTTAGTTTTCGTGATACTCGTTTTCAAATTATATTCTTGGTAAAATAAACATTACTGAATATTTTTTCAGTACTTCAAACTTTTTGAAATTATATACAAATATAGTAGATTACTCTCTACATCCAAATTTGGAAAATACAAATCGCTTTTTCCTTTCGTTTTTAATATACTCATTTTATAAGTTCCTTTTTTCAATAGATATTTACCTGTCTTGAAACAAGCATTACTGAAAATGTTTACAACGATTCCAAAATACTGAAATTACGTTTACATATAGGGAATAACCCTATAAATCTAAATAAGTTTATGACAATTCACCCTTAGTTCTTGAAGTATTTAATTTTAAAGTTACTATATACGATATAAGAATAACATACGTAGTAATGGCATTTAAAAAATTTAAAATTCGGTATCTAGGAACTATATAAGTAATTGGGATGGGGACTTAGCTCTATTTTTCTGTACCATCATTTGCATCCCTTTCTTACATACGAGCATTCACTTGTATAATACTTTGAGAAACTTTGATCGTTCTAAATAAAATATACGAAAAGCCGTTTTATTTATATTATGATATTTATTAATAATACATTTAACTCTCTTCATACACCAGTTGAAAAACACTTCATAATACATTCGCACATAGTCATTTGTGTATCTAGGCGGTAAATAACATTTAGCGCTCATGACACACATATACTTTTTTCTACGTCTGTTGAAAGAGATAATAAAAACACTGGTTTCAAATCTTCTGTGAATAATTTCATTTTTCGTTTATCACAACTAAAAATTTAGATTCCGCTTTGATCCAGGAAAACCAAGAAAAACTACAAGTTGTTCTGTCAACTTCATTTATCAATTTTCTGCTCTAAACTGACAGCTTGAAAAGCCAAAAACCTACTTTCAAAATGGATGTAGAAAAAATTATATTGTTTCACTTTGAAAGAAAATCATTTCATCGTTAAAAACATAGGTACATACACTGTCACACTATTTATCATTAGTACACTCATATTTTATACACTTAGGGAATTATTCATATACATATTTTCTAGTTTGAAAAAATCGTATTTTCTTAGACATATGTAAAAAATGACATACTTTTACTCTGTTATGCATATATAGAATAATATACCTTAGTAAAATCATACAGAAAAACGCATAAGTGTTCATACATCTTCATACTAAACTACTATATACAATCATTTAATTGAATACAAACACATAACAAATAAATGTATAACATATTATTATTTATTATTCTACAGACTTTACGCTGTGGGAAAACATATATATTCACATACTTAAAAGAAAAACTATCTTTCATCTTACGAAAACCCGAAATACTTTTACTTACGCTGTTGTATATAAGATAGTAAAATCATTTACAAAAATACATATACGTGTGTTTGTATTCGTTATTGCATTGTTGATAATGTATTGTTGCACATTCATTAAAATTATATATGATATACTTTACAATTCTATATTTTTCTGACTGTATATACTTCCCATATATTGAATACATTTATCTAGTTATATATGTACATACATATATAAATATAGCAAATCTGTATCATTAAAATGTATACCTTAATATGTTACCTAAACATCGCAATAAAACTTATTCCTAATAAAAATTGGACTACATATTCTAGTTCTATCATTCCTTATGCATGTATCTATGAGATAAAAAATTTATGTATAGTAATATTTTCAAGTCAAATTTGACGTTATTAGAGCACATATCATCTCTGTATTTGTGAAACTGCGAGCGTCTTATACGAGTAATTGTGTATCACAAATACACAGATCAAAAATTATTTATTCATTGTTAAAATAATCTATTTCATGTATTATGTGAAGTTGACTTCCGACTCTCGTAGAGAACGGACGTGTACTAACCACAGTGCTCTTGGCAGTTAGATAATTAATACCTCGATAATTTTACATCATCATAAACCTATTAATTTAATTTAATTAAATTAATTATTAAAATACAAATAAAATAAATAAGTGTAAAACAAAGCGTTACGTGCTCTGCACAAAGGCCTATGGCCGAAGTGCTTGCACAAAATGAGAACATCTCAATCTCAAACACCAGAATGGCAAACCGTAAGTCCATCTAGGAAAACTAAAAGAAATAACACCGATACAAATGAAACAAGAAGAGTAAGACCAAAAATCACCCCAAATGCCACCCAACAAACCCAGCAAATACTGACGCAGAATCGCTTTCAAACTCTCAGTAATAATACTGAAAATGAACAGCAAAACACTGAAAATACAAAAACTCCAAAGCCACCACCAATATTTATACCAGACGTTCAGAATATTTACCCTCTAAAAAACCTCGTAGATGAGGTAGCGAAAGACAATTATTTTCTAAAAACATTAGCAAACAACCAAATAAAAATTCAACCAAAAAACAGTGAAAGTTATACAAAAATCTTTGACAGATTAACAGAAAACAATGTACAACTTCATACATACCAGTTGAAAGAACAACGCTCATTTCGCGTATTTATTAAAAATCTTCATCCCACAACAAATGTAGACCAGCTAAGTACTGAAATTGAAGCAAAAGGACATAAAGTTAAAAATGTCTATAATATAAAACACAGAATTGGAAAATATCCTTTGCCAATTTTTATAGTAGACCTGGAGCAAAATCCAAATAATAAATCAATATATGACATTGAATTCCTACATTATACTAAAGTTACTATTGAACCACCAAGACCGAAAAAAGAAATCCCTCAGTGCGCCAGATGCCAGAGATATGGGCATACCAAAGCGTATTGCAGAAGGCAAGAACGCTGTGTCAAATGTGGTGAAAACCATATAACGAAAGACTGCAATAAAGACGAAAAAGCACCTGTAAAATGCGTACTATGCGATGGAAATCACCCAGCAAATTATAAAGGTTGTACTGTGTATAAAGAAATATACAAGAGGAAATATCCGCAACAACGAGAAAGGACTAAACTAGAAAAAACAACTACAATACATAAAGAAATAAATCCAGACATTACCTTCTCACAAACAGTTCAACAACAAATTCCGACGAATTCAACACAACAATCAACAAATAAACTCGAACAGATGATGGTTCAGTTAATGGGAAGAATGGATACCATTCTCAACATTCTTACAACGCTAATCAACAAACTTCCATAATGCACCAAAACTTAAAAATAGTATTATGGAATGCTAATGGCTTGGCCAAACATAGCCAAGAGTTGAAACTATTCCTTAAAGAAAACAACATTGACATCATGTTAATCTCAGAAACACACTTCACAAACAAAACATATTTAAAAATACCACAATATACAATATACGATACACAACATCCCGATGGCACAGCGCATGGAGGAACAGCAATTATTATAAAAAACAATTTAAAACACTACCCACTTCCAGAATATACAATGGATCACCTTCAGGCAACTACTGTGCTATTTGAAGGATGGATAGGTCCGTTCACCCTGTCCGCAATATATTGTCCTCCAAGACACAACATTAAAATAGAACACTTTCAAGATTTTCTAAATACACTTGGCAATAAATACATTTTAGGTGGTGACTATAACGCTAAGCACACTATGTGGGGCTCTCGACTAATTACACCTCGAGGTCGAGAACTACTAAAAACAATACAAAGCAATAACCTCTCATTTCAGTCCACCGGAGAACCAACTCACTGGCCCACAGATGTAAACAAAATACCAGACCTGCTAGATTTTTACATCACTAAAAATATCCCATCAAATAAACTACAGGTCAAATCTAGCCTGGACCTATCATCCGACCATACACCTGTCTTATTAGAATTCAACGTCAATATAATTACAAAACCAAAACCCCCAACACTTCACAATAAACGCACAGATTGGAACTACTTCAGAGAACTAATTGAAAAGAATATAAACCTCAATTTACCACTAAAACAACAAAAAGACATTGATGATGGGATCGAACATCTAAACCAAGTCATCCAACGAACAGCATGGGAAGCAACACCAACCCAGACTGAAAAGAATAAAGAAACATTTATACCAAACTCAATCAGAGAAGCTATAAAAGAAAAACGGCACCTACGAAAAAGATGGCAACATACGCATTGTCCATTAGATAAAAACAGACTCAACACAGCCGAAAGGGAATTAAAAAATATACTAAAGGAATGGAGAAACTCGAATATCGAGGAATACCTTAGTAACCTATCAAATACTCAATCCACAGACTACTCATTATGGAAAACAACCAAACACTTAAAACGACCAATACAAAAAATTCCTCCATTAAGGAAGCAAGATAATAGTTGGGCAAGGAATGACAAGGAAAAATGCGAATTATTTGCAAAACACCTAAAAGAAGTATTTAAACCCTTTCAAATAAACATCAACACACCCGAAGAACGAGAAGTACAACAATTCCTGGAAAGTGCTGACCAACTGTCACTGCCTATTAAAAAAATTGAAACTCACGAAATTGAACATACCATAAAAACCCTACATCCAAGAAAAGCTCCAGGCTATGACCTCATTACTGGTAAAATTCTTAAAGAATTACCAGAGAAAGCAATAAAACTAATAAAATTTATACTTAACGCAATAATTAGCTTGAACTACTTTCCATCACAATGGAAAGTCGCCCAAATCATTCTGATACTGAAGCCGGGAAAACCACCAGAAAATGCTACATCGTACCGACCAATCAGCCTACTTCCAGTATTATCGAAGGTATTCGAAAAAATATTGCTAGCAAAACTAACACCTATTTTAGAAGAAGACAACCTGATTCCTGATTATCAATACGGTTTTAGAAAGTATCATGCGACAACTGAACAAATCCATCGTATAGTAAGTAAAATCAGGAGCGACTTAGAAGAGAAAAGATATTGCTCTGCAGCGTTCTTAGACGTGACACAAGCCTTCGATAAGGTATGGCACGAAGGCCTACTCTATAAAATAAAGAAATGTCTACCTAGCAGTTACTATCTGCTCTTAAAATCTTACCTGACTCAGAGATACTTTCAAATTAAATTCCATGATGAATATTCAGAATTAATTCCCATTGAATCAGGTGTTCCCCAAGGCAGTGTGTTGGGGCCGATACTCTATCTCTTATTCACAGCCGACCTTCCAACATCACCACTCGTCACAACCGCCACCTTCGCAGACGATACAGCTGTATTAGCCTCGCACGACGATCCACAAACAGCCTCAATTATACTGCAGGCACATCTATATGAAATAGAAGAGTGGCTACGAAAGTGGAAAATCAAAGTTAACGCAACAAAATCAGTTCACATCACCTTCACAAATCGAAGAGATACATGCCCAACAGTCACATTAAATAACCAACCATTGCCACAAGTTAGAGAAGTCAAATATCTGGGGCTACATATCGACAGACGATTAACGTGGACCAACCATATTAAAACGAAAAGAAAGCAACTCAATATAAAAGCGAAACAGCTGTACTGGTTACTGGGCCGAAATTCTAAGCTCTCAATTGAGAATAAGCTTTTAATCTATAAAGCAGTATTAAAGCCAATATGGACATATGGTGTTCAACTCTGGGGTTCCGCCAGCAACTCGAATATTAAAATAATTGAAAGATTTGAAACCAAAACCCTAAGAACGATACTCAACGCTCCCTGGTATGTGAGAAATACTACCATATATAATGACCTAAAGCTAAAAACCGTCAAAGAAGAAGTCATGAACTACAGTGAAAAATATATTCGACGCCTTGAAATTCATCCAAACCCGAGTGCAACAAACATACTGGACAGAGCTACGGAAACCAACAGACTAAAACGACATAACCCACTAGATCTGCAAAATAGATATAAATAAATTATAATTGTATGTAACTATTGAAGGAAGCGTCAATGGGCGCTAACTTCCTCATGTTATTTGTAATATATATACTATTTACTTATTGTTATTTCTTAACAGATTGTAAATATGCGAAGGCACAATAAAATAAAAAAAAAAAAAAAAAAAAATGTATTATGTACTGTAATATTATTATGTAACACATCTCTGACAAATAAATCGTTGTTATAAATAACAAACTATTCCATACCAATACACCGATCAATAATCGCATTCCAAAGATCTAGGTTCACATCCCGCTTGCTAGCAAGCATTTTGTAGGCCGCCAATCTGCAACCAGAACGGCGACCTACAAAATCCTGAAACCAAAGATCCAAGTACAATTCCCGCCTACTAGCTACCTGCACCCAGCAACCAGCCGAGCATATTCACCCCTTCCTAGCTAGCAACCAGCAAACCACCAGCCCGTCCTAGCCTACGGTCTAGCGACGGATTCTGGTGGCCAGCTGGCCAGCTAGCTAGAAATCCAGAAAAAGTAAGTATATAGCTCGATTACGTAATTTCACGAAGCAGAGTGTCCGGTACAACACCACCGCTCACGCTGAATGGCTGTAAATTCATCAAACAGCTATATATAAGGCTGAACTCTGTGGTGGGAGGGCTACGATTCATGAATCCACCACCAGGCAATTGAATTTTGAATTTTGTGGGAGAATATCTTGCTATAGCCTTTCGATTCTACGAATTTTAAATTTTGATGATCAGATGTCTTGCTATAGCTAGGAAATTTGAAGTTTGTGGTCACATGTCTTACTACAGCCTTTCGATTCTATGAATTTTAAATTTTGATGATCAGACGTCTTTCTATAGCCCCTAAATTTGAATTTTGTGGGTACATGCCTTGCTGCCTTTCGATTTTGCGAAGTTTAAAATTTGGTCTTGTTAGAGCCAGCAAATTTAATTTTTGTCGAGTATATGCCTTGGGATCGGCTGAAAATCCGTCTAAGAGCTCAAAAATGCTCGTAGCAGCCGTAAAATGCTACTTTTCAGCCGCTACGGCCCGGAATCGTCGATTTTACACAATTTTTTTATTTTATCGACCAGAAGCCTTGTTGCAGGCTGTATATCGTCGATTATGTAATCGAGCTGCCATGGATCGCTCGCTGTATATCGGCGATTATGTAATCGGCTGCCACGGTTCGCTCGCTGTATATCAGTGATTATATAATCGAGCTGCTGTAGCTCGCTTGCCGCTGCTCTCGGCTCGATTTAGCTGGTAGCTGGAATTGAACTTGGATTTTTTAATTCGCAAGATTGCTGTTGTCAAGCTGCTGCCGATCGCAAATCGATGCTCTAGATATAGTTCGTATTTAGGTGAAATGCAGGTTGCCTGAAAATTTTTAATTTTGGATATGGAAAAATTGGGATTTTAAATTAAAAGATTGTATTCATTTTGTTGTGTTTACTAGTCATTCATACAATACATTTTTAAATCTAATATATAACGATATGAATTAGAACTTAGAAATAAATAATATGAAATATGTATCATCAAATGTATATTAAGTTATGTATTTTTCACGTGGTTACATTATGTACGTATTTTGTCATTTTTTCTAAGACTTATCGAGATGGAGATATTTTGGATGTTATATATATATTACAAGACATAAAAGTAAATCAATGTATATTATGTTTTATAATGCATTTAGCTATTGGGTCTATAAGTCTTAGAAAAACTTTATCAGGATAGTAAAAATAGAGCAAGTATATTATGATACAGGATTGATTATAAATCAATAAATACCAGATATGTACAAGCACATATTAAGTTCTATTTTCTAATACAGTTAGCATGTATGTACGTATTTTGTAAGTCGAGAACTAACGGAATTTGAGTAATTCATCTTGGAGAACAAGGATTTATTGTCAAATTCGGTTTATTTTATTAGCCATTTTCTCGCGATTTATTTGTTTAATATGTTCATGTATGCATTTAATAATTGAATATTTTAACAGCTTAAAAATATGAAAATAACTTGTAGTTAATACATGATAAATTCGTCAGCAACCCATATGACTAAAAAATGTATTAATCAATAAATAGATCAATACATGAAATTGGTTTTTTTTAACTACAGTAGAGCGTCAATAATCCGGACGTCAAAAATCCGGATTCGATTCTGGCGAAAGAAAATTATTGCTTGTAAATGAACAATGTTTGTATACAGCAACTAAAACGACTAAAACACGTAAATTTTTAATAATAATGAATAGTTTCATTTATCCGCTCCTCTTCTCTAAACATCACAGTAATTTATGACCGATTGCAGCTAATATTTTGCGTTGAAGACACCCAAAAAGTATTTTATTGGTTTATTTCGAAAATCCGGACACGTCAAAAATCCGGATGGGGTCCGGTCCCAATTAATCCGAATTATTGACGTTCTACTGTAATTATTTAGAATGAATCTTTCTTGTTAAATACTTATCATAATAAAAAGAGAAATCGTAATACAGTTCTTTTGTCTTGTAAGTATGAACAAACTATATTAATTTCTTCGCCAGGTTGTTATCTTATATTTTAACTAAAAATTAGGATTAAGATTTTTTCTCAAGCGTTTGAATGTTGGAATATGTGATTGTATAATATTTAATATATATTAGTAAGTATACACTTTTTTCGTATGTAAGTATCTTAGGCTATGTACTATGTAAACATATAGTATATATTTATATAGGTTGGTATAGGTATGTATATATATTTTTCACACACATTGACAAAAACAATGTACATATATATGCAGGTATAATACACAGTACACATATAATAATGGAAACTTATAATAAATAAAACCAACACATTTATATTAAACGATATTATCGACAATTATTATTTAGGTATTTATATTTCAATGTCGTCGTTGTTAATCCCGTTTCCAAAATGGACGCACAAAGCACACTGCAGTAACATCCACCAGAGAAAATGTATCAAATTCTAGTAGCTCAGAAGTTTATAAACGTGATCCACTCACACTCGGCGAAGCAGACGTATGACTAGTAATGCACTCCACAACACATTCTGGAACATCATCATTATTTAATGTGATGATGATGATATATGAGGATGATATATGGGTTTGGCCGGTATCATAAATTTTGATAAATTACCAATATTTTTTTCTAGATTATGATTCAATTTAATTCAAAAGTTGTATATAGGTGTTTCCTTTAAAATAACCAGCGAATTTTTGGGCGAAGTAATGACTTTAGAGACAAATGTTATACACAAAAGATGATCAAGAATAAGGGACTTATTTACCAGTAATAACAAACGAAAAATTCAACCAGTGATTCTCAAAATTATATTATTTTAAATGGTATCCTATATAATTTTTTAGCTCATTAGATAGAGATTTTTCAGATTTCAACGATATAAATATTGTATATAGGTTAATATAACAATTATTTCGAAAATAATTGAATTAAAAATTAAAAAATGTTACTATACTGGAATAGAAGATTTACATGCCTTTAGTTAATATGTTGCCGCCAGATGGCAAAGCGTCCACGTTTGGTAGACATGGAAAGATAGGGTAAGGAATGCAAAGATAAGGGAAATAGCTCGGATGATAGAAGTTTCTAGATAGATACAAGAGAGACGATTACATTGGTTTGAACATGTCATGAGGAGAGATGAAAAATATATTGGAAGAATGAATTGCTTAGTAGTAGAAGGTCGAAGAAACAGAGGAAGACCAAAGATAAGATGGAAGGACTGTATTGCGAAAGACTTGAGAAGAAAGGAACTGAATGAGAACGACACGCAAAACAGAAATGAGTGGAAGAAGAAAATAAAAAATAGCGTCCCATAACAAATAGGAAAAGCTAAAAAAGAAGATGTCAATGTTAAGTGCAATTTACACAGTTTGTTTATGAAATAATTTTACTGGAAATATATAATCTTTTGCAAGAAAATTTATATATGGAATTTGTACATAATACACGGAATTGACGGAATTTTTACCTCTCGCTAAGAGAGGTATTGGATTCTTGCTAAAAATCGCATATCCAGATTTTATTGAATAAGCACGATTTAAGGTCTATAGAATCCGATTTTAACATTTTTACAATGATGTCTGTCTGTGTGTGTGTGTGTGTGTGTGTGTGTGTGTGTGTGTGTGTGTGTGTGTGCGTGCGTGTGTGTGTGTGTGTGCGTGTGTGTGTGTGTGTGTGTGTGTGTGTGTGTGTGTGTGTGTGTGTGTGTGTGTGTGTGAGGTTGTTGGAGACACGATTTCTCAAATTCTATAAGACTAAAGACCTGTTTGACTACGGATTCCTCAATCTAACAGTAATGGGAAGAGTTGAATAGGTTCTGGTAACAATTGGACAACCGGAAGTGGTAGTTTCTAAAAAAAAAAATTCTAAATATTATTTTTTGAAAATTTGTTACTACAAATATTAAAGATAATTAATTTCTCAATCTGACACATTTAATTTTTTTATTATATCTCGTATAGGTTTGGAGATATAGTATATAATAATATAGAATAATCTGTTTTAATAAATCTCGTTGCCAGAAAAACATTTGCGATATTAAAATTTTTGTAATTGACAAATAAATGCAAAATGTCAGTGTCAGTTCTGGGAGGTATGAGTACATTTAATATATATTATTGTATTATTAATTAATTGCAGGTATGTCAATATTACATATATCCTTAAGAAATACCGCTAATACCGTCAATGAATTTGAAGTATTTTGAATATATTAGAATAGTAGGATAAAATTTCTCATAGAACGAAAGAAGAGAAACAATTTCAATTATTTGTGTGTACAAGAAAATGTTAAATTCGTTACTTATAGGGCGCGAGCAGCCATGTGACTTTGTTGGCCTTGGCAAGCAGATATGAGGATCCGTGTCAGAATGACAGCTAGTAGTTATTTACATAGATGTCACAATTGTCATATGTCATAATTTTTCATTCAAAATTTCATAATATTCTGTTTATTTGTCATCCATTAGTATGGAATATACTTGTCGAGGAAAATAATCCACATGGATTTGGAAAATCATAATGTTTCGAATGAAAACTTATGATACTTGACACCTATGTATATTACCAGCTGTCATTCTGATACGGGACCCATATCTGCTTGCTAAGGCCAACAAAGTCACATAACTGCTCGCGCCCTATGCAAGATAAAATGAAAATGGCGAGAGGTATTGTGCAGGCCACAACAGATTTTTTTTCTTGAAACTAAATATGTTTTATATCTTACTTTAAATTTAAACACACGTCTATTGGATGGATAATGTACGAGTATTATATTATTATTTTTAAATATAATTATTTGATTTTCCATAAATGTAGCTACATGTATACTGAATGACTAGGATAACTTATCCAACATGGGGATCTCAGAACTATAAGAGATTTGAAGTCGGTTAAATTAGATAAAAGTTGTCCCATTAGACCATTTTAATGGTGTTTCGATATTTGCGGAAAAATGCATAAGTCACTAGATAAGACGAAAATTTAAATTTTGCCTCTCGCTAAGAGAGGTATTGGATTCATGCTAAAAACCGCATATCCAGATTTTAATGATTAAGCACGTTTTAAGGTCCCTACAATCCGATTTTAATATTTATACGCTGTGTGTGTGTGTGTGTGTGTGTGGATGTGATGTATATGTGTGTTTGTATGTGAGTCGGTTGGAAGGACGATTCCTCAAAAACTATAATACTTAGTATCTGTTTAACTACGTAATTCTCAATCGGACATTACTGGGAAGAGCTGAAAAGGTTTTGGTAATAATTGGACAACCGGAAGTAGCAGATTCTTAAAAAAAAAATCTTCTAATTTTTTTTTTTTATTTTGTTCTTGCTGATATTAGAAGAGTAAATTCTCTATCTGATACATATAAATATTTTATTATATCTTTTATAGATTTAGAGATAAAGAAATATAAGTTATATAAAAGTCTGTTGTAATCAGGGCAAGAAACCGAAAACAATATCGGTTAATGGTTAACCAAAATCGAGAACTTAATTTTTAAAATGGTTATCGTTCAAAAACCGGTTTACTTTTTACTTAACCGGTTTTTATATTGGTTATGTAAACCGGTTACATTAACCGGTTTATAAAAAATTAATTAAATTTTATGACATAAATATACATTTGTTTATTATGCTTTTTTGTTTTAATTCCATGGCTATCACTATGTTTGAGTTGATTTTCGACATTTTCATACCTAATTTCTACTGTTACAAAGCATGCAAAATTAATTTTGTTAATTGATTCAAATACAAATTTTTATAATCTATAACTTTAAAATATGTTTAAGTATCTAAAATAATTTAGGAAGCAACGCGCCTATGTAACGGATTTTGAGGGTCACCCGGTATATTTACTAAATAAAATAATAAACTAATAAATACAAAACGCAATACGAGTATTACCGGGGAATAACGTATTACGTACAAGCACGAACAAGCATGGTCAGACTTCGGCGCAGTACGTGCTAAGAAGGTGCGCAAGGGAACAGCATCCGGCTAAATCGTGATTTATATTTAAAATTCCCTCCTTTTCAGAAACGGTTTAAAAAACCGGTTTTAATTAATTTTGTTAACAGTTACCGGTTTTTTTAGTAATTAAAAATATCGGTTTCGGTTAAAAATCAAAATTTTTGACTCAAAATAAAGGTTAACTGTTTTTTTAAACCGGTTAAAAAAACCGGTTTCGTGCCCTGGTTGTAATAAATCTCACAGCCCAAATAATGTCATGGAAACCAATTTAAAATGTTTGTAAGTGATAGAGAAATGTCAGTGTCAGAAATCTGGAGTCATTACTGCAGACTTTTTCTGAGAAGTACATACATATATTATTTCTTATTGTATTAATAGTTAAATATTTAAAATTATAGGTATATTATACATCCCCTTCAGAAATACTGTTAATCCCGACAATTTCGGATAAGAGAAGATAATCGGGGCAGCCCTCAGCGCACAATAATGAGTGAAAAGTCTATAGATGATTGCCTACGAGAAAATATTTGAATTGTAGACGCTACAAACCGAACAAAGTGCGAAAAGATGGACTGTACGAGAATATAGCCCGAAGGAAAATGATATTTAAATGTTATACACACAAGATGAAAATTAATATTGTCTCCACTCTGCAACGTAAAATGCAGAAAAATTATATCTCATCGAAATAATGAGTAATGATTAAGAAAAATATGCATTGAACTGCAAAAATCTATCAAATTCTTCTCAAATAAGTTGTAAATATTGATAAAATTACACATCGATATAAGAATAAACGAAGTATAATCTATCCATCACTTTATTAAAGGAAATCAATGTGTTATGTAGATACAATATGTATGGAAAAGGAAATTGTAAAAGAAGATATGTAATAATAGACGCAAATTTCCAGATATGTACATTTTAGACCGCACATCTTTAAGGCACTTTAATGTTTTTTCGAATGGCGGTGCTCAATTTTTTTTATCACTGTTGGTTGCCGAGTTATGATGTCAAAGTTTTAATTTTTATATGGACGCCATATTGCAAAGTAATACCATTGAAAAGAGATTTATTTTATCTTTCCATCGATGTATAACATACCTATTTTCATTTGTTTCAAACTACAAATATGCAACAATTACTAAAATTATAGGTTAAAAGCAAAGGTATAGTACTCCAGATCCGTATCTTGGATAAGTTATTCTGGACATCCTATATTGCACTCAAACTCCTGTGAAGAGAAATAAAAGAAACAAAAAAATCACGAAAATGCAAAAAAAATAATCACTGAATTATTACCACAACCACACTCATACGGCTGTGATAACATAAAATTTGAATTCCAAAATTCTGTAACCTCCAATGTGTAAAACATGTACTGGAGTAAGTTATTTCAGAAAACATTAGATAAACGACATATTTTACGAAGGTTGCCTTTTATATTTCGGTATTGGACAAACATTGCTGCCATCTGGCAACTGACTTCTCTATCGTAAAGTTTTACATTTTTAACGGTATATGTACTCAGAACGTTTTGACGTACGAGCACTATTTGTATTTACAGTAACTTGAAAAATGCAAATCGGCCAGAAAATGGAATTAAATCATGAACATTTTCGTGCGATTACTTTTTACAACTTTCGACGTGGATTAACTCAACAACAGTGCATCGACAAACTTAATTCGATTTTTGGCGATGAAGCATCACCAAAAACCAGTGTTTATCGATGGTTTACCGAATTCAATCGTGGCCGTAGTTCGCTCAAGGACGAATTCCGTGAAGGTCATCCAAAATCGGTTGTTGTTCCGAAAAACATTGATGCGGTGCGTGAACTGTTACTGCAAGATCGTCATGTGACTTATCGTAAGATTGAGGTATATATCCTTGGACATTAGTGGGATCAGCATGCATTCAATATTACATGAACATTTGGCCGTAAAAAAGATTTGTTCGCGTTGGATCCCACATAATTTGACAATCGCTCAAAAACAAGCTCAATTGGTCGCAAGAAATACTCAAAAAATTCGATCGCGGTGCTTCAAAACATGTGTATGACATCATGAAAGGTGACGAATCGTGGATGTGCGCGTATGAGCCCGAAAGTAAACAGCAGTCGACTATATACACTTCGAAGTAAATGGTCGCCTGTTTTTTCGGAAATACTGGACACGTGTCAACCGTACCATTGGTGCAATATATAACTGTCAATTCTGAATGGTACACAACCATTTGCTTGCCACAAGTCTTCGGAGAAATAAGGAAAACCAACCGCCGAAGACAGATCATTCTCCACCACGACAAATATAGTTCTCACACATCGGCTCGAACAAGTGACTTTTTGACAGGGCATCGAACCCGAACCTGAACCGAACCAAAACCGGAACCAAACCGTAACATTTTAGCGAACCCAAACCCAGAACCGAACCTCAGATATATTTTTCAATTGAACCCGAGTCGGAACTGAACCCAGTATTAAAATTCGGGTTCAGGGTTCAGCTCCGGTTCAGGTTCATTTTGAGTTCGAAATAGACGCGTAATCGTAATATAGCCGATAATCGACGCCTGTGTTGTCTATTTGTGAAAATTGTGTTCGTGATCTTGCGCAAATTCCGGCTCGCATTTTAAATTATTTCTATATAAAGATTGTTATTCCAAAAACATTAATTCAGTTTTCATTAGGTCGAACCGAACCTGAACCCAATACCTGAACCCGAAACAAAACCGCAAATTTTCTTAATGCTTGAACCAGAACCGCACCCGAACCCGTCTTTCAAAAAATAAATTAACCGGAACCTGAACCGAATCCAGTTTTTGGTGGGTTCGATTCCCTGCTTTTTGAGTACTCAAAACGTCGATTTGATGAGTCATTCTTCGTATAGTCCTGATTTGGCACCCAATGACTTATTTTTATTCCCGAACATCAAAAACAAATTGCGTATTTTGGAGATATCTCAATCGGAGTGGGAAAAGTGCTTCGAAAAGTGGTTTCATACGCATGCAGAAATTTATTGATCTTCATGGAGAATATTTTGAAAAACAATAAAGCCATTTTCGATGATAAATATTTGTTTTTGTTCTCTAATCCCGAAATATAAAAGACAACCCTCGTACAAGGTGTCTATTACTGGTACATTTATGTGTCAACTACTAAAAATTTGATAACTGACAAATATCATTTAGTAATGCATTTTATTTTCTCATTTTGGCATATATTTAGAAGATAATTTTCATGCATATTACATTCTAAGATATCAATGAGTATTAGCTTATATTTTTGCTAAACAATGAACCATGTTTTTAAATAACAATATTACACATTTTCATCTCATATGGCCAGTTGCACCGCTTATTATTAAAGTCTTAACCGCAGGTTAACAAAAAAAGTGGGTATCGAAATTTTAACAGTAATATTTAGCAACTCATTTGACATTTTGTTTCGATACGATATTGTCAATGTAACCAAAAGTTAAAATGTAACTATAAGCGGTGCAACTGGTCATTAAAGTGTCAACTACCGGTGCTTCTCTAACCTAAATGTTGTTAATTAGTTATATTTTTTCGAATTTTTTTAATAACAAGGAGGTACCAAAAGAATTTTAACACATATTTTATTTCATATTTTGTTTAAAATTATTAGGATACATATTTTTTAATGCTAAATAATAAACAAGTTATTAATATTATAATCAAAAATTTGAGATTATATTTCATGACGTGTGTCATTTTCGTTATAGATATTACATGCTCTTATATTACTAAATAAAGAAAGTCAAGTTCATCTTGCAATTTGTTTTTTAATATGCTTAATTTTTCTTGTAATAATTGGTAATTATATATTTCATAAATACATGAAAAAAGATTAATTAAAGGCGTATCTAATACTAGATGTGTTGTATAAAATTTTGAAATCGATTACATTATAGTTGCATACCTATTAAATATTAAAGAAATGATTCTAGAAATCGAACAATTTATTATTTAAAAATGAAAATAATTGAAAATGAATATGATTGAAAGAATCAATTAATTTATATAATAAATCTGAATGTCAAAATGTTATTTTTCGTTTAACTGTAATATAATACAATTAGCAATATCCTGATATATAAAGTTAAATATGTTATCTTTTGTTTCCGTCTATCTATTTAAATTAATAAATATTACACTTGAACAGAAATTACAAATAATACCCAATAAAAATAAATTAACTTAACGGATAATACGTTAAACATTTTTTAACTTATTTGTTTCAATTCCATGGCTATTAAAAAATACAATAGCGAATGAATAAGTATTACATATGTAGATATTAAATGCAGAAGTCTTTGCATTTCATTTATTTTATATTACATGTTTCAAATATAAATAAAATAGACCTTTTCAATTTAACAGCTATCTCTTTCTACCTCTGCATATAGTAAGTAAAATGGCGCCTGCAACTGCCTATTAGCCAGCTGGACTGTCAACCGAAACGTTAAAAATATTGCAGTCACTAAAATACTTGTATTCGTAGTGAAAATTTGCATCTTTATACATTTTAGTTTCAATACTCTGGCGATCAATATTCTTAGCGATTAATTTTCCCAGCGATAAATTTATCTCACGTTCAATTTACCGGCGATGAATTTTTCCCGCGATCAATTTACCAGCGATAAAATTTTCGAACAAAGTATAGTATAGACAATGTATTAGAAAATAGATTTTTTTTTGAACGATTAAAATTCATGAAATCTGATTTTAACAATTTTACATTGATATGAATTTTACTCACATGAAATTTTGCTGAAAGATTTTAAAAATGAATTCCACAGAATTTTTATATTAATAGAAGTTCTTTACTAGTTTAAACGAATTTAAGTTGTAAGGATATGTTTATTTAAAAAAAATACCTAAATAATTACAGGAGTAATTTACAGTAAAAACAGTGGCTGGTACCACAAGCCTTGTTTTGAAAACGTTGTTTTGAAATGCCAAATTTCAATATTTAATTTCAGCCTTATGTTTTAAAAACGATTTTTTTCAAAATATTATTTTAAAGCAGAACATAGTTTATGTTCAAATTGTTCTTTAAACATAAGGGTGAAATTAAATATTGAAATTTGGTATTTTCAAAACTGCCTTTTCAATACACGGATTGTGGTACTAGCTATTTTTACCTCTCGCTAAGAGAGGTATTAGATTCATGCTAAAAATCGCATATCCAGATTTTATTGAATAAGCACGTTTTAAGGTCACTACAATCCAATTTTAACATTTTTACGATGATGTCTGTGTGTGTGTGCTGTGTGTGGATGTGTGTGGATGTGTGTGTGTGTGTGTGTATGTGGGATGTTACTCAAAAACTATAAGACTTTAAATTTGTTTAACTACGTATTTCCCAATCGGACATTCATGGGAAGATCTGAAAAGGTTTTGGTAATAATTGGACAACCGGGAGTAGAAGATTCTTGAAAAAAAATCTTCTAAATATTATTTTTTCAAAATTTTTCGTGGTAATATTAAAGAAAATTAAATTCTCTATCTGATACATTTAAATATTTTATTATATATTCTATAGATTTAGAGATAAAAGAAATATAATATATAAAATAATCTGTTGTAATAAATTTTACTGCCGAAAGAATGCCATGAAAAATAGTTGAAAATTTAAATTGTCAAAAAATGTCAGTGTCAGAAATCCGGAGACATTACTGAAGATTTTTTCTGGGAAGTACATACATTATATTATTTCTTATTGCATTAATAGTTTAATATTTAATATTATAGGTATATTACACATACCCTTCATATATGCTGTTACTTCCGACAATGAATTGGAAACATCTCGAAAAATTAAAAGAGTAGGACAAAATTTCTTCATAGAATGAATTTAAATTAAAAAAATCTAAATATATGGAATAGATATAAGTAGAATTTTTGGTGTAGAGTGTAAGTATACAAGAAATGTTAAATACATTAAGGTGCGAGCAGTCATGTGTCAGAATTATAGCTAGTAATTATGTATATAGATGTCATATACCATAATTTCTCATTTAAATTTAGTGATTTTCCAATTCCATGTGATTTATTTTCCTCGACAAGTCAATTCTACACTCCTGGTGACAAATTAACTACATAATTTAGAAAATCTTGAAATTGTTAATGAAAAATTCTGACATTTATGTACATAATTACTAATTGTCATTCTGAAACGGGCCTCCACTTCAGCTTGTCAAGACCAACAATGTAACATAACTGTTCGCGCCCTACACTTAACCAAAAAAAAGGAAGTGGCGAGAGGTATTGTGCTGATTTTTTAATTATTTTTTTAGAATAATTATAATTATTTTATACATACAGTGGTGGACAGAGAAATAAGACACATAGAAATTCAAAAACTTTTTTTAATACACTTTCATTTAAACCTAGAAATAAACATAAACCAGAAACAATATTGAATTATAGTTGTCATATAGAACTAAATTAGGTAAACAAACTTTTATAACAATAATATAAATAAAATTGTTTAAATATTACCTGTAAAGTATACAGAATGTTTTTATACTTATGGATCAAACTTTACGAGATGATAATATACAGTTAAAAATAAGTCAGAAGTATTAATCCGCAAAGTCTAATTCTCAACTGTTTCCGAGACAAAAAATTCTCAAGATATGACAATCAGCTGAATTTTGTCTGATTTTGTTTTTGAGATTTGGACTGCGGATTACGACTTTTTATCTTACTATATTATCATAGCATCTCTTAAAATATCACCCATAAGTAAAGTATAAAAACACCTGTATAATATAAGAAAATTAAAATAAACTGGAAAGTGTTTTATTTCTGTGACCAGATGTAAATATGGAAATATATTTTTGTAGCGACTATCAACAGAATCACATTAAAACTGAAACATTTACTACTTAACAAAATTAAAAGTTTAAACATGTACAGTGATGTTAGTTTTATGTATGTAGCCAGTATTTCAAATTGGCCAAGCAAAAAATGTAAAGAGGATAAGTATCTTATTTCTATGGCCACCATTGAATATTTTCTATTATTATTATGATTATTAAAATATTTAAAGCTTTATTATATTATTTGTTATTGAAGTTTGTATTACTTAGAAAATATATTTAAATATATTATTAATTAGTCATTAAAAATCTGGGGTCCATTCAGACCCCCCTTCGGAAACAACATTGATTTTAAGGCACCGGAATTTAAGGGTTAATTAAACCTAACCTAACTTCGTTTAATTCTTTTTTTCAGTTATTCTTCAATTACTAAACTAAAACTAAGTATTATTTTATTTTACAATAGTATAATAAAATATTTTAGAAAACATATCTTACTACGTGTCATTTGAACGACAATATGTATGTATGTTCGTAATATTAATAAAAATTGGCGATTATTTATTAGTTATTATTTGTATCATAAATGAAGTAAATAAAATGAAATTAAAGCGGGTGGGCTAACTGATGGGACGGGGTTCGTATTTATTTTACATTTATAATTTCTAATATTAATATAAAATTTCACTGGTAAAATTGTAAGTATGCTTATTATATTTACGGTTATTAATAGTGTGACAATAAAACATTAAAACAAGCACTACTTTCAAATTTGCTTAATAATATTGCACGAGTTCATTATCAATAATGTACCCCACACATACCATGTAATATCAAAGTGAACGTGAAACCGAATATAAAAGCAAGAGCTTCCAAGAAAAAATCAGTTCATTGTTTATTCCTTCATAGGCAACTCCCAAACAAAAGTCAATCAACATGTTCAAAGTAAGCTATTAATACATCTAATTTTATGCAAATACGTACAAGAATTCTGTATTTTTTTATTGTGCTTATTAACATTCCTTATGAAGTCTATAGCTGAGTGTAATCGGTCGTGGTTATATAACCCGAGTGAGTAGTCTATTTCAAATTATTTCTCACATAAAATTGCCCCTTGAGGTGTACTTTCCACATCAGCTATAGAAAAAATTTAACATTAACTGCTTGTGGGACATTGGAAAATAAATCGTTTTGACATGCATTAACAGACCAAAAGAGATAGGTAATATGTATCAAATTTAAAATTAAAACTTTCAGTGTATTTTTAGTAAATAGTCAAATGAGTTTGGATATCTTATTTATTTTTCATTTTGAATAATATTTATCTATAATTATGTACATATAGACAGCTACATATAATTAAATTCAACAAAATTTATATTTGCGAAAAATATGGCTATTGCCCGGTTGCATCAATATTTCAATTGGCATTAAAGAAAAATTATATTAAAATTAACATTTTTATACGTATAAAATGCATTATATAATATCTGATTTTAATTAAATTTTTGTTTAATTCTCATTTAAAATGTTGATGCAATTAGGTATAAATCTTATTATTTTTAACTCCCGCTACCCTTGGTAAAAGGGAGGTATAAGGTTCGTGCTAAAAATCGCATATCGAGAATTTGATAAATGTACACGTTTTAAGGTTCCTTGGATCAGATTTTACCATTTTCACGATGGTGTGTGTGTGTGTGTGTATGGGTGTGTGAGTATGTGTCTGTGAGAGTATGTGTGTGCGCATGTATGTATGCTCGTATGTGTGTGTGCGTATGTGTGTGTGTGTGGGTATATGTGTGAGTGTATGTATGTGTGCATGTGTATGTGGTGTGACAAAGTTCAAGTTTTACACAATTTATTCAGCTTTACAAATAACAATCCTGAATCTTCGACTAGCTATCCGCAACCCCTTCCTATTCCCTCACAGTAAATTGTAGAATGGTGTCAGAGAATAAACACAGCACGCCGCATGGAGGGGTAGGTTACTTCACAGTGGATTCTCTTTACGTTACTATCATTCTGAAAATTTTGAAACCGTGTATTCTTACTCTACTTTTAATATAGAAAGAAGCCATTAGATTTTGGGATAAATCAGATAACCGAAAATGGCATTTTACTTGATGCTCAAAACAGTTTTTCTTCGAAAAAAACATTCAAATTACATTTGTGTTATAAAAATTAAAGATTATCACATTTTCTACAAATATGCATTAACACTTTTTTCTATATATTTTATTAACACACTATAATAGTTATCTATGTATCCAGGCACTAAACTTCTATATTTTATCATGAATGTGGAATTTAGTTACAGAGATCCTTAGGGCCGAGGAAAATAAACCATATGAATAATAAGAAGGAACTCAATGCCGAAATGCATATTAAATTTTATTTGAAATCGAAAAATTGTGAAAATGAAAAGAATATTTATTTTTATAGGTTATGCGTTTACTTATCTGTCAGTCTGACATTCAATGTTGCTAATTTCAGAAATTAAAATTATCGTAGAGCACTCATAATTGTATTTTATATCAAACTTATTTATTGAAATTATTTAGTTCGTTCTTCTTGTACATATTTTTTTTTACAAATTTACTATTGTACAGCATACACCTACCCAAATTAACTTATTTATCCAAGAATTATAATAAAGTAAAATCGTCGTAAAATGGATTACTTTAGTACCGATTTCTTAATTTTTTATGACGGCGTCTGTGCATTTAGTGACAATTTCTAATAGAATAATTTATTTTATAAATCTCGAAGCCTATGCTTTAAAGATAAACAAATTCATAATACATAATTAATTTTCATATGTTTGTAATTGAAAAGAAATTAACGTCACTATCACAAAATAAAATTATGATTAGATTCTGGAGAAGAAACAACGGATAATACATAATAAATTGAAACAATAGTTATATTACTAACTATATCATGCAAAGGAACTTAATGCAGTAGCCAGAAATTGGCGGGAAGTATTGTGCTGGCCACATTAGATTTTTTAATTATTATTACAAATACTGTAAAATGACGGTAAATATAAGTCCATATTGGTTATTAAAAAAATCTGTTGTGGCCAGCACAATACCTCTCGCCACTTCCTTTTTTTGGTTACATAAGTATAGGGCGCGAACGGTAATGTTACATTTTTGGGCTTGACAAGCAAATGTGTGGGCCCGTTTCAGAATGATAATTAGTAATTATGTACATAGATGTCAAATGTTAGAATTTTTCATTAAAAATTTCAAGATTTTCTAAATTTACGTAGTTAATTTATCACCAGGAGTTTAAAGTTTACTTGTATGCCTTAGATATTTAACATTTAATTCTGCTCCACATGGAATTGGAAAATCACTAAATTTAGAATGAGAAATTATGATAT
Source organism: Harpalus rufipes (assembly GCA_951394225.1). Classification (NCBI taxonomy): domain Eukaryota; kingdom Metazoa; phylum Arthropoda; class Insecta; order Coleoptera; family Carabidae; genus Harpalus; species Harpalus rufipes. The sequence continues at coordinate 22,835,607 of OX596286.1, read as the reverse complement.
TTGACATCTATATACATAATTACTAGCTATCATTCTGACAAGGGCCCCCATATCTGCTTGTCAAGGCCAACAAAATCATATGACTGCTCGCTCCCTATTGTATTTAACATTTCTTGTATACCTACACTCTACACCAAAAATTCTACTTACGCATATATTTATTCCATATATATTTAGATTGTTTAATTTTAAATTCATTTTTGATGAAGAAATTTTGTCCTCTTCTAATTTTTCGAAATGTTTCCAATTCTATTAATACATTAAGAAATAATATAATGTATGTACTTCCCAGAAAAAGTCTTCAGTAATGTCTTCGGATTTCTGACACTGACATTATCTGTCAGTTACAAACAAATTAAATTTTCAACTATTTTCCATGGCCATTTTTTCGGCTGTAAAATTTATTATAACAGATTATTTTACATACTATATTTCTTCTATCTCTAAATCTATAGAATATATTGTAAAATATTTAAATGTATCAGAAAGAGAATTTATTTTTCTTTAATATTATCAAGAAAAAATTTCAAAAAATATTATTTAAAAGATTTTTTTTCAAGAATCTTCTACTTCCGGTTGTCCAATTGTTACCAAAACCTTTTCAGATCTTCCCATGAATGTCCGATTGGGAAATACGTAGTTAAAAAAATTTAAAGTCTTATAGTTTTTGAGTAACCGTCCTTCCAACATCCCACACACACACACATACACACACACATCCACACACACACACACACACAGACATCATCGTAAAAATGATAAAATCGGATTGTAGGGACCTTAAAACGTGCTTATTCAATAAAATCTGGATATGCGATTTTTAGCATGAATGCAATATCTCTCTTAGCGAGAGGTAAAAATTAAATGATTTCGTTTCCAGAAATGAAATAAATTAACATTTTCTTTTTTATTTCCGTTATATTTACTGCATAGTGCAATAAGGAATTTACATATGCATGCAAATTAAGAAGAAATTGTACTTGTTCCCATTGAGATTTAAAGAATTAATTAAAAAAATTACTTTATATTAGACAATAATTGAATTGAAGTAAAAAAAAAGGTAAGCACTGATAATTTTAGTGATTTTGAGTAACATTTTCATAGTTTAAAACACGCTCGATCGTTTGGCGCAGAAATGAAAGTTATACATATTCATTTTACAAATTTATAGGATCTTAAAATATTAGTTTAGTGCAGAAAGGCAAGATGACAAGATCTGCTACAGTCTACAGTACTGTAGGGAAGTACTTCCCTTTCTACATGTAACACTTAACGATCTAATTCCAGTTGAAGAGTCAAATATATTAAATTTTAAAGACTAGTATCAATGCTTTACAAGAATTTTTTTTTGTAAGTGTTTGGATATTTATTTTTATACGTCTATAAAAAAGTATATTATTTAAAACATATTACTAACAATATACTAAAACAGAATAATTAAGAACAAACCAATTGACTTACAATATTTGCATCTTCATCAATTTCAGGTTGTTATTGCACAATTTTTAATTGTTACTACCACTAACAATGAACTTTACAATGTTATTTAGACTTAACACGCACTAAAAACACTATTAATAACAATAGAAATAGTTAATAACATATAGACACATTGCAAATGTTGTTTACATGGGCAGAGATACCGATGAATTAAAACTAAGCACGCTTCAATGATGCAACAAATGAGCAGACCTGTTAGAACAAAAATTGCGATTCTCATTACTTTATTCTGTTTAGTTTATATCGATTATTTTGACGTTAGTGTAGATTTCAACCAAGTATTATTTTCTGTAAAAAAAAACATTGAGTTGAAGGAAAATCTTCAGGAATAGATATTCACACCAAAGTTCAATATCTTTGTGTGTATGTTGCATTTTTACTGTATTTTAATTTAGTTTTATTTTTAACATTTTGCTAGGTCTAAATATTAATTAAAGATAAACAATATTATATATTTAATACTTGTCGAAGTATATAACATCAAAAATACCCGACATTTTGTGGAATAAACCCTTATTTTTCTACCTCACGACTGGATTATACTAAACTGGCCAACAAGCACTACTTGTAGTGACGTTATTAAGAACTAAAGATTTTAAAATGTACGAATATTCCTAATTATAAGATAATCATTTATTTTTGTTTTGTGTTAAGTGTAAAAAGAAAAGTAGTGCCAATAATTAATTAGTGTATTAGAAAAGTATTGTAAATTATTTATCAGTTTTTTTTCTACGAATACAAGAAGTTATTCAGTTTTTATTGTTTATCTCAAAAATCCTTTTGCAATACTTACAGTAAAAAATTTGAAAGATGCCCGATCAAAGTAATCTACAAATTGTATGAATTAAAATTTTAACTCTGCCCATTCCTACAAATTCAGTAGTGTCGTGGGAGTTACTTTTTATGAGTGTAAATAAGATACTACTGTTATTTTATTATTATAAAAATATGCTACAGTAAAAACATTCAAAATTCAAAACTAAGACAACTGGTAAAGTTTATTAGCAAATGTAAAACCAAATATGTGAAAAATAAAATAATGACACACGGTCAGTCACACTGACAGAAAATAACGATATTCGTATGGCTATGAATAAATAAACTTACGTTACAGCAAAAGTATTGTCAACAACGAGCATCGTTTTAAAATGGAATGTCCTTAGTCGAAACAATATTAATTTTCAAAGACAAGCGTGTTATATCCATCCTTATCACACACGCTTGTATAGTCTTTGGAAATGACAGAGATAATTGTATGCCAATTTGTTAATTCGTTCATGATACGGTGATCTTTATCGGACATCTATAAAAAAATTCACGGTATCTTTTTCTTTACTTAGCGATACAATTTCTTTTTGCATCTTCATTTAGTAGAATTAAAAATCGGCATATTATTCAAAACATGTCATCTGCTTAACCCTTAGTAGAACATCATGTTAATCCGTAATATAATTTTATTTATACGAAAATATACATATTAAATGTTATTTTATGTTTTTTATAAATGTCTAATTAGGTGCTGTTAGAAAACATTCAAACCTATAGTAAAATGGATACTCACGCACACATAAAAAACACACCACTATTTTGAACTGTCGAAGCGTACAGCCGGTATTCCCTGGTACAGCCAACAGTACACAACTGACTCCCCAAATACAATTCTTCAATTGGCAACATGCTTCATGTAATTCTACTAATTAATTGCTTTATCTAATACCTAGTAAGAAATTATTTATTTACAAATATCTACAAATATCTTACAGTACATTTCAGTCATACTAATCTAAACGAACATATTTTTATTTTTTAATATTTTTACAAATATTTATTATATGTACCTAGTATAGGGTTGGTTTTACCATAACCGGCAGGTGAGGCGACTGCCTCAGACCTCCGATTTTAACTGGCCTCATAAAAATTACTATTTGGTTTTATTTTTTAAAAAAATCTAATGTGGCCAGCACGTTACCTTCCGCCAATCCTGTGCATTGTGTACAAATTATACGTAAATTTTCTTGCAAAATTATTTCATAAACAAACTATGTAAATTGCACTTGACACTGACATCTTATTCTTCTTTAGCTTTTCCCAGTCGTTAGTGGCCGCTTTTCTTGAATTTCTTCATCCACTTATTTCTAATTTGCTTGTTGTTGTTAATTTGTTCATGATCTTGATCAAACATCTTTAAAAAAAATACTATATTTTATTTATTATTTATTTTGTTGCTTATGAAATAGTTAATTATTAAAAAAAAATCTGTTGTGGCCAGCACAATACCTCTCGCCATTTTCATTTTATGTTGCATAGGGCGCTAGCAGTTATGTGACTTTGTTAGCCTCCCAGAAAAATCTAATTTTTGACACCGACATTTTGCATTTATCTGTCAATTACAAACCTTTTTTGGGCAACGAGATTTATTACAACAGATTATTCTATATTATTATATACTATATCTCCAAACCTACACGAGATATATTAAAAAATTTAAATGTGTCAGATTGAGAATTTGATTTTCTTTAACTAAGAAAAATTTTCAAAAAATAATATTTAGAAGATTTTTTTTCAAGAATCTACTACTTCCGGTTGTTCAGTTGTTACCAAAACCTTTTCAGCTCTTCCCATTAATGTCCGATTGGGAAATACGTAGTTAAACAAATATTAAGTCTTATAGTTTTTGAGTAATCGTCCTTCCAACATCCCACACACATACACACATACATACATACACACACACACACACACACACACACACACACACACACACACACACACACACACACAGACATCATCGTAAAAATGTTAAAATCGGATTGTAGGGACCTTAGAACGTTCTTATTCATTAAAATCTGGATATGCGATTTTTAGCATGAATCCAATACCTATCTTAGCGAGAGGTAAAAAATGCATTTTATATTACAAAAATTTTTTTTGACATTAAATATTTCCAAGATATGCACATTATCCTTTTAAAAAATCTAGATGATTAAAACATGATGTATTTTTCTGCTTTCAGTTCATCGTTTTGTGTGCTCTGGTAGCTGTTGCCTTTGCCGAAGACGGACAAGAAGCCCAACATGCTGAAGAACATATCGACTACTACGTAAGTCACAATATTGATGATATTTCTCTACGAATATGTTGATATATGATTGACTAATACAGGCACCACCACACTACGAGTTCAAATACGGAGTGGAAGACCCTCACACCGGCGACCACAAAACCCAGTCCGAGCGTCGTGAAGGAGACGTGGTAAACGGCGAGTACTCGTTGGTTGAACCAGACGGCACCATCCGCAAGGTTGTGTACACTGCTGACAAGCACAACGGCTTCAACGCCATCGTCACCAGGTCCGGACACGCTCAACATCCTGCTCAATACATTACCCAAGAGCAGCCCATCGCCGACAACTTGGGACATGAAGCTGCTGAGTCTTCTGCCAGTGGAGGACTTTATGTTGTTGCTTCTCATGGTCATTAGCGATTTGAAAACTTTTGTTAAATTATTTTTTTGTGTTTATCATACCAGTACATACTACATTTTTTTTGTAAAATACATTGATATATTATTTATAAAAAATGAGAATTTTATTTTAATTATGTTAAATGTGTGTTAAATAACCGGTTGCGATTCAGTTCGGTAGACCCGGGTTCAATTCCGACCGACGTCAAACTTGAATATTGTGACCAATTTTCAATTAGCAAAAAAGTGACCCCTAAGGTAGTCTTTTCACGATAGTTTTGAAAGCCGTGAGATGACGCCTGGTTAACGCTTTCAGCGAAAAAAAAAACTGATGTGGCCAGCACATTACGTTCTGTCAATCCTGTGTATTATGTACAAACTCCATAGATAACCTTTCTTGCAAAAGATTGTATATTTCCAGTAAAATTATTTCATAAACAAACTATGCAAATTGCACTTGACACTAACATCTTCTTCTTCTTCAGCTTTACCCATTCGTTAGGGATCGCTATTTTTTATTTTCTTCTTCCACTCATTTCTGTATTGCGTGTCGTCCTCTTTCAGTTCCTTTTCTCTCAAGTCTTCCGCAATACAGTCCTTCTTTGGTCTTCCTCTGTTTCTTCTACCTTCTATTACTAAGCTATTCATTCTTCTTCCAATATATTTTTCATTTCTCCTCATAACATGTTCAAACCAATGTAATCGTCTCTCTTGCATCTATCTAAAAACTTCTATCACTCGAGCCATTTCTTTTATCCTTAAATCCTTACCCTATCTTTCCGTGTCTTCCCCAAAATCTATCTTAATATTTTCATCTCTGCCACATACATTGTCTTTTCATTGATCCTGACATCTGTCAATTTGAATTATCTGATTATATTAGCAGTTTCCATTGTTAGCATAGCTGGCTGTTTTTTGCAATTTAATATCTTTATAATTCTTTAACTCTATATCTATTGAATATGAAGTATAAAATGCAATCATATCGTATAGAAAATAACATATTCTTTAAAATATAATAAGATTAAATGTCAATAAATGATATATAACTGCTGGTTTTCAAGAAAAACTGTTAAAAATTGCAGATGAGGACACTAGAATATTTCACTAATTTTATAATTGAATAATAATCTTTTTGTGCAACCGGCCGCGAAATAGGCATTTCGCAGCCGCAATATAGGCCACGAAATTGAATTTCGCGGTTGTTGTTATAGTAACGGCCGCGAAATTGAGTAAACAATCACTATGATTTTTTCAAAACTAATTGTTTTGTTTATCAAATGTCAATTCCATAGCTACCTTGAAAGCCAACTTTCAATTTACAGTGAAACTGTTTAAAATTAATAAAATTTGTAATTACATATTTTTTACGGTTGCACAAAAATATTGTGTACACCTTGTCCGCGAAATCCTTTAGCGTCCTCGAGATTGTCTTGCCTCGGCCGCAGGCGGCCTCGGCGACAATTTTTCTCTCGGTACGCTAAAGAGTGATTTCGCGGCCTTGATATACAAATAACTATTATTACGAATATTGGAAGAAAGACTATTTGCGGCCTGTTTGAGAAGATTTTTTGATTGATGTTTTTTTACATTAGTTTATAATTTGGACGTTTCGAGGGCACAAAAACCCTCATCTTCAGCACTATACTAAGAATTTAAATATAGTTTTTATTATACATTACAATCATAAGTAGATTTCTTGTATTAATTTTTTAGTAACTTACCTATGAAATGTGTTTGAAATTGTCTCGGTTTTTACTTTGGTTTGGCTTTTATTTTCCAGGATTTGTTTGCAAATAAAGTCCTGAACCGAATTTTTACTTCGAGACCGAGACGATAAAAAAAATCGATTGTATTATTACTTAAATAAATATGTATTTAAAATTATAGGTATATTAATATTAAACATATACTTAAGAAATACCGCTAATACCGTCAATGAATTTGAAGAATCTTGAACATATTAGAAGAGTATGATAAAATTCCTAATAGAACGAAAGAATAGATGCAATTTTAATTATTTGTGTGTACAAAAAATGTTAAATTCATTACTTATTAACATAAAATAGAAATGGCGAGAGGTATTGTGCTGGTCGCAACAGATCTTTTCTTTCTTGAAATATGTACCGCTCTGACAAAATAAAAATATAGCCACCCTACTAGTACACAATAAATGAAATTTAAACACAAATACGATAAAAGGACTTTTCTTCAAAGTTTAAATTTTTTGAAGACAGTTAGCAGCACATGTAAAATCCTGCCACACAATTCCTAAAATTGTTTAGTTTCTCCAGTGCAGACGCTTTCTTTAAGGGGCCTGATTATTAGATGCCCCCAAATGTTCATATAAATAATACATGACCAAAAAATTGTATCGACAGGCATGGAATGGAAAAAGTGTGACGTCACGCGAATAAAAAATCAATAATAACGATTATGCGCAGTAAATTAAATTGAAAATTTAAAGACTTATTTGGTGATATGTAAACATAGGTATCAATAAAATTATAAAATATGAGTTGCTCAAATTATTTAAAACAAGTAATCTCAACAGAATATGAACAGAAAAGTGAAAAGTAGAAATATTTTGCGGGATTATCAAAATTATGGATATAATACTGTTTATATAAAAACAGGTTTTTAATACTAAAAATTAGTATTGCAAAAGTGTAATAGTAAATTATATTCGAGGTGGATATGTTTCATTGCAGCCGAGGGCTTATATATTGTAACGTTTATTTATTTGGGTGAAGTGTAAAAATCAGAGAAATATTATTAAATAAAATAAAAGTTTATTAAACGATAAATAATTAAGATAAAAAATAATAATAATAACTAACACTATGATTAAACAATTATAAATACTAATTTAAGACTAAGAATATTATTAAATACTTAAACACTAAGATTATTTATTTAAACAATATTTACTTCACTATATTTATTTATATAACTATAACATCTTTCAAAAAAAAATTATGTTAGAATCAATCATTAGTTTAAAGTCCCAATGTTAATCTACATATTGTCATCATATTACGTTAAACGTTCTCTGAACAATAACACATAAAACAACAGTATTAAAATGAAATAATGGTGAACGAACCAGATATTTTGTCGAGCGGTGCGTGATTCAAGATTAGAGCCACCTAGAGCGTTCCGAACGCACTAACTTCATGTGCTATATTTGCAGAGTCGAGTAATACATAAATCTTAATTTAAATAAGAAAATATAAAATGTTTGAGACTCTAGTCCTTAGAATTGAGGAATTTGGAAAATAATCTTATTTTTCTCAATTAGAACTTTATACTCTATTTTTTTTATTATTCACACTAGATGGCAATAGTGATTAAACACCAAAATTATTATAACGTGTAATTTATGCTTCCGTTATAGTGTTTATTTTTTTCTATTCTAGGTATATAGCGTTCATCCATTCTGATCCATTTTATATAACGTTCATTCATTCTATAAAACTTTTTTTTTTCTTTACACCGAATTGAATTTTTTCATACAACACGGCTATATGTATAGGAATTTTTTTCAAAATACTTATAGCATTTAATTTATTCTCTAAGTTTAATATCAGATATACATAGATCATCAAGAGGAAATATTTTTACTAGTATAGTAGTTATATAAAAACAATTCAATTTTATATTACCCACCAAAAATATATGCAAATTTCGCAATTATTTGTAGGAAAAATATTATATAAAAAATAATTTCTTCACACAATAGAGTGTTAATAAATTTCCTATTATAATTTTCATGCTTTTTTGAATTCAATAATGGTGGGGTTTTCCACAAAAAAAAATCGAACATCCAAAAAATTCAAATATTCAGAAAACAAAAAAATTCTCATTTTAAAACCGTTCATTATATGACTGCGGTGTAAAATATTTCTTCGTACATAATTATAATATGTACATAAAACATGGCGTTCAATTTGTAATTTTATAGGTGTGTTGTATTTATCCGATGAATTTTTCACCTTTTTATTATTTTGTTAATAAAAACTGCTTAGGAAAATACTTTCATTTACATTTTTTTTTGTTCTAGTAGAATTGTAAAAGTACACATTTATGTTATAAATAAATAATATTAGGTTTAATAAATAGACTTGTTCGTTTTTGTTCCACAAAAAAAATATATTTATATAAATAAAAAAATAAACCTTTAGATTACAATTTAAATAATTTTTAAGGGTCCATGGTTCATACATTTCACAGGTTCTATGAACAACAAAAATTATCCAAATATATTACATGAATACTGGCACTTGGTACTTTTATGAATCGCTGTTCGCTGATGCTATAATTATATATTATAATTATAATAAGAAAATAATAAAATGTGAAAGCTTCATATATTTTAAATATCTAAACTTTCGAAAAACTTTTACACAAAAATTGTAATAAATTCATTATTTTTTTAATGCATAGAAATTGGCACACTCTTTAAAATGAATAAAGCTAATAACAGTCTGTAATAGTACATTACATCCGAGGTGGGATATGTTTCATTACAGCCGAGGGCTTGTGTATATTACCATTAGCGAGAGGTAAATCAATAATTTTCAGAATAAATCATTGAGTTACAACATTCAATTTTGTTAATGTTTTTTGACAGCTATATTAAAATTTGTTTAACCTACTTTATTATAGAGATCTATGATAGTGTTGCTAGGCAAACCCTATGTAAACATTTCCAGTGAAATCTGTTATTTCCCACCCATAGATTAAGGAAAATATATAGTAGAAGATTGGGTATCTCCCTTATAAACCGTGATAACAAGTTTATTGCCATCTATGAAAAGGTCAGAGAACTAAATTTGACAGCCGACAAGGTGGCGGGAAATATAAATTCATTTCGAATTGTTCTAAACTTTAAATTTTATTTCTTCATAATGTAATTAATAAAATATCTATCGAAAATAGATAATTTATTAAAGACATTATCAAGAAATGTGAAATATATCTTGCAGTATAAAAAATAATTAATATGTTAATGTCTTTATTTAAAAATGTATTCATTACACTATTTAAATCAAATAAATAATTACTGTGATGTAGTGAACATTTTGAGCAACACTGATTTTTATTGTCTTAATTATTATTTATTTTAAAGATAAGTTGGCGCGCGTAGACGGCCACACTCTCAGTCGGTTATTGGTCTTAATAGGTGTATTGTATTTAAACTGTAAAATAAACGAGTCTTCTGAAGGTGAATAATTTTTATAAATATTATCCTTACCATCCTGCGAAACATCACATTTACAAATCTCAAACTACGCGGCAACAACTACTAAAATTTAAGCTTATACTACCCAAGGAACCAAAAATTTGAAATATTATTATTACAAGACATATATTTTTATTTCAAAAAAGGGATGTTAATGTAAATATCTGCACTGTTTCTTTGACTCGTCATCGATGTTCGTACACTTTTTAACTAATTATCCTATTTTACACTCTTTTTTTTGTGAAAACTGGCAACACCATACTATTCCAACATTCTCTGATGAATCTTATGAAGCTTTATGTCATTTTGCCAAAGAATCGTGATATCTTGCTGGTCTCTTACAACCAAACTTCTAAGAGCACCGCCATAATGTACATTCTCCTAGTCCACTTATACACACCATTTCTTCTACTCGGCATTATCAACTTCTTCTGCAGGAATGTCTCTTCACTACACAGAAGTTACAAATATTTCATGTGATCTTTTTCTGAAACATTGTTAATTTGTCATTAAGTTTTTATATCACCCCCCGAATAATAATGATAATATGAAAGATAATATACTTACCGAAAATATATTGTATGATAAAGTACTGTATTGCTATAAAGATACCAATTCACAAATAATAGTTTTAAATGTCAAAGTATTTCGAACGATGTAATAGAGAATTATGGGAAATTTACAGCAGTTCTCAAACATTATGTTACCTTTTTATAGTATTTAGACATTAAAGTTTGAGATTCACTGTAAAAACTGTACTTCTTATGACATCTATGAAAGGGTCAGGAAGTATTTCCAAACGCTACTAGATTGAAACTTGTTATCACGTTTCTGAATTCAGTTTCACCCCCCTGTTCCCACCCAAGAAATTGTCATTGCAGTTAGGAATGACGTATTTTTCAACCTGTAAAAGGTTAGGAATCGACATATTACTATAACGATTGTGAATAAAATACCGCTTAACAAACGCATAGCAACAATTTGATGGCAATAACTTTCAAAATAAGTATTAAAAATGATCACTAAATTAATATTAATTCTAAAATCAACAAAAAAATGTCTTGAAACAAATATTTACAGCTTCTCCTCAGCAAGGTATCACATTTTTCAAAAAGTAATAATAAATTCAAAAATATTTTTGCAATATTTTTCATATAATAAAAATAGTAATAATAATACTTTATTGTTATTTTCTTAAATAATGAGGTGTTGCAAAAAAAATAACATCTCTGAAATTCGAATTCTATGTTCCATAGTATTTGTAAATATGATGTTCTGTTCAAATTTCTATATGTGTTAAACACAGTAGCAATTTAAAAGTACACTATGTTTGAATTGGCGCCAAATTACACGTCCTGTGACGTCAAACAAACACTAGCCAATGACAGAACTGGAAGGATAAAAATTAAAAAATATTTAATATTTCTTATTTAATTATAAATATTTATGCTTACGGCAAAATGATCTTCACATAATAAAACTTTAGTTTTTTTAAATGGTTTTATGCTTACTTCAGATAACCATTTCATTCTTCTTTTTTCGTTTTGAGGCACTATTAAAACTATTTTTTTCCTATTATTACTTCTATTTGCACTACTAACACCAAAACTCTTTTCTACAACCATGTTTGAGTTTTTCTTTACAAAATATAAATATCAGTAATTTGGATAGAACTAGTAGCTAGTATATAAATGACAGCTGTCACTTGTTAAACTCGGTCGGCAACAAATGTAAACCACACCCTCATTGGTGGTAGTTCGCCATATTGAAATTTGACGTCATATTTTGTTTCAGACAATGTGATTTTTTTCAAAATGTTACTCAAATTGGATTTGTACGCAGATTTCGATAATGATGATGACATATTTGAACCATCCGGATGTTTATCAGGGGTCACCTCACGGGCACTCATTGCTGGCGTGGAGAGTGCACCACATGTGTCACTTTTGTGCCATTTAAATTTTTAAATATTTGGCGTCGGTCGGGATCGAACCCAGGCCCCCAGATTCGCGACCAGACACTCAGGTACACGGCCACGAGATATAAAAATAGGAATTAAATTGATGTTTTAAAAAGTTTATAAACCCAGCAACAGTTGCGTCTCCTTTTACCCTCCCCAAGTCAAGAAGACACCGCCAAGTGCCAGTATCCGGGCCGCACGAGCCACCCCGATGTGGGTAGCACGCGACCCCGGTCCAGACATGCGGGATTCCCAGCGAAGGGGGGCTGAGGCTGATTCCCACGGACCATACGCACACAGCGTTCCAAGGCATGATATGTGGCTAAGGGTGACGAGGAGAGTAATGTAATTGAGAGTGATGCCCGCAGCTCGCATTACGACAGTTGTGGTCACGCGGGTACATAGCTTTGTTTTCCACCTAATTGACGATGGCTCGATTGTGTTTTTCAATAACATATACGAATAAGAATGAGGAAGAATATATACAATAGTTTTTATGAAAAAACTCAAACAAATGATTGTCAAATGACAACATTCTAAAACAAAATTGCTAATATTAACACAATAACACTGTCAACTAATTTAATAATGAACGTAAAATGTAATGTGTTTTTGAAAAAAATATAGAAAGAGAAATGGGGAAGAAGGGATATAATAGGATTTTAGAAAAAATAAATTGAAACAAATTTTATTCATGATACTCGTATACCGTATGTCCTAAAAGTTTTGGCACATATTTCAATATTTTTACCTCTCGCTAAGAGAGGTATTGCATTCATGCTAAAAATCGAATATCCAAATTTTATTGAATAAGCACGTTTTAAGGTCCCTACAATCCGATTTTAACATTACATTACCATGATGTCTGTGTCTGTGTCTGTGTGTGTGTGTGTGTGTGTGTGTGTGTGTGTGTGTGTGTGTATGTATGTGTGTATGTATGTGTGTATGTGTGTGGGATGTTGGAAGGACGGTTACTCAAAAACTATAAGACTTTATATTTGTTTAACTATGTATACGTGCTCCCCCTGTCGTTTTTAAAAAATTGCCTGGTTCCACCAACATCAAATAAATATTACAATAGCTTATTCGTCAAATAAGTGAAAAATATCGCATCAAAATATGAAAGCTAGAATATTGTCCTGTCATTTGTGTTATGGTTTTGATGCGATATTTCTCTCTTATTCAATGAATATGCTATTTAGAGATTTATTTGACGGTGAAACCGGCCATATGATTTTTTAAATGAATTTCTTTTTTGGTAAAAGTGTAAGTAAGTGTACGAATAATTTTGTTAGCTACTATATATATAAATTTTGTTTTCCTAATTTCGTGCCCTCCCCCCCTTCCATAATTTTCTAAATCCGGCACTATAAAACGATACTCGTTGTACGAATAACGTTATTTTCTGTCAGTGTCACTGAAACTGATACTATATCAGTATCTCACTTTTCACATATTTGGTTCTACATTTGCTAATAAACTTACCAGTTGACTTAATTTTGAATGCTTTCACTGTAACATATATTTTTATAATAATAAAATAACAGTAGCATATTGTGTATCCTTATAAAAACTAAGTAAACGACACTACTAAATTTGACGGCAAGAGCGGAGCTAAAATCTTAATTCATACAATTCGTAGATGACCTTGATCGGACATCTTTAAAAAAAATACTGTACTTTGTTATTATAGTTTAGTTTCATGTACTTTTTAGTGTAATATTTTTTTATGTAAAAATAAAATCAAAACAGTATTCAAATTAAGAAAAGTACGAGTTTAAATATTAACAAAAATATTGTTAATTTTTATTTCTCAAATTATATTACGTACAATGCCATAAAAGAGTAATTTATGTTCGCTGTGGTTAATTTTAATTCCTGTTTCTGTAATATGGTATTTTTCTCATTTAAAAGATTACAGTACAGATTATAATTATTGTGGTTTCAATAAAAAGATAGTATCATCTTTAGATTAATTGCATATTTTGGTTACAGGTGCGGCGTTGTTTGTAATACCAAACATTATACGATGTTTCTTGGGAAATTAAATGTTTCTTGAAATACATACTACGTACATGAATTACTAATACGATGGTCACGCTAGAATTATTAAGAATAAGGCACATGGTTCATATTTTTAAATTTTTTATTATAAATATGTTCCTTTCAACAATAATACACTTTACCATTATTTATTCTGTTCTTCCACTTCTTAACACGTTCACTGCGAATGATAATTTATGGTAATTCACTCCGGGGTTTGGGGCTGCAGTATGTTTCTTTGAAACCAGTGCTATTTTAAAATTATTGTTAAATAAGCTTTATGAATGGTTCTAAATACATACAAGTGTTCAAAAAAATGAGGTCACGGATTTAAAGGTGGATTATACATCTCAAAATAATAAAAAAGTTCATATAAATATATATATATATATATATATATATATATATATATATATATATATATATATATATATATATATATATATATATATATATATATCCGGAAATGCCTAGTTTCAGAGCTATAGCGATTGTAATATTTTATTTCTGACATATACAAATCATACTTTTAACATTACAATAAAATCATAGTGGCCGTTTGCAATGGAAAACAATTGAAGATAGTCTTTTGTTTTTCCTTATTTGTCATAATTGTTGTTATTTTGAACATTTTTACCTCTCGCTAAGAGAGGTATTGGATTCATGCTAAAAATCGCATATCCAGATTTTATTGAATAAGCACGTTTTAAGGTCCCTACAATCCGATTTTAACATTTTTACGATGATGTCTGTGTGTGTGTGTGTGTGTGTGTGTGTGGATGTGTGTGTGTGGGATGTTGGAAGGACGGTTACTCAAAAACTATAAGACTTAAAATTTGTTTAACAACGTATTTCCCAATCGGACATTCATGGGAAGATCTGAAAAGGTTTTGGTAATAATTGGACAACCGGAAGTAGAAGATTCTTGAAAAAAAATCTTCTAAATATTATTTTTTGAAAATTTTTCGTGGTAATATTAAAGAAAATTAAATTCTCTATCTGATACATTTAAATATTTTATTATATATTCCATAGATTTAGAGATAAAAGAAGTATAATATATAAAATAATCTGTTGTAATAAATTTGACAGCCGAAAGAATGCCATGAAAAATAGTTGCTAATTTAAATTATTTGTAACTGACAGATAAATGTCAGTGTCAGAAATAATGAGTAATGAATTAAAAATGTACTTGGAGAATCCCTTAGTTCTTGATCTGTGACTATTATGGAGATGACAAGTCTAGGTTGAAGGACTTAAATTTGTTTCAAACATTATGGGACAATGTACACCAGTACTGTAGACTAGAGTAACTTTGAATTGCGAAAAAGCTATCAAATTCTTCTCAAGTAAGTTGTAAATATTGACAAAATCGGAGTGCAATCTATCCGTCACTTTATTAAAGGGAATTAAGGTTATTTAGATGTAACAAGTATGAAAAAATAAAATGTAAAAGAAGATATATAAGAATAGATGCACAATCCAGATATATACATTTTAGACCGCCCAAAATAATGTTTTTACTAGAAGAATATGAAGAGAAAGTAAACAAAGTTGTTCGAATTGAAAATTGCAGTTACCAGCCTAATATTTATATATGGTAAACTCTACTTTGTAATTTATTGTAACATAATTTATGGTAAAATATCTTCATGTTGAGACATGCTATTATTGAATAATAAAGAAGTTTATACGTCATAGATTTATATGAATATATTATTTGTATTTATAAAAATAATCTTTGCTTTATGTATACAGCCAGGTAAAATATACGGCGAGAGGTTATGTGCTGGCCACATCAGATTTTTTTATAATTTATAATTGACTATTTTCCATTGTAAACGGCCAATATGATTTTATTATAATGTTAAAAGTATGTGTATGACAGAAATAAAATATTAAAATCGATATAGCTCTGAAACTAGGCATTTCCGTATATATGTTTACATGAATTTTTTTTATTGTTTTGAGATGCATTAAATCCGTGATCTCTATTTTTTAAACATTCTGTATAAGAGCTCGGTAGGGCATGACGTGTGTACACGTCAATCGCCCTGAGAATATAAATATTAACTACGGGCTGATGCGGCGTTTACACAATCAATGTGTTAAAAGCTCCAACAAATCTTCTTTTGAAATACTTTCCAACTAATATCTCGGAAACTTAAGGTCTATCAAGGCAAAACTGTTAAATTAATTTTTAATGACTTAAAACTGCTAAATTAGTCAAACTAATTAACGAGGGACTTTAAAAGTCACAAATTCATTTAACGCTAACTTAAAAACTAAGCTATCAAATTATAAATCAAGTTCGAAAATACTCTCAACGATACTTTAAAAAAAATATTAACCAAGTTAAGTAACTTAACTTTCACGCAAATTTTCTTTTACACGGCCTATCTGGGGCGCTGGTCAACAGAATCATAGACAACTGGACAATAGCCAAGTGCCAAGTGGGCACCGGACATCTGGGCGATTTTTAAATTGCTGCGTATTCTTAATTGACTATTCTTTATCTCTCAATCATCATCCCAAATTAAATTTGCAAGTCAGACAAAAAATCCTTTAGTCCTCATTTGCAGTTCCGTTTGACCAAGAAACCGACTGATCGCAAATTGCAAACTCCAAAACGAACGATGATTGTCCAACTATCCAACGGTCCAGATCACAAGACCGTTCTATTCCCACATATGACACATCTCGTCCCGTATTGTTCACGAGAAAAATATGTTCCATTTACATTTTATAGTTCTGTTCTTCCTTGTCGTTGGGTTGATTCTAAACGAGATAATAACGCCTCATGCTGATGTTATTTTCTGAACTCATGAAGGAATGATAATATGTACAATTATGGATGGAAATTTGTTCAAGGAAAGGAAGATTTCCTAGTAAGAAGAAGAAGTTAAACACTGTGTAATCTTTAAATTATTTATAAATATGTAGTTTTTTATAATGTACAACTTTTGTTAATGATCAATGAAACAAAAATTATTAAATTTTCTATGCATAAAAATAAAATTTATTGCTTTTATACTAAGGATATAAATTATTTTAAAAAATTGAATAATTTGTGTATAACCATTTTGATGTTAGATATACTACTTAAATTCTCTATGCAACAAACTATTATTTCATATGCATGCTATGGTTATTAAAGAAACCAGTTTCAATTATTCTAAGTGTTCGTATTACAAAACTGGTTAAAATACTAATTTTGCAGAGTGTATATTAAATAGATGGTCGCTTCTTCAAGGGTCAATACCACTAATCAAAAATATGATATAGGCAGCTCAGTACCTCCCGCCATTAAATTTTTGTTAACTTTAATACATACTTATATATTTATTGATGCTGGCTAAGTGGTAACTGCATTAAGTTCGTTTACATAATATAGTAATATAACTATTGTTCCAATTTATTATGAATTATCCGTATTTTTTTCCCAAATCTTACTATAATTTTATTTTGTAATAGTGACGTTAATTTCTTTTCAATTACAAACATATGAAAATTAATTTATTAATTAGATATTTTATAATTTCATATTTTAATATTTTGTTCTTAAAATACTACCATTATTAATTTGAAATGTTTATTCTTTTGACAGTGACATTAATCATAAATTTGAGATCTGAATTGTGTAAGCAAGGAAATATGTTTATCTTCCAAGCATAGACTCCGGGATTTATAAAAAAAAATATATCATCACGGCATATACCCATTGCTGGGTGTGCCAATCTGCTTTGTACACAGGTGTCGATAATAATGATGACATATTTATACCGTGTGAGCGTTTACCAGGCGTCACCTCACGGGCACTCATTGCTGGCGTGGATATTACACCACAGGAGTCAATTTCTGCCATTTAAAATTCGAAATATTTAGCGTCGATCGGGATAGAACCCGGTTCCCCAGATTCGCGACCAGAAACAAGCACGCAGCCACGAGACCCCATTTTAAAAAAATAAATTATTTTATAATTTTTTTCATAAAACATAATAGAAAAAGTGTTAACGCATATCTGTAGAAAATTGGATAATCTTTAATTTTTATAACATAAAGCGCGAAAAAAATGTAATTTAAATGTATTTTTCGAAGAAAAACTGTTTTGAGCTTCAAGTAAAGTGCCATTTCCGATTATCTAATTTACAGGAAAATTTAATGGCTTTCCATTTTAAAATAGAGTAAGAATACACGGTTTCCGAATTTTCAGAATGATAGTATTTGAGTTAGAGCGTAAATAGGATCCACACACACATATATACACACACATACACAACACACACACACACACACAAACAACACACACACACACACACACATACACAAACATCCACAGACATCATCGTTAAAAAGTGTAATCTGATTCTAGAGACCTTAAAACGTGCTCATTTACCAAAATCTCGATATGCGATTTTTAGCACGATCCCTATACCACCCTTTACCAAGGGTAGCGGGAGGTGAAAATGTAAAAAAAAATATCATTTACATATACACCCAAACATAGGACTGCTTCCCTAATTATTTTATGTAAAAAAGCATGTATATCAATAAGTAAAATTAATTTTGCATGGTTTGCAACTGCAGTAATCAGGTATGAAAATATCGAAAATCACCTTAAAATAGCGATAGCCATGGAATTGAAACAAATAAACAACAAATATTTAACCATGTATGTCAATTTAGGTCAGTATGTTTTTATTATTTATCACTTCTGTTCTAGTGAACAATTATCTATTAATTTAAATACATAATTATTCATTTTAACCCAAATCACAAATAAAAATAAATTAATGTAACTTGACAGATAAATCGTGTAACATTTGTTAATTTTTTTTTAATTCTATGGCTATTTTTATGGTGATTTTCGACATTTTCATACCCAATTTCTGCCGTTAGATAGCATTCCTGATTGATGTATAGAATTTTAAGCTCTACAACTTATTTGAAGCTTTTTTTATTTAAAACAATTAGAGAAACAGAAAATTATAAAAATTTGATTGTACATCTTAAAGACCTATATTCGAGTTTTTGAGTCACCAGACTCACCACCCTTTAACAAAAACAAATTTGTATGTAGATAGAACAAAAAATTCAAATATTAAATAAACAATTTTCATTCTGTATATGACATTTCAGTTTTTTTTTCAAATAATAATTGTCCCGTAAAATTTTACAATTTAAACGAAGTACATAGTTTGAAAAATAAAATTCTGAATTTTTTTTTGAGGAAAATTTTTATGTGCGAAGATAAAAACACTATTTTGTAACGAATCATATACAATTTTTTTTAAATTCTGTTTAGTTTTCATCATTTAAAAAAATCTGATGTGGCCACCACAATACCTTCCGTCAATTCTACGTATTTTTTATTCCACACAGAATTTTTTTGCAAAGTATTCTATGGGCGTTTTCTTTTTAGTACTGAGCTAATAGCATTATATTTATAACATAATCTGCTGAATTGGCTTATGGCTATAATCTGTTGTATTACCTTATATGATTTGTTGTTGTGATCACTTCACAAAGATATTATGTAAATTTTATTTGACACTGACATCTGCCAATTAGTAATATTTGAATATTTTGTTTCCATGGTGCAACTTTTAGCAGCATTAGGTTGCAAGATATTTCTTTATTATTCTTTATCTCTAAATTCATTAAATATGAAGAAAACAATATAATTAAATCGAATAGAGAATATAATATTCTTTAATATTTATAACATTAAAAGGTCAAAAAATCATGTGTAACAGAGTTTTTTCAAGAAAAATTGTTAAAATCTTCAAATTAGGATACTTCCGGTTAACCAATCATTACCAAAATCTAATCAACTCTTCATATGGACGTACGAAACAGGAATATGAAAGAATTATAATTAAAATTAATATTAGAGTTATCGAAGGAGATTTTTTTGTCTCTCACACACACACACACACACACACACACACACACACACACACACACACACACACACACACACATACACACACACACACATTGACACAAACACACACACACACATATAAACATCATCGTAAAAACAGTAAATTCGTATTGTAGGGACTCTATAACGTGCTTATTCATTAAAAACTTACCATCGAATTTTTTGACCAAAGACAATACCTTCCTTACCTATAGGTGACGGAAGGTAAAAATGGACTTCTAATCTATAGAGTGCGAACGTAGTATTATAATAATAGGGGTACTATACGTAAAGTGCGCTTTTATATTATATTAAACGTTACTTTTAACAAAAGCGCCCTGCCCTATATAAGTGGTTTTGTAATACGGGCCAATGTGATTTTGATAAAAAGCTCACATTTTGAAACGGAATTAGAAAAAGATATTTACCCGTGTTAAACGCCTATGCCTTTTTACCTCTCGCTAAGAGAGGTATTGGATTCATGCTAAAAATCGCATATCCAGATTTTATTGAATAAGCACGTTTTAAGGTCCCTACAATCCGATTTTAACATTTTTACGATGATGTCTGTGTGTGTGTGTGTGTGTGTGTGTGTGTGTGTGTGTGTGTGTGGATGTGTGTGTGTGGGATGTTGGAAGGACGGTTACTCAAAAACTATAAGACTTAAAATTTGTTTAACAACGTATTTCCCAATCGGACATTCATGGGAAGATCTGAAAAGGTTTTGGTAACAATTGGACAACCGGAAGTAGAAGATTCTTGAAAAAAAATCTTCTAAATATTATTTTTTGAAAATTTTTCTTGATAATATTAAAGAAAAATAAATTCTCTTTCTGATACATTTAAATATTTTTATACATATTTTATAGATTTAGAGATAAAAGGAATATAATATATAAAATAATGTTGTAATTAATTTTACAACCGAAAGGATGCCATGAAAAATAGTTGCAAATTTAAATTATTTGTAACTGACAGATAAATGTCAGTGTCAGAAATAATGAGTAATGAAAGAAAAATGTATTTGGAGAATCCCTTAATTCTTGGTCTGTGACTATTATGGAGATGACAAGTCTAGGTTGAAGGACTTAAATTTGTTTCAAACATTATGGGACAATGTACACCAGTACTGTACACTAGAGTAACTTTGAATTGCGAAAAAGCTATCAAATTCTTCTCAAGTAAGTTGTAAATATTGACAAAATTACACATCGATATAAGAATAATCGGAGTGCAATCTATCCATCACTTTATTAAAGGGAATTAAGGTTATTTAGATATAACAAGTATGAAAAAATAAAATGTAAAAGAAGATATATAAGAATAGATGCACAATCCAGATATATACATTTTAGACCGCCCAAAATTAATGTTTTTACTAGAAGAATATGAAGAGAAAGTAAACAAAGTTGTTCGAATTGAAAATTGCTGTTACCAGCCTAATATTTATATATGGTAAACTCTACTTTGTAATTTATTGTAACATAATTTATGGTAAATATCTTTATGTTGAGACATGCTATTATTGAATAATAAAGAAGTTTATACGTCATAGATTTATATGAATATATTATTTGTATTTATAAAAATAATCTTTGCTTTATGCATACAGCCAGGTAAAATATACGGCGAGAGGTTATGTGCTGGCCACATCAGATTTTTAACTTTTGGGTACATCTCTATGCTAACTCTAAAACTTTGTATCTGAGGACAAATGTATACTCGTATATGAAATATTTTATGTTTTTGATGTTACAAATCGACCCTTAAAGTAGTGATGTTTCATATATTGACGCTCTCCCTAAATATATTTTATACCCTTTATTTTGAAATGCATGTAATGCATCAATAAGTTAACTCAAATTGTTTGAAAATTATAACTAATTTTTGTCAATTGTGGATATTGCTTTGCGCATATATCTATGTATCTAATCATTTAGATTTAGAGTATTTAGCCATTTAGGGGATGAGGGCAATTACAACCAATTTCTCCTATTAATTTTACGAAATTTGTATGAAAACATATCAGTGCAATGCATTTAAAACGACGCTTATTGTTTGAATTAATAATAGTAGTTCTAATAATGCTAATTGCCTATTACAATTGCATTACCAGATTTAATGTTCCTTTGTAATAAGGCTAATGCCACGGGGAAAAACATTTTCCCAATAAAATTTAGTTTTTGTAATTACAAATATAATAATTTAAAACGCTTGGTACTTTTTCATACATATTTTAAGAGGATGTAATTATATTATTGAATATATTTATCCTTTGCTTACATTTCAATTAAGTTAAATTTCTTTAACAGCTTAAATTAAGTATTTGATCTAAATTTTAAATTTTAATGTAAACAATAGCAAATTCTGCAGCAGCCATGTAATGTATGATGATTTCATATAAAAAATATTGCAAAATAAGTACAAGGTTATATTTTCATTCTAGATCAAGTTTTGCATTTGAATTAGGTTTTTTGTTTATATGTTAATCTTAGTTGTATCATTCGTTTTTTAATGTTAACTGTACCTGAAATAGGTTAGATGCTATCTATTTAATTTGTTATTTTTTATTTTTTAAAGTATTATTTATTAACTTCTGATACTGCTGAACCAGTTTTTTTATATGCAGATGCACAATGGGGTCCTCCACTATTTTGTTTATTTTTTTTTGTGAAATTACATTTAAATTGAAAGCTATCTAAACATTATTACAAAATTCTATTTTTCAATTTGAACCAAAAGCGGTAAGTAAACAGACAAATGTCGCAGCAAATTAAAAAAAAAATTGTTGCACGCATAGATAAATAACATTTTATATGACCCTCAAATGTTATAATTTAATATAATTTTCAAGTAACACATAAAATGATAAATTATTTTTATTAAATTTCATCTAAATTTAAAGCGATTTGTAGTCTTAATTGTTATTCATTAAGCCGAAATATATATTTTTTAATTCTATGTCGTAGATGTTAATTTTGTTCTCAAACAGTGGAATTCGCTATTAATTAGAGTTCTATAAATTTATATATTTGAACATTTTTAAAAATATATGAATATGAAAACGTGGCGGGAAGAACGATCAAAATCACAAAATGTTATTTTTGAATTAAATCAATTTAAAAGTTTCAAGACTGTTTATTAACTATATGCATATCATAAAACAAAACTTTTATTCTTGTGATAAATGTAAAAAATTTGTTATTGCAAAAATGTATATATTAAGAAAATAAATATAGATATATAATTATTGTTAATAACAATATAGTTGAGCGTCCATTTGGCAGCTGGAAAATGATCCGTGTCCATAATCCACACTTGAAAATAAACGTAACTTTTTTTGTAAATTGTCTACCGTACTAGTTTATTTAATAATAATTTTACCTTAATTATATTCTCCATCACTCGGAGTATCTTTGTAATGGAAGGGAATACACTTGATATTCTTGCGAAACGAATTTTTTTGTCTTGCAATTCATTTTATTTTTTTAACTAGAATAGCTATAGGTTAGTTGTACAAATAAATTTGATAGATACACACACAATAACAGTCGAGGAATACTCTGGTTAAATTAAAAAAACACTGGACTTGGATCGATATTTCGCAAAATGGCACGGACGTACAGCAAATTTTCAAACACTATTTTAACGGACTCAGAGCAACAATATTTTGGCTGAATATAAGTACATGATGGCACAAAAATCTCAATTATCGGAAATTTGGACTTGATCGTTCTTCCCCTCACGTCTTAAATAAAAAATAAATAAATATATCATCACGGCATATTACCCATTGCTGGGTGTGCCAATGGGGTCTCGTATAGCCGCGTGTCAGAGTGTCAGGTCGCGAATCTGGGGAACCCGTTTCAATCCCGACCGACGCCAAATATTTCGAATTTTAAATGGCACAAAATTAACCCCTGTGGTACACTCTCCACGCCAGCAATAAGTGCCCGGGAGGTGACTCCTGGTAAACGCCTGCACGGTACAATTATGTCATCATCATCATTACCGAAATATGTATAAATAATTTTCATTATCAGTAAATGGGAACATGCGTGGACAATAAGCAATTTAATAAAATAATTTAATATAACTATCACGTAACACAGTTTTGGTGCAAAAAACTGAAATGTATACACGCATTTTTATGATTTTTTATCCGTTTTTGACGACATTGTGTTCACCGTCTCTCACATATATATATAAAATATGTTTCTTTTGTAATAACACAATATACCCTGAAGATGGATCACTAGAATCCGAAGCGTCGCTTTGTTTTGCCTTAAATAAACAATAAATTTACGCCTGCTTCTCCAATATTTTCACTTCATTAATAAAATAAGAAATAAAAATCTTCATACAAACGCAGGTAATTTCTATCTAGCATCAAAAATTCAAATTATTTGGTTTACTCTCGTTGTTTCGGTATTTTTTGCATTCATTTACTTGAAAATGGCAGAAGTCTTGAAATTAGTAAGAATTTGGAATAAAATAGATATATGCGGTAAAGGGAATTGAAAACTCAAATATTTCAGAAATAACTTTTTAAAACTTTGATCCGTTTTAATATAAATGATCTATTTTCTAATTTGCTACTATGGTGGAGGACCCCATCATGGGCACCCAAAATCCAGGGGGGGAGGGCAAACATGAAATATTTGAAAAAAATCTGGTTAACCTGCAGGAAAACTACTTCACCTCTGATTTGCGAGCAGAATATGGGAAAAATACTAACAATTGGCGGTCGGAATAATTTAACCTCAAAATCGGCTTTTGCCAAATTGAGTTCTTTGTGTTAGGTATCGTTATTGTTTATATATTTTATAAAATCACATAAAATGTGAATAACGCAACCACTTACTTTTGCCAAATTGAGTTCTTGCGTTAGGTAAGGTTATTGTCTATATTTTTTTGATAAAATCACAACAAATAAGTAACGTAACCACTCGGCTTTTCTGCGCGCGCGTGATAAATTTCTTACATATGTAATAAATACGCATAAAAATAACAAAAAAAAAAGATTTTAAGGTTAAATCATTCCGACCGCCAATTGTTAATATTTTTCCCATATTTTGCACGCTGAGAGGAATCTTTTCACAAATTTTCATGGAAATCGGAGGTAAAGTAGCTCTGCTGCAGGTTTACCAAAAATCTAAAAGAAATGCATATTGTATTATATCCGAACCTGATCTGTTATTTTGTGCACTTGCATTTTGCATACTAATAAATGTTAAATTAAATATTCATATATCGTCTTTAATGACATATAAAATACAGAAGAAAGTAGAATTTATATATGGTAAGAAAGTCGAATTTGGGGCCGTTATAGCGTAAATCTAAAATTGTTTCGAACAGAAAAAGTAGTGGTTGTACTTACCTACTAGGGAGGGGCAAGTGACCATTATATAATTCCTGTTGTATTTTTAATACTTTTTATGTAAATTTTAAATGAAACAATCATTTCATTACAGGAAAAAAAACATGTATCCGTAGTTAGAGAAAATTATTTTAATTATTAGCCAATTGGAAAATATTTATACGCATACGAATAAATTTACAGTAAATTATAATGCAATTATTGTTGTTACCGGAAAAATATTGTGCTTCATGACAGGTGTTGTTCGCATATAATTTATTTTATGTATATAAAACTGTAGAAAATGGGATAATATTTACCTACACGTATGTCAATGAAGTTATGTATAAGTAATTTTGTACTGCTTTTTATTTCCAAGATTTTATATTAAATATTCTATGCCACTTCTCATAAATTATTTAAATATGAATTACAAATTAAGAAATAACTGTTAATTTGATTTAGTGTTGAAATATTGTAGTACAGTAAAAAATAACGGATATTTATCTACGAAATATTTACAAACAAGAAAAAATTCCTAATGTTTTGAATTTTAAGAATTTTTTTAGGGTCGAAATGTAAATGGAACTTTTTCAAATATTTTACATCAAATTTAAATTTTCGGCTTGAAGTTGTTAAAATTATATATTCTATTTACGTTCGTTGAAAGTTGAAAGTGACATTTATGTATGTTTTAACCTGGTTTTAACTCATTTTGTTATAGAAACATAGATGTTAAAGGGTAAAAACAAGAATTCGTGATGAGGCGATTGGCGTTTAACATGGGAAAACAGTTTTTTTTTTTAATATTATCTGTCCCACAATATTTCATGGTGTACTTTGTACATAAAATTTTAGAACACAAAACTCTTAATGCATAATTTTTGAATTTACATATTTGGTAACTAAGTAAACTTAATTTGAAGATATTGTAAAAATAGCTCTAATATGCGATTATTTTAAAAAATAAACGTCGCTTATCTTTAAAAAATAGAAGTGGTGTTTTTTTAGTTAATTTGCCGTTATTTTTTTGAAATTAAAACATATTAGATCTGCTTTTAACACATCTTTAAATTTAGTTTTCTCGATTAACAATACGAAAATTTAAAAAAATTGTATAATAATATCGTACGAAACATATATTTGAAAGAAAAAAAAACCATATTAAACGCCTATGCAACAGATTCTCATGTTCAACCTCACAATATGGGGTTAGCACAAACCCTAAATCATGCAGTCATGCACTCATGCAAAATTCATCTTTCATTAGACATTCCTATTCAAATACACTAGTTTTGCATGTCCACATTCATAATCGCATTCACATTATTTCTATTCTGTTCTAACATTCTTCATAGACCTTTTCCATTAAAAGGGATACACAATAAGTAAAATGGCGGTAACGCAAAATGTGGGGAAAGTATGTAACAAACTAAATAAACTTCTCAATGGAAGATTCGAAAACTTTTAGTGAAGATGTCAAACGATGCAAATTTTCAACATGTAGTCGCCATTTGCAGAGATAGAAAGATACAACTTAAAAATTGGAAAAAAAGAAAAATAGTTATTGAAAATTTGATAGGTTCAATCGTCATTGAAGATTCTCATTGCAAATCAGATAATTTTTCTTAACGTATTGAGTTTATTGTTTTGCTATAGTTATTTGTCAAAGGGAAGCATTTCTTTTTCCCATTTGAGCTCGAAATTTGTTTTGTAAATGTAGCGAGTTTCTTTTCGGTACACAAAAATAAAATTGCATGACAAGCATAGGAAACTCATCTTTTTTCTCTCGAACTAATTTTGCTCATTATTTCACTAGAAAAAAGTTGAAATTTCCGTGCATGTCGTGATGAAAAATTTGATAATTTTGATAAAACCGGAAAATAGTTTTTTGCAAATTTGTTATTGTGTGAATTTTATTTTTCCAGGCATCATCGAAGAATCTTATTGCAAATTTTGAAAAAAAAAAGTAGAAAATATAATTTAGTTCTTATTGTATATTGTTTGGTAAAAAATGGTTAGATACCGGCCCTGTTAGGCTGTGTATCCTCGCGGTTACAAGAGTAATTATCGTGGAGAGTGCCTCCCCTGGCCCCTGACGAAGACATGACAGTTTCCGATTCACAAACAGCCGCACACAGCAACACCCGGGTTCACACACACCAACACCATGACAAGCGACAGCATGGCCGGTGCACGTGGTGCGCTGTACATACACAAACCGCGCTCCGACATGTGGAATGTGTGATGCGTAGGCCCTGCTACCAATTCAGCGAGTTAAGCTCAATTAAGGATGATGTGTTTCGTTGATTGGCTCAATTGGCTTAGATGAGCGTAATAGCTGTCGCCGGTTGCCGGTGTGCAGAGACGGCCGTCGCGCAGTTTCCACGAACACGAACAGAACATACACACGCACAGAATGCGGACACGTAAACTTAAACTATCAACACCGGACTTGACACTATCATCATCTCGCACCAATACACTATGATGCACTAGGTTAGGTGGTGTATGTATGATAGAGAATCGAATGCTTGCAGAGCTATGGCGATGTTGGCGGCGGAAGCACCCCTGGCCACAGCCAGAGAGCGTCTGTGTCAGCCGCAAACGAGCCTCTCTGTTAAAATATAACAACAATTGGACAATATTGAGTCGAATTGCATTAAGGAATCGCTCCTAATGGAGCTAATGACTGAAATTGGGTAAATTGATAAGCTCATTCGAAGCCGGGAGACCGGGAGCGTAGCGGCCAGTTGTGCGGGAGCCCGGTGCTGGTTCGGCGGTCGGCGTCGTCGGCGCGGGCGTCCACATCCCGCGTTGCGTCGCCGGGCGCCGGCATGTGACCAGCCCTGCGCCGTAAACAGCCGGCATGTCCTCCCAACCAATCAGAAGCATCTCACCCTCGGTGCAGCCGTACCATTGGTGCTGCCCGGACCCTCCCCCGTGCCTCTCGCCAAATATAAATTGACATAAGTGAGTGATAATGTCAGAAGTCAGTGCCGAGTTAACGACGTTCGTTCTTGCCGCCGGGCACATTGCCAATCAAGCCGATTAGTGTTGATTAAATGAAAACGGATTTGATTTTTGGCGCGCGTGTGTGAAAGTGAACGAATATGCAACAGCAGCAGCAACAACAAATCGAGGGTGGGCCCTTTGATGATTCGATCTTCTCCGACTTTTCGGGGCAAAGTCTCCCTTCTTTAAACTCAGCTCTTCTTCAAAAATCAGAAAACCGGGGAGTCCATTCGATTCAAGTGATGCTCGGTTTGCAACACCAAGACATGTACCCTGGAGGTACGGACTTGGGACCGCTGTTTCCGGCGCAAGCCGACTCCACCAATAAGCGCAAAGAGGATGAAGAACTTGGAGTCATGACAACGAACGTGGTTGTGCCAAGCTCGCAACCACAACCATCCACTGCCACCACCGGCAAGAAAGTTGATAGTAAGAAGAAAAATGACAATACGGGAGTTAAGAAGAAAAAGACAAGGTAATAAAAAACCGCATGACATTGAAATTTACCATGACAATACACTATGTATTTTTTATCGAACGATAAATAAAAATAGTTCTTAGAATTTTTTGTACTTATTTGATGGAAGAGTGATAAACAATATTTTTACTATACCTGTATAATGTATTGGGAATTCTTAGAAAAATTAAAAGATGAATGAAAAATTCCCTGAGACCAAAGTTCAGTAGATAGACATTAACAAGTTGTTAATGAATTCTCTACACGGATAATTTTCAAAACGTGTTTTGAATGACGATAAGATGACTGCATTACTAAATATTTTATTTTTGGCTCCATACCAGTTATGATAAAAGATAAAAGTGACGAACAAAATTTTTATTCTAAAATAAATAAACCGTATTTTCCGAGGTATTTTCCCAGACATATGGCCACGTTTTTTCTTTGAAAATATTGTTTAAAATTTTACCAAATAAACTAAAACATTATTTAAACATATTTTTTTCTGTAAACAAATAAACAAGTACCTTGCAAAAACTGAATGAAAACATGCAAGTATGTATTTCGGTAATGACAATGTATCTGTAAATTATTCAATAAATTATCAAATATATTACTGTAAATTACCAGAGAAATAACCGAAATTTTACAAAAAAAATGGAAAAATACGCATATGTTGTATTACGCGTACGCGCAGTTACTTATTCATGATTGTGTGTATTGGAATGGAGAGGGGATAAGGGATGATTATAACTGTACTCCGTATCTCCGTAAACAAGAAAACATCCTTCCAGTTCTTCACTATGTCTTTGTTAATAAATTCTGTTTTTCCACTGAGAGAACATTACTATGTATACAGGGTGTTAATTACAAATCTGGCCATAGGCGTTTAATATGAGACATCAGTTTTTTCTTGCGAAAAAGTTTCCAAATTACTTTAGACAAAAATATTTCAAATAAATGTTGTAGTGAATTAAATTCTGCATCCAAATTAGTAATAAGATTTTATTTTTGACATTTCATAACCGACAAAATCAATTTCAAAATTTTTTGAAGATTGCTGATTTATAGCGATAGCCATAAAACAAAATGTGTTCAGAGTAACACCATTTTATAATCTGAAGGTTTTATTCATGAGAAAACTGTGCCATAGTGTCAAAGAAATATTTTTGACAGTTAAGATGTCATACAATTGTTCGTAATTTTGTTTGAATTCCATCGCTATCGCTATAAATTAGTAATCTTCAAAATATTTTAAAATTGATTTTCTCGGTTATGAAATATTGAAAATAAAATCTTATTAGGTACTAATTTAGATGCAGAATTTAATTCTCTACAACATTTATTTGAAGTATTTTTGTCTAAAATAATTTGATTTTTAATTAATAGCCTGTATATATTTTTTATCAAGGGTCAATCTTACAATCTCCTGTTCAAACAAAATTAACTGTCAAATGACAAAAATCCTAAATGTTATATTTATTACAGCATGAGATTTTTTCTCTATGGAAATGTATGCTTTTTAGTTTCCTTTTAAATATTCACATAACATTCCATAATTTCCGAATAATTATAATCAGGTCCTAAACCAATTTTGTTTTAATTTGTTTCTGGAAAAACAGGATAAAGTAAGAAATTTAGTGTAAATGTGACTTAAAAATTTTACGTAATAAGCGAGATATGAATTTTTAAAGTTCAGAATTTGGCATATGACGTAGCTTGTCTTCACCACTGGTTGACAAACTGTTAGTTCTAGAGGGTACAAATTTTTCATGTTCGCATAGCTTAAATATTCATGAAGGGATTTTTGAAATTATTATTAAGCATAAATAACAAATAAAATGCTTTTTTTTTAACAGAGAACATTAACAGTTTGACCATTGGAGCTAGTGTTTGTCCATTGATTGTTTCGCGGTGAGCGAGCGTAAAAGACGCGCGAGTCTCGCTTTTAAAATCAGGCAACCAATCAAATTTCTTAGAATATGATACGTCATCCTAATTATTAATTGAATTCAATCGCTTGTAGTTTGCAAACTAATTAATATTTCAACAAAATTCTTTCGCTAATACCCATTAATTTACGTATATTTTCACATTCTCATCTAAGATAGTTAAAATTTGACTATGATATATAGTACCCCATTTCTAAAGAATTCTCTATCATTAATATTTATTCGTATATTATATATTATGTTTTCAATTTTGTAATTAAGGTATATAAAAAATAAATATTTGTAAATTTCTGTATGGTAATTTATTCAGTACCTTCTTGGTAATTTCTCGGTGATTTATTGGTACAGTTACATTAATTTAAAATATATACATACATATATATTATTATGGGGACGCGTGGCTTTTTAAAACTTAAAAATTATTTCCAATTTTCAAAAAGCACAAAATTATCGATAAATTTGACCCTTGTAGTGCTTTCTCTCCGACAATTTTGAGTGCCCTTTACGGAACAGATATAGTGTCATTACCTAACGAAATCTGCGAAAAGGAGCAGACTATCACACCCAGAACCAGAAATTGGTAATTAACAGTGATAATACATATTTTTTTATATTTTACGTTACAGTGTGTTCATTTTAAATGGGCCACCATTGCTATCTCGAGAACTTTAAAAGCTACAAAGACGGGCAAACAATTTCTATTTCACAAGACAAATTTAAAGAAAAGAATATTTTTTTTTTCAATCAGTCGTTCTCAAAATATGATACCTAACTTTTTTATTTTAAATGAGCACATATATTTTTCATTTTCTCATTCCTTAGAGAATTTATTTCTGAATTCAATAATATTTTTATATTCTTACATAACGATTTTTTTTTTGAGAAAAATGCATGTAAAGTATTATATTAATTTACTCAAAATATGGTTATAATAAGTGTACTGAATAGGAAAATGTGTTATTTTGATACATAGAATTAGAGTGCCCTGGCAGAAAGCTGTGAATATTTTGTTCTTTTAATTAATCATGAATGTCAACGCAAACGAAATATTCACGTATTTCTTTAATGACATTCTAATTCTATGTAAAAAAAATAGCACGTATTCATTTTTTTCCATTCATGGCACTCTTATTATAGCCATATTTTAATCAAAATAATATAAAAATTTACATGCATTTGTCTCAAAAAAATCCTTATGTAAGGATAAAAATATTATAATTTCAGAATTAAATTTTCTAATGAATGAGCAAATAATAATAATATAATAATATTTATCCACGACTGTCAAATAATATATCCATAATTCAACCGTTTTCTATCAATTAATGACCATAGTTCCTGTTGCTAACTGAATAATATTGACAGTTCTATGGAATAATATTCAATCGTTATGTCAAATTTAAATCTTACCTTTACAAGAGTACAAACTATGTAATTACTTTTAATAAGTATTTTTTTCCACATAAAAAGTCAAAATTATACTAATTTTAAAATTTTCTACTAAATGTCAAATAACTTCATAATTTTGTTATAACAAATACCTAGCGATCAACGCTATGTTTATGTTTGTAAGCAAACAATTTTCTAAAATTTGTTAGGTTATTTCTGATTTTATAATAGTACAGTATGTTATTATTTGACAGTTGTTGATAAAGTATAGTATTTTATTCGCATGTAATGGCTATTACTCACTCGAATGATTTACATCACTCGCCTTCCGGGTCGTGATGCAAAATTCATTCTCAAGAGTAATAGCATACATTACATGCTCATTGAATAATATACTATTATTACGCTTTTCATTACATTTTAATATATAAAGCGATGATAATGATATATTTTACATATTATTTTTATAATATATCGTTATTACATTCCATAATAATGGGGATGAGGGATGAAAAGACACTTCCATGGAATATCCATACCTTACCCGGGATTTGAACCCGGAACCTTCAGCGTATAAAGCGGAGACGCTATCCGCAACACTATATCGGTCGCTTGAACGAGCAAATAAAAAATCTATGTTCTCATTCAAAATATAAAAGTTCCGTCCAGTATTTTTATTTTCTTTGCATTGGTCTTGTGAAATAGAAATTCCTCATTTAATCGTCTTTATAGCTCTTATAGTAGTCAAGATAGTAATGATGGCCCATTTGTAGCGATATTTCACAAAAAAAATACGGTTATTTTACATCCCTGATCCTGAAAGTGACCTCCTATGGTGCTCTCTTCACGACAGCTTTGATATCACCACACGAGCAACTTTTGCACTACGTTGGTCGGATTCGAACCTGGCTAGAATCACAATCGGTCACATAACACACTCAGTCACACAATCCTTCCTGCAAGTCATGCAATTTTAATTATTTTTCTAAAAAATATCTGATCTAGGACGACGTTTACGGCGTATCAACTTGAAGAACTCGAGCGAGCGTTCGAGAGGGCGCCGTATCCCGACGTCTTCGCGCGAGAAGAACTTGCCCTCAAGCTCAACTTAAGCGAATCAAGAGTGCAAGTTTGGTTTCAAAATCGCAGAGCCAAATGGCGGAAGCGGGAACCTCCACGGAAAACAGGGTTAGTAATATTTTCTAGTAAAGATAAAACAGGAAAAACATGCATAATGCTGTAATTAGTGATTCAGTTAGTTCCCTGAATTTTAATGTCAATTGATGATTTAGAGATACCCATTCATTTCTAATAAAGCAATTAATACTATGAAATTTGTAAAAGCAAATATTAGAGACAAATATGGAAATACTTAAATTACGTTGCGATAACAAATTTTATATTACTATGAATTTCTATTACATGTTTTGGATTTATTTCACATATTTACCATTTACATAAATTTGCAAATCAAATAATACTTTTTGTGTTAATACAAATAATTTTTAAAATTAGAGTTTAAATCGAAGTTAAGAAATCAACCTTCAGCTTGTTTCTACTTCTATATTTAATTCTATTGTAATGTTTGTTTGTATGAGAAAGTGTAAAAATCAGAGAAATTTTAGTAATTAAAATATGTTTATTAAACGATAAAAAATAAATAAGAAAAATATAATAAAAATAGCGGACACTATAAATAAATAAATATAAACTCTAATTAAAGACTAAGAATTTTATAAAACACAATCACTAAGATTATTTATTTAAAAAATTAACACAACGCACTATTTATTTTCACGAAATTTATTTCACTGATGCTATAGGTATATGTTCACCACTCGTTGTCAACTTGTCTAGACTCGTTGTAGACTAACTTGTAAACTAGATTTATATCACTATTTATTTCACACCCAATACGGTGTCCGGTTCACTGACCGACAGTAAGTGGTAGACTCGACTGACTGTACTCGACTGAACTGAACTGACTCGCACAGAGCCGCGTGCTTTTATACATCTCTCCATTATTCCAGAACATTTCCAGTAACTTTCGACAATAATGACATGTCAACAGGTCAGGCGTACGCGAGTAATTAAACTCCCAACAGATCTAGACCCGCCCGACCAGCGGCGTCGGTCGCGTGCTCGCTACACTCAATGACGTTAGTCACGCGCACCTCAAACTATCTAAATATTAGGTCTGTACTAGGGTGACCCTTAATAGGGGTAATTTATTTTACCCCTATCACCACTCAAATCGATATACCGAAAAAAATACTTAATTGTGAAATTACTCTTATATACCTTGTAATTTTTATTTTAACCCATACACCAGAGGACCTACATTGCTGTCTTCATTTAAAGGAACAGAATCACAACTCTTGAACAAAATTTAAAAAATCAATTTTTTGTTAAAACTAAATACTAAAATGCATTTCAACATATTTTATACATATTGAAGTTTAAAAAAAATATATATTATATTTTAACTTACTTCACACACAAAGTGGTAGTTTTCCAGTGTGTGTATTAATTCCACACGGGCATTTTTCTTTATATGTTGAACATAACAAATTATAAATGTGCAATTACCATAAAATATATTTAAATTATGTAAAATGCATGTGTTGTTAACATGGCAATGACGAGTAAAAAAAAACAATTTTTAATATTGATGCTAATAAGTTAATGTGGTTGAATGAATAAAGTTTGGTCGTTGCTAGGTAGAAAAAAGTATTTCTATGAATAAAAGTGTTGCCAAGTATGAAAGTATTGCTAAGTAACAATGTAGCACTTTTCTACTCTGGGCCTCTATTCTAGAGCACTCGTATTTGCCTAGGTTACTCGTATTCGGGCGAATACGAACGAAAACCATAGTAACGGTATTCTTGGTCATTCGCTTAATTCGAATTCGCTGAGATGAATGAAAATATCATTCGACTCGCAACGAATAATGAAAGTGTTTCGTTTCACTAATTTTAGACAGTTCTAATCTACTATTTATATAGGTGTTCAAAAAAAAATCCTAACTCGGAGTAAGCTATGAAGAGACAAACATATATGTCTGATCATTATTCAATTCAAAAGTCTAGTTGTCAAAATTGATCTTGAAATGTAATTTATGGAAAAAAAGATAATAAAGTAGAAATCAGAATATTGCCATTCGCCGTTTTCTAATTTATTTCCATTTCTAAACTAAGATCCAAGAAGAAAAGCTTTGATTTCTTTAGATAACATTTTTGACAATATCTCGTGTCAACTGACATTTAATACTTTCAAATTACGACATACGTAGCCTACTCCGAAGGTTTTTTTTTTAACACACTGTATTTAGAAGTACTATTTTCACGACATTATTCATAAATATTTTATAGATTTTATATAATTTGAAATTATATACCTAACCTCTGAATTTGCTGTAAATAATTATTTATTTCATACAGTTTTTGAATATCTATACGTTTATAAATAAATAAATATATCAGTTAACACATATTACTAACAATATACTAAAACAGAATAATTAGTAACAAACAAATAGACTTACAATATCTGCATCTTCATCAATTCCAGGTTGTTATTGCACAATTTTTAATTGTTACTACTAACAATGAACGTTACAATATTATTTACACTTAACGCACACTAAAAACAGTATTAATAACAATAGAAATAGTTAATAACATTTAAACATATTGCAAATGTTGTTCACACGAACGAAGATACCGATAAACTAAAATTAAATACGATTCCATACTGCAATAAACGAACACACCTGTTTGAACAAATAGTGCCGCCTAGTGCAAGCTTATTCAATGAATTTCATTTGAAAAAAATCCGTTGGTTTTTTTGTTATTGCAGTGTTAATATCAAATTTTGTTTGTGATTTTTTTAATTATGAGTCGAAGAAGATTTTGAATTATCTATATAAACTTCTCTAACCGTATTTTTCTCCTTCTTCCTCAAGAAATCAAGGTCCATGGTTCACATCCATGCAGCAATAATACTCCATATAAATCTTTTTACAAATATTTTTGGTAGTTCTATATTACTGGATGTTACCTTTCTCTTTGTTCTCATTTTCATCCTTCTTGCATAATTCGATAAATCAAAACCTCTATAATTCGAAGAAGTTTTCTATTCATTTATTAGAGGTTCGAATGTACATACTTGAATTCTTTCTAAAAATTTAAAACTAAATTATCCAAAACACTAAAGAATATTCAATAGGGGATTCTGAGGTTATAAAAGAAGTTTAATTTGTTAAAATGGATAAGAAAATAGCGGTTGTTTCTGCAGTTGCACATAATGTTATATACGACAACGACCAAAATGAAACTGGAAGGCCACTTAAAAAACTTATACAAACTGAGAGTACATATTTTTTGTTAAAGAACTAATATAGAAAAATACTAGAATTTAAATTTAAAACAAATAGCGAAAGTAAAATTATTGTCTACATTTATGATGTTCAGTATAGATTTTTTATTTAAATTTAAAAACAAATTTAAATATAATTACCCATTAAATTATCAATTTTGAACATTGTACGAGATAGCGATATTATAGGTATTTTTACCTTGAATATTACCAGCCGTCAACTTCAGATTACGTGCAACAAGAAACGTGGTATATTTTTGTGAAATAAAACAAATAATCAATGAATGAATTGAAATTTCTATAATATTAAACAAACAAATTATTAGTCAATATTTTTGTCATTGAATGATAACATTCTAATTAAAAATTATTTTACTTTAGGTATGCAGGCAGTCCTGCAGTAGCAGGCGCTCCGTATGGGGGCGGCGCTGGTAGCAGTGGCCACTTCCAACCTGCAGCCGCCACCCCAGACGCCTGGAGCACCAGCAGCACAGGAGCCGCGTGGCCCAGCGCCTACGGAGAGCTCCAGATGTCCTACGGGGCTCAATCCACCTTCGGTGGCTACTCCTACACATTGGGCTCACAACACGATGGCAGCCAACTCTTCGCGGGTATCCGCGCACACGAGTATGCCGAACAGAGCCCACCACCTCCACCGCAGTACTCCTTGCTGCAGACACACTCACCTGGAGATGGAACCACCGGGGACGAGCTCCATAAGTTAGAATATGGGGATCCTACTCAAGATGAGCTCAAGGAACAGCCACCGCCTGCTTATGTGACGTTGCCCCCTTTTCTGAACTAGCCAGGGTTGCGAACCGACCCTGCTTGATGTAAATAAGATAGTGTTACCAAAAACAGACTTTATTCTTGCCCAGTTTTATGAGATTATTTTACATTTATACTCTGAATGTTTGTACTGAATCTTTATATGAATAAATGTGTGAATCACAAAATAGGTTATATTTGACGCTTCTCGACAGCAAAACGAAATTATAATTAGGTTATGTGTTAACATATATACTCGAAATACCGACATATCATCGCATTTATTATTCTTACAAAACCTTCTTCAGGCCCTTGAAGCATTCAAAAACAATGTAGGTAGTACATATCGAGTTTTTTTTTTTATCAGTGAACATGGGCAAATGTCATTACCATAGTTACATTTAAAATGATTGACAGCAATGTATTATCGCGTTTTTACCTTCCGTCACCTTTAGATAAGGAAGATATTGGCCCATATTCCGAGCGCACTTTTATAATAAAAGCGCTTTTATGGAGCACACTACTCATAAGAATATAATGTAAAATCGCTTTTATTATAAAAGTGCGCTCGGAATATGGGCTATTGTCTTTGGTCAAAAAAACTGATGGTGTTTTTAGTGAATAAGCACGTTTCAGGGTCCCTGAAATATAAGTTTACCATTTTTTATGATGATGTGTGTGTATGTGTGTAACGATTTTTCATAGACGATAAATCCAACACTACAATTCTAAAAATTATAATTATTTCGTATTCCTTTTCTTTATATCCATATGAAAAGCTGATAAGATTTTGATTATAATTGGTCAACCGGAAGTACCCTCATTTGAAGATTTTATCAGTTTTTCTTGAAAAAACACTGTTAAGTATCATAATTATTAAAGAATATTCTATTATCTATGCGATTTGATTTCATTTTATACTCCATATTCAATGAATATAGAGTTAAATTATTATAAAGAAATTAAATTTCATAAATCAACCAGCTATGCTATAACCATGGAAACAGCTACTATATTAAGAAAATTTTAATTGACAGATGTCAGTGTCAATGAAAAGAAAATGAATCTGGTCGAGAGAGGAGGATGTTTGGGAAGACAGGGAAAGATAGGGTAAGGAATGGGAGGATAAGGGAAATAGCTCGACTGATATAAATTTCTAGAAAGTTACAAGAGAGACGATTACATTGGTTTGGGCATGTCAAGAGGAGAGATGAATAATATATTGGAAGAAGAATGAACAGCTTAGTAATAGTAGACAGAAGAAAAAGAGGAAGGTCAAACAGAAGAAAGACTATACTGCGGAAGACTTAAGAGAAAAGGAACTGAATGAAGACGACAAGTAAAACAAAAATGAATGGAAGAAGAAAATCAAGAATAGCGACTAGTAACGAATGGGAAAAGCTAAAGTCAATGTCAAGTGCAATTTACATAGTTAGTTTGATGGAAGGTAATGTGCTGGCCACATCAGATTTATAAAAAAAAAAACTGGACATAGGGAGTTATCAGTCATTAAACCGTCATCTTTCAAAAAGATATACAATTGAAGAAAAAATACAATCATAACATGGTATAGAACACACCGATGAATCACCTTGTATAAACTGCCACAAAAAAATATAAAAATTACATAGGTAATCATTTCAGATCACAAAATCATTTATACTGTAAAAAAGAGTTTTCCAAAAGAATTTTTTCAATACAATTTTGGAACTTTTTTCTTCTAATTCCTGGATTATTGTTGTTGGAAGTTTATTGAACTTAAACAATTCAATTCCTATATTATTTGATAAATATTTAAAATAACTAATTTATCTGTTGTTAGTCTTAAAATATCTTTTGTTACAGTACTCTAGTTTCTAATATTATAACCACCATGATCTGAATTTTTAAGAAAGGTATTGGCCTGTATTACGCACTATGCATCCACTTTTATAGAGTGCTTTGGTTAAAAATGGTTATTAATCTCATAACAATATAATACAAAAGCGCGCGGCGAGCTTCATTATAGCATTATTATTATAATAGTGCGTTCGAAATACGGGCCACTGTACTTGTTGACATCTGATCACTGTTGAAGAATTTGCCCATATTTACATGAAAATTATAATCAAAGGGCATCAACAGGATAAAGACTGACTGCACCAATATCAATGGGTATAAAATATCACAGTCAGTAGTATGTGTGAATAACAATATATTTTACAGTATGTTAAACTGTGTTGACCTACTTGCTCTTATGAGGTCCTGACCTTGACACTTTTGTTCTACATGCAGCACCTGTCTGATATTGATGAATTTATGACATCAATATAAAGCCCGTGAAATGTTTGAGTTATTCACTTACATAATTAATAAATTTTTTGTAGTTTTTTTTAACACGGAAGTTTAATGAATTAACACTAGCACAGAGATTTGATTGTGCTCGTGTTTGTTTGGTTTTTACAGAGTTTGCAATGTGCACGGGTGCGGAAAAACCCAATGACTCTGCGCTGTGGTGTTCTCATCAGGAGGGGATTGTTTTCACTGTCAGGTCGGCTGGAGCGGGGTCCCAGGTGCAAGTTAAGTATTACTACAGACCACGCCGGTCCGGTGTTCAGTGCGCAGTTTACCACCGGCTAGTGAACACGCGATAGACTCAACGTTACCGCTTTCCAATATTCATTAACTGTTCAGTGTTTTGCAGATGAAAGTGATGAGAAGTGTGTCGTCAACTTTCACTTGGCTTCGGCCTTTCGTCACGTTGTTGTTGCTCACGTCCCATATCGGGAAATCTGTGCAACAATGCCTCACCAGGGAAGACGCCAGGTTATTTACGAACCCTACAGGACACCAGGCTTTATACAAAGGACAACACGATTTTTCGCTTGCCATGTTAAGAGAAATCAACAAGGGAGCAAGTACTGACAACATTTTCTTCTCGCCATATTCCACCTACCATGCGCTATTATTAGCCTATTTCATCTCTGCAAGCCAAACTGAAAGAAATCTTCACCAAGTCCTGCGTTTAGATACCAACCAAGACAAAGTTGACATCATGCAAGCCTACAGATTCGATAAACTACGAAGGAGGATGGCTTCTTCAAATCCAGACAAATCCTATGAATTCGACAGTGCTAGCAAGATCTACGTGACAACAGAAGCAATTGTCAGAGACTGCATGGAAGATCTCTTCAGAGAAGAAATAGAAAAGACTAATTTTAATGGAAATCCAGCTGGAGCTCTACAGACCATCAACTCCTGGGTGGAATCAACCACTCAAGGAATGATTAAAGATTTCTTGCCCCCTGATGCAGTGGATCAGTCTACCAACTTGGTGCTGGTGAACGCCGCCTTCTTCAAGGGAACATGGGAATATAAATTCGACCCTCTCATGACGCAAAAGATGGTGTTTTACGTTTCACCCTCAGAAAATACCTATGTAGATATGATGACACAGGAAGGATCATTTAATCACGGTCAGTGTTACTTTTTTACAGTTTTTTATAACATTTTTTTGGATCATTATATTTTAACAATGAGTATTGTTAGTATGGCCTTTAATTTAATAATACCAAAATGTTAACGCTTCTAATCATGAATACTCTCATAAAAAAAATAAACATTTTAATGTTATTTATTTATTGTCTGGTAATACCAGTTTTTGTATTCTTTATTACAAATGTAAACGAACTTCATATTTGTAATGTGAGTAACAATTATCATTAGGCAATAACACAGCAAAGCACTAAATACATACTAAGAACGCATTACTACTATTACTTTTTAATGCAGTGAAAACAGACTTTTGCTGACATCATTATTGGCACATTATATTCATCATGAATATTTCATTATAGGTAATACCCTACCTACACAAAAAAGATTGCATAAATGCACATGTCGCAAAAAATGTCATCGAAATCTAAATAATATATCTTTAAAAAGTAGTTTACAGATTTCAAATTAATAATTCATAAGCATTTTAAATACTGGTTAGTAGAGCATAAAAAAATTACGGATGTTTATTTGCATGCAAATTGTATTCAGTTTAAAATGGAACAAAAACATAAATTAAACAATGAATGTTTATTTAAATTACAGATGTTTCCGAATCCCTTGGAGCGCATATTTTGGAACTTCCATACAAAGGTGGTACTGCCAGTATGTTCATTCTTTTACCCCCTTTCACCAGTACAAACGGAGTAGAAAATGTTTTGGCAAATCTGAATGCCCAATCATTCCACAATATTGTTGAAGATGGAGCGTTGGATGCTAAGAAAGTTATTGTTTCCATTCCACGATTCAATTTGGAACGCCAGATTGAATTAAAAGGGGTAAGTCAGTTGAGATGGTTTGGTTATGTGGAGAGAATAACGAATGAACGGCTTGTAAAACGTATATATGTTGGTGAAATTGAGGGTGTCCGATTTCGAGAAGAAGAGTATGTATGAATGTGGCCGAGGCGATAGAAATGTGCTTAGACAGGAATGTGTGGCGAAGGATGATTGTTTCGTAACTTTACTGTGGCCCGGATGCGGTATTTCAGTCACTTTAATATGTAAAGGTGCATACTGACTTGAGCATTTTTGCGCACACGAAATATTTGTGCGCACATATGTTCGTGCGCATAAATATTTTGTTTCGTTAAACTGTTTGCAAACTTTCATTCCGGGTATTTGTAGATGTGTGCGCGCAAACTTTCGTTCTATACCTTTTCATCTTTAGTTTCCGAAAAAGTAACTTCAATTTCAGAAAAATTATATAAAACTATCAATTTACCTTTTCCATATTTGAATTTGCTCTTTGAAATTGAAGTTACTTTTTCGGAAATTACTTTTTTTGAAATTGAAGTTACTTTTTCCGAAATTGAATATACTTTTTCTGAAATTAAAGTTACTTTTTCTGAAATTAAAGTTACTTTTTCTGAAATTGAAGTTGAAATGTTGAATATTTGCTAAGAAATGTCGGAAAGAAGACGTAATATAATTATTGCAAGTGCAGCGTTTATTATAACAAACAGCATAGAAAAGAAGAACGATACGATGGTGGATTATAAAATTATGTAACAGTCGGCACTTGTACAGTGGATCTAATTTATACTTCCGCCACATTAATACTTAAATTGTTGGATATTTCATCCCAAGCTTCTACCTTTTTATTTCCTGCAAAATGCAAGAGATGTGTAGGGAACTGCTCATATTCGTCTATTAATTTGAGCGCTAATTCATTGCTCCATTCCATTTTAAAGCGTATCGTACACTAACTAAATTGACAACAACTGATGACGTTTTCCAATATCTCAAATTCCCGTCCACACAGTACTGCGTGTGCGTATAATTCTTTGATCTTTTCCGACAACCGGCTGTTCGCATTCGTGCATGTAAAAACTATGCGCGCAGCCCGTACTCGAAAAGTTGTGCGCGTAAACCGTTCGTGCGCGCAAAAACGCTCAACTCAAGCTCAAGTCAGAACGCGGCTTAAGGAGTGAGGAATATTTGCTACATGAAGATGTAGGGTTAGTAAGAATGTTGTTAAAAAAATGAAGTGAGTTAGCTGAGTTATTGTTTGCGGGTTTGTGCTAACCCACTAATTGTTTTTTTTTAAATATATGAGTTGCTAATAATTTTCTTGTACAGATTTTGGAAAATATGGGCGTTGGTGATCTTCTTACGGACCAAGCAGATTTGTCAACTTTAACAGGCGCAAGAAATGTGTCTCTAGGTAGAGGAATCCACAAAGCAAGAATTGAAGTGACTGAAGAAGGAACCAAAGCAGCAGCAGCTACCGCATTGTTTACATTCAGATCCAGCAGGCCGGCAGAGCCCGCCCAATTCATCTGTAATCACCCATTCATATACGTCATATACGATAAACCAAGCAAAGCTATACTATTCACAGGCATTTTCAGACGACCTTCTTAGATATAAATAATTTATGTTTTATGTTGTAAGTTTCCTGTTATAAGAAATACAAACAATATTTTTTTATGTTACTCATTCTTTTTATTTGTATAAAATTTCCTACAAAAATTCCAGTGGTGTATGTGCAAAACAGAACGTGCGTACAATATGAGATGAGTTTATTTTGGAATGTCCAGCTGTATAGAAGTAGTTGGAATGCTGGTGTGATTAGAAGTAGATGGAGTAGAATAACTATAAGTTGAACATGATTTCGACGATGCAGCACTACGTAGACTAGTCATAGACAATGAAAGATTCTTATCCGCTAAGTAATTTTTAATTGCGAATTGGGTGTCCTGATATTTGGAACTTACTTCTGATAAATGTTGCAATGCATTTCGGTTGGAATCTTGCAGCTGACGTGTGGTAAAATCCAGCTAAAAAGCAAATACGGTCGACTATCTATAAAACGAATTTGCAAGAGGTATTTGAATTTGTTCGAATTAGAGAGAATTTGAACTAGAGAGAATAAAAGAAAATTAAATAAACACTTGTATAAATTACAAAGAGTATTTATATGCCATAAAAAAAAAATGTTTTTTCAGTCATATAACGGAAACATAATAATTTATTAGAAAAATGAGATGTATAGTTGTCTCATTTCAATGTTTTTTTAAGGTATCTCGGGCAATATTGCCGGTAGAGCAAAACCGTTTGCAAATTCAATATTCAACTTTTCAATAACTCAAAAAGCATATTAAATCACTTTTTACGACTTGCGCCAAAG
The DNA here is from genome assembly GCA_951394225.1 of Harpalus rufipes. Lineage (NCBI taxonomy): Eukaryota > Metazoa > Arthropoda > Insecta > Coleoptera > Carabidae > Harpalus > Harpalus rufipes. The sequence goes on along the minus strand of OX596286.1, from coordinate 22,791,488 downwards.
CCGAATATGTATAACGTTGATAAAATATAATTTGTCTACCCGAAAAAAATTAATTAAGAAAATTTTTAAGTACATAATTAATAGATATAGACTTAAAATAAACAAATGATCTGTAATAGATTTTTTTCATTTGTTTCATAATATTTTTCAATTTCACTCCAAAAAAACAATAATTCATATTTTATTCAAGTTTAAACAAAAGAATATATACTTGTTATATATAATTGAAAAACTTATACAATAAGCAAAAAGATGAGACTATTTTCAACATAGGTCCTCATTTAAAAAATCATTAATTTATGTTATACCTCGAGAATTATTAAGTTTTAAAAAATCTAATTTTGTCATTTTATTAACTTAAAAAACAGTATAAAATATGTCTACAAGTTTTTTTGCTATTTTTTTGTAATATAAACAAATAATGAAAATAAAAGAGAATATTGTTAATTAGTGACATTCTTCCGGTATTATTGAGTACGTTTACCCCGCGCGACCTAAACAATTAGTTCGCATACCAAGTGACGAATTGTGTAAACACTCTGAACCAAACATTTAGTACGTTATTGGTACATAATTTGGGTACGTTCAAAGCTCAAAGGGGAATGTATAGTTTGGTTCACGAAAGATGACAATTCAAGGTCATTTATTAACCGTATGGTATAATATTACTAGCAGATAACTTCATTGCATTTCGTATACATAGACGTGCAACATGAAATATTTATGGATACATTTTAACTGAAAAAAATAAGTGTAATTTATATGAAAATTATGTTTCTTTTTAAACAACGCCTTTCTCAAAGATTTATGCTCTTCACCTATGTATTTGCAAAACCCAAAAACAGACTTGACAAAAACCATGGAATAATAATTTGATTTAAATGTCAACGTCACTGGGTAACTAGTTACAGATATTTAATTATCTACTACACTGCCCTCTGTTCTAATGTTTACTCAGTGACGTTGACGTTTAAATCAAATTATTAATCTATGGTTTATATCAAGTCTATGTTTTTGTGTTTTGCAAAAACATAGGTGAAGAACATAAATCTTTGCGAAAGGCATTATGTAAAAAGAAACATAATTTTCAAATAAATTACACCTATTTTTTCAGTTAAAATGTATCCATAAATGTTTCATGTTGCACGCCTATAAATACAAAATGTAGTGAAGTTATCTGAGTAATATTATATCATATGGCTTATAAATGACCTTGAATGGTCATCTTTCGTAAACCAGACTTTATACTTTGGTTCAAGAAAGATGACTATTCATGGTCACTTCTTCGAAGAAAGAATACACAGCACTTTATACAGTAGTAACTTAACAACATTTCATGTTAGAAAGAGAAAGATTATTTGGCGTATGTCTATACAGTTTATGTTGTGTGACAGATATACGTAAATGGTGACATTACTTTCTAACACATTACAAATAATAATGACGTATGTCGTAGAGTTACAGATATCTAATTATGTACTGCACTGCCCTCTGTCCTAATAGTTACCCAGTGACGTTGACATTTAAATCAAATTATTATTCCATGGTTTTTGTCAAGTCTATATTTTTGGGTTTTGCAAATACGTAGGTAAAGAGCATAAATCTTTGAGAAAGGCATTATTTAAAAAGAAACATAATTTTCAAATAAATTATATTTATTTTTTTTCAGTTCAAATGTATCCATAAATATTTCATGTTGCACGTCTATGTATACGAAATGCAGTGAAGTTATCTGCTTGTAATATTATACCATACGGTTAATAAATGACCTTGAATTGTCATCTTTCGTGAACCAAACTATACGAGAATAGTACGCCCGGTGTAAACATGTCATTATTTCAGATTCGATTCAGGTCCTTCTAAAATCGTCGCGGTTTGAATAACCCATATACAGTTGAAGCAGTCACAGTTTTCAAATGAAAATGAAATCCATATACGATATCGGTATCGACAGACTCTCTAGAAGGGAGGACGAACGCGTCTTAGAATTGTATCTGAATACGATTTAGAGAGAGGTGAATTTCATTGATATTGATGACAAACGCTAAATAAATTAATTCGTTTAAAGGAAAGTTAAAAAATTCGATTTAAAGAATAATTTTTACATATAAAATCCTATACAGTTGTACATGCCAAAAAAATTTAAGATTTAGAGAAAAATTCAAATTACAGAGTTGATTTAGTGAGAGTGGACTGTACTGATAAGTCCTCGGGAGGATGTTTGTTATTCCAGATAGCGTGATTACTAAAATGTGTCATTGAATTTTATGTTTGTTATGAATGATAAAAAATAAACCGCGATGACTACATTGGTGATTTATTTGTATTAAAAAAAAACCAGTATTTTATGTATTCAAGATTACCTTTTGCATTTCATCTATATCTTTGGTTTTAATTTTTTTTATTAGTTTGTCAGTTCGGTCTAATTTATTTTTCCTGTGAAATGCTTCATTTTGTAGTAAACCATAATCTTCTTCCTTTTCAGACATGTGTTTTTGAAGTTCTTCTATTTCTTCTTTCTTCTGATTTAATACATCTTGTATTTGTAGTATTTTTCCTTGTTGTACTGCTAACTCATTCCGATATCGACGTAATATTTTTGTTTGCTCATATAATTCTTGTTCTAATTCTTTCATTTCATCCATGTCCTCATCTGTAATTTACAATTGCAAATGAGTGAGATAAAAACAAACAGTTTTCTGAATAATGACTTTAATTTCTTAGAATACATAATGATTAAATTATGTGTTGATATTAATTTGTGTGAGTCATTTTGTAAAAAAAATGAGTGACGATAATAAAACCTGCAAAAAAAATTAATTAATTACCTGGTTCATCTACTACTGTTAAGCTTTTTCTTATGTTATCATTCGAAAAATTAACAGCTTTTAAAGTATTCTCCATAGCGATTATTTCCTTTTCAGCATTTCTTATTAGATTGTCTAATCTATCGCCTTCTTCTTGCAGTATTAATTTTTCTTGGGCAGCTTTTACTTTAAAATATGCTGTTGAGACGGTTTCACCATCGTCAGTTTTTCCTAGGGATGAATATATGCAGTCTAACCTAAAAAAATATATTATTATTTATTTTTAGGATAGTAAAAATGATTTCACCGTTTCTGCAAGTTTTCAATTTTCATTCTTCTAGCTTGAATGTCTTGTCTGAGGTGAGAATTGTCTTCTTGCAAGGAATTTCGTTTTACAATGAGAATATCTTTATTTATTTTTATTTCTGATTCTCTTTCTCGCATCATCTGAAACGATTTTAGTTAATAACAATGTTTAAAATTGTAAGATAATTACAATAGTACAGTTTCTAATTCAAGTTTCTGTTTCTGAAGGTTGTAAATAGTGTTTCCTTCGTCTTGTAATTGTTTTTCAACGTGTTTTAATTTCACTTTCATTACGTTTTCTTCTACTTGATTCTGATAGTTAATTTCCTTTTTTATTTTTAGTTGTTTCATTGCGCCTTCTACTAATAGCTCTTCATCCGTAAGTTTGTTTTTCTGGAAAATAAAAATTTGAAAAACTGGAAACATAAAAAGTATTTATTATACAAGACGATAAAATTCTATTTTATTGACGAGCAGAAAGTATTAAGTCACGAGCAATTCATCGCGAGTGAAATATTTTTCGCGAGTCGATTTTTAAAATTTATCGTTGTGTATAAAATTCTATTTTTTTCTGTAGCAGATTTTTAAAAAATTAGGAAATCAATTATAAATTAAAATATTATTTAAACACAATTTTATAATTTAATATAAGTTGAGGTTAATTCCACAATAGGGATTTCCAAGTTTTTTTAAATTCTTTAATATGTTAATCTGTACCCAACACGAACCAAATTTGTATTATTATTTCATTCTTACTATTATTATATTCCTTATTTATATTATTTTTGCAGTACTTTAGTTATGTATAAATTAAAAAATAATAATAATACAACTCTGGTATGACTTCCCCCGCAAAATTTTGATGGTTTCCTACGCAAAACAGAAACGTTCTCTCGTTAAACGAAGTATAGACCCGTATTTTGCATTTTCACCGATAAATTTCTAATACACCAGAAAAAAATTGTTAAAGTTTCAATAAATGAGGATCAAACAAATCGATGGCGGGTGTCTACACAGGCAATATACGTTTCTAGAGCTGAACATCGTGGAGGCGTGACTTGCGCGTTCGAACAGCCATTAGCCAATAGTATTTGCCAGTGTCCATTACGTCACAAACATGGCTAATACTGAATTTATGCGCGCGATTTAAATGTATTAAAGTTTCATTTTGATATTAGGGTAAAATCAGAAAGTTAATAATTATATTCATGTTAACATTACTTATATCCAATAATTATTTTTTTAAAAGCCGTAGATTTGGAAACCCCTCAAGGTTTATGGTGTATGTAATTTAATTTAAATAATAATTAAAGTACTTTATGTACCCTTTCGGTTAAAGTGCTACGTGATCCAATATTTTAGTAGACAAGAATACACTTTAAAATCTGCTACAGAAATAAAATAGTTTATTATTACAATTCTTTCCATCTTTTCATTATCTTTTGTAATGTTGGTAGTGTAACGTCTCATCATTTCTTCTAATTTATTTATTTGTTCTTGCAAGAGATTGTTCAAGTCTGAAATTTCTTTCCAACGGCCTTCAAGCTCTTCTAGTTTGTGGATAAAATCTTGAGTGTCGAGAGCTTCTGTTGTACCTCCTTCAACTCTGGTTATTCTGCACATTAGCATTGCTATTTTGAAGTTTATTTTATATCTGTCTTCTTTTTCCAGTAATACTTCTTTATCTACATGTTGCATTTCTTTGTCAAGCAGAATTAGACCTTGTTCACGGGCTTGAGCTTCAATATGATTTAGTTTGTGTGTGTTTTGTAGTTCGTCCAACATTTTTTGTGATATAGTGATTTGGTTTTGCATGTTTTCTGTATCTAAAAATAATCCTCTGTTGATAGTGTCTTCATTATTGATTATTTCTTCAAGCTGTCTGACTCTTTCATTTGCTGTCATACTGGATTCTTGTACATTATGAATTTGTACTTTTAAATGCTGTACTTTAATATTAACGTTAGCTAGCTGTTTATCTTTGTGTATTATTTCAGCGAATAAATTTTTAATTTTAATTCTTTCCGCGTCTAACATATCAGCACTTCTTGAAAGTTCTTTTTTCATTGCATCAAGTTCAATATTTAAGTCCTGGTGCACTTTTTGAGCATATTGATAATCTTTTCGCATTCTAGCAACTTCTTTGTTGCCTTCTGATATTTCTATATGCAGTTCTGCATTATTGTTTTGCTCGTTTTGGTAGAATTGTTTTTCTTGTTCTAAAACCTCTTTTTTCGCTTCGATTAGCTCCTTCATGGCAATTATTTCACGATTAACTTGTAGTGTGTCTTTGTCTCGTTGCTGAAGATTCTTCACAGCGTCTTGCCATTGTTTTACTAAAGAACTTCTTTCTTCGTGCATTTGTCTGGAATTTAAACAATTTAATTTGATGAAATATATTTATTATTTTATAAAATACTTGTATAATTGGACATTTTTCTTCAATATTAACTCTAAACTATCAATATCTCTTGATGTTTTTATTACTAATTGTTTTCTTGCAGTAAATTCTTCGTTCAGACGTTGTCTTTTAATTTCTAAATCCTAAAAATAAAATTAGTAGTTTATTTTGATCATATATTATAATTTTATCACATACTTTAGCTTTTTTTTTGTCTTCCTCTGAAAACTTTTTCAAAAGCTCATTGTCTTCATGCTTCTTTAATAATTTGTCTTCCCATTCTTCAATAGAATCTTCATCCCATTCAATAGTAGCTTTTGTTTTATTAACTTTGTTTACTAAATCACTCAAATCTTTTATTTTGTTATTTTTTCGCTGGTCTGCATCTTCAAGTTCTTTATTAAATTTTTTAATTTCTGATACAGTTTTTTCTTTTTCCATTTTTACCAATGAGTATATTTCTTTTTCTGCGTGTAGTTCAGATTGCCGAGCAAGCATTAATTGCTAATAAAAGAAAATATTTAAATGTTCATTTGGGCAATGATTGTGATTTTGTGAATCCTGATTAGTTTAATCGTGATCCTTTTGAACCATGATTTAAAAATTATATCAAGAAAACAACTTAAATGATATAAACACCACCTAGCATCAAATATCATAATTATGCAGAGCAATACAAACTAATAGGGTATTCTAGCATATTTTTTTTATTTATTTTTTCTTAAAGAACAGGTATTTCTAAGAGTACCTGTGAAAACCCGAATTAAAAATTCTTTTTAATAAGCGAGATATTAATTTTTAAAATTTAATTTTGGTAGGTCACGTGATACGTGACGTACTAATTGTACGTACCAGCAGTGTACAATCAGTGGTTCTTGAGTTTTCGAGATGGTATTCAGTAAGTATTGCAAAAGGTAGGAAATCAAATATATTTAATTGTAATCTTACATATTATTACTAAAAAAAAGTAAAGATAATTATAAGAAAACCATTTTAAGTAAATGATTACATTTATTTATCCCTACAGCTGTACTACGAATACTCCCGAGCGAACCGAAGTAGACCCGAGCGTGTACGTACCTAAGATGCGGCGTGTTATCATATTCGAGCATGTAGTAGGTATATCAACTGGTCTCCCATTGATAGTACAACTAGTACATCATCAAAATTTTAATGCTTTATATCTTTTGCAACAATCAATTTATAACATGTTTTTTTGCTTTTTCTCTCGTTTACCAATCAACTTTAGTATTTTAAATAACTTTTTAATATTTGTAATCATGAGAGAATACCCTATTGATTTTAAAAAGCTATTGTTGTTGATCATTTTTAAATTTGCTCTGAAATGAATCCGCGTGATCACTCAAAAACAATGATTCAGAAGGGAAGGGGGATCACAAAATGAGAAAATGGAGATAACGAATAGGAAAATAAAAAACATACTTCTTAATCATGATCACTTTGATCATTTAGATTGCGAATCACAGCCCGAAGGAACTTTTCACTTGAGTATTAAAATTTTAATATTTACCTGATTTTGTTCTTGTTCGCCGAGAACATTTTTTAGATGTTTTGCCAAAGCTTCACATTTTGTGTTTACAGCATCATATGCCAAAGTGGCTTTAGCTTTTGCTAAAGTTAAGCGCTCCACTTCAGCAATTAGTTGTAAATTTTCTCTATTTGCTGCGGGAACACGGAGTCCTTCCGCCCATCCCATATCCTGGATGATTTGTTGTATAAATGGTAACTTTATTTTTGCCATTTTAATCAATTTAACACCTAAGTGTAAAATATATAAAATATATGAACTAAATATCGATATAACAGTTTAAAAACTCGCATTGACGCATGTCAACAATCACTATAGCAACCGATATACTACTTAAAAATAGCTTGGCTGCCATGTGCGTATCGTTGACTAGCAAATGTTTATTTTTAGTACAAAAAAATATCCCGTCTCCTCTAAATATAGTGGCTTTCAGTTATTCAATTAGTTATAATAACCATGGAAATTAAATTATTATCTTGTCCCCTTTGTACTGTTTCGCATTTTCAAAATGTTCTTGTACTCAGGGAAGCTCTAATTAATGTGACAAAGAAACCTCTAACATGTCCTATATGTGAAGAGGTTTTATTTGGTTTAGATAAATTTACAATTCATTTATTTACACACAGTAACTTAGTAATAAATCAAAATTGTGATATTTCTGTAAGTAGTGAAACTAATGACAATAATAACAATGAAAATATTAACACTGTTGCAACAACAACAACAAGTAATCATAACTTAATTGAAAATTGCATACAGCTACAAACTCAATTAGTGGAAAACGAAGTTGTTAATAACACAACCAGAAAAAATTGTCATTGCGAAATATGTAATTTTGATTTCACTGATCCAAATATGCTGGAAATGCATAGAACTCTTTTACATAGCAATGGATTTTCGTGTCATTTGTGCCAAAAGAAATTTAAAATGCATGGAAGCCTCATGGTTCATATGAGGGTCGCCCATTATGGATTCAAGAACAAATTAATTTTTGCACCTGATGATACTAAACAAGAAGTATTAGTCAATTCAATAGCTACAAACACTGAAGCAGATAATTCGCCTCCTTCAAAATATGACAATAAACAATGGGAATGTGATGTGTGTTTGAAGAGATTTACTACTAAATATTTTTTGAAGAAACACAAAAGATTACATACAGGTAAAATAATGGTTATAATGTGGATAAATTTCTCGACTGTGGTGTAGATTAGGCGTTAACAAATACTCAAAATCTCAGTCATACAGTTTTTATACTCACAAAATCGACGTTTCGACACGCATTTGTACTTTCATCAAAGTAAGTAAGATTTTATAGATTTTTACATATAATCATGTAAAAAAAAAATATATCATCACAGCATATTTCCCATTGCTGGGTGTGCCAATCTGCTTTGTATACAGATTTCGGTAATGATGATGACATATTTTTACCGTTTACCAGGCGTCACTTCATGGGCACTCATTGCTTGTGTGGAGAGTGCACCACAGGGGTCAAATATGTGCCATTTAAAATTCGAAATATTTAATGTCGGCCGGGAATGAACCCGGTTCCCCCAATTCGCGAATACGAGACCCCATGTACAGATAAACACATTCGTTTAAGTTTAAACATTCAAACATCGTACACAAATTTGTTTTCAAATTCGACAACATAAAGATATACATGATTGTAGGTACAAGTATGTATCGAGACGTCAGTTTTATCATAATCATTTGTCAATCTGTCCTGCTCCTCCCTCTTCAGCCCCTCCTAATTTTGTTAACATTCTAAATTTTCCTCTTCTTCCTGTTCTTCCATATATTTTCCCTTCAATTATATTTTTTTGTATGCAATCCCTTCTTAAATCCAATTAGCTTTCCTCTTTCTTTTTTTTCTCAAAATTCTTTCTTTTCCAATCCTTTTCAACATCTCATTCCTGACTTTCCACCCAATCTTCTCCAACCATCGCCACAACCACATCCCAAAACTTTCTAAGTACTTTTTCTCCTTCTTCCTTAAGGTCCATGTTTTGGAACCATACAGTACTATACTCCATTATAAAGTAGTAAAATTTAAGGTAAAAATCGTGAATTATGCTAAACAATAATCGAATAATGTAAAAAAGCAAAATTTATTGTTTCTACTATAAATTTTCTTGTAATTTATATTGGCGCTAAAAAGATATCACGTGGTTTGTGACGTACGAGTGACCGATGACATTTCTAACAAATTTTGTACATATAACTGTCAGTTTTTCTGCCATTGACTCGTTCATGCTGGTTTTATTACATTTTGTGTGTTTACAAGTTTTCTATTTCTATATATTTCTTAAAAGTCTTTATACTTCATTTCACGTAAGAAAATAGCGTTGGTTTAGATAGGGATATAAATTCTGCCCTTTGATTGTTCAGAATGCAAACCTAGTTCACAAAAACAAAAAAAGTAACACCTGTCAGTTGTCAATTAACAAATAAAATTTACGGAATTAAGTGATGTTTAACCATGCTTTGTTATAATTTTGATACATTTTACAGACAAAAATATTTATTATTAACAAAGTTTGGTTTCACGAATTTAAATTATTTATTTACTGCTTGAAAAAACGGTCGGCTCTCAAGCGCCATCTATTATTTTCGTACGTGAAATGAAGTATAATTCCTCTATGTCACATCCGGTAAAATACAAATTTTCAAGAAATTTATAAAAATTCATATATCGCTCAATTTTAAAAAAATGAATTCAAAATTTTAGATTTATAAAACAAAAATATGAATGTTTCAGAAAATAAAATTCAAAAAAATATTAGAATACCGCACAGTTTCCATTTCAATTTATTAAGAATTGTATAATAATAATAAAAAGCATATTCTGTTCAAAACTGTAAGTCTTATCTGTAAATTTGTATAAAATTGATAAAAACATCTATTTTTATTAATTTATAAAATTACACAGTGTCATCCTTCGTTGCGATATTGTTTATATATACAGATTTTCAGATCTGTAACACCTAAAGTTTTGAACAAAATACGCCCATAAATTTGTTAACACCTAATAGTCATAATATTTTGCATTTTATTTGCATGTACTTAATACAATTCTAGGTGAAATGCCATATGAATGTACATTGTGCAACAAATCATTTACATTCCAACAATCATATCATAAGCATATGTTGTACCACAGTACAGACAAGCCCCATACTTGTAACGAATGTGGTCGTGCCTTCAAAGAACTTTCCACTTTACATAACCATCAAAGGATTCATTCTGGCGAAAGACCTTTCGGTTGTGAAACATGTGGTAGGTGTAAAAAATTAAGCAATAAGTCTGCCGCAGATCTTACGCCCTGCATTGCTCGTAGGAAAACGATTCAGGCAACGGGTATCCTATTTAGTTCATAAAAGAATTCATACTGGTGCTATGCCTTACAAATGTACGGCTTGTGAAAAAAGTTTTAGATATAAAGTTAGTCAAAGGACTCATAAATGTAAAGCACAACCACCGGGATCAGTTGTGAGGCAGTTTGGGGATCTGGTGCAAAAGTTACTTCAGAATAGACCTCCAGAAGAAATAGAATCAGAAAGACCTGCTACAGATGAAATGAAACCAGGTAAGTAGCAATATTTTTTTGCTAAATTTATTATAATTTATTGCATTTTAGAAACAATAACACAACCTGTTTCATCTGTACCAGGTAAATCAATTATTTTTATTTAATTTCACAAATGATTTTTTTTTTACTTTCAGAAACTATTACAGTAGTTGTAACACCAACAACAGGTAAATTAACACACATATATTTTATTAATTTAAATTTACAGACGGCCATGGAAACAAAACACAAATTAATGTGAAAGTTTAATAAAATATCACTGCTTATAATTGTTGTAGTTATTGTTTTCATACAAGCATAGTTCATAATCTAGTTTAAATGCTATAAATTGTATGTATATAGAACAGAAGATATTATACAGTGTATTCAAAAAACCTAACTCGAAGAAGGTTATGAACAAAGAAACGTATGTCTGATCATTATTCAATTCCAAAGTCAAATTGTCAAAATTGATCTTGAAATGTAATTTTAGGATAAAAGATAATAAAGAAGCATACAGTATTACCATCCTCCGTTTTCTAATTTATTTCCATATAAAAATAAGATTCAAGAAGATAAGCTTTGATATCTTTAGATAACATTTTTACAATATCTCGTGTCAAATTGACATATTGTATAAAAATCATTTTAAATTGACCTACGTTTCTTTGTTCATAGCCTACTCCGAGTTAGGATTTTTTTTGGACACTTGTATAAACAGCGTGATACTTTATAAAACTGTCACATTGATATTGTATTTTATTTTTTTATTTCCATTATCGTCTTATTCTTCACAAAATTGTGATTTTATTTCTGTTGCTAGCCCTAAAATGGACCGTTTATGAAGCGGAAGCAAATTTCATAAATTTTCAGAGTTCCGCGTATATTGCTTTAGAGAAAAAAAATGGCAAAAAAATTAAGGGAAGATTGTTTGAAATTATTTTTCTCAATTAATACATTTTCAAAAAAAATATTTTTAAAGCAAAGTTCCAAATCAATTTGTCAAATTTGTCCCCTTAGCCCAACCATTTAAAATTTTAGCTCAAATATACTTCAAACCTTCTCATCTATCCATGAAAACAGATTTGACACTATCCTTGAATTTAAGTTATGAATGTTTAAAATAACCCCGTCAAAGTCAAAAAAGTATTTTCAAAATTTTGAATTAAAAAAAAAATAATGCTAGCTGATTCTGAATTTAATTCAGAACAACCTTTTTTCTATGAACTGAATCCCTAAAATGGACCGTTTAGGTAGCGGGGACACTTTTGTAGCGGATTTTGTGAGACTGTTGTAATGAATATTAAGATGTGCCTCCGCTTCATAAATGGTTATGATTAGAGGAAAACTTTATTCGGATAAATCATTGTCAACAAAATTATAAATAACTTTTATTTGCAACATTTTTTTCTATAATTTTTTATTTTAAAGATAATTAATAAAGTATGTTTTAATTTTTTCGATTTTTATGGAACCATGAAAGTAATTAAATTACACTTTATCTGAAATGAAACTTTAAATATTCACATTTCACAGCGTCGTTGTTTATAATTGTTAAGTAGCCAAATTTTGGTTACATATGTAATTCAACACGTAGAATTAAAAAATCAAGATGGCGGATTTGTGTCCACCCGTTTTTGAGTGTGACATAATTTCCGGATAAACCGTTATCTTTAGGAGAAAATGTTATATGACAAGTTATTCAGAATTTTATTTGAGTAAGGATTTGTTTGAAACTTTTTTCTATTTTCCATGTTCCGATTTTAGGAACTAATAAATAAAAAAAAGTTTTGAACAAACATACTGTAAAATTAAATTCTGAACAACTTTTGTGACAATTTTTTTCTGAGCTATTTAGCCGGAAATGACCCAAAAATGGGTAGAGATACGAAGCCGATATATTGATTTTTGAATTCTACATATCGAGTTACCTATGTAACCAAAATTTGGCTTCTTAATAATTATAAACAAAAGCGCAGTGTATTTTTAAAATATCATTTTATATAACGTGAATTTTTTTACTATACTTCATTTCACGTAGATGGTGCTTGAGAGCCGACCGTTTTTACATGCAGTAAATAAATAATTTAAATTCATGAAACCAAACTTTGTCGATAATAAATATTTTTATCTGTAAAAATGAACAAGACCTGAATATTAAAAATTACAACAAAACATGGTTAAACACATTACTTAATTCTGTAGATTTTATTTGACAACTGACAGGTGATATTTTTTTCGTTTTTGTGAACTAAGTTTGCATTTCGATCAATCAAAAGACGTGAAATGAAGTAAAACGAAACAAGCTTCTGAAAAAGTGAATAAAAAATGAAACTTCACAGCGCCTTTGTTTATAATTATTAAGAAGCCAAATTTTGGTTACATATGTAACTCGACACGTAAAATTCAAAAATCAATATGGTGACTTCGTATTTCCAATCATTTTTGGGCGTGATGTCATTTTCGCCTAAACTATCAACTTTTGAGGAAAAATTTACATGATAAAAGATGTTCAAAATTAAATTTTACGGGTTGTTCGTTTGCTCTTTTCTTTATTTTCTAGTTCCTAAAAACGGAACATGGAAAATGAAAAAAGTTTCAAACAAACCCTTACTAAAATAAAATTCTGAATAACTTTTGTCATAACATTTTCTCCTAAAATTAACGGTTCAACCGAAAATTCTGTCACACTCACAAATTGGGGGAGAGACGAAGCCGTCATCTTGATTTTCAAATTCTACGTGTCGAGATACATATGCAACCAAAATTTGGCTACTTAATAATTATAAATAAAGGTGCTGTGAATTTTTAAAGTTTCATTGTAGATAAACTGGAATTTTTATTGTTTTACAAAAATCAAAGAATTAAAACATTTTATTAATTATCTTGAAAACAAAACATTATAGAAGAAAATGTTTCAATTAAAAGTTATTTATATTTTTGTTGGCAACAATCTATCCTAATAAAGTTTTTCCCAAACTATAACCGTTTAGGAAACGGGGGCACATTTCGAAAACCCTCGCAGAACCCTTAAAAAAGTGTCCCCGGTTCCTAAACGATACATTTTAAGGATATACGTAGACCATAGAAAAAAAGTTGTTCAAAATTAATAACATTAACATAAATACATAAATATTTATACGCTATTTCGTTATAGAACTGATAAATGAGAAACCTGTGGAACAACCTAACGAACAGTCTTGTTCTGAAGTAAATACAGATTTCTTTGGTCTCGTTCTTTCTCCAACATTTCAAATAACCTCAGATCAATTTGAATCCTTATGTCTCACTAGTAAAGAAAATGAAACAAGTGCTGAAGATATATTTAATAATTTAAGACCAGATATGTCTTCAACAATAGATACACTATCTGCTCCTAGACAAGAATGCTCAACTATAAATGAAGAATGTTTTAAACAACTTTTATATAATACTGACTGATATATGTTTTAAATTTTATATTAATTTATTTATAAGTGCTCACGCCTAACAATAATACGCTTATTTTTTACGCTTCTGAGTGTTCTGAAATAATTAATTCTAGTCAAAATGAAATATACTTTGTAAATGAATTATATTTTCTGTATTTGCAATAAATGTGTATAACAACAGTATAATATTTGTTCTCTCTGTTACAAAAATATTAAAATTATTGTTCAAGATAAATTATAATAAAATATGTACGTATATATTAAGCTCTAAGTAATTATCTTCAAATATTCAAATTATTTAATATATTTATAATTCTGTAGCGGATTTATTAATTAAAATTTAAGAAACAGTTTTTCAGTAAATTTTTATAAAGTGCACCTTGTAATGAATAAATATTCTGTATTTTAAATCCGCCATTTTATAAATATTATTTTCGTTATAAAAGTAAACAATGTACTTGACGCTTTGTAGGGCTTTTGTTCACCGCACTTCTTACAGCCTCTTCAAAAATCAAATCAAGACCTTCTCCTGTTTTAGCAGAACACTCTACGTACTTTGCTGCTTTTATTTTATCCCTTAATTTCTTCCCTTCGGCCATTGAAATTGTATCCTGAGTTGGATCTTCGCGAAGATCGATCTTTGTAGCAATTAAAACTATTGGGGTTTGTTGCATGTGATGTCTGATTTCGGGCCACCACTTGGTTTTAATATTGTCGTACGATGCTCTGTTGGCGACAGAAAAGCATAGCAGAAAGCAAGATGTCTACAATTTAAAATAAATGGTTGATAATAATTCAGTAGAAAATATTATATAAATTTACATTTGGGTATGAAAGTGGTCTTAATCTTTCATAATCCTCTTGCCCAGCAGTGTCCCAGAGTGCCATATTATATTCTTGTTCATCCACAGTAATATTTGAAGCATAATTCTCAAACCTAAAATTAATCTTCATTAATATCTTTTCGTCTGTATACAAAATATTTACTTACACTGTTGGTACATAATCTTTGGGAAATTGTTTGGTCGTATATGATATTAACATACATGTTTTGCCTACGTAGCCATCGCCTACAGCTGTAATTTTTAAATGTTTGATTTTTGATGCCATTTTATAACTAAAAATGAAGAAAAAGCATTAATAATTATATTACTGTAATATTCAAGCATAATAGAGTTAGTAAGGTTTTAGGAATCAACGTGTGCTTTGATTTAAAACAAGTGATTCAGTTGTTTTATTGTTATTGTGAGCTATCTGTCATTGTTATTGGTGAGTCTATTATTTTTACTAATAATTGAATTTATTTCCATCTTTATAACATAAAATATAAATATTTCGTGAAAATTAATGCCAAAGATTAATGTGTCACAGACATCTTACATAAATTACTAAGATAATATGCTTAATATGCATATAACACATGGGCGTATCCAAAGATTGAAACAATACAATAAATTTAAAGGGATATAAGATGTATAGTACTTACCTAGACAAAAATAATCACATTATTAAATGTTCACTGCAAAAATGCGAGTTTTATTAAGTACAACTAGTCTAAATTTTCTAAATTACATGAAATTTAATTATGTACTTTTGTGCTGACTTACATTAGTCACTGGCAAAATGATATTTTAAATAAGCACCTATCAGTTATGTGAGGAAATTCTTATCTTATCATATTTTGTTGTAGTTACCTCGTTTACTACATAAATGGTAGTTATGAATAGGTATCTCATTACAATATAATAACGATATTATTAATTTTAGGCACATATTCTTGAACAATAATGCATTTCTCCCACTCAGAAACATTGTTAAAATTACTTGATGAAACTAACAAAAAGAAGGTACTAAATTATTATTTTTATTTGATAATATAAGTAACATTTTTATCTTGTTTTACAGTTAAATGATTTATATTTAACGTATAATGATATAATAAGTGATGCCTTGCTACAAAATTTGGATTATTTGAATTCAGAAATTATGAAAAAAGACAAAGATATATTAAAGTATACAATTGGAAATATTCAGACGAAACAGATTATACAAAATACAAACGAAATTGCGGACAGTGTAACTGATTCAGAACATAATGACGAAAATTTCAATTTAGAGACGTATGTACAATATTTTTTTTATATTTTAATATATTAATGTTTTTATCTACAGACAAAAAAATTTCAAGAATAAATCTATGAACCATCTATTATCTTCTCAAAAGTTAAAAGAAGAAAAAGTAGGTTAATTCATTTAAATTCTACTATTTCTTAATTAATAGACTCTATTTTTTAGAGCGGAGGTAATAAAATAAATGAAATAATGGAATTGGAAGTAGAAAATTCATCTTTAGAATGGGACTATATGGAAATAAATAAACAGAATATGGAATTAGAAGCCATAGATAATTTTAAGTTTTCTGAATACTATTTGTCTTTTGGCAATATAGACGAAATTTTGGAAGCTTTAAATTAAAGAAAATGTTATAATACAATTAAGTTTAAACTATTTTAAATTAATATCAATAATTGATTATATTGTATAACATTATAATATAACTTTTAAGATTAATTGTTCAACATAATAAAATTTTGAAAACAGCGCTCACTTTGACATTTCTAAATAGATGTTGGTTGAGGTTAAGTTATTGTATACAAAAGTATACAAACGTGTGAGTGGCTAGTAGTTATTAAGATTTCATGTGATATATAAACATTTATTTATTACAAAATGTATATATCATAAGCGTAAACATGTAGGCAACATATAGAAAAATAATAAATGTAACACTAACAAGTTTTTCACACAATGTAAGCAAAGAAATAGAAACCATGAATATCAATATGAATGTAAGTATGTTACATTTATTGTTAAATATAAATGAAAACTTGTTTTTTTATTAAAAGGAACATCATTACAATATTTTAATAATCTCACTCATATCTGGAATTTGTTACTTGAATATTATAACTGGAGATACTTTCGTTTTTGATGACTCGGAGGCTGTATTAAAAAATAATGATCTTAATATGAATAGAGCAATGATTAATATATTTTATGATGACTTTTGGGGAACTAAACTACTATCCAATTACAGCCACAAATCATATCGTCCACTCACATCATTATTTTATAGGTATTATGTTTGATATTATTTTTATTGTAAAGATTGTACACGTTAAATTTGGAACACCAAAAAACTGAAATAAAAAAAAACATCATGCATCTATTATGCAAAATGTATTTTGAATTAAGACCAGGTTAACATCTAAGCATAATTCTTATTTTCGTAAAATAATCGGACCCTACATTTAACTTTAGCCATTATAGTGTCTCGTGAAACTTGTTTGTCGCAAAATTCTATCTAGAAGATTTGTTGTCTAACTTTTTTTTTAATTTCCGCTTCATAATAGTGCAGTAAGTTTCTATCGGGCTTAGTTTTGGACAATTAAACGGACTATCTTTTGGGGCCGTAGAATGATTTTGGTTTTCTACCATTGCATAACAGATTGTGCATATTGATATGAAACCAAAACAGGCCAAAACACAATAGAAGTCTAGTTATTAATAATAAAAGGCAACAAACGTTTTGGAAGACACTCTTTCAAGTAAATATTTTGAGTTATGGTACCGGTTATAATGAAAGTTAGACTTTTTTTCCACATGTACAGAGTGGAACAGATTTTGAGTTCCTTATATGAAAAACTTTCTTATTATGCACGTTATTGAAAATTGATGTAAGTCTTTGTGGGCCAACTTTTTGAGACAACATTAATAGGCACCACAGGAATTTTCTATCGTGTTTTGTTTTTTAAGGTACAGGCTAAAACTTGTATTTGAAAATACAGTTTTTTTCGTTGTCAAATTAGATTTTTTTAAAACTTATTCTCAAGATATAACACAAACAATATTTTTAAATGGGAACATATGCTGAAAATTTTCTCATCTTTTTTCTTATTTTATAAGCTTTACCTAAAAAACAGTATAAAAATTATCCAAACATTTTTTCTTTATCATCTATAATAAGCGAGATATGAAGTATTTTTCAAATAAGAGAAAATCAAGTTTTAACCTGTAGCTCAAAAACAAAAAGCGATAGAAAATTCCTGTGGTGCCTATTAATGTTGTGCATGATAAGAAAGTTTTTCATATAAGGAACTCGAATTTGTTCCATCCTGTACACATGTCTCACAAGATATTGTTATAGAAGCTTTGCCTTTTTTTTAATTACTCCTAAACTTTCATTTTGTTCTTTGAAGTAAAGAAATATTGCATTGGGAGTTGTTGTTAAACGTACTTAAATATTATGAACTATCGGCTTCGGTAAACACAATAGTTTTGCAAGTTCTAAACACCAAATTTGAAATATGTTGAGTGTACAGAATTCTTTTGTGAACATCTTGTTTAGCGGATATTTGTTTTTGTTAAACATTTGATATAAATTACAGTATAAAAATATATATAGGGATACTTTAATTATATTTTAAGCGCAAGCAGACAGATCTACATAGGGTCAATATTTTAAAAGTTGCAATAATATATAGGCGTCCAGAATTTATGGTGCACAATCTTTAATAAGCCTAAAGTAATATCTTTTTTAGGTTTAATATTTACCTGACGGGTTCTAAAATACCAGCTTGGTTTCACACAATCAGTATTATTTTGTATATATTAGTATGTGTAGCGCACTACATATTTCTCACCATCCTCCTAATTAAAAGTAAAACAAAATACAATATTGCGTTTTTAAGTTCTGTATTGTTCTGTGTCCATCCTATACATACAGAAGTAGTATCCAGTGTTGTAGGACAAGCTGATTTGTTATGCACTTTGATGTTTTTCGGAGCTATGGTGTGTTATAGAAGCGCTGTTGTAGATAATTCTATATGTTATTACTGTTTAACTATACTATTATCAGCTGTATCGATGTTTTTTAAAGAAACTGGAATTACGGTACTGGTAAGAAATATAATTATATGTACAGTGGTGTTCACTTATAACGAATCACTTTTAAAGGATGAAAGAAACGGCCATAAGTTCAATGTAATTTTTTTTCGCACATAACGAACTACATTTTTATAGATTTTGGCTTATAACGAACTTTCAATAATTGTCAAATTTATAACTTGTTCTGTTATTATGAACCTCGGCTATAACAAACCATTTTTATGACAGATAGTGGTTCGTTATAAGCGGGCACTACTGTATTTATATTTACATTATACAACGTACTTATATAACTTATAGGGCATCTGCTGTTTCTACGATACAATCCTATTGCTCACAAACCAAAAACTATTTTTTAATAAAAAATATATACTGCGCCAATTAGGATTAATAATTTTCTCAATATACTTATTGTATTTTCGATGGAAAATTATGAATTTTACCGAACCAATTTTTCAACCAGCTGATAATCCTGCTTCATTCGCACCAAATTATTGGACCAGAGTAAGAAACGAAACGTTTTAGATTGGTGGCAGTTGGTAAATGGAAATTGATTTCAGGTATTTTCCTACAACTATATCTATTTTCTTAATACTCTTATTTTATTTTGGCCTCAATGGCTTTGTTTTGATTGGTCTATGGGTTGCATTCCATTATTAGAAAACATAAATGATGATAGATTATATTTGGTTTTACTTTTATGGGTTGTGTTGATTATTTTTGTATTAAGACAATTGAAAAGACGATCTCAGTTACCGTTGGTTGCAGCTAGTCTTTGCGTTATTCCATTTTTACCGGCGAGTAATATTTGGTTGCGCGTTGGTTTTGTTATTGCGGAACGAACATTATTTTTACCTAGTATCGGTTTTTGTTTATTAATTTCGTGCGGTTATTATCGTATTTACCAATTGTGCAATAAGCTCAAAAAGTTTTGTAATGCTTGTTTTATAATACTGTGCGTGATATTTATGTCCCGAACGTGGCAAAGAAGTAGAGAATGGTTGAATGAAAAAGATTTGTTTAGCTCAGCTTTAGCAGTTTGTCCAAATAATGCTAAAGTGCATTATAATATTGCTAAAGTTGCTGCAGATAACAATAATTTCGATTTTGCGGAATTTGAATATAGGTAAGGGAAATTATTACAACTTTTTTTTATATTTCTAAAAAGTAATCTATTGTAGAAAAGCAATTGAATTACATCCTTTATACGATCAGGCAATGAATAATTTAGCAAATATTTTACGAGATAAAAATGAATTGGAAGAAGCAAAAAAATTATTAATAAAAGCCGTTGAAATAAGACCCGAATTTGCAGCCGCTTGGATGAATTTAGGAGTTGTATACGCAACTTTAAATGACGATAGTGGTGCTGAACAAGCATATCTAACAGCATTGAAGCATCGGAAAAATTATTCCGATTGTTATTACAATTTAGGAAATCTTGTATGTGATTATAGAAATAATAATTGTAAATAGTATTTAAGTAATATTTTACAGTATTTAAAATTAAACCGACATCAAGAAGCACTTCAAGCATGGGAAAGAGCTGTTATTTCGAACCCATCTCATTCAGCAGCATGGAGCAATTCTCTTGTGCTTTTGGATGGGATGGGCCGCCAAAATCGAGTTCTAGAGATGGGCAAACTTGCATTAAGTGCTTGTCCGACATCAGCACCCTTACATTTTACTCTTGCCAATACTTTGGGTAAAATGGAAAGATGGCAAGAAGCAGAATCTCATTTTCAAATGGCAATAGAACTTAGCCCTGATAATGCATTATATCACTCCAATTTCGGTGAGATAACAATTTTATTAATTTTGTAATAATACAAATAATAATAAATCATCTCAGGAGTGCTGTATCATCGTTGGGGTAAAAGAGATAAGGCTATACACCAATACGAACTTGCGCTGCGTATAAATCCTAATTTAACAAGTGCATCAAGGAATCTAGAAAAAATACAATGAGCTCAAAATTTACATGTTTATTTATCAATTGATCGAATAATGTTTTTAATACGTTAACATACAATACATTACTCAAGAGATCAACGTTGTCAAATAATACTTCAATGTACTACCTACAAAATATTCCTCTACAGTACTAAATATCATTTTGTAAGTATATTTATAAAAAAATAAATACAGTGGCAAGTAAATGTTATACAGTTATTTTGTGGTGTGTATCACTATTGACACAGGGTTTTTCAATCGTTGATGTGATGTGACGTCACAGTGTGAAACGTGCTGTTAATTTTGCTCAGGCGTGTGTCTCGATGGACCCGGCTGATCTTCGGGCAAGTTAATTTTGTTAGTCTCTGAAAGGATTACAATAGACAAAATATAATATACAATCACACCAAATAATTACAACATTCAAAATAAAAACATAAAAGATATGCATTAATTGAAACAAAATGAGTTAGTATTAAGTGAAAAGTAACATGCATTCAAGTTCATATCCACTGATTTGCACATCCTGTATACAATAATTACTTAAGTTAAATATCCTGTACATTTTTTATGTTTCGTAAACCAATCATGCAAAGTCATTCTCAATTCAATCAAGATTAATACCAAACTGACGCACAACGGCAATTATAATTAATTGTCTTTTTTATACCTGTTGTAGTTAGAGCTTGTAAACGTGCAGGCAAGTCCGAACTTGTAACATGTGCATGATCCCCTAAAATATCTGGAAGTGCATTTCTTCGTCCCGTTCTTCCAGTACTAAAAAATTGTTCGCTGTCTGGATTATTTGTGGCGCCGTCTGTTTGTCCGGCTGATTGATTGACTTGGTGCTCCATGGCAGCCAACATCCTCCGTACTGCTCAAAACAGTAGCACAGGATATTTACTCACTGAAACACACAGCCAACAGAAGCCATGCATCAAACTTCCAATGCAGAGTTAGTATGTTACGAGCCAAATCTTTCAAATCCTGAAATTTACACTACTGCGCTATTAGTACATGTTTATACTTGATTAAATATTCCATAAGTAGTGTACCGGTAACATAGCTAGGTAGATGCAGTGAAAAGAATAATTACATAAACTGAGACACTGTTATAATAATATTGCAAAAATTAGGTCATAATATACATACTTTTATCTCCATTTGATTTTCGTTGTGCTTTGAATGATTTAGGTCTTGAAGATGAGTTAATTCCCAGTAGTCTTCTTTTAGTCATTTCATTAAGTTACCATGCAAAGCCTTCGATTTTCAAGCATTTTTTGTTGCTGAAATTATGTCTTCGTGATATCACTGCAAACTTTGATAAAATGTTTAGTCCATAAATAGATTACAATTCGATTTATTTTTTATATTACTTTTTAATGTATATTTTATTTTAAAGTATTAGAAACACAGCTGCCTAGTGCATGTCAAAGAACTTGACAAGTTTAGAACACAAAAGAGAAAGGACTGATTTACACGGCACCATATCTTTTTAAACGTAATACGTAAAATTCAAGTAAAAAGTTAACTCGGAATGATTATTTATTACTCCTTGGAAAAAGTATTACCTAAAGAAATGTGATATATTTTGTAATAATTACGTAATATCATTATTTAATATTTATAAACATTACGGAATGTTATGCGCATTAAGTCAGACAACCAGCAAACCACGCAAGTTATATTAGTAGCGATTGCATAACTAAAGGGATGAGGATAACAAAATTTAATAGATTGGAAACTTAATCAATTTGAACAATATTTATATAATCTAATTCAGTTTGGTGTTTAAAATTATGCTTTTGAAATGTACAATACTATTATATTCAGATATATTAACTTCATAGTATGTTCATTTAATTAAATTATTATAGATATTGATCTTTCACTATCTTCTTGTAGATAAAGTATTTTATTATCAAATATTGGTTCTAATTAATATTTATTTAGACTGTTTGTATGTGCGTAACAGAAATAAATTAAATAATTCCTTTGTATTAAGAAATATAAAAAATCCTATTTGGATCATCACTTGTATTATTTATTTTGCTCATAGAACAAATACGAAACAAATATTCCATTCTGATTATTTTTAAAAAGTCGGATAAATATTGAATATTTATTTGGGTTTGAAATGTAAGTCAAGCCACTCAGATTTTGATTGTGTACAATTGTAAATGTACCTTATGAATTTAAAAGCGCGTATTCACTAGAGGATGAGCATAGACCAGCTCATGCGAGGGTAAAATTAGTCCTTTGAGGTTCGCATGAGCACTGATCCAAATGTTTGTATGAGTTTCATTTGTAGAATATGAATAATTAAGGAGAAAAAATAATTGCTAGTTATTAGTTTATTGTACTGCATACTTTATAAAAAAAAAAAAAATTAAGAAAACAATAGTGAGTGGATGAAGAAAAAATACCGTATCAGAAGCAAGCAATTATTTTTAAAAGATTTAAATGCTAAACCAGGAAGTAATCAATTTTGAAATTACACCAGAATGTCCTCGAAAATATTTAATTTTTATTAAAGTCAGATTGAGATAAAATTGCAAAAAAGATTTCACCTTCAGAAAAACTATTGTATGTGAAGAAAAATTAACATCTTGTAACTACTCCATTTTGTGCAGCATTTGAATGACCCACACACGACTAGTCAAAACAACAAGTCCACATTAGGTGCGGATCGGATCGAGCTAGTCAGCGTACGCTCACGTGACTCCAGCAACCTTGAAGTACTTGGAATCAGTTGATTTGTGTGCGCTTGTCACTTCGACAACAATAATGTCACTTTTGACTTATTTTGATTTTGAACTGTTAAAAAGTTGTTATACTGCTTAAAAATTGTAAAATAATATTTTTTTAGCAGTTCAAAATCAAAATAAGTCAAAACATTGTTTATGTCAAAGTGATATTATTATTGTTACACGCGCACACAAATCAGCAAAATCAGCCGATTCCCAGCCCCTCAAGGTTACTTGAGTCACGTGTTTATTCGCGCTCTATTCAAATCTCCGCTCATGCGTCGGTCATTCGGGGCAAATGCTGTAGTGAGTACGCGCCTTAAGAAATAAAAATAACCAAATTGAAATTTGCTACAGTGCGTTGGCAAAACGATCAGATATTTGTTGCACTTGTTCATAGTTTATCCGCTTATTAATCATCAAAACACGCAATTAAGAAATTTTAAAGTGATACTAATTTTAAGATTATAAAGTTTTATCCCTTGTCAAATGTATATAATGTCTGGTTAGGCAACAACATATCAGTTTTGTTATATATATATATATATTTTATTTTGAAATTTTATTGGAAATGTAAATTTTATAAATGCTGTTTTAAATCAATTATATTTATTCTCCGATGAGTGCGGGTGAGACATTATTAATCGTCCCAGCTTCTGATAGTGTAACAGACGGTGACATTACATGTGCATTGTCAGTTGGGTGTCATTGCAGTGACAGTTCAACCGAAGACGTCAGACTTATACCAGAAGTTGCATTTCAGACAAAATTGGATTCTCCGGGTGTTAACAGAGAGTCGCAGCCGCTTCTGGGTGGGCTGGACGTCTCATATAATCATTTCCCAGGTTTGAAGAGTCTCTAATACAAGAGAAACCATAGTGTTATCTTTGTATTTCTTGTAGATGATGCCTCATTTAGTAACCTTGTCCTTCAGGCGGAAATTGCCATCGATAATGGTATTTTTCCAGAACGAATATCACAAGGATCCAGTGGATCTTATTTTGTTAAAGATTCATCAGGGGTAAGGACAAAGTTTATTTGTAAAATAATGCTCTTAAATTAGTCGTACTATGCAAATTATAATAGTATTGCGAAATATGGAGCAAATAACAAATTAGGAGTTCGTTTTGGGGGCGTTGCAATATTAAGCTTAAATGTAGTGCTTGGTACAACTCCTACATCTTTTCCACGCATATTTTAAAGTTTTGTTAATAGTTTTATATTTATATATTTGCAGAAAATTTCTGGTGTATTTAAACCCAAAGATGAAGAACCTTATGGAAGACTGAACCCTAAATGGACAAAATGGATGCATAAATTATGTTGTCCATGTTGTTTTGGAAGATCTTGTTTAATACCAAATCAGGGATACTTGTCAGAAGTCGGAGCTAGTTTGGTAGATGCCAGACTTAATTTAGATGTAGTACCTAAGACTAGGGTAAGCAATCATATTTCACACAGTAGTGTCTGCTTATAACGAACAACTATCTGCCAACAAAATTGGTTCGCAATAGCCGAGGTTCGTAATAACAAAACAAGTTATAAATTTATCATTTATTGAATATTTGAGTAAGAAAAGTAACAATCGGCGTAAATGTGTAAAATATCGTATGAATCGGTAAACGAAATATATACAAGACAGAACATGTTACATTTTGCACACGGCCCGAAAGTTCGTTTTAAGCGAAAAATCGATAAAATATAGTTCATTATATCCGGGTTCATAAGTGATCGATAAAAATAATTTCGTTATTTCCGAGTTTATATGCGGAAAAAGTAACAAAACTTACGGCCTTTAAAAGTGGTTCGTTATAAGCAAGATTGCGTTATAAACGGGTTCATTATAAGTGAACACAACTATATAAATTTTATTGTAGTAATATAACTTTGAATTATAGGTAGTTAAATTGGTATCAGAAACATTTAATTACCCTCGTATTGATAGGCAAAAAGCGAGAATGAAAAGAGCTATTATGGAACAATTTCCTAATGTAGGTTTACGATTCAATAGAATTGGGCTTCCACCAAAGGTGAAATTATTCTTAAAATAAGAAAACTTCCTTATTAATTCTTCGTTTTTAGACGGGTTCTTTCCAGTTATTTGTGGATGGTTACAAAGATGCAGATTACTGGCTTCGCAGATTTGAAGTCGAACCTCTTCCAACTCGAATGGCACATAAATTTCAGTTGCAATTTGAGCGACTTGTTGTCCTGGATTACATAATTCGTAACACAGATAGAGGAAATGATAATTGGCTTATAAAATATGAACAACCCACAATTTTACCAGGAAATGCAACAGGTTCCAACAATTCAAATGTTGAACTCACTGATACAACAGATTGGAATCTCGTGCAATTGCCCGAAATTAAAATTGCAGCTATAGACAATGGCTTAGCTTTCCCATACAAGCATCCAGATAGTTGGCGTGCGTACCCGTATCATTGGGCCTGGTTATCTCAAGCGAAAGTTCCATTTAGTAGGGAAACACGAGAACTCGTTCTGCCCCACTTATCAGATATGAATTTCGTGCAAGACTTATGTGATGATCTATATTTGTTATTTAGAGTAAGTTTCCAAATTTATGAATTTTTTTTGGTGGTACAGATTAAATTGATGAATGTGGAAGAAGTAGCATAGGATCCGTGAATTAAAAACGTTGGACATTTTACCTCCCGCAATCCTACATACATAGGTAAGGGAGGTAATGTTTTCGATCCAAAAATTCAATAGTGAGTTTTCATTGAATAAGCACGAAGTTAGATCAGCACAAACCACAACACGTTTTTACTATTTTTATAATAATGTCCGTCTGTGTGTGTGTATGACGATGATTTTTTCGTCCACAATAACATATCAAACTTAAAAAATATCTATTTTCCGTATTTAAGCTTTCTACGTTATTATAAAGAGTTGTTTGTATTTTGGATAAAATTGGACAACCACTACTTTACTTGAAGCTCATAACAGTTTTTAATGAAAAACTATATTAAAATATAATCCAAAACTTTTCAATTTTAGTATTTAAGACTTTTATATCAATGGAAACAACATTAAATTTTGACTAAAATTGATAAACTGGAAACAGATTTTCGTGAAAAAATATATTAGAATGATTCAAAACTTGTCAAATTTAGTATTTAAACTCGTATATGATTGGAAACGACATATTAGATTTTGATTATAATGATAAACCGGGATGTGGAACTTAACTTGGAGCTCTTAACAGATTTTCAAGGAAAACGTAATAAAATATGATCCAAAATTTCGTACTACAGTCTTTTATTGAAACAACAAATTAGATTTTGTTCACAAATGATCAACCAGAAGTGATACTGTACTTAAAGCTCATTGCAATAATTTCAAACATAGAATTGGCGGGAGGTCTAGTATTGGCCACATCACATTTTTTATTTTACAAATGAAGGCGTTTTGGTTCAAACTAGTACCATCATCAGGCCTAACAATGTTTGTAAAGTGAATAAATATTATCAAATACATGTTTAAGTTATAATTTATTCACTTTACAAACGTTGTTAGAGCTGATGATTGTTCTAGTTTGCATCGAAACGTCCTTATTTGTAAAAAAAATGTCTAACGTTCATCATTTCCAAATTTTTGTATTTATGAATGTTATCAAAAGTTCGGCGCCTAGTTTTTTCATAAAGAGTTTGTTGTCTAATTTAAGTTTGTTATTTCAGCAAGATAAGGGTTTCGATAAACATTTTTTTGAAAGGCAAATGTCTGTGATGCGAGGACAAATTTTAAATCTAACACAAGCATTAAAAGATGGAAAATCTCCGGTTCAGTTAGTACAGATGCCTGCAGTCGTTGTTGAAAAGTAATTTAATACTTTGAAATTTGATCGAATTTGTGGTTTTCATATTTTTTTTATTTCAGGTCGAGTAGTTCTCCAGCCTCTCGTTTCTTTTCTTTTACTCAACGATTCCAGGATAAAAGTCCATTTTTCTCTTGGTGTTGATTAAAGAAAATGTTATAAATAATGAAATTATATAAATCCAATGTTTATGTGATTGTACATAATTATAAGTGTATTTTTAGTGGATGTATGAATGGTTGTTAAAAAAGGCAACGCAGATGATTATAAATAGTGTTATTCACTTATCCCAAGAAGAGAATAAGAGAAAAACAATAAGATACACATTTCTATATATGTATTAATTATATAATAAAAACAATTTTACAAGATTAACTACAGCTGTTAAATAAATTAAGAGCTTGAACTAGAGCTGGATGAATGAACAACATGTACAGATTGCGCCCTAGGATCATCCGATCTTACAACAATGTAGTCGAATTTATGCTTACGGTCGTCACCGTTTTTCGAGTTGTAAACACTAAGACCAGCTACTCCTAATCCAACACCAATCAGGGCCATAAAAGTACTTCCCACAACTTCGGGAATTTCATGCCAGGCCTGTTTAAGCAAACCAACTTTTGCAGTCGCCATTACGTAATGTAAATGTAGTATTTACAACACTCGACAAATGGACCTGCAAAATAAGAATTTATTATATATTACACTTTAACTGTTCTATTAAACAATAACCAGATTTTTAATCAGAATTTCAATTAATCGAATAGAAATCCAAATATTCAGGTTACTTTTAGTTAGGTTAATTTTAGTAATATTTGGTATATCACTAACAATTAACAAAGCAAGGGAAATTCAAGCGGG
Organism: Harpalus rufipes; assembly: GCA_951394225.1. NCBI lineage: Eukaryota > Metazoa > Arthropoda > Insecta > Coleoptera > Carabidae > Harpalus > Harpalus rufipes. The sequence goes on along the minus strand of OX596286.1, from coordinate 22,763,074 downwards.
TTATTTTTGTAAATAATTGTTATTCATTTCTTTAAATGTATTTGACGTTATAAATCATACGATGTCATAATTATTTTCATTATTAATACTCAAAATTCACTTTTAAATGAGCAACAAACGAGTAACAAATTGTATAAATAATAATCAACTATAATATAATATTTGTAAGTATCTACCTTTTCAAATATTTCCGTATTAATAAAGGAAAATTTAGCTTTTCTTGAAAGATTTTACGACTTTGTGGTTTGTGAAGTGAGCACAAAGTGCGGAAAAGTTCCTCTTATTTTTCTTCAGGTCACCTGTCATCTGTTCACCCATTACACGAAAATAAATTACAGAAGCATTACCTCATTTTTAATAGAATAGTACTTTAAACGACATAGAAATGATTTCGCGACAAGTAAGTTTGTATTAAATATTGTTGGTAGTTTACATTTTTATTATATAACAATGTTTTAGGTTGTACGAAGATTTGTCTTTACATCTGTAGCTGTAGGAGTTACTACAGAAGGTGCACAAGATGATCAAACGTGCAGAGCTAGTGAACTCCCAATATATGAGAAAGATGTGTAAGTTGTTAACAGGAAGTATTAACTATATATTAATAATTTCACTTGAGCCGTTCACAGGTTAACTTCAGATTTTAGTTTTTTTTTCAATTGTGCTAAAACGATTGATGTTTAAATATCTTATATATAAAATAAATTTTCATTATATAAAAGCTGTTCGTACTTATAATACTACATTCTACAATGTTTCTTGAATGCAAAATTTCATAGGAATTTTAAATTAGGTATTTTTCTAACAAGTGCGGGAAATTAGTAATTCTGAAACGAATGCAAGATTCCGAAACGAATGCAGCGAGTTTTGGAATTTACATGGAGTTTCAAAACCACATTCTCCTCACGTGTTGTAAATATTTTTTTCTGCAAAAATTCAAAAATAATACCTACCTGTTTTACATTGGGCGACAATTGCGCATGTAATGCCGATTTTACATTGGGCAACAGTTGCGAGTGCAACTGAAACTTGCAGTTTTAGTGGTCCCGTTTAAACGCATAGTCTAAGGCTTTACTTTTCTTAAATTTACTATGGTAATCAGGATGTGACACTTTATACAACAATGGTTCCGATTCCCAACATGCCTAACTTGTTCATCATTCCATATTCCATATCACACTTGTTTTATTACATAATTCTAGAAAGTGCCTTAGTAACGTGGCGCCACAGTTGCACTATTACGCCGCCAGCATCTCTCATTACAACATGCGCTATTTTCGTGCAATATTGCCACTATCAATTGCAAGTAATAGTTGCACGAGCAAGTGATGCCAATGTAAAACAGTCAGCATATATCCGACGATATATAGTATTTTTAAACGATCATGACAATTGATCGAGAGATCGACAAAGCTGTTTATGTACTGCGTATAAGTCATAGTAACAAATTCTAATCCTAGTGCCGCTTTACAGAAATTCTGATCGCATATAACATTCCTTAGACCGATTTTCTTTCGTGTCACAGAATGTAAGCTATAATATCGATGCTACATTTATTCTGACGGTGAACAGGCAGTTTAATTATAGATGAAAATACCAAGCTTTAATGTTCCGATTATTTTCCGCACTAGTGCAGGAATTGGCTATTTCCTGTACTTATTTCTAGAATGTAGAAAAATCAATTAATATTGTATAATTTTCTCTATTTTTTGTTTTATGGTGTTAATTGATTTAGCAAATTAGTGACCCAATTTTACAGTAGTTGCAGAGACCCCGATATTCCTGTTTGCACTCCAAAACCTACCGCTCTTGAATATTCTGTAGGAGCAGTGCGTAGACAGGTATGGGATGTTATGGATGTATTTACAAAGTATCAAAAAAGAACCGAAGAAACAATAAACCGAGGCCAGGAATATGTTACTTGTAAGTATGTAATATTACTTACAACTTACTATATATTATTTTGTTATTGTAATCACTTTTAGCAATGTTCAAATATCTATCTACAGACGCCGACGATAACACAAAAATGGCAGCAGTTGGCGCTGGTGCCGTTACAGGTCTCGTTTTAGGTTTGCGAGGTGGAATATGTCGTAAACTTTTTTATGCCAGTATTGGAGCATACGGCATGTCCGCTGTTTGTTACCCAGAAGAAACTCAAAAATACACCCGTCTTGCTATAAACGAAGCAAGAAAAAATACCACAATTGCTTACAATTTCATCTTTGGAAGTAAGTTATTAAAATCTTCAAAAATATTTAATTGTATCCTTCCAGTTACGATTTTACCTATCTAGCTGTTCCTGTTTCCTGTTATTCGTCCAGTTGTTCCTGTTGTCTACTTTTTTTTTTTTGTAATGTAACACATGTGTCAAATTCACAATTTCAGCCTCAATGTCACTGCCCCAGCTTCCACAATTACCTAAATTACCATCATCCATGAACGAAGTGTGGGAATTTGGTAGTTCAATAGGAAAATCAGCATCTTCTTTGATTCTAGACAAATCAGGAATAGAAGGAGCAGGCGACGGAGAAGGTGGTGCTGACTCATCAGCAAAAACTGAGGTATTTGAAAAAATAGTAAAAGACTCTCATGATACCGCGCTCCATTCCGAATGCCATTGTCCCGTCGGCGCCTGCCTTGGTCGTCATGAAGAAAATCCTTCCTAATGTCGAATTTTTCCTATTCCTACCCATATTTGTACTTCACCTTGTATGGAATTTTCTTTTGTTTTTGAATTGCCTATTAATTGAAATTGTTTTCAGGGAATCGCTGGCAAAAATTAATGAGGAATACTCTGAATTTTAATTGTTGAAGTCAAATAATTTCTGTATTCTAGTGTAAATAATAAGTTATCTCGTCACTTACGTATTTTTATTATTATGTGTAATTGTGTACCCATTTCTGATTATTAAGAGAATAATTTTGCGAGTATAATGTGTAGGGGAGGGGAGGTTAAATCCGGTATTTGTAATGGGTTTGGGGAACTAACGATGCCAAGTAGTAAACCCAAAAGATGACTACTGTTTTTGTCATACGACATGCTCGAAACAACTGAGTCAGCCACCGTAAAGCCGTTTACACACACCGGTAAAACCGGAGCCGGTGCCGGATACAATGTATTTTTAGGTGTTAACAATTACTCGAAATCTGAGTCAAACAGTATTTATTCTTACAACACCTACGTTTCGGTGCACACTTGCACCTTCTTCAGAGTAATAGATCTTACAAAATATTCCAGAAATTTCCCACACACTATTTTTTTAATTTTACTTCAGTATTGTCGTTGTTGAGAGCAATACTCATATTTCTTCCATTAGGGTCAGAAACATGCTAGTTTAAAGTGCAAAGGCACCATTAATACCGGTGTGTGTGTAAATGCCAACTTATGAATCATTGTTTAAAAAATCACCATTGACCCATTGCACAAAATGAGAGAGATAGTGATAAGTGAGATATTTTTAATATGCAGTTGATTTTTTTGCATATAGGTGATGAAATGAAATGGTTCTGTTTTAAATTCAAAACGCCATCATGTCAATATTAACATAAACAGTCTGGACAAAAAAATTAGAATTAAGTATATGTGAAAGATATTTTAAAATGAGAGGTGAAAAATCCCTTTTAAGCAAGGCTTCGAACCAAAACCGGAACCACACCGTAACATTTTGGATAACCCACACCCGGAACCAAATCTGATTTATATTTTTCAATTGACCGGGTATTAAAATACGGATTCAGGGTTAAGCTCCGGTTCAGGTTCATTTTGAGTTCGAAACTAAGCGTAATCGTAATACAGCCTATAATCAACGCCTGTGTTATCTGTTTGTGAATACATATTGTGTTCGTGTAAATTTCGGCTCGCGTTTTAAATTATTACTATATATTGTTATTCAAAAAACATTAATTAAATTTTCATTAGGTCGAACCGAACCTGAGCCCGGAACAAAACCGCAAATTTGATTAATGTTTGAACCGCACCCGAAAATAAATTAACCTGAACCGAACCCAGTTTTTGGCGGGTTCGATACCCTGCTTTTAAGCTTTAGAAAAATACCGCTATGACGTCTCGGGACAATGAGTCACTGGTTATTCAGCCCAAGTATCAAATGTAAACAAAATATTTCCTATACAGTAAGTAATTTGCATTTATAGTTTAGGAGATCGCCGATTTATTAATTAAGAAATTTGACAAATTGTAAGTTACTTTTCTGTTCGTTAAGTTGAAGAAAAATAGGGATTTTCATTTTATCACTATAATTCGAAATCCCCCCATACTTTCCATGTGCATCAATGGTGAAATTCATCGGCTTTTTTGACTGATTTTTACAATTAATTAAAGCGTCACTGCATTTTTTATTAATATATAATAAGTAAACCTAGGTAAGAAGACTAATTTTTTTTATTAATATATGTTATAATGTTTATAGTTTACTACAAGAAATAGAAGCAAATAATCATGGATTTACTTTCTTTTCTAAAAATTAAAATAATCACCTTATGAAAATGTTATATAAAATTTATATTTTATTTCAGAGATATGGCTGCTAACTTTTTTAACCGAATCGGTCAATTGGGATTGGGAGTTGCATTAGTTGGTGGTGTTGTCAATTCTGCTTTATATAATGGTACAATTTATTAATTCTTGTTATTTATTGTAACCGGTATTATAAATATTGTATTTTAGTTGATGGTGGTCATAGAGCTGTAATTTTCGATAGATTTGCTGGAGTGAAAAAAGGAGTTGTGGGAGAAGGTACACACTTTTTCATTCCATGGGTACAGCGACCAATTATGTACGATATTAGATCCAGACCTAGAAACGTTCCAGTCATTACTGGCAGTAAAGATCTTCAAAATGTGAACATCACGTTACGTATATTATTCAGACCGATTCCTGATCAGTTACCGAGGATTTACACCATTCTGGGAGTAGATTACGATGAAAGAGTTTTGCCTTCCATTACCACTGAAGTTTTAAAAGCCGTTGTTGCCCAGTTTGATGCTGGAGAATTAATCTCACAGCGAGATTTAGTATCACAAAAGGTTTCCGAAGCCTTGACTGAAAGAGCTGGCACGTTTGGTGTTATTTTAGATGATATTTCAATTACACATTTAACATTTGGTAAGGAATTCACACAAGCAGTAGAATTAAAACAAGTAGCACAGCAAGACGCGGAAAAGGCTCGATTCCTGGTAGAAAAAGCAGAGCAGCAGAAGAAAGCAACAGTTATTTCCGCGGAGGGAGATGCACAAGCTGCTCTTCTTCTTGCGAAATCTTTTGGTGACTCTGGGGATGGGTTAGTTGAACTGCGTCGTATTGAAGCGGCTGAAGATATTGCATATCAACTATCGCGCTCACGTCAAGTATCCTATTTACCAGCAGGTCAGAATTTACTTCTTAATGTCCCCACGAACTAAAAGGAAACTTATCGAACTCGAAAACACAATTTAATTATATTGTGCTAAACATTTTTTTTTATAGAATTGTACATTGTTACTTGTATGTACACTATGTTAATAAAAATAATTATTATAGGGAAATAAACTTTATTGTCATACAAAAGTGATTACATAATATGGTTTAAGAAACATTTTAATAAAAATTAACAGAAAACTTATTTCTTGTTGTAACGTACAAAATAAACTTTAATTCATAACAATATATTTATTAAGCTTTAGAAATGGTATATACGATTTGACCACTTTTATTTTCTTCTTGATTATTTATTTCGACTTCACGATATATCAATCCGGCAAATTTTGCTTCAGATTTTATAATTTCACACTCTCTTTGACTGAGCCCAGCAGGCATTGTAAAACTAGTCTCAGTTCTACTCTCCTTTAAATATGCACAATGTTCTCTGATACCATTTCTAAATGTATCATCCTCATCAGCTTCTTCGGGTTCTTCCACAGATTTCTCTGGTTTAGTAGTCTGAAGGCACGCTCTTGCAAAATTCGATTCTCGTGCGCGTTCCTCCTCATATTTCTTAATTACTTTTGCAAGTTCATTGTTAATTTCTTCGTTACGTGGTTCTCTTTCTTGAGCAAGAATTAATTTTTCACGGGCTCTTCTATAATCACCAATCATGAATAAAGCACGTCCGTTATGAAAAAATACTTTTGTTGGAATTTTAATTGAAGTATTTTTAGCCATACTGTAAATGTTATTGCACATAGTGCAAGCTTTTTTAGGCATATTATCTTTGGTATAGCAAACTGCTAAATTGTTATATATTTTAAGTAACATTTTTTGCTGTTCTTCTTGCTCTTCAATGTTGCTTAAAACACAATCTTCCAACAAAGTTTTTGCTTTGTTGTATTCCCTTATTGCTAATTTAATATTGTGTTGATAATGTGATTTAGCATTTTCTTGTAGTCCTTTTGCAATCTGTTGTACGTATGAAAATTTCTTCTTATCTTCTGACTTTATTTCGTCATACAGAAGAGCAGCACCCGAATCAACAAAACGTAATAGTTGTATATGAAATAAAAATGTAGCATTTGCCGGGATCCTAGGAGGACAACCCATTTTTCCAAACGCATAGTCGGGATGAATTATGAACCAAGCGATTTCATTTACTTTCATAGTTTGAACAGCAATATTAAGACCGTAAATTAATGCTGTTCCTAGCCGAAATTGAAATGGTTTTGTCATATATGCTGCATCTGTTGGACCATCGTAATCTTCCAAATAGCTAGAATATTTAATTGATACGAGTGCGTTAAACTCAGGAGTTTCTCCTACTCCGTTCTTTTTAATTTTTTTCTTAATTTTTCCATCCTCTGTTACATTTTTCATAGATAATGCTAGTTTTTCGAATGGGGTTGTAGTATCTATATCGGATTCCTCATCTGAATCAAAACCCATGCATGTCCCGGTAAGTTCTATAATAGTTTGCTCATCATCTTGAGCAAGTTCATATGGCTCATCATCATTTTCCACATTTTCATTCGTTTCGCCACTATTTTCGAAGTTAATTTCGAACGTATCTCCTTCTCCTTGGAGTAGTAAACTAAAACAAAATTTATACAGGAGGTTAAAAAGTTTAAATTGTGTAATTTTCTTACTTTATATCAAATCCTTCTTTTAATTTAATGTGACCTGTTTGTAAATCATCGGGCTCACAATAATCATCCATTTTAACGTAATTATAACAACCTCAATATCTGCAGAGTCAACATATAATTATTCAACAACAGAAAACAGACGCTAACGCTAGACCAAGGCATGACCAATGCGCAGACGCGGCAAAACAAAAACAGATTTGATTTTTGTTGTACGCATGTACCATCAGTGTTGCCAACGCCAAACTATTATGACTCCCACTAACTATTAAACTATACATATACCGCTAAAAGGTACTCAATAAATGTCCGCAAAATCTCTTACTCTTTAAATGTGAACACGGCGCCTTATGCGCATACGTCAACTGCATTCTATTCGTTATTCGCTTACCGGCTGTGTGCGCCTGTGCTTGTATAGTGGTTGTAGATGTAGACATGTGGCCAACTGCCGAACAAGAATAGAAATAATCATCGTGCGGACACTTTCTCCTTATACGAGAGATAGGGGTTCAGCGGTTTATAATTTAATAGCACGAAGCACAATACAGAAGGAGAGGGCGGTTGAACCTTAAACGTGGCTACGAAAGTATGCCGAGACAGAGACAAGCGATGCTAAAGAGAGACAACATATAGAGTCTATCTACATCACTGATATGTTATGAGTATTATGGAATAAAAATAAAATATATACATAAATAATCTATTTATTTAAAATAAAAACTATATAAACTAAGATATATATATTTACATTTTAATAATTATTGATAAAGATTTAAAAAAAAACTAACTACATACATAGTAATTTTGAATTTTTTCCAAGATCCTTACATTTAGATTTTATATTTTTTTGTTGCATATGATAATATTGTCGTATTCGCATGATAATAAATTCGTGAATAATATACGAGAAGACCAATGTTTTGTGTTCAGTACAAGGAAAATTAAAATTATAATTTTCCATTATGGTCAAGATTGTTTCATGATATACTTGATCTGAGTCTATAAATTTTAATAAATTATTTTCTGCAAATACACAAAAATTAAAAATATTTGTATTTGGATGTGTTAAAAAACCCCTATTTTTAAAATCTGTTATTTTAGCTTCAGGAGGATAATTATTTTCATTTTTAAGAGCATCTATGCATAATTTACAATTTGTTCTTTTTAATAATTTGTGGACAAGGAATCCTGTGATATAATATAATACACAATTCGCAGTCTCCGGCTTGTAATAACTGTGATCATTATATTCTAAATAGATTTCTTTATCTTCAGAAGCAAGTTCATCTAGTTTTTGCTTTATCTGATCAATGTAAAATTGTTTATTTTTATTACAAGTCTTGAATATATTCTGAAACTCCTGTAAACTTACAATATTTAAATTATCACTATTATCATTATAGGTGGGTGAACAATTTCCATATTTTGGAGGTTTAATAATTTTATAAATACTCAACATCCTATACAGCTGTAAAAATGTAATAAATGTGGGATGATCATTGGCCCCTCCTGCTTGACGAATGGTCCCAAAAAACCTCTGCCAACTTAACAACAAAATTAGCATATAATAAAATTGATACATTGACATCCAGTGCTTTCCAAAATAATAATAATAATAAATTATTGCAACTAATTTATTAAATTAAAATTTTATGATCGTATGATATCTTTATCATCGTTCATAAAAAATTTAATTACTTTGGAATGATCTGATGTGTATCTAGCTAACTTTGTCTGTTGCCAAAGGGTTACAATAAATTTAAATAAAGTTTATAATAACAAATTCCTCAACTCATTCTTACCTCTAGCACATCTTGATTAATTTTTGCTGTTAATACGTATCTGAAATTACACGAATTTAACAGATATGAGCATAATTCTATGGTGGAAATTAACGTAACACGAAATCCTTCACTTGTAGATTTTGTTAAAAATTTATTAGCTTCAATAATACCTTGCTGTACCATTTTTTCCCATTCATTTAACCAAGTTAGAAAATCTGTTAATACCTTAAATTATAAAAATAATTTGTCTCCTGTAGTTCAAAGTAACAAATGTGTAATATTACCTGAAAGTCGTTACTGTTTTTTCTAATACCTTCAGTGAACGTTTTTCTATTGAGTACATCAAACACATCATTTAATTTCTGAGTTACCGCAATAGTACCCTCAGAACCTTGGAATAAATTTGAATTCTGTTCATTATAAAATTTTAAAGCGGCCACCATAGAATTACTAAAAATCTAACATTTTGTATTAATAAATTTCGCGTAAAATGTATGATTTTTTCTATATACCTGTGTCGCGTACTTCACTCGCATCTTTTGCATATTTGATGGAGAAATATGGTTTGAAGTTATTTTTGGACACACTTTTAGTGATCCAGGTAAATTCATGTCACATTTATAAACGTTTTCGTAAAATTTCCAAGATATATTACCAGAAGGGGTCTGCAACATATAAAATTTTAATAAAAACAAGTATGAAATACGTTTTAAACATGATTACCTCTAAATTATGCGTTAACATTTTATTTCTAAAACATTTCATTAAATGTGGTGTATCAGAAAAAAAATATAGATATCTGCCGTCATCTAATGGATGCAAAATTTTATTTACTGTGTTGTTTAAGTCCCCCGACACACCAAACTCATTCCACATTTTCCTATTACTAGAAGCTCCATCACAAATAATGCCAACTATTATAGCTCCTGCATTTTCCAACTTTCTAATAATTTCAATAATTTGTAAAGCCAATATACTGCCTTTAGTAGGACCTTTTGAAGCACATACACAAACGGGTTGTGAATAATTATCAGCAAGAGATGAGAACATAAAGACTAGTGCATGGTCTGCTATGTCAGATACAGCAGATTTTTTATTATTGTTCCCAAAGTCCTGTAATCCTTGTAATTTCATACTTTGAACATTTAAATTTACTTCTGTCCTTACACACATTTCATCAAAAATTAGGAGTCCGTGCCGTTCAAAATGATTTTTTTTTTTAATTTTAAACTAAAAGCTTTCATAAACTCTTCATCAATACCACACTTTAAATTTACTCTACTTAAATATCTCCTTATCGTTCGTGGGCACGGTAGTGGTAAAATATTATTTTCCCTAAGAAATCTATACATACTGGGATTTTTTATATGTAGAAGCAAACATGTTAATAGCCATTCATGGTTATACCTTCTACCAGATTTGTTTTTATTTTTACAAAAACGTAAACACTGTATAATGAGAAGCTGTTGTTGTTTTGGTATGTTCAATTTTTTTAATTCGGTTTCCAAATTAGTAGTATCAACAATCTTCATCTTAACTTTAAAGCTGTTGATCACCGATTTCAAATTATTTATACTACTATTTAATCTTTTAATTCTTCTCTTTTGATTATTAATAATTAATTTTGAATATTTTTTACAGCAATTCTTACTTGCTATTTCTTTTGTTTTTCTTAAATCAGCTCTTTTTTTCTGTATCCGTAAATTTCTTGAAATCAACTGACAATATTCGCAATTTTCATTAAAATTTTGTACAAATCTGGAGCATTTTATATGTCTCCAAATATTAAAATTTTTATCAACATGTGCCGTTCTACTTTTGAATATTTCTTCTTGTGAATAAAGGTTCGTATTTGGTCCACCTCTACACAAGTACAGACTGTTAAATTCATTTAAAATTTTACTAAAATCATCCAAATTATCAATATTTGATTTGAAATCGTTATTTGGAGGTTCTATTATGTTGTCCAAAACGATATATTTTAAATTACAATCTTCATTTAGAACAATTTGTTTCTCAGGAATTGGACGTCCAACTTGCAGCATTACATATTTAGTAAAAAATAAAAACTTCTCAGTTCCATTTGTTATTTTGTTTTGCGCCCATAAATCTGGTACGTGTATTTGTGATTTCCAAATTAAACTGAATAATGGATCTTGCTCTCCAGAATTATTATTTTCAATAATACTTTGTTCCTCGTGTTCAGGTGTAATCATATCACACTGATTCGAAATTTCTAAAATAATAATAACTTGTTTGAATTGATAATTTTAATTGTAAGAAATACATACCTGTTACAACTTTCGGCTTTTCTGCAATAGATTCGGGAGAATTTGAGGGCAAATATTTATTAATAATTCTCCTCTTTTTTGTAATTTTTGTCATATATTTTGGACACTTCGGAAAAATACATGGGATGGCATTCGATTTCAGTCTACAACGACCCAAAGGAATCTAAAATTATTTATAAAAATATAATCATTTAATTAAACTATAAAACAGAATTTATCACTCACCGTGTTTATTCCATCACTCCATGTTCTTATAATATCTTCTTCACAAAAATGTTTTTCACAAACAAAGTCTTTCACAGATAAAATTCTGTCCTTTCTGGGAATTTGTCTCTTCCATTTTTCTAACAAATCTAAGTCTTTAGGTACGGAAAACACGCTTATTTTATTTTTATTATTATCATACCCACTGGTGCACATAGGAACAAAACATTTTTTACCCATTTTAATAATTAAATGATTTAAAACTTATTCATATATCCCATCAACACAATATTTAAGCCGGCAAGAAATGAGTCAAACTAACGAAGTAACGAGTACAGCTCACGAAGGTTAGACTCTATCTCCTGTCTCTATCTACGTATTTACTGTTTCATTCACGGCATCAATTGGTTGCCATTTGTATATCATGCCCGAAATACGAAGTTGCATAGACGTGTTTAATAGGTATATCTTCCACCCCCACTAAATAGTTGCTGCTTTTTCACCCTTGTTTTCCACAAAAAATCCACCACTTATTTTGTTTTACCACTAAATAAAAACCATTCATTTATGTTATTTCCCTTTTTTGTTTTTTTTTTAATAAAACAAATAAAACTATTTATTTCAAATCGTCACTAAAGTGTACAAAAATCGTCATTAAAAGTTCAGAAATCGACACTAAAATAATCCATTATACGACGATTTATACAAATATAGTGTTGCCAACCTTATGATAATTATTGTATATGTAAGATAATTTGGGCAAGTGTACGATGTAGAATAGTAAATTTGTAAAATGACAAAAAATATGTGCAAGAAAAGAACTAAAAAAATCCGTTAAACAAGTTTGAGACAAAACATAATTTTGATTGTTCAAGGCGCATCCCTGGGCTGGGACTATACAGGGATGGTGAGGAATGGGCATGAATATAGAAGAATAAACGAGTAAAGAATACACCAAAATTGATTTTAATTATTTATATTTTTAACTTTTTTACAATTTAAGAATACATAATATAATAATTGTTGAACTATTTACAATGTTTTATTTCTGTTTCTAATGCAATATTTCAATACAGTATTTATATACGATCAGCTACTTACAATAATTTAAATGATCATAGTACGTTTATTGGCAGACAGTACAATGATTAATTCATTAATTTATAATTTATTTGGTTTTATAGAGATTGCATATAAAATACGGGTATTTGTTCCTTGGAAAATAATGCAAAATCAACAGAAAATATTTGAATATGATCACAACAATGAAAAAACTTAAAAATTCGAATAATAATTAAAATATTTATAGTAACAATTGCATAGGCACTTTATTAAAATTATGATAATCATGTATAATTCATTGCACTTTTGAAAAATTGCATGTTCAGATTATTGAATATGAAAAACATATATGCATTGTGTATATCTGGACCATAAAGTTGACGTGGTTGACGGAATAATAATCTACAATAGGGTTTTCCACGATTTTTAATTTTTTATAATGTTAATGTAGGGATGACAATATTAGACCCTTTTTTATTTTGCATAGAATGGGAGAAAAATGCAAATGAATTTTGTAATGTGCTGTGACGTCATTGCGTGACGTCACGGACCCAGCTATCGCTGCTAGATATATCACAGCTGATTCGTCCACCATTTTGGAGCCACTTGAATCATTCATTATCAGTGTTACAGTATTATTAATTACAGAAATTATCCACAACGATGGGTTGTTCTGCTCCAAATTGTTCAAATCATTTGAGAAATGGTTATAATTTTTACAGATAAATATTTTAATGTGTTTTATTACGTATGCAATACATATATTTTTCTCTAACCTCAAACATTTTAACGAACCGTATTTTTTCTTGTTTTATCATTTTAAATAAATATTATATGACAAATATGGAAGTTATATTTAATTATGAAAAATTCTTATAACTTATAAAAACTTTTATTTCATAATTTACTGCGGTCATTTTGGCTCCAATATGGCGGACGAATCAGCTAGGTATTATGTAGTAGCTGTACAAAAAATAAATTCAATATAATCAATTTTTTTTTTAACTATCCAATTGTTTTCGTTTTTAATACTTGATAAAACACGAAAGTTTAGCCTCAATTTTCTTGTACGCACAACCTCCCGTCAACAAAATAATTCGGGGGGAAAGCCAAGCATGCGCAAAAACACCATCAAATGAACCAACTCCGCGATGCGATAGTCAGTACTAGATTTAGTACAATTATCATTTTTTTAGTACGTCAGTACCTCTTCTCAAAGTTTACTAAAATTTATTTAAAGTAGTAGGTAATGTTGGAAGGGCTTAATTTCGCCGCCGTTGCCGTAACAACGGCAGTGAAATTGGATTTCGCGGACTGATCCGCCACTGGGTCGTGACGTCACTTGGCGACCGTTTTAAACATACATATTTTTCAATTTATAAATACTGTATAATTTATCATTATTTTTATTTTATATTAATATACTTTATACTAAAATTTATGTGAAATACTTATTTCTTCAAAACCCGTTGCTTTGGAAAACCCTACTTGGACTTTGGAACCATTTTAAATATTCTACATATTCAATAACAATTTATAATGAATCATTATTGTAATATTAAAACGTAAATTATGAAATACATGAAGCATGTATATGACACATAATTTATAATATATTGATATAGTTTACACTGACAAGCTGAGAGATTCATCCCTTATAACAGGGAATAATACAATCAATATTGCAATAATATTGATGCTAACATTAAAGTTAAACAGAACCACACAATTAAAAAACTAAGTAATGATACTTAAACTTAACGCTTTGCTACTTTATAACAACGATGACTGAGATCATTTTCTATATCTAAGATAACTATTTATAATGAATTTTATCTTGATTTATGAGTAAAATGAGATATTTATAAACTTAAGAAGAAAGGAGTGGAGATTTAATAAAGCATTTTATTAGCACAATCAACGTTAAGTTTGAATATCATAAGCTAACCATAAATTTAATATTGAATCCTACATAATACGTCATAAATAACAGTCTTTTTCAAAGATAACACTTAAGTTATTCACAGTAATGATGTAATAAAACGACTGTGGCTCTACGAAGATGCCATTAATTTCGCCGCAGCTGTCACATGATGCTGATGATGATACGCTACCTCGGAGCCACTAGGCGGGCCGGCCGAGAACCCAAACATCTGCTGGTGGTAGGCGGAGTACCCCTGGTGAGTCTGCAGGCAGTTATATTGTGATGACGCCATGGTGTCGTACCCTGGCTCGCTTTTTATCCCTGAAGACGATGTCGATGACGACGACGTGGAAGGCAGGAGTGATGTTTGTCCAAGATACGGTCTCTCTGATGATGATTTTGATGTTTCTACTGTAGTGGATGAGGTATGTTGATGGCCTTGGTTTGACTGAGTGTGATGAACCGTTGATGATTTGGTATCTGAAAAAGAAATTGATATTTTATTTTTAATTCCGGTGAATTTACATATTGTTAAGCTTGACCATTAACATTCAGTCAATGAAAATGAAATGCAAAGTGATTTATAATGAGTATAACAAACATATAAATCTCCTAATTCTTTTAGTTACTAAAATACAATAATTCAAAGTTTTATAAATAATAGTTAATTTTCAAATTAATAACACAAAATAATTCAATACAATAAAACAAATTTAAAGAAATAATCAGCAGCAATAAGGATACAATTAAGAATTAAACAAAAATGTCAATTCAAGAAACGTTAGGTATAAGCATTTTGTTTAAGTAGAAGTATCTTGATTGATTATTGTTATTTATAAAACTATGACTTGTACAAGGTATAGGATAAGAAGTCCTATTTTATATGACACATTTCGCTCGAAATGATCTAAACTCCCATTTTATCTGTTCCCGCCCAAAAATTCGTAGCAATTTTTATTTTTTAGTTTTAAAATTTAATTTTTTACCTCCCGCTACCCTTCGTAAGGGAAGTGTAGGGATCGTGCTAAAAATCGCATATCGAGATTTTGGTAAATGATACGTTTTAAGGTCCCTACAATCCGATTTTAACATTTTCACGATCATGTCTATGGGTGTGTGTATGTATGTGTGTGTGTGGATCCTCTGGGCGCTCTAACTCAAATAGTATCGTTCAGAAAATTTTGAAACCATGTATTACCTTATTCTAATATGGAAAGAAACCATTAGATTTTGGTGTAAATCGGATAACCGGAAATGGCACTTTATTTGAAGCTCAAAATAGTTTTTCTTCAAAAAATACCTTTAAATGTTATTTTTTCGAGATTTGTGTTATTATAAAAATTAAAGATTATTGAATTTTCTACTCATTTCATACTTTGCTATATTATTTTATGGATAAATTTATAAAATAACAATTAAATCCCGGAACCTATGCTTTAAACATAACTCCATGGTTACACAGTTCAGCTCAAATGTATGTAAATGACATGACTGATAAATGTTACTGTCAATGTCAAAAAATAAACATTTTAAATTAATAATAGTAACATTTTAAAATGAAAATTGTAAATAGAACAAGAATTATATGACAAGGTACTTAATGTAATTTCCAGGATTAGTAAATATTTAGGTATGTATTGAAATAAAAAAAATATATATTATCATGGCATATTACCCAGTGCCAATCTAGTTTGTACACAGATTTCGGTAACTTACACCTACATATTTAATTTGACCTATTTTTTCAGGAAAAAAATAAATCAGAAAATGACATGACATCATTAGAAAAGGTGTAGTATCGAATTTGGCAAAAAAATATAATGTAAAATAGGCTTTAGTGAATAGGGTTGCATCTGTTGTTCAGTATGCTAGTCTCATCTATTTTAAATTAACTATCTACAGCAGGTAAAACAATCACTTCCAAACACCTTGTCGTAGAAGTTTCCGAACAGAATTCCAACAAGCAACAACCCTGTCTCGCCAGTAGACTAATAAACCCAGTTTTATCAAAATGGTCGTCCGGAGATAAGGCCCGCGCCGCGACAAGTTTGAGGTGCGGGGCGGAGTCTTACCGTCGCTGGGGGCGGAGCCTTCCTCGCGGTCTGCGCTGCCGCCCGATGGCTTCTTGGGCTTGCGCTTCCTGGTCTGGATGCCGTCCTTGCGCATGGCCAGCGGTCGGTTGACGCCGTGTAGCTTGAAGTACAACCCGCAGGCGTTGCACACCGGCTCGCCGTCGTTGTTCCGTCGCCATAAGGTCGTGGTGCGGGTGCCGCAGTTTGTGCAGCAGAGGCCTAGCCGACGGGTGGCAGTCTACGGAGAAATATGAGGTCAAATTTGATGCATAAATGTGGGGAATCAAAACCGAAATTTAAAGATCGAACCATAATTATTCTTGATGTTTAATCGATCTTACATATTCAATTTTTACAATAAATCGCCCATTCTGCAAGTCAAATGAAGATTTACTTATAAATTTAGGGATTCAAAATCGATTTTATAAGAAATTGAAATTTATTTTTTTCTACTTATAACCATTAAATTTAGAGATTCAAAATCGATTTTATAAAAAATCAAAAATTAAAGAAATCTTTCACATTCGGACAATAGTTCTCAATGCTTAATTTATTTAAGAAGATATTGAATTTTTACAATGGGTCGCTCATCTTGAAATTCAATCAGTTTAATACAATATTTTTATATAAATTCTTTCACATTTAATCAAAAGTTCTCGATTTTTAATCGATTCAAGACAAGCAAAATTTAAAGATCTTTTAAATTGATTCTTTCATTCGCCCCATAGTTTTTAATTTTTTAATCGATTTCTTTAAAATGGCTCGCCTATCCTTGCTTAGAATGCAATTTAGGTGTAGGTGTAGATCTACATACATACCTACTTATAAACATCAAGTATACATAATTATTCTTTTAGTTTCGAAGATATTATACAAAACATTTTCCTAATGAGATGATCGATTTTATTGTAACAGAAATGCCGGACACTATACACAAGTACAAATTGCAATGTAGAAAACGCAATTCAAATAGAGTTTACTTAAAACTCTTCTTTTGACAATAATAATCAATAAAATATAATAAAGAATATTTTAATATTTTAACTTTAAGATGTGTATTTTTAATTATTATACAATATCAATTTCTGTCTTACCAGTCTTTTGGACGGTTTGATTAGTGGTCGATTCATGCCGTTCATCTTGTGGTAAAGCCCGCATGCGTTGCAGAGGTAATGTCCGGTACCATCTCGACGCCAAAGTGGCGTCGAAATTGCCCCACAATTCACACATTCGCGTCCTTCTCCAAACTGAAAGTCCATCGCACTTTCTGGAACAAATAACTCTATTTGATTCTTACTTATAAACTGTTCTGCATAGTAATAAAAACAATGATACGATTATAAATGATAATAGCTGCCGAATTAAAAAAAAAATCGAACATTGAAGAAAAGCAATTAACAATAAAAATAATATTTATTTAGAAATGATTCAGTAGCTGTTATAATAATAATAATAATAATAATAAAAAAATAAGAATATCGTGATTTTTTTCTGTTAATTGATAATAATCTTAAACTAGTTTTTTATTACGAGTAAAATTTAACAATAAGTACGAGTAGTATCTGAAAGTCATAAATATTACTATATTATTTATAAGACTTTATTTTATATTAATTTGTTTTGCGAAATAATTAAATACCAAAATATATCAACAATGACTTATCGTCGATATTATACCTGTATCAATGGGCCTCATTTTTTAACTTAAGTGTACTTGAAAAACAGATTAATTTATATTACTTGCATATTCGTATTTATAAAAATTACACACAATTTCGCACGACATATAAGACAAATAAATTAACATTACTCCAATATACATACTCATATTTTAAGCACAAAAAACAAAAAAATCTGATGTAGAAAAGCAATGAGCTTTATGTAAAGTATCATTTCCGGTTGATTGTTTGTAAACAAAGTCTAATTTGTTGTTACAATAAACAGAAAAGTCTATAATTCGTAATTTTGGATTATATTTTATTATGTTTTTTCTTGAAAATCATTGAGCTTCAAGTTAAGTACCACATCTAGTTTATCATATATAGGTTGTTTCCTATCAAATACGGGTTTAAAATATCAAATTTGAGAAGTTTTGAATCATATTTTAATATATTTTTCCACGAAAATCAGTTTAGGGGTTCAAGTAAAGTACCACTTCCGGCTTATCAATTTTAACCAAAATGTAATATGTTGTTTCCATTCATATAAAAGTCGTAAATACTAAGATTGAAAAGTTATGGATTATATTTTAATATAGTTTTTCATTAAAAACTGGTATGGGCTTCAAGTATAGTACTACTTCCGGTCGTCTAATTTTACCCAAAATCTAATTAACTCTTTATATGAATGCAGAAAGCTTAAATATGAAAAATAAAAAGTTTTGGAAGCTTGATATGAGTTTTTATGGAGGAAAAAATCGTCACCCACATATATAGAGACACACACATACACACACAGACAGACATCATTGTAAAAATAGCAAAAACGTGTTGTGGTTTGTGGTGACCTTAATTTGTGCTTATTCACTGAAAACTCACTATCACAATTTTGGACCGAAAACATTACCTCCTTTACCAATGTATGTAGGTTGGCGGGAGGTAACAAGGCTAAGCGAGTTTTAAAACTGAATGTAGAATGGAAACGTAATTTATAGGGAACTCCCAGAAAAACAAAGAAAATTTACTTTTTTAGTACGTTCATTAGTCATTTCTAATTACATCATCGTTATGCAAGGGCCGTAAATAAATGTGAAGAAAAAAATATTAAAAATAATTGCCGATACATTGATGTCCAGATAAAAGAATTGTGAGAATGTTAGGAAGATTTATATTATTTATAATTTATAAAGATTAAAGAATTTAAACAGTTTATTAATATTTGTACAATACTTTTGCATTGTTTAAAATAAAAATTAAAATAAATTTTATGAATACCATTTTAAACTTTATCAAAACTAACAAAATTCGCGCTATTTTAATATTTCTGATGGGACATGAGCACTAAAATTACTAGTTTGTAGACAAGTTATAACTAAATTCATATCAATATTTCTTAATATTGCAATGACATATGGTATTGAAAATGGCGGAGTAGTTGTAGTATCATGTGTTTATGTGTGACTCTAATATTTGTTTACTGGTGTTTACGCGGTTTTAGTGCTATATTAAAAATAAAAACATGTTTATCAATCTGATCTCACACAATGTCAAGTGTATAAGTATTTTTAATTTATGTGCATAAGTTAAAGATTGTTTCTAAATTCTGTTTAGAAGGAACTACAGTGTTTTGGGCGTACCTATGAACATATTTAACGTGAAATGGAAGCCTGGGTTTATCTGCTATGGTAATAGCGTCGTCTAAATTTGACTCCCGGTCCTGACAGAGATGTATAGAAGGAGGGTAAAGGTAGGAACATAAAGATATGAGTACTTTATCTTTGCTTTGATGATGCATTTGTCTGGTACATCTGGTGCATTGCAACATGAACCAGATTGAAGGAATTTAGTATTTAGTACATGAGGGTATAGTTGATTGAAAGTAATATGCTAATAGTGGCACGCAATGAAGTTTATGGAATTCATTCATAAAGTTTTATGATCTCGACGTAGCTGAAAGCAAATGTTATGCCAGTATACAGTACAGTCCAAAATGTAGTTACATCTGACATCGCTCAGTGAAATATAATCATTTATTGCTATTTGTCACAAGCTGTTGTCTTCTCTTTAAATATTAATCTTTACACGAATATTGTGTGAATCTTCTTTTCTTGGTGTCATTGTTCTTTGTTTTTGTGATTTTGAATAGATTCATTACTTTCAATAATTAAATAATTGTAACTTGTATAAATATTTGTCAGGGCTGGCAAAAACACTGAGTAGTTTTTTTATGTTTTATTGGTTTTTTTTGGGCTTTATTTATTTATGTATATATTGCATTAATTATACATTATAAATTAAATGTGCCATTCAAAATGACATTCTTTTTCACATTAGTGCGTTTATCTGCCACCTCGTCTGTCACTTTTTTAAACTAATACGCAAAAGTGACCAAATTAGCTAATAAGCGATAGCTTGTCACTTTTTCGCACTAATGTAAAAAGCGAAAGTTCTAATTTATAATTCATTAATTGCTTCTTGTTAAATTTAAATGGAATTAGAAAAAGCCTAATATTAATATTAAATTAAATATTAAATTTAAAATTTCGATATTCTTACTATACTAATAAATTTATAAAACATAGGTTTGGGGCCCGCCTGTTGATGGGGCCCCAGGCAATTGTCCATTTTACTCATAGGTTAATGCGCCACTGACCATTACCATTGTAATAAATTTGACTTACTATTAATAACAGTACTCTTCATGTAAGAATAACATTGCGCAATAAAAATTCGTTTATAGGTAGTTGAATTCACTCTATAATCTGTGCTAACACCTACTTGAAAACTATATTTTTCTGCATCAAGAAACGCACATGTAAACAAGACCATTATTCTAGCCTTTTTCGATAGTTTTTTTTTATAACATTATTGATAAATCACGTAAATCAACAAGAGACACAAAAATGCTAAAATACACGCCAACGTATACGAACTATGTTGACAGTCCATATTATTTATTTATACAGAGTTATGACATACGTCGGCTTATGAAGCGATTTCATAACCTGTGTGGCAAAAAGAAACTACTTCAATTACGTATGTCGTCAAGAATCATACACTTTTATTGCGCATTACTATTTGAACATGAAGAATACTATATGTATGTGACGATCTGAAATAAACTCAAATGTAATTGAATCAGTGAGTGGAAGAACAGTATAAGTTCAAAGATTTCTATTTTGAACTGAGATAGCCAAAATTTTAAAATCTAAAGATTCACCAATCAGTGAAAGATAAGCTTAAGTACTGATTTTAATTCTTGAATAAAAATTCCTCTTACCATACGGCGACGTCCTCTGAAACCCAGTATCATACGCCCTCCACCCTCCCATCATCATATTCTGCGCGTAGAACTGCCCCGTGAGTCCGTGATGGGGGTTGGCAACTCCTAGGGAGTGCGCCCCCGTGTACCCGGGGTCCGCGTGCCAGCTGGACGTTTGGGGAGGAGCGCTGAAGTGGCCGCTATTGCTGCCGCTGTACTGACCGGGCACCCCTACGGCCCCCACGGCTCGACTACTCGGCACGTAGACGGGGGGTTGTTGCGGGAGGTGTTGGGGGTAGCTGCTGTCCGGGTAGGAGGTTGATGGTGAGGGGAACATGACGGTTACATCTATGGCTGCAAGAGAAAGATACAGTTAGTTTTTTGATTTTTTGTTGAACAAATTTTGGGTCATTCAAACTTAATAATTCTTCAGATATATAACACAAACATAATATTTTTTAAATGCGAACATATATTGAAATAGGTTCATCTTTTTTCTATTTTATATGCTTTTCAACGATGTATAACAAGTCTATATTCTTCTTTTTACCTCTCGCTAAGAGAGGTATTGGATTCATGCTAAAAATCGCATATCCAGATTTTATTGAATAAGCACGTTTTAAGGTCCCTACAATCCGATTTTAACATTTTTACGATGATGTCTGTGTGTGTGTGTGTGTGTGTGTGTGTGTGTGTGTGTGTGTGTGTGTGTGGATGTGTGTGTGTGGGATGTTGGAAGGACGGTTACTCAAAAACTATAAGACTTAAAATTTGTTTAACAACGTATTTCCCAATCGGACATTCATGGGAAGATCTGAAAAGGTTTTGGTAACAATTGGACAACCGGAAGTAGAAGATTCTTGAAAAAAAATCTTCTAAATATTATTTTTTGAAAATTTATCTTGATAATATTAAAGAAAAATAAATTCTCTTTCTGATACATTTAAATATTTTTATACATATTTTATAGATTTAGAGATAAAAGGAATATAATATATAAAATAATGTTGTAATTAATTTTACAACCGAAAGGATGCCATGGAAAATAGTTGATAATTTAAATTATTTGTAACTGACAGATAAATGTCAGTGTCAGAAATAATGAGTAATGAATTAAAAATGTACTTGGAGAATCTCTTAGTTCTTGATCTGTGACTATTATGGAGATGACAAGTCTAGGTTGAAGGACTTAAATTTGTTTCAAACATTATGGGACAATGTACACCAGTACTGTAGACTAGAGTAACTTTGAATTGCGAAAAAGCTATCAAATTCTTCTCAAGTAAGTTGTAAATATTGACAAAATCGGAGTGCAATCTATCCGTCACTTTATTAAAGGGAATTAAGGTTATTTAGATATAACAAGTATGAAAAAATAAAATGTAAAAGAAGATATATAAGAATAGATGCACAATCCAGATATATACATTTTAGACCGCCCAAAATTAATGTTTTTACTAGAAGAATATGAAGAGAAAGTAAACAAAGTTGTTCGAATTGAAAATTGCTGTTACCAGCCTAATATTTATATATGGTAAACTCTACTTTGTAATTTATTGTAACATAATTTATGGTAAAATATCTTCATGTTGAGACATGCTATTATTGAATAATAAAGAAGTTTATACGTCATAGATTTATATGAATATATTATTTGTATTTATAAAAATAATCTTTGCTTTATGCATACAGCCAGGTAAAATATACGGCGAGAGGTTATGTGCTGGCCACATCAGATTTTTAATACATGAATAAAGGAAGAATTATTAAGTTATTGGGGCGAAGATATTGAAAATTATTGAAAAAGATGAAAAAATCAGTTATAGATCATCATTTGTTTATTTTAATTCTGTCTATTAATTAAGTTCTCAAAATTATTTTTAGTCATTTAGTTTCGGATTTATCGGCGTTATAGCTGGCTTTGAGACACAATTCGAAAAATGTGGTTCAATACGTTTTCTGAAGTATATAAACTTGAAAAATAAGTATAAATAAAATAAATAACACTAGAAACAAACAATTGAAGATATGTAATTGATTTTTTCATTTGCTTTTAACAGTTTTTACTTTTTTCATCCCAATAAATTAATAATTCATCTTTTATTCATGTTTGAAACAAAAGAATGCAGACTTCTTATACATCGTTGAAAAGCTTATAAAATAAGGAAAAGGATTATTTTCACGTAAGTTTTAAACATACATGTCCATCAGCTTTTTAAAAAAACTGTAATAACTGTTGTAGCTCCTGAAGAAGACACATTAGGTGTCGAAACCGGTAGAGGTGGAAATAAATAATAATTGACTGATATCCAGTAATTTCTTCTTCCCAATCACCTTTCCAGTCAAGAAGTTTTGCAGCCATTATTTTCAACATCTGTTCCCATTTAAAAAATATTATATTTGTGTTATATCTCAATAATTTTTAGGTTTTGAAAAAATCTAATTACACTACGATATTTTACGTAAAAAACTATATAAAAATTATTTAAACACTTTTTCATTATCTCTCATAATAAACGAGATGCGAGGTATTTTCAAAATAAACGAAGTCAAGTTTTAACTACAAAGTAACTCAAAAACAAAAATCGATAGAAAATTCCTGTGGTATTAAATTTGTCTCAAAATTTAGCCTATAAAGATTTACATCAATTTTCTGTAGCGTGCATAAGAAGAAAGTTTTTCATATAAGGAAATCGAATTTGTTCCACTCTGTATTTGAGATTATTCTTTGGTCAACCTGCTGAAGGCTATCTTAAATTCATAACTGAATAAAACTTTTTGCATTCTATTCATTTACACATGCAATCAACAAGAAAAAAGGCAAAAGTGGCGCTCTAAGCCTAATGACCTTCAAAAGGAACTCTTTGCGGTAGATATATTTTGATGTATAATTGAGTTAAACGTGGCTATAAATATAATTTAACATAACCTAATCTAACTCAAAAATCACGCCCCCAAAACTCGAGAACATAGCTTTATGAAAATTCGATGTGAAGAATAGAATGCAATAGGTTTTATTCAATTTTGAGATGAGGACAGTTTTCTGTAGGTTCACCCAATATTTTTAATTTCTATATAATAGATATTTATGACATTCACAAAGTCGGTACAGAATATTTTGCATTAAAATGTTAATTATACTGCATAGTTCAGAATTTTCGTACACATAAAAACTATTAAAATCTTCGATTTTTTTAAGTGACTAGGTTTTATTGAAGGAAATATGCATAAATTTCTGCGCTTTAAGTTTCGTATTAACTTAAGACATAAAAAATATATTATGTTGTATATAATAGCTTTCAGCAAAAGTTATTTTTAAAAGTGTAAAAGAACTACAGAATCGTAAAATGAATGATTTAAAAATTAAGTATCTATTATCCATTACATTGCCTTTTCATGTTTCTTCTTTATAATGGCTGATAAAGTAACTGAAAATTTATAAATACAACGAAAACAAATAATAAAACAAATCTGATTTATTTTCTTCTTGCATTTAAAAGGCAGAAAATATATTTTAATTCTTTTCCATATATTAAAAACTGTCACGTACAACCTTTTTTAAATAAGAGAACTGTACTTAAATATACAGTAGTCGTTATACCAAGAAAATTTAACTATTATGATGGTCACGCAAGAATTATTGAAAATAAAATACATAGTTTATATATTTTAGAATTTTATTTTAAAATATTCAAAACTAATTTCTGGGAGATTTAAAGACTGCCAAAGCTGATAAACTAATTATTACAGAACTTAAAAATCTCAAACTAATATCAGGTTGATTTAAAAATTATCAAATTATAAATTGATTTGAAATTGTTCTCTGGTTAATTCCATATTTTGAATGATTAACAATTTTTTTCTATTTTGGTGTCTGAAAACACGTCGTTAAGAAGATCTATAAATGCACTGTTTTTGGAGCTTTTGGTTTTCTTATTGATGAATGACATATAATCTGAAATTGCTATCATTGAACAAGAAATTTTCTTCTATGAAGTTCAAATTGTTAGCGGGAAGCGTTACCAACATAACTGATAAAAAATACCAAGCAATATTTTTGACGTCGCATTTTTAAATAATCTAATAGAATTCTAAAATTACCTCATTATAAAAAAAACTGTTGTGCTGGCCAGTACCTCTCGCCATTTTAATTTTATGTTGCATATCCGCGAGCAGTCATCTGACTTTGTTGGCCTTGGCAAGCAAATATGGGGGCTCGTGTCAGAATGACAGCTAGTAATAAAGTACATAGGCGTCAAGTATTATAATTTTTCATTCAAAATATCATAATTTTCTACCCATAAGAATATGGAATATGAAAATTATGACATATGACAATTGTGACATCTGTGTAAATAACTACTAGTCGTCATTCTGACACGGATCCCGATATCTGCTTGCCAAGACCAACAAATTCACATGACTGCTCGCGCCCTATATGTAACGAATTTAACATTTCTTGTACACACAAATAATTGAAATTGTATCTCTTCTTTCGTTCTATGACTCTTCTAATATGTTCAAAATCTTCAAATTTGTTGACGGTATTAACAGTATTTCTTAAGGATATATGTAATATTAATATACTTATAATTTATATAATATTTAATTAATAATACAATATAATAAATGTACTAGTACCTCCCAGAAAAATTTCCCAGTAATGTTAGTAAAACTGCTGATTATTCTGGTATTATTATATATCATATCTCTACACCTATAAGAGATATAATAAAAAAATTAAATGTATCAGATAGAGAATTTAATTATCTTTATTATTTGTAGTAACATGAATTTCCAAAAATAATATTTAGAAATTTTTTTTTAGCAACTACCACTTCCGGTTATCCAATTGTTACCAGAACCTATTCAACTCTTTTCATTACTGTTAGATTGAGGAATCCGTTGTTACACAGGTCTTTAGTCTTATAGAAGTTGAGAAATCGTATTTACAACATCCTAACACACACACACACACACACACACACACACACACACACACACATACACATACACATACATACACATACACACACACAGACATCATCGTAAAAATGTTGTAATAGGATTCTAGGGACCTTATATGTGATGTGATTTTTTGCATGAATCCAATACCTCTCTTAGCGAAAGGTAAAAATAGTATAAAAAACATGTTTCATAAGGCTTATTATCACACTCATTCTTTGTAAAACTCATACATTAACAAATTGCCTTATGAATTTAATATACTATTTTAACTAACTTAACTTTCGCAACTTAATTTCAAATGACACATAAATAACTATTTGAACTGATAGTGCAAATTTTGTTTTCCACAGCTCACCTGATTTTCTTATTTTTAATAATTTTAGCGTTGCCCCCGCAAATATACATAATTAATTTCAAAATTTTATTACATTTTTGATACATCATGCACCTTTTTAAGTAATATGCTGTTATACTCTTAGACACAATATTGTCAGACTAGTCTAGCTGGTGAAAAATTACAAAACAATATTTATCTATTTTAAAACTACCAAATGTGTGACATTTATTCGCTTTTGATGATATCTTTATTAAGCAAGAGAACGGGCAGTTTTGCCAGCATATCTATTACACAACATAACAATGTCTTAACTACAGAACTGTTGTTATCAGGAAAATGGGTTAACGTTGATAATGGCTAGTAATCAGTCGGGCACATATATAATTAATGTCACGCTGCTGGTAGCAGCACAGTGATAAGGCGATAGCCGATAAGGGTTGATAAGCGCTATCATAGCTACTCGAGTTTAGCATTTAGCTACACAGGGGAGTTATCACTACGCGTGGCAGTCAACCGTGATGGTGATTTTAAACCTAGACAGGTGATTTCGATGATGCGCTGGACGAGTATACTATGAAAAAATATAATACGAGTATTCTTTGTAAATTTTTATGTCATTTAATTTAAGAATGGGGTAGATGGCGCTTGAGAACCGACCATTTTAATAACTATTAGATGTTAAATCAAAAATTTATATTCGGGAAATAAATTTTGTTCAGTAACAGATTAAATTTAAATTAAATTTTAGAGGATGTTTTCGAATTCAAAACACATATATTTAGAGGTGAAGAAAATATTTTGTTATTTCAATATGTTATTTAATAATAGTATATTGAAAGATAATTGGACATTATAATACGTGTTTTCATACTATTTTTCCTATTTCATTTTCATTTATTTTAATTTTAAAATACATGAAAGAAATATTAAAATATTAAGTTGGTAACCCTGACAGTTTCAATAAACATTTGAAATTGAATTTATTTTCATATTTTGACAACAGTTATTTAGAATTTAGGTTAGAGTTAAACTTTATATTTATGAATCTACAAATAAATACTTTCAATTTTAATATAAAAGAGTGCTTCACTGTTTGATGTAAATATTTTACAATAAAAATAAATCAACTAAAATGATATTTATTTAACACTTATACTAACTAATTGTCAGATTCACAATTTGTACAAGAACAATGTCACAAAATTCACTTTATGAACGTGAAATAGGAAAAAAACATTCTAAATTATGGGCTCTCACAATAAAATAGATTCGCCAAGCATCTACTATCAACAGTATCAACATTCCACAAAGATATCATTGGCCCACAAAGATAAATGTCAAATTTATTATCGAAAAAGAACTTTCATTATAGATTATGATATTATTATTTATTCTTCAACCATCTTCAACATTGAATTGAATTATTTTTAATGCATCTTTAGTTTTCCCAATAGGGTATTAAACATAAATAAAATTTCTCATATATTAGTTTAATTTATTGTACCTTGGATGCATTAGTTACAAAAAATAATAATTCTGCGATAAAAATTGTATTTGAGAAAAAGTTTAAATTAAAATTAAAGTTTGCATCGTTTTGATACGGTCTGTTGTACCGTGGACAATTGACCGGTCAATTGATCCAACAATATTTCACGGTACAGTCAAATAATCTAAATGGAACCGCCATAATAAATTAATGAATCGCATAAAAATTGTAGAATTAGTAAACTTTACTTAATAATTAATTTTAATTAAGACATTAAAAGATATAATGACGTTAGCATTTGACATTACTATTATGAAACACCGCTAGATGGCGAAGCAGTACTATATGATTTGTTACTAAAAGATATTTTTTTAGTAATATGTAGTAAGTACTCATTTTAAAGCTTTATAATTATAGTGATATTCTATTTTTTAGCATAACCTCCAAACATAAAAAGCAGGGACCTGAACCGAAATGTATTTATGGTTCAGGTTCGGTTCAGGTTTAGGAAATAAATGTCGATTCATATTTAGCTTCGGTTCAAGCAAATAAAAATTATAAGGGTTCATTGATTTTGAGTGCGGGTTCGAATTTCGGTTTAGAGCAATAAATGAATTTACTAATTTTAAAATCATGTTAAAAATTATTTTTGATTGTATATTTAACTGACCTCTGAACCTAATAGGTTCAGGTTTATTGACCTTGGTAAATAAAGGATTGATTCGGGTTCAGGTGTATGAAAAATTAGGGTTTTCGGTTCAGGTTCGGGTACAGTTTCAGGTCCCTGATAAAAAGCTATAAATGAAATGTCAACTTAATTGTTTACTACGAACACATTCGAAGTATTTAGATATGGTAGTTGTTTGAAAGTTTTGCGATATTTACTTTATGTTGTTGTTGGTGATAATATTTAATAACGATTAAATAGTAACAAGAATATCTAAGAAAATGTTTTGACTTTTCATTTATTACTAAACCATTTAAAACTTGAAATATTCTGAGAAGTCAATTCGGTTTTATGATATAAATAGCATTTAGTAATGAACAAATTTATGAGTAAAGGGTGGAAGGTGGAAGCAACAGAATGCACTTAGAATTGATTTATAATTATCCGCTATTTCATTGAATGTTAATTATTTATTTACGATTCGTAACTTTAAGCTTTACAAATATATTCACTTACCAACTTTAGTTTAAAAGTACTGTTAGTTTCTCCTTCGTTTCCTAAATTTTAAATTCACTGTATGCATCGGCCACAAAGAGAAAAACAAGTGGGTAAAGAAGGCCGTATCACGAGTGATAACCGCGACAATGTTAGGAGTGATAGTAGATTTTCCTTTGTGTGTCGCAGCTATGCTGGTGATAAGAGTACACAAATAACGAATCTAACGTTAACTGTTATCACTACCAGGCGATAGGCGCCGCCATGTTCGTGTGGGTGATAAGGGGCATAGCCCTAATGGGGCCCCAACGTTAAGACAACCGAAAGGTTTTAGAGGTTAGGATTAAAATGTTAAGACTGAGGTATGAAATTCATCTGAAGGCAATTAAAAATGTTAAAAGTTTGTAGATTCAAAAAAAGAGAATAAATTTCAAAATACATACTTTAAAAAGAATAGATATAGTACTTGTAGCCAAAAAATATGGGTACATCTGATAATTAAGGGTAAAGTAATAATAAACAACTAACATTTAAAATTACTTGGTCCAGTGTTTTCATCTCTGGTTAAATAAACTGTCTAAATGTCAGTTTAAACAGATATGAAAATATCGGGTCTTAATGGGTGGTAGCAAGAATAGTGGTTAGGAAATAACTAGGAAGGAAATGACTACCAGAGTTTTACTCTGTCGATCGTTTATGATTTATTTTATAGAAAAACTTCAAATAACAGTTACAGAAAAATTAATTGTATGCAACAATTTGAAGTATTTTTATCTAAAATAAACCATAAAAGATTGACAGAGTTAAAAAACTGTTAGTCATCTCCTTCATAGTCATCTCCTTATCACCATTAATCTACCACCATATGAATTTAATATTCAATTCTTCGAAAAAAAACCTCTTCTGGCTTTGGTAACGACTTGACAAACTCACTGGCTCATATTCCGAGCGCACTTTAAAAAAATAACGCTTTTATGGATCGTGTTTTTACATTACATTCGTATGAGGAATGTGCTGCATAAAAGCGCTTTTATTATAGAAGTGCGCACGGAATATGGGCCTATGTATACTTTCTATTGATTTTTATCTAAAACATTACTAGAAACTAATTTCTAAATTTGCAAATTCTCTACAGCCGATTAACATGGTTTTGATGATTTGTCTCTATAATCCATTCTACAAAAGTTCGACAGGGTTCAAAGGAATCAAGGGTAAACAGTGGCAAAAATGCAAGGTTCAATTTTATTTTATTTGGTTTTTACAAATAAACGAGTGTACCTATAGTTTTTGATAGTTTTGAAGTCGTCTCGTTTAATAAGTTTTAGAAATATAATGAAATATCAATAATATCGTGTATTTTGAACATTCATGCATCATGTTGTTTCGAATCGAAGAAAAATTGCTTTCTATTGTCTGGAAAATATTTTTTCGTAATATGATTTAACAGAACTAAAGACAAAAGTGAAAAGGTGTCCTTAACGGCCGGCGGCCGTTAAGATTTAAAACGGACACATAACAGCATAATGAGAGCTGTTGTCCCGGAAAAAATATACTTAAACTACAAAAAAATTGTCAATATGTCAGGAGAGAGAATGTTCAAAAGATATTCCTAAACGTCTTAATTTTATGTCATTGCGAAAAATCTTGAATGCCATACGGCCGATATGCAAACAAATTCTTGGATATAAAAAAAAATATTTTTTTTACTAATCAAAAGGTGTATAATACTGTATATTACTTTCATTAAGAATTATATGAGTTTTTGTAGCACGAATCCAAAAAAAGCAAAACAGTTTAACTACTTTCACTTTGTATAATTTCATAATAATAGTTGTGCATTATTTTATTTAATTCCTGCAGACTTTATGATATATATTTTATGCATGTAGATAATTCATAAATGAAGCCGAAGCATCAGGAAAAACAAAATGCGAGTAATTTTATCTTATCCATATTGTTTTATCTTTATGTTTTTACATTTTCTAGAAAAACATTGTATTATTTCATTTTACGACTATTTAAATGTTGTTGGTTATGAAGTTTAAGTACAGGGCCTTATGAAAAAATTATCTTTAAAGAAATGAAAAAGAAAATGAATTTGCTTATAATTCACAGAAAATTTCTTTCCGCCAATTCGAAGCACTTGGTTCAAATTGAAAGACTTGCAGTTTCTGCAAAGGTCTGAGATACAGAAAATGAAAAAGCAGAAATTATAGGTACAGGAATGGAAGATTAACATACCATGGGGAAGTTGTGTCATCATAATTTTCAGTGAAACTATGAAGTAAGTAATTTCGATAGGGCCAGGAAACGATTGAGGATAATCTAAAGTCCGCAAATTTCGTAGAAAATAAAACGAAAATGATTGAAAAGTTGATTTTAACAGAACGTAGAATGAAAGTTTTAGTCATTGCAGATTTCAGAAGCAACTAAATAAAATATTACTTTATTCAATTGAGGAACTTTTAGCAAAAACAAACTTAGTCCATTTTTACCTTCCGTCACCTTTAGGTATTGAAGGTATTGTCTTTGGTCACCGTAGAATACAATTTTACTATTTTTCCGATGATGTCTGTATGTGTGTGTATTTGTATGTATGTATGTGTGTGTGACGAAAGTTTCTCCGTCGATAACTCCAACACTACAATTCTAAAAATTATAATTCTTTCGTATTCCTCTTCGTTACATCCATATGATGAGCTGATTAGATTTTAGTTATAATTGGTTAACCGGAAGTACTTTCATTTGAAGTTCTTACACAGTTAAATATCATTTTCTACATTTTGTTATTATAAATATTAAAGAATATTTTATTCTTTACATGGGTTTGATTACATTTTTACCTCTCGCTAAGAGAGGTATTGCATTCATGCTAAAAATCGCATATCCAGATTTTATTGAATAAGCACGTTTTAAGGTCTCTACAATCCGATTTTAACATTTTTACGATGATGTCTGTGTGTGTGTGTGTGTGTGTGGATGTGTGTGTGTGTGTGTGTGTGTGTGTGTGTGTGTGTGTGTGTGTGGGATGTTGGAAGGACGGTTACTCAAAAACTATAAGACTTAAAATTTGTTTAACAACGTATTTCCCAATCGGACATTCATGGGAAGATCTGAAAAGGTTTTGGTAATAATTGGACAACCGGAAGTAGAAGATTCTTGAAAAAAAATCTTCTAAATATTATTTTTTGAAAATTTTTCGTGGTAATATTAAAGAAAATTAAATTCTCTATCTGATACATTTAAATATTTTATTATATATTCCATAGATTTAGAGATAAAAGAAGTATAATATATAAAATAATCTGTTGTAATAAATTTGACAGCCGAAAGAATGCCATGAAAAATAGTTGATAATTTAAATTATTTGTAACTGACAGATAAATGTCAGTGTCAGAAATAATGAGTAATGAATTAAAAATGTACTTGGAGAATCCCTTAGTTCTTGATCTGTGACTATTATGGAGATGACAAGTCTAGGTTGAAGGACTTAAATTTGTTTCAAACATTATGGGACAATGTACACCAGTACTGTAGACTAGAGTAACTTTGAATTGCGAAAAAGCTATCAAATTCTTCTCAAGTAAGTTGTAAATATTGACAAAATCGGAGTGCAATCTATCCGTCACTTTATTAAAGGGAATTAAGGTTATTTAGATATAACAAGTATGAAAAAATAAAATGTAAAAGAAGATATATAAGAATAGATGCACAATCCAGATATATACATTTTAGACCGCCCAAAATTAATGTTTTTACTAGAAGAATATGAAGAGAAAGTAAACAAAGTTGTTCGAATTGAAAATTGCTGTTACCAGCCTAATATTTATATATGGTAAACTCTACTTTGTAATTTATGGTAACATAATTTATGGTAAAATATCTTCATGTTGAAACATGCTATTATTGAATAATAAAGAAGTTTATACGTCATAGATTTATATGAATATATTATTTGTATTTATAAAAATAATCTTTGCTTTATGCATACAGCCAGGTAAAATATACGGCGAGAGGTTATGTGCTGGCCACATCAGATTTTTTTATTCATATTCAGTAAAGTGTTAAAAAATGTTGCAAATAAATAAATATTTCTTTTTAGATTAGACTATCTCAAAAAAAAATAATTGTGAAAAATAGAAAGTAATGACACAAAATAAAATACATAATATGTCAAGTTATATATAGAAGTGTATTTTATTTAAATATATTTCAGTAAGAAATAGATAAGATACATAGGTATATTAAAAAAAAAAAAACATAAATCCGCGAGCTATGCTAACATTGCTAACCATGGAAACTGCTAATATATTTAGATAATTCAAATTGACAGATGTTAGTGTCAATGAATAGAAAATGAATATGGCAGAGAGGTGAGGATGTTGAGATGGATGTTGGGGAAGACACGGAATGGTAGGATAAGGAATGAGAGGATAAGGGAAATGGCTCGAGTAATAGAAATTTCTAGAAAGATACAAGAGAGACGATTAAATTGGTTTGGATAATGTAGGAGAGATGAATAATATATTGGAACAAAAATGAACAAAGGTAGACCAAAGAGAAGATAGAAGCGTCCGGTATTGCGGAAGACTTGAGAGAAAAGGAACTGAATAAAGACGACAAGCAAAATAAAAATGAGTGGAAGAAGAAAATCAAGAATAGCGACCTTTAACGAATGAGAAAAACGAAAAAAGGAGATTAAGATGTCAGTGTCAAGTGCAATTTACATAGTTTGTTTATGAAATAATTTTACTGGAAATATAGAATCTTTTGCAAGAAAATTTATGTATGGAATTTGTACATAATACAAAGAATTGGCGGAAGGTAATGTGCTGGTCACATCAGATTTTTTGAATTTGAGATAATCGAAGAAAAAACTTTCTAGCTTCCACACTTTTATATATTTCTGTAATTTAATTTAACTCAGGATCGTGTTTAAATACTAGCATATTATTTACTGGATGGGTGGATGTTAAAAAATAACCATTTTTATAGAACGTTTTTGTATGCTTAAAATGTAATACCTTATGAACACGATACTTTTTGTGAGAAACAGTTGTACCTGCCAAACTGTTTGGCACCGTTGAAAGTACCTACATGCAGCTAATATGTGTAACTTAGTTGTTTCTGCCAAAAGCTCTTCATTTGTTTTCGTTTATGGTTAGGTAGATAACATTTTAATTTACCCAGTTGGAGAATGATCAACAAGGTATCAACTATCTAAGAATATGAGAACCAGAGTTTGACATTTTAAATTAGTTTAGAATTTATGCAACCCCTTTCAAATTTGTCAATCTTATCTTCTTATTAAACCATCCCTCCTTTGAATTATCCTTGTTCTTTATACCTTGTCCTATCCTATCCTTAATTACAGTGTCCATTATCTAGGCGCCGAGTTCAAAGCACGGTGCTCGGCACTCAGAAGCACTCAGCTTTGCTACCGCCGTTGCCGCTGCCGCGGTATCTTATCATCCTCCGACGCCGTCTGCGGCTCTCATTAGTGCGTCACGTGGTTGCCTCGCTGAGCAATGCCAGCAGGAATGCCGAGAGATGTGCATGTACGAGATGTAAGCAGAAGCTAAGTAATTGAGAAGAGATAGAGATTGAATAATTAAACAAGGAATAAGGTAGTGGATGGATGATGCTTAGTGAGCTATACAACGTGTAAAGTTTGTAATTGTTGCGAGAGGATCTAAAAATTCGAATATACGAGTCTATGACTAATAAGGAGTGGTCGCGACGGTGGATTTACCGATTTGGATAAAATTTTGTGAACCAACTTATTGTTGGAGGTGCCAATTCGGTGTTTTATTCGAAGATTTTGATAGTGATGACATGCTTGTACCGCAGACTGCGCTTACTAGACGTCACCACACGAATACCTACTCAAAGTTTTCATGTTTAAGTAAAGTATATTGAATCTGCTTATTACTACAATAAGTAAAATAGCTGAGCTTGAGAATGTCTTCAATGCCCGAATATTCAAAACCAAAATATTCCAAACCACATGTAACTTCCTTATACCAGATATATTTACTTCGGTACTAAAACTGTCAAGCAATCGGAAACTACTACCCGGATATCTAAGTATCCGGATAGTTTTATTGGCAGCTAAATAGAAAACTAGAGAAGAAAATCGAAGTAGATACACTAAGAAATTAGTTGTGATTCTGAGGTACTCGGTTAGGTTTTATTGAGGTATACCTCTTGTAAAGTTTGGTGTAAGAGAAATACTAAAATTTTGTACACAAAATGCCTATAGTAAACAACAGTTCCCATGGAAATCGATGGAATGTGTATGTAAGCAGAAGCTAAGTATTTAATTGTGAGAAGAAAGAGAGATTGAATAATTAAAGAAATTACGAGAGTGTGTGTATGATCATTTGGTGAGCAACGTGTAAAGTTTGCAATAGGATATGTAATTAATTACTGATCGAAAAGTTATATAAGCTTCTATATTTTGTACCCCCTAATTCTTAAACTTTATATTTCTCACGAAATAGCAAGTACATGTTTATATATAAAACCTATGTTAAAATTGTACGTCGGTTCGAATCTACAGGCCGGATGTGTTATAAAAATATTAAAACAACATGCATTTGAATACACTTGAGTATACAGATGACTTGATCAATGATTAGTTGTTTACCTATTGAACCATTTTCCATAATAGCAGTGGTATAAGTAGAACTCTTGGCCCCCTATACGAAAAAAATTCTGGGCTCACCTGATTTACAACGTCCCAATCTTGTAAAAATTGTAAACTTAGATAACGTTATAGTGAAACGTTATTTATGTTACGTTTACCATAACGTTATTTTGTAATTATAACGTTATTAAAAAATATATATAAATGAAACGGTATTATAACGTTACCGGGTATCGTTACCATTTGATTATAAACACCTATTCCATTGTTGTATTTATTTTTTT
Source organism: Harpalus rufipes (assembly GCA_951394225.1). NCBI lineage: Eukaryota > Metazoa > Arthropoda > Insecta > Coleoptera > Carabidae > Harpalus > Harpalus rufipes. The sequence goes on along the minus strand of OX596286.1, from coordinate 22,726,860 downwards.
AATTCCGGAGGGAAAATAGAAACAGATAATAATAATTATCATAATAAGTTTTTTTTTGTGCGATTGGTCATTTTCTTTATTGGAATCAAAATATTTTGACTGAAATTAAGTATTTGTTTGTTGTAGTCAAAACTGTTAGTATAATGTTAAGTGAATAATCGTAATAATAAATTAATGATTTTTTTAAGTCTATATCTAAAATATTTCTCCGGCATTCGAACAGAACAAAAATACAGTACGACTTAATAAGGTCGGCCATGGGGGTGTAGGTGCAGGAAAATAAATTTATGAATAATCCCCTTTAGAAATTAAAAATTCGCTTACACAATACTTATAATTCGCTTTCAATTGACATTTTTATGTGCATAGCTCAGTGGAATAGTTTCGTTTTTGTGCAGCTTCAAGAACCTTATCCGGCCCCATCTTCTTGTTTTTTGTATTTATAGTGGCAGAAATCACAATCAGTTTATATTTTCTTTTTTTTAATTTAAACTTTATGTAAATCTAGAGTTCAGCAGAAAATCGAAGGGCCCCTAAGCCTTTGGGTCCCTATGCGACGGCATACACAAATTTGTGCCACTGAGGGTTAGTGACGTGGCAATTATTGGTTTATAATATAGACGTAGTGACGTAGAAATATGACTGATTTATAACAAAACAAATACTTACTCAGGGAAATTGAAGACTCGCTCCGTAAGGGTTGTACCTTTGATGTGATACTTTCTTCAGTAGCACAAAAACACAAAATTAAAATGTTGTGGAAGAAGAAGAAAAAATTATAAAATATACTACTTATGAAGTTTTTAGTCTTCAAGTTATATTAAAGTTATAAAAACTTTGAATAAATGGTTGTTATTTAATTGTAATGTAATCTAGTACATAATAATTATAATATTTTCCTGATTGATAACTATTTAAGTTCATATCATTTCCTGTTTGTTAAATTAATACGCATAATTTTCGCCAGATTGCGAATTATTTAAAATTTACAAACAATGTAAATAAATAATTAAAGAAATATGCTCTTCTTTCTGTCAACATAATTGCCAAATTTTTAGGAAATATAATCCGAAATTAGCGTCAGAAATATTCGAAGCCCAAGAAAAATGCGAAGTAAATGAACATGAACGGCATAATTCGTCAACAAATCCTTCATGATGATGTTGTGACACTAGTGTGAACACACAATTAAAATATTTGCAGCAACCCCTCTGTTCTATATTTACTACGTGTTGAAGTAAAATGACACCCTGGGCGGAAGCCCGAGCACGACACGTGCTGGGTCGAATAGCAAAGGATAAATTACCACACGAGACATTCAGAAACACACCTTTAATGTTCACTTAGTGTGGCATTAGTTGTAATTAAAACATACATGAAAGAATTAAAGTTCACTTGTAATACAAGTCAACGACGACTACGAGTACTTACCCACACAGAGCTAGTGCTAGTGCTTTACCGTACCATAATATACCTTTTCAATTTCAACTTCATTTTCAGAAAATTAATTAATTTTTTCTGAAATTGAATTTACTTTTTCTGAAATTAAAGTTGAAACGATACAGTATAAACCTTTAAACAGAAATAACTAGAAATGCTTACAATTGTCAACTTGGCAAGCACGTATTATGGGATAAAAAAATCAGCAAAATTGGTAACTGTATGAACAAACAAAAAAATACAATGAACTTTGAAGTAGAACAGTCAGAAAGGTATCAATTTCCAAGCGTTAAGGGCAAGCGAAAAAAAATCTGATGTGGCCAACACAATACCTCCCGATATTTACCTATGGGATCTCATTGCCGCGAACCTGATGTCTGGTCGCGAATCTGGGGATTCCGATTCAATCCCAATTAACGCCAAATAATTCGAATTTTAAATGGCATAATATTAACCCTTGTGGTAAACGCCCGCACAATACAAATATGTCATCATCATTACCGAAATGTGTGTAGAAATCAGAAATTGCACTTGACACTGATATCTTCTTTTTCTTTAGCTTTTCTCATTTGTTAGGGGTCGCTGTTTTTTATTTTTTTCTTCCAGTCATTTCTATTTTGCCGGTCGTTCTCATTTAGTTCCTTTTTTCTCAAGTCTTCCGCAATACAGTCCTTCCATCTTATCTTTGGTCTTCCTTAGTTTCTTCTCCTTTCTATTACTAAGCTATTCATTCTTCTTCCAATATATTCTTCATCTGTTCTCATGACATGTTCAAACCAATGTAATCGGCTCTTTTGTATCTTTCTAGAAACTTTATCACTCGAGTCATTTACCTTACCTTTTATTCCTTACTCTATATATCCGTGTCTTCCCCAACATCTATCTCAATATCCTAGTCTCTGCCATATTCATTTTCTTTTCATTGATACCGACATCTGTCAATTTGAATTATCTGAATATATTAGCAGTTTCCATGGTTAGCATAGTTGGCTGATTTATGAAATTTAATATCTTTATAATTCTTTAACTCTATATCCATTGAATATGAAGTACAAAATGCAATCAAATCGTATAGAGAATAATATATTCTTTAGAATGTATAATCATTAAATTTCAATAAATGATATTTAACTCCGTTTTTTCAAGAAAAACTATTAAACGTTGCAATTGAGGGTACTTCCGGTGGACCAATTATAACCAAAACCTAATCACGTCTGCATATGGCTCTAAACTTGAGGAATACGAAGAAAATATCATTTTTGGAATCGTGGTATTGGAGTTATGCGATCCGAAACGATCGTCGCATACACCCACGTACTCTCTCTCTCTCACACACACACACACATACTCTCACACACACATATACACACTCGCATACACATACATACAGACATCATCGTAAAATTAGTAAATTCGTATTCGAGGGACCCCAAAACGTGCTTATTCATTAGAAACTCACTATCGAATTTTGTGACCCAAGATAATACTTATCCTTACCTAGAAGTGACGGAAGGTAAAAATGAAACGTACTATAACTTACTTTTTAACTGTTAGTGAAAAAAAGAAACTATTTATCTAAAGACGGTTATAAACAATAAAGAAAACTGCATGAAGCACGATAATGAACTCACTTTATCCACTCGCGAATTTTTTTGATTAATTTACCTTATTTCTTACCTGTAATATTGTATAATAATATATACCTGAAGGTTCTTACAAATGATATTTTATTATATTTCAATAGTTGTTTTATTTTTTAAAATTTTGTTAATGTAATGCAGTATCATTAATTTCGTCTTTTTGGAAGGAAGTATTTTTAGATTTTTAATTCTGGTAATTCTAGCAATCATAAATTTAAAAAGAATGTTGAGAGATAAGAGTCGAAACAATTAATCATAAGAAAAATGAAAGAGTAAGAGTGAATCCTAAATAAAAGAAAAGAAACTACATATTACCATTATACATATTTAATGAATGACTACATTGTGAAATATTAATAAAATTGTTAATGGGATTCCTATACACACACGCTGATATTATCGTAATAATGATAAAATAGGATTTTAGGATCCTTAAAACATGTTTAATTTTACGATATTACAGTGTTAAATAGACGCACAAATAAGCATAAAAATGAAATTATATGTGAAATACTTGTTTTTACGGAGTCGAAAATCATGTAAAATTACCCGAATTAAAATTATTACAGAATTGATAATAATAATAATACGCCAAGTAGACAAATAAAAGCTGAAAGGATAGTATCAGGCTAATGTTCACTGCGAAAGTTTTTTTTTCGACATTTACTATAGTGATTGTGATTATGATTACATACGATAGTACCCTAATCTTCCATTTCTACAGTGAGAGTAATTTTGTTCCTATATTTTTATTTTAAATATTTCCATTTAACGTTAGGTATGTACGAGTATATTGACGAGAAATAGTTGAAGATTGAAGTATATATAGTACACGTTCATTTCTTAATTTACCGCATACATGAAATATAATTAAATTGAAAATTCCTCGACTGGATAAGTGAATAAAATGGAAAAACGGAGAAAAAACAGTCTTGAAAATTTTGTGAACTTTTTATTACAAAATCCGACGTTTCGGCAGCCAATCTGCCTTCCTCAGCGAAAATGTAATGTTATTGTGTTGAAAAATGAAATATTAAAGTAGTTGCAAAAGCATACCATTTCTTTCCCAAGCCTTGTCTGAAAATGATCTGCGAGAGAGACATAGTTTATAATTTTTTTAAAATTAGACGATATAGTTTTTGTATCGAACGCTTCTTCAGCTAAAATCAGAATCTTTTTCGTGCATTTGATCAGCCTATACAAAGACGGATTTAAAGTGACAAAAAAATCTGTTGTGGCCAGCACAATACCTCTCGCTATTGCCATTGTTACAAAATTAACGAATTTAATTTTTTGTACTCACAAATAATTCAAATTGTCTGTTCTTTCGTTCTATGAGGAATTTTGTTGTACTCTTCTATTTTTAAAATTCTTCATATTCATTGACGGTATTAGCGGTATTTCTTAAGGATATATGTAATATTAATATACATATATTTTTAAATATTTAATTAATACTACAATAAGAAATATTAAATGTATTTCCCAGAAAAAACTTTCAGTAATGTCAGTAAAACTGTTGATTTTTGACACTGACATTTTCAGTAATCTGTCAATTACAAACATTTCAATATCTCAATTGGTGTCCATGGAGTTGTTTGGGTAGAGAGATTTATTACAACAGATTATTCTACATTCTTATATATTATATCTCTAAATCTATAGAAGATGATCTTTATTATTTGTAATAACATAAATTTTCAAAAAATAATATTTAATATTTTTTTTAAGAAACTACCACTTCCGGTTATCCAATTAGTACCAAGGAATCCGAAGTTAAACTTGTCTAAAGTCTTATAGTATTTCAGAAACCGTACTTCCAACATCCATATACACACACACGTACATCATCGTAAAAATGTTATAATCGGATTCTAGAGACCTTAAAACATGCTTAGTCCCTAAAATTTGGATATGTGATTTTTAGTATGAATCGAGAGGTATCTTAGCGAGAGGCAAAAATAAATGCGAAACAAGTTTAGTTATGATTACGGGTCGAATTGGTTCAATACTAATCGTCTCTATATTTTCTTCTCAATATTTTCTCTTATTCCTTACCTAATCAATCTGTGTTCTTAACCTCTTGTAACCTTACACCTTCGTGTTTCCACCCCGTGCATGTATTTCTCGCGTGCGTTGCCTAGGAAACTATGTGTAGGGGAGTGATTTAGCGCGTGCAGTCGGGAACAACACTTGGGAATGACTTCGAATTGCCTAACAGCGAATGATGAATGACCACTACTCAATTACAGAATATTTCCACCGTAGAATGTCAAGGTGTATTTTACTCACATTGCAGAGATAGTTTACTTACTTTTACTTTTTTTTTTTAAGGTAAAATTGGAAATAGAAAATTTTCATTTATAACAAAAACGTCAGATGTTGCCAGTAAATTAACTTCTCTTTTCCTTTTCTGCTATATATGTAATAAACTATTTAGGAATTGTTTAAAAATGGTACAAATTTTTTTTCAAATATTTCAAATTAGATGAGAACGACTAGAAATTGTTTTAAATTTTTCCCATTTTAAAATAATTCAGTATTGCTCTCAGGATTGCCTGAAATTATTATACATGCTTCCCATTTATTAAAAAAGTGTATCTTTCGAAATGTATTCTTGAAAATTTGTTTGAATCTATGTCTATATTCAGAATCAAATTTTGCCCAAAATTTTCAATAAAAAGACCCATAACCCAAAAATGAATTTAGTAAGAAACTTGTCGACACATGACTTTCCCAATTCTCGCCGATCTAAATATGAGTATGTACGTATGTCGTAACTTTGAAAAATTATTCCAGGCCCATTTTTAGGAGTAAGACCCATTTTTACAAAATAGGCAATGTTCAAGATTATGTTTCCATAGTGATCTATGATTTTAAGATTTTTTAAAATATTACATAATAATTTCCAGTGATTATTAGTATCAAAATTGATCACATTTTTCTGAATATTCCAGAATTTATTAACATACTTTTAAGTACGAATTAACAATTTTGGAATATAATTGTATTCTTCCAGTAATACTTTTTATTTTGTGGTAGTAAAACAGAAAAAAAGTTGTTGATGTCGAATGTGTAATGAGAGAAACTCTTCGTATTTGTGTAGTAAAACACGAATACGGTAAATTTGCGAAGAATTCAGCGTTGTTTTGAAATACAAAGGCATGTCGTTATCATGGTTTGGTTAGCAATTTATGTGGTAAAGTCATCGATATTTTAACTCGTTAACTGATAAGACATTAGTAGCACATGTGGTTTTGTGACGTAAGTTTGTTTTATTTTCGGATACTATTCATTCAGTTTCAAATGAGTTTTGCGTGTGCTACTTATTTTTGAATTAGTAAAGCCACAAATTTAATTTTTAAAAAATTAAATTTACAAGAATATGTTTAAAAAAAACTTCTCATTTCAAAATCGTTAATTTTATGCTTTTATAAATAAATAATAAGCTTAAAAACACGGTGTACACTTTGATATTCTATTTTACGGATGCATCTTTTATTAAAAAATTAAAAACATCTGAATTTTTCGGATTTTTTAGAAATTTTTACTTACCCAGAGATATAACAGCAACTCGTATTATGTAACATGTTTTATAAGTTATGTATTTAGAGAGTTTATAAAATGAATTACATACTATACTTTTTCTACGACTGCAAATTAAGTCAGTAGAACTACTATTATAGATTCATACCGTGTCCAATACGTTCGAAACCATCAAGTTAAGTCATATTTTAACAACGGGATTACAAATAAATATAATAATTGAAATACAAAATTATATTTGAGAAATATATTAAGTAAAAATAAGACTTCTTTGATTCTTGTTAGAAACAGACACAAGGCGATAGAGATAGAGAGATCTATCTCTTTCGCTGCATTTTTTGTATTATTTCGCACATGTGTGACGTCACAAATTTTTAATGCCGTTTTTCTCCAATTTTATTAATAATATTACACAAGTTTTGAAAAATATTGGTATATTATTTTTTAACTTAATTCGATGAATAAAAAAAAATGGCCATATATCCCATTATAGTTTTTGTGATGTAAAATCAAGTACCCATGAAAATGCGTTTTCGTTGTTCTTTGTTGTGGAGCAGATGAGCGGAAGACGAAAATTTCTTTATTTTTAACTTACTATCATTTATCAAATGAGATCTAAAAGACAAATTCCTTAAATTATTTGGTAAATTAAATAGATATCTAATGCTTAGTTACTGTAGTATGATCTTGTTATCAGTTATCTGATACATTAATTTTTACGATCTTTGATTCTCTATTTCCTGTCGCTGTATACTATAAACTATAATGTTAATTTGACAGGAAAAAATATTAATAGTATAATTTTATGTGCATCTTAGTGTGAATAGAATATACAATTAAAACTGCTACTATAAATGTATAAAAAGTAGTTTCGTGGCTGTTAACATTCCAAAACTAAAAAGCCCAACAAAAAAAAAAACCATAACGACATTGGAGTATTACTGTATTTATTTTATTATAAGAGAGATTGTAAAATTAGTGAAATCGTCAATATTATTTTTATTTTATGCATACCAAATTTCTTTGACAAAAATTATACGGGTGTCCCAAATTAATTGGGATCTCAGAAACTACGAGTATGAGCTACGAGGTCATATGAGATGCCATCGAGAAAAAAATTAAATTTCGAAGTTTGAAAGTCATTAAAATAAAAAACTGAAAATCGGTATTTTAAAAAATGTAAACAACTTCGTAATTATAAAAGATATAATATATATATTTAATATAAAAGTTACATAATTTGATGGGACAAACAAAGTGATATTAAATAAAATTCAACTTCCTTATTTTAAATGGAACCCATATTTAATTTTGACTAAAAAAAATAATTATTTTTTTCTTTCCCATAAGGGGTTATTGTGTTTTAAAAAAAATTATCCTCGAAATAATGCATTTTCGTTATTTTTTATGAAATAGAACGGGATTTGAATAAAAAACTGTTTCTGATTTTATAATATTAAAAAAAAATCTGTTGTGGCCATCACAATACCTCTCACCCTTTCCATTGTGGTATATATAAGTTTTGTATTTAACATTTCTTGTACGCACAAAAAATTCTAATTACACCTAATCTTTATATTTACGTATTTTATTTTAAATTCATTCTATGAGCAAGTTTTCTCCATTTCTTCTAAATGTTCGAGGTTTTTCCAATTCATTGGCGGTATTTCTGAACGGTTCGTGTAATATACCTATAATTTTAAATATATAATTAATAATACAATAAGAAATATTAAATATCGTTCCCAGAAAAAGCCTTCAATATTACTATCTCTGAATTTTTGATACTGAGATTACTGACATTTATCTGTCAATTACACTCATTTTAATTTCTTAAGTAGTTACCATGGAGATGTTTGGACTGTGAGCTGGCTGTGAGATTTACCACAACAGATTATTTTATAGTTTATATATTTATATCTTTAAATCTATAGAAGGTATAATAAATTTCTTAAATGTGTCGGATAGAGAATTTTGTTTTTTTAATATATGTAGTAACATAAATTTTCAAAAAATAATATTTAGGAGATTTTTGTTGTCCAATTGTTACCAGAATCTATTCAACTCTTCCCATTACTGTTAGATTGAGGAATCCGTAGTTACACAGGTCTTTATAGTCTTATAGAATTTGAGAAATCGTACATACAACCTCACACACAAACACACACACACACAAACACACATCCACACACACACACACACACAGACATCATCGTAAAAATGTTATAATCGGATTCTAGGGACCTTAAAACGTGCTTATTCACTAAAATCTGGATATGCAATTTCTAGCACGATTCCAATACCTCTCTTCACGAGAGGAAAAAAAAACTGTTTCCCATGTTAAGCCTACGAGTATATCACAGAAAATTATTAACTATGTACATGTCAAATAATAGAAAAATAAGCATTGATGAACAATGAGATATTAAATAGTAATTAGAAGTCAAACAAGCGGTAAAGAACAGAGGAGGAAGTTGGAGCATTATCAAGAACCTTACGAGCGACAGAAAGAACTGGAGAGAATTTTGGAAAAGAACACTAGTAAATGAATCAACTCAACACGCCTGAGACCGGAAGGTATAAAGGCATTGGATTAAGTATGTAAGTAGTAATTATTATAGTACATTGTTTTTGTAGAAGCACTCAAACTTTACAATGTAATAACTTGTTGTAGCTAAGATACTTTTGCGAGAAACAGTATTACGTTTTACTAAACTGTTTGGCATCCTTGAAAAGATATCGATTCATGTGACTCATATTAACAATATTTTGACTAAGTATGATTGTTTTTACTAAAAGCACCTCAATTTGAAATGTAATGAGTGCTTACCGAGAGTCACCTCAATGTGGTTTCAAAGCTGTCGTAGATAGAAACAGAATCCTACTCTTTTTGTGAAATTATAAATAATTATCAATTTGTTGCCGGCTGGATTTGGAAAATTATGATGTTTTGAAAAATTATGATACTTGATACCTATGTACATTATTACTAGCTGTTATTCTGACACGGGCCCCCATAGCTGCTTGCCAAGGCCAACAAAGTCACTTGACTACTCGTGCCGTATATAACAAAATGAAAATGGCGAGAGGTATTGTGCATAATTAAACTATCTCTACCGAACTTGCTTTTAGATTTGGCAAGAGCGTTATGTTATTAGGTACCTAATAGCTAAAAGATAGAAAATTTCACATGGAACTAGTAATATATTTATTCACTTAGTAAATAATTTATCTATCAAATACTTATAAGGTAGTTTATTAGGAGATACAAATCACGGTCCTAAGACGTGGACCAGGGGTGTACTTGTTACAATACGACGGACGTGGAACAAAAAAAAAACTTTTTTTGACTAAACACCTCCCCTGCTAATAGGTATCCGGGAGGCTAAAATGCGTTGGCATTACCTTACGAACTAATTTGTTTGTTTGTACAACCCCAATTTGCATAGGAATCAAATGATCCGCTTCCAAATTACACATGACCACGAACAACTTCTCAGACTGCATTCCTTTGTTTGTGAGGACGCGTATCTCCACTCATACATCTCCACGCCACTGGTCCCGTCCCGTCGTCCAGATAAACAACATTAATATAGGGTAGGCGGGGAACGGGCAAGGGAACGGGACCCCGCGTATAAGACCAAGTGAGAGAGACGAGAATTCTCTGGGCGTGGCCTACCAAGTTATTAACCCGCTCTCTCGCGCGATGACGTCACCAACAATGGCCGATCACAGCGCCGATCTCGATTGTTTCTCTCTTGTTATCAAATCGCCGCCGATGTTCGATTGATTCCATTTAAATTGAGTCAATGAATCAAAAATTCATTATGAACGCGGTTAATTAACACAATGTTCCGTTATTAAGAGCGTCGTTAATTTTATCATGTTTGATATGCTGGTTGTTTTATGGTAACGTATCAACTCTTGATTGTGTTTTATATAATTGTTGGTGTAAATATTTATCTAGTTTGTAAAGCACAATGAAGTATTATCAAAATTTGTCACGCTTTGGTGCGAAAAACTAAATCCATTTGTTTTACTATCATCAACAAGCAACCATAAAAACACAACACATTCATAGTAATAATTATAGTTAGATTTTTGATAACATATACTTATAGAAGATTATTCACAACTTTAAATCTGTAATTTAATGCAAGATCATCCAAAGCTAATTTTTAACAAAACTGAGATTGATTTTGTAATCGGGCAATAAAACGGTATATTTATATTATATACAATAACAACCAAACTCTAGCTTTAAAAGAACTTAAAACCTTAAAATAATCGGTAGTAGACAAACTATAGGTATTATTAGCTTTCTAAAAAAAATGACCATCCTGATTTATTGAATAATCTCGAACAGTTTTGTTTTGTCTAATTTTAGGTGGTTCATTCGCGATTTGACCGGGCACATTGCGAAATGACCAGGCTAACCTCGATGAGCCCAAATTTGGTCGTCTCTTTGTGATTTACCCGAACACATTGCAATACATATTCCCTTAAAAAATATTTATTTTATATACCTATTCGAATCTCAAAAAAAGACATGCCCGGTTGAAACATTTATCAACGCTCTGTTTAATTAACGGATCATTAAAACGAACAAATGCAATACGATTTTTTTAAATCAATGTTTGAAAAAAGAACAAGGAAACTGATTCGAATTTGTTCATCTTGATGGTCTGTTAATTAAACAAAGCGTTGATGAACGTTTCTGCAACCCGGTAATAATCTTCGAACCAAGTATATACCTACTTAGGAAAAGATAATTTATAACGGTATTACATATATATTTAGTTTTGCACTAAATGCAGCTATTGACATCATACCCGGAACTATATAATTGCCGTGAAATAACTATGGACTGGAGATTCCTACACTGTTGCTAATTTAGTGGCTTTGTTGAAAATTCTGTTATTAAGAAGCGGCAACACCGCAGGGCAAAGGACAGGGTGCGGAAAAGGGAAAAAGTTGAGCATCAGTCCATACTTATTTGATGGCGAGTATAGTTATTTTTAAATTTGCTTAACTTTACGGTTTGATCTTCTATAGCTTTTGTATATTTATGTACATTTTTGCTTAAATTAATAATTAGTACGGTATATATTGTTTTAGTTTATTCTTTGTAATACTACATTACTAAAATTATTGTATGAATTTTTGAACCTTTATTTCGTAATTGTTTTTAGAAAATCTTTTGGTTAGGTGGTAGAACAGCCTTGGCTGAACCTCGCCTTTGACGTTTGTCAATAAAGTTATTTATTATTATTATTGTTATGAATAGTGAATTAAAATTTAAAAATGAAGTATGCTACAAAAGTCTAGTGTAAGTTTGTTAGTTGCACGGTTGCACTGTTAAATAGAGAGGTTATGTACAACAGCAACTTTTTATTGGTATATATTTACAAACGTACGTTTCCAATGATCCTTCTATTATTAACAAACTTAGTTTTTTACATCCATTGTACACTTTTTACAACTTGACATATATGAATTTGGCAGATCGTAGTAAGTGCAAGAAAGATTGCACTGAGTAAGTTTCAGCTAGTGCATACTGATTATGTAAATTGATAACGCAATTAGTTTAGTGATCAGAATGTTGTAACCAGTTTTATAAAACCGTTATTAAACTGAGTAAAGTTATTAGAAAAAATATGGTAGTCTTAGATTTGAACTTGCTGCATCGAAAGTGCCCAGTATATCTCGTTCATAATTGTGATTCAATTATTTTATTTTATTTTGGAATCATAAACTTATTTATTTGCATTCAAAAGCGGACGCAGTTTGGCTTTTATCGCCCGAGGGCCTATAAAGTTGCCAAGAAACAGATATACAAACAAATTAAAATTGTGGTTTATAGATAAATGTCAGCCAACATTATAAATTTTTGAACACCACTACTTGAAAAACTTCTCATATTCTTTCTCGTACGAAAAAAAATAATATGTATTATTGTCACAATATAATTTTAAATCAATGTGGTTTAATGTAAAAACAACTAATTTCCCCATTTCGTAATTTTTAAATTAATAATTAAATTAATTACTATGGAAAATAAAATCGAAACTTGTAATACCATCTTGTGTTCATTTCTAAATTAATTCAGATATATTTCATTAATAAAAATTGGTAGAAAATAGTGTAAAATCTCTGCTTCGCGTAGTAAGGTTTGTACATATTAATCAAATATATTTTCTAAGCTGTGAAAAGTAGTTCTATATATTTCAATTTTAAACACAAGTTATTAAGTAACAATATAAAAATAGAACTTTGGTTTATGCAAGTCTGCTACACCCTAATGTTAACGCGCGCTGAGAAGCATAATTTCACGATTTTAATAATATTTAATTTAAGCGAATTTCAACACGTTGGTGCTGCCACTAAGCAACAAAAATTGATACTATTAGGTTCATAGAATGTTTAAATATAATAATAGTTATAACATTCAAATGGTGTTTTATGTGTTTTTAAAATAATTCTTGTGGTGTTTTCTCCACTATGTCTGTGAGTGCCTATGAGCGTCTGATAACCCTTCTCATATAAGAATATACATAATGTATTTATATTTAATTATGTATAAATACAAATAACCCGTAGAATGTTTAAGTATAATAACATAACAAATTTATACCTTTAGATACCTAGTGAATCTTTGAATTATCAAAATAAAATAAAACGTTGTTATGTACCACGGGCATTAAATAAAATTTAGGATCAAATACTTCATCCAATATTGAATCTAATAGCCTTTCAATGCATACTGAGTTATCTTCGGTAACTAAAGTTGTCATCTTTTAGCAAATATTATCTTCATAATTTTGCCTTTAAAATTTAGAGACACAATTTTTACATTGACAAAAAAAGAATATTTTTGGGATCTGTATGCCTCTTCTTCTTCGCCCAATTAAAGCATGCTAACAAATTCAGTTGAGATACTGAATATATGTAGTTTAACACATGGAAATCTTCAGCTTAAATGCTGAACTGAAGATTGTATTTACCACATGGAAATCTTAGATGTTGAGTTTTAACTTTTAGTTTCTATAGGCTGGTATAGTCCTCCTAGATGAAGGATCTTGTGTTGTTCTAACGCAGTATTCATAGTCCTTAGTATGTGGGAGAAGCAGTAATGTCCCACGGTATCAGTACGTATCTCCCGTCTAATAAGTGGGATATTTATGTATGTACGAATGTATGCTTGCAAAATCGGTGTCTACGAGATCTTGTCTCCGTTGCTGTTGCGCACGGCTGTTTAGATATTATCATGTGTAACTTGCGAGCCATAAAACCGCGAAATACTGTTGTTTGTGTAAGAAGTGGAAGAATTAAGTGCTGTAGTAGGAGGATACAATGCTGTTTCTATTATTTTATTACATAACAAAGATTTTATCTAACGTACATTATCTTATGATTATAATGCTAATTTACTCGTGTTGCTTATGAATTATCATCTAACTTGCACTTTTCATGCCAAATTAAACACAGTTTCCAATAACAACGTCATGCAAAACAAACTTTTTTCATATCTTTATGTTACATTTGCTTATCATTTAGTACACAATTCATTAGTCGGTTCCATATCGAACTCCAATTGTATAATCATTATTTAGAAAATAATTATAATTCACGTTTTATTTACGAGTTATTTTCATAAATAAATCACCTGCTATCTGGAAAAACAACTTTTGATGTAGGTTTATATGTTTGGGTAGGGTTAACCAAATGCAGTAAGTAATTTTTACAGGAAAAAATCACTCAAAAATCTAAATAAATAATTTAGTATCTTTTTCAAATTGAATAAAAATGACTCATGAGGTGCTTTCACGAGTCACGACAGGTTTGAAAGCCCGTAAGGTAAACGGTCAAGCTGTACAAAAGATTTGTTCATAGAACAATATGAAACTATACTATAAGTAGCCGTCATAGACACGCGCAGTTTGATAAAAAGTGTTCACAGATTCATAAATATACAACCCTGATTATTAGTTCGATGTTCATAGTAACTTTCCGATTGCTTGCGGATCAGTTGGCAACTGTAATAATTTCAATGTGGGAAGAAATTCTTTTTTATACATTTGTACTTTTTTTTTTGGTTTGGGTTAAATATTTACAAATATAATTTAAATAAATGAATTGCAGGCTTATTCTGTAAAAATATCGTTATATAACAACTATCGTTTTTTTTTTAAATATAACGATGTGATCCTTGAAAGATATTTTTTCTACTCCCATGCGTGAAGTGATTACTTCACGTATCAATTTTTATGTGTGAAGCTTGATTTTTTGTACACTGTGCGTAAAGTGTCACTTCACGCATAGTGTGCGTGAAGTAAATATACACTGTGCGTGAAGTGACACTTCACGCATAGTGTGCGTGAAGTAAATAGTTGAATGAATATATTTATATACACGTAAATCATGTGTTGGTAAATGGTCCGTAGAAATAACAACTTCATGAGAAATGTGTTATTAATTTATAAAAAAAAATTATATTTTATTACAAGGTCGTAGAAAAAGTATAGTATGTTGTGAAGCCTATTTTACATTCGGGTGGTTTGCAACACTCGCCTTCGGCTCGTGTCGCAATCTCCACCCTCATGTAAAAATTTCAGCTTCACACACTTGCCACATAATATACTATTGTAATATCGTTATAAATGTCCTCATGCCGTTTGTCACATTAGCCAATTTTTTTTTTTTGAAAGATAGTAACTATTACTGAAAATTAAATTGTCATTATCCCGTCATTTTGCAAAAAAATATTGACATTATTGTTTTAATTATTAATTCTGTAAAGAATATAATATGTGTAAAAAACGATTATCATATGGATTATTATTATCCCATAAAAGACTTTGACGACCATAAAAATTTCTCCTAAAATATAATTATCGTTATAAATTACATAGGGTGAGTCTGGGAAGACCCCCCCCCCATTTAATTTTTATTATAATAGAAAAAAATGGCTCATATAAAAGTTTTATTATTTTAAATATATTATTTGAGGCAGGTGCAGATATTTTTTTATAAAGTTAGGTTTACGAGATACAACTATCAACTTTTATTTTTTAAATAGCAACCTATAATTATTTTACTAAAATATAATACGCCATTTTTTGGTCGTTTCACCGATATGCATTTGAAAAAATTCGAGGACAATGAAATAAATGAGATATGAGAAATAATTTTTATTCTAATATTCTAGGTGGCTATGTAAAAAAATAAATAGCAATCAACAAGTGAATAATAAGTAAGTAATAATAAATAAGTAACAAACAAATGTATACTTTGTTGATATTAATTTAATTGTTTAACATTGTTACATTTTGTTTATTTTCACATAGCCAACTATTATATTTGAATAATAATTATATATTTCTCAATTATCTTATTTTTCTCGAATTTATACAAATACATTAATAAAAACTAAAACATCGTTGAAAAGAGAAAAAAATGGCGGTTTGCATTTCAATAAAATAATTATAGGTTGCTATTTAATAAATAAAAGTTGATAGTCGTATCTTGTAAACCTGACTTTATAAAAAATATGTACATCTGCCATCAAATAGCATATTTAAAATAATAAAACTTTTATATGAGCCATTTTTTTCTATTACTCGTAATAAAAAAGTTAAAGTCCAACGACAATACGATTTCAATATAACGACATTGGTTTTACAGAATACGCTTTTTGAAAATGATCTTTGTTTAACAACTTTTTCATTATAAATATACGTTCTAGCATATCGACATTCTTACAGAATAAGCCTGTAAGTGAGGTAAATTTTTTACGGTAAGTAGACCATTGTGAATGTAATGTAACAAAATAATAAAAGTAATTTAATTATAGATGACAGACTCAGATAGTAATAACGTACGTAATAAGAGTTTTGAGAAAATTTTACGCTCCAAATTTTATTACTAAATAAGGTCTAATCTAATTGTCATTGGACATAATAAATACATAAATAGTTGTTTTATAATATACCATATTAAATTTACCAGAAAAAGTTTTGAAAAATGAAAAATGTTGTACACAAATTTGAAATACCCAAATCTATCTATAGCTTAGTGGGACAGAGCAGAAATGTGAAATTGTTGACATTTTCAGGCATCAAAATAATGGATAAACGACTAATTACAGAGTTATACGGTAACGTGAAGAAGGTGTAGTACCAAAAAGTGGGTGACCCGAACTTTTGTCCCCAAATTAAATCAGCAGACTCATTTAAAGTATTCTAGACAAAGTTAGAACGTCATCGCACACATTAACTCGACGATTTTAAATTTTAAAGATGATTACTAGCAGAACTTTGGTCAGAAATGAGTTAAAATTTCGTAAAAGAAATAATGTAACCAAATAGACAGCGGCTTAGCTTGATCGAATCTCTAGATGCTGCAGAACATTAAGGAGTCAATATTTTATAGAAAATAGAGAGTATAATCCGCAAAATGTTTCTCAGGCGGGATTGATTGAAGACTTTTCGGCACACATAAATAATGGTTGGGAATACCAAAATGAACAACAGTGACAGACAAGAATATTTCTGAGGATCCGTGAAGTAGATTTAACATCGTCCAGAATCAAATGAGGCAAGTTATTAAACAACTGAGTCGCAGTGAAGATAATGATCCCTATCAGTGTTGTAAAATTACATTTCTTATCCCCTTAGTTTATAGAAACAACTTATTATGTCAATGTTTCAATAAAAAAATTCTTTCTATTTGATGAAGAGGTCTAACTATACTTTTTCTCAAAACTTTTGTTGCATACGTTAATAGCATAACTTGTGGAGACTACAATTTGTTTAGCGTCCAGCTAATCTCCTTTAAGTGATAATAAAGAATTTGAAATGAAAATTAAACAGAGAAATGAAAAATGTTTTATTCATTTTAAAAAATTAAGTGTCATAATGTTCATAGAATAACACAGTTTGAAACCACGCCTGCGCTGTGAAATTCATTACCGAAACCTACAAATAGAAACAAATTGGTACACTCAGAAATGGGTAATAAGCAGTGATGATATATATATATATATATATATATATATATATATATATATATATATATATATATATATATATATATATATATATATAGGCTGTTTCCCTTAAAACAACCAGTGCTTATTTGGGCGAATTAATAACTTTAGAGAAAAATATTATATACAAAAATGATAACGAAGGAGGGATTAATTTAACAGTGATAACAAACTAAAAATTCAACCAGTGGTTCTGAAATGGTAGAACAAAATTATATTTTTTTAAATAGTACCCTACATAATGCTTTAGTCCATTGGATAGAGAGTCAACGATATAAATATTGTATAGGGTTGTATAACAATTATTTCGAGTAAAATGGTATTCAAAATTAGAAATAATTCAATAAAAATTGATATGACTACAGACGTATATATTACGGAGTCTATTTCAATATTGTAACAATATTTATTATTATTAATACCATTTTTCTTGAAATAATTGGTATACAACCTTTTACAATAGGTATTTATATCGTTGAAATCAGAAAAAAATATTTATTTAATGGAATAAAAATTATATAGGTGAATAAATAAATAAATAGATATTTCATCACGGCATATTACCCAATGCTGGGTGTGCCAATCTGCTGTGTACACAGATATCGGTAATGATGGAATATTTGTAGCGTGCGGGCGCTTACCAGGCGCCACAGGAGTCAATTTTGGGCCATTAAAAAAATATAATTTTGTTTTACCACTTGAGAACTACTGGTTGAATTATCGGTTTGTTATTATTGATAAATTAGACCCTTCTTATTCGTGATCATTTTTTTTGTATATGAAATGTTTCTGTAAAGTCATTGTTGTTTTTAAGAAAACACCCTATATATTTATAAATACATACTAGTAATTATTTGAAAAATATTTCGCTTAAAAGGTGTCATATAAATTTAAACAATATCTAGGCACATGTTTTTACAAAATTATCAAAATGATATGATACTGCTAATAATATGCAACGGTATCTTTACAAAAGATAAATTATCATTATCAGAAAAACATGTTTTTTTAAATCAACAACAGCACTTAATTATTGCCATAATTGCGATATAAATTTTAGTCATATATGAAAACCATTTTATATTATTTGTTTAAAAATTTTCCATAAACACTTTAAAACATTATCTGCAAACAATAACAACAAGAAAAACACTCTAACAGATTAGAAGATAGCAGATCCAGATCTCTCTCCATCTCAAATTCTCTACAGAAAAAACCTTTTCGCAGCAATGTGACACCAAAAGTGAGTCTCTCGGAGCTCCGTTTTTTGCGAGTTGACATGTGTAGATATCGGATATTAATGGAGGCACTATTTCATGGCTGTGGCTTATGACATCTGCCACCCTTAGTGCGAGGGTGAGTTCATAACTAATTGTTCGTTTGTTCGACACATATGCGCAGAAAAAAAACTGAAGTGATGTTAGTGGTCGATGAAAAAAGAAATGTTAATTGGCTGGGATTCGTGATGAATAATGAAATGTTTTCTCAAGAATTTAAGTTTAATGAAGGAGCAAAGTGTATACTTCACTTAATTTGTTTTTTAAGTTGCATACTTGGCGTTAATGTCTTTATTTTGAAAATGCATTCTATAATCATATACAAGGAATGCTTATATTAATACAGGCATATACGCTTCTTCATTGGTATATGCTGGGGTCGGAAAAGTCTGACAAGATGTGGAACTTTCTGTGAAAGCTAATTATTTCAATTCTTTAGTTTTTGGCAAATTTCTTTAGCTCTTTTTCATATTTCTTAGAGAAAATTGTTATAGTTATTTAAGTATTAAGTACAGTAAGTGCACCTTACCAGTTGAGGATTAGTTTGGAAATCGAGACGAATACCGGTAAGAAGCACTTAATGCCTGCAATGCTTATTATATTTTTTGTACATTTTTAAGTAAGCTATGATAGTTGTTTGGTTATCGTTAAAGCTTTAAAAATTGTACATTTATTTTTACCTCTCGCTAAGAGAGGTATTGGATTCATGCTAAAAATCGCATATCCAGATTTTATTGAATAAGCACGTTTTAAGGTCTATAGAATCCGATTTTAACATTTTTACAATGATGTCTGTGTGTGTGTGTGTGTGTGTGTGTGTGTGTGTGTGTGTGTGTGTGTGTGTGTGTGTGTGTGTGGATGTGTGTGTGTGTGAGGTTGTTGGAGACACGATTTCTCAAATTCTATAAGACTAAAGACCTGTTTGACTACGGATTCTTCAATCTAACATTAATGGGAAGAGTTGAATAGGTTTTGGTACCAATTGGAAAACCGGAAGTAGTAGTATCTTAAAAAAATAATTCTAAATATTATTTTTTTGAATTTTTTTATTATTAGCATTAAAGAACATAAAATTCTATATTCGATACATTTTAAAATTTTATTATATCTCCTATAGGTTTGGAGATATAGTATATAATAATATAAAATAATCTGTTGTAATAAATTTCAGAGCCTAAACAACACTATAGTTAACCATCAGATGTTTGTTTAATGACAGAAAAATGTCATTGTCAAAAACCAACAGTAGTTCATAAACCTGTTTGGGCGATATTGGCAGCTCAATTCTAAAATTGTCTATTTCAACTAAACACATGGCAGTGAATAAGAACCGATTCAGAATTTGCCATAGTACCAATATGGTTTTATATAGATTTCAGCTGAAAATAAATCTTACATATTCTTTTTTGGCAACATAGCAGTAAAACGTCAAATTACGCTTTTACGTTAAATGAAGAAGTTTAACTGACATTATTGAAGAATTTTTCTGAGATATTGGTAAGTTTACTAATTCTTGTTGTATGACAATAATAACAATTAAATATTTAAAATTTTAGCTATATACATATACCCATCTGAAATCCCGTCAAGAAATTGGAAGAAATTCGAACATTTAGAAGTATAGGAGAAAACTAAACATAAAGAAAAGACATGAGTAATTTATAGGGCGCGAGCAGTCATATCACTTACTGATCAGTATCACATCACTTTACTGATCAGTAATTTGTAAACAAAACTTACTGCCTTGGAAACCCTATCGGTAAAGTTTAAAAAAACCTGATCGTGCAAAAAACTAAAATAATTATCTTGAGAAAGAAATATTATAAACAAACGCAGAAAATATAAACAATTTTCAACATGTAAAAAAATATAAGTAGGTACAGTAATTTTTTTAAACAAGTCTGATTATTATTATTTCTATCAAATTCAGTAGTGTCGTTAACATTGTTTTTATGAGGGTATATAAGATAATAATATTACTGTTATTTTAATATTATAAAAAATATATGTTACTGTAAAAGCATTGAAAATTCAAAACTAAGTCAACTGGTAAGTATATTAACAAATGTAAAACCAAATATGTGAAACATAAGATACTAAATTACTAGCTTACGTTACAGCGAAAGTACTGTCAATAATGAGTATCGTTATAAAATGAAATGTCCAAATTTAGCCGAAAAAATATGAATTTTTGAAAGACAAGCGTGTTATATCCATCCTTACCCTACACGCCTCTAGTCATTGCAAATGAGAGAAATAAATGTGTGCCAATTTGTTGATTCGTTCATGATGCAGATGACCTTGATCGGATCTTTCAAAAATTTTACTGTACTTACATAATGATATGTATATTACAAAACTTCTACATAGGATGAAATTAAAATTAAAAAATCTGATGTGGAGCACATTACCTTACGTCAAACCTGTGTATTATGTACAAATTCTAAACATAAATTTTCTTGCAAAAGATTCCATATATCCAGTAAAATGATTTCATAAACAAGCTATATAAATTGCACTTGACACTGACATCTTCTCTTTTAGCTTTTCCGATTCGTTAGGGGTCGCTATTTTTTATTTTCTATTTCCACTCATTTCTGTTTTGCGTGTCATCCTCATTCAGTTCCTTATCTTCTAAGTCTTCCGCAATACAGTCCTCCCATCTTATCTTTGGTCTGCCTCTGTCTCTTCTACCTTCTATTGCTAATCTATTCTTTTTTCTTTCAATATGTTCTTCGTCATGATATGTTCAAACCGAGGTTCAAACTAATGTAATCATCTGTCTAATGTATCTTTCTAGAAACTTCTATCATGAGCTATTTCACTTATCTTTCATTCTTTACCCTGTCTTTCCATGTCTTCCCCAACATCTATTTCAACATCCTCATCTCTGCCACATTCATTTTCTTTTCATTGATACTGACATCTCTCAATATTAATTAACTGAATATATTAGCAGTTTCCATGGTTAGCATAGCTGGCTGATGTATGAATCTTAATATCTTTATAATTCTTTAACTCTATATCTACTGAATATGAAGTATAAAATGCAATCAAATCGTATAGAGAATAATATATTCTTTAACATTTATAATATCCTTAAATGTCAATATTTAACTGCTTTTTTTCAAGAAAAACTGTTACAAGTTGCAAATGAGGGTACTTCCGGTGGACCAGTTACAACTAAAATCTAATCACGTCTGCATATGGTTCAAAAATCGAAGAACACGATTTTTATTTATTTATTTTGGAATCGTGGTATTGCATTTATGCGATCCGAAACGATCGTCACATACACGCACACACATGCACACACACATACATCCAGATAGCATCGTAAAAATAGTAAATTCGTATTCTAGGGACCCCAAAACGTGCTTACTCTAAAGAAATTCACTATCGAATGTTTTAATCAAAGACAATACCTTCCTTACCTAAAGGTAATTGAATTTATAGGAATATATAATTCTTTTCCGTCAGGTACTGTCATCATCATTTGTTGTAATCTAAAATGGAAGTGGCGCGAGAGGTATTGAGGCACAACAGATTTGTTTTACTAATTTACTACTTATTTCTAACGCCATATTGTACCGTCATCAGACTTCTCATCTCACGGGTCAAAGCTATCGTGGAGAGAGCACCATAAGGATCACTTTTGTGCTATTTTCAAGTTATCGGAATTCAATCCGAGTCGTTTGAATCACAACTATATTAATATGTAATAAATGCAATATTTTAATAAAAATTAATTAGCGATTAGGGTACAATTGCATACAAAACAAAATTATCACTTGGGGACAAAAGCATTTTGGTGCATTCGCCCTTGACGGGACAGACGACTAACCTGAATCTGAATCTCTTTGTGGAACCCCAATTAAACATTTCCATCCATTCAATCCTAAATTATCTAAAACCAATAAAACCAAAACGTTACACCGTTTTTCAATATCTCTGGGGGCCGACCGGTGAAGAAGAAGAAATGAAGCAATAAACGTCAACGTGTAAGAATGAAGAACTCGCGCGCCTTCGCCGTCGTCGCCGCCCGGCCGGCGCCTCCGTGCATTAGTGTAATGGCGTGTCCCTCTTGATACGGTTTTGGTTGTTTTACGTTTTTTACAAGAGAGTCCGAAGAGTGCATTAGCGGAGCCCTGCCCTGGCCATAGAGGGTGGTTATGAGGACAGGATTGTGGTTATGGTTGGATTGAAATTGGATGGCTCATGACCATGACTCATGAAGAGAACGAAACGATTGTTGTTTATTCCAATGGCATCGCGACATGGAGGAAGACACATACTTGTATAGAAATCGTGATACAAAAGATAATTTAGTTTTTTATTTAATTTTTTTAATATACTGAGGACACTGTTAAGTACTCCGGTTATGTACAGCAGATGAAATGATGAAATTATTAATAAGATAATAAGATGATGAAATAATCGAGATTCGAAACCAAATGTACTTAGATCAAGTCGCCATATTTATATACATACGATAAGATTTTGAATTTCAGAAATTTAAAGCGTATGCGCCAAGTGTTAGACTGCAACAAAATATTAGTGCCGTTTGCTGTATATCCATTCTTGTTATATGACAGTTTTGTCTGTTTCAGTTTTTTACCTCTCGCTAAGAGAGGTATTGGCTTCATATGCTAAAAATCGCATATCCAGATTTTATTGAATAAGCACGTTTTAAGGTCCCTACAATCCGATTTTAACATTTTTACGATGATGTCTGTGTGTGTGTGTGTGTGTGTGTGTGTGTGTGTGTGGATGTATGTGTGTGTGTGTGTGTGTGTGTGTGTGTGTGTATGTATGTAGGATGTTGGAAGGACGACTACTCAAAAACTATAAGACTTTAAATTTGTTTAACTACGTATTTCCCAATCGGACATTCATGGGAACATCTGAAAAGGTTTTGGTAACAATTGGACAACCGGAAATAGAAGATTCTTGAAAAAAAATATTCTAAATAATATTTTTTGAAAATTTTTCTTGGTAATATTAAAGAAAATTAAATTCTCTATTTGATACATTTAAATATTTTATTATATATTCTATATATTTAGAGATAAAAAAAATATGTTATAATAAATTTTACAGCCGAAAGAATGCCATGGAAAATTTAAATTGTTTGTAACTGACAGATAAATGTCAGTGTCAGAAATTCGGAGACATTACTGAAGACTTTTGCTGGGAAGTACATACATTATATTATTTCTTAATGTATTAATACTTAAATATTTAAAATTAAAGGTATATTACATATATCCTTCAAAAATACTCTCAATCCTGACAATGAATTGGAAACATTTCGAAAAATTAGAAGAGGACAAAATTTCTTCATAAAATGAATTTAAAATTAAACAATCTAAATATAAGGAATAGATATAATGTAAATAGAATTGTTGGTGTAGAGTGTAGGTATACAAGAAATGTTAAATACAATAGGGCGCGAGCAATCATGTGATTTTGTTGGCCTTGACAAGCAGATATTGGGGCCCATGTCAGAATGATAGTAATTATGTATATAGATGTCAAGTATCATAATTTCTCATTCTAAATTTAGTAATTTTCCAATTCCATGTGGTTTATTTTCCTCGACAAGTAAATTCCACACTCTAAAATCTAAATCTATATTCCGGGGTCACGTATAAATTTGAAATGCCGCCATTTAACGGCAACAACTTTTTAGTTCAAAAAGTAAGTGTAGGGGTCGCTTAAATTTCTGAAATGGTCTATTGGGAACATATATGTTTTATACTTTATAACATTATAAGGATCATAAAGTCCGTCATTATTGTACTGGTAGGTACCAGTCGTGAAAATTATCAAACGGGCGCTTCTTGCACTGCGTGCAGCATAATAATGTTGGCGTAAAGAAATGAAAAAATAAAATGAATTATTTGGTACATTGTCGCCTAAGTGGCAACATCGGTTATCTCATTTTTTGAACAACATGAGTTGTGAACCATTTTTTATTCATAATTTCGCGGGAAATCGATTAGACACCAAAGAGCGCATAGAATCACAAAAATTACAACAGTAGCTATCTAAAATCGATTTCCTGAGAAATTTTTGAATAAGAAACGGTTGATAACTCGTTTTGTCCAAAAAATGAGATTAGATAGCCGGTGTTGCCAATTAAGCGATAGCATTATAGTACATGATGATTCATCGGTCTGTTCTTTTTTAATAACTCGATCATTTTAAATATTTTGCAAAAAATATTCAAACGAAGATTGCTTTGTATTAAAATGTTTATAAATACACACTATAGTTTTTTACAGGTGTTTCATTTTTACACAATGGTATGTAACTTTATATTTTCAAATGGAACACCTTATACATATATTTATTCAAATTTAAAAAGTGCATGAAATTTGCTGTCCAATGGTACCTAGAAAAACAATCATATGTTATTAAAAAATCTGATGCGGCCAACACAATACTTTCCGTCAATTCTACGTATTTTGTATAAAATCCACACAGAATTTTTTTTGCATACTATTCTATGAGTGTTTTCTTTTTAGGGGCGAAATGAACTGATCTTACCTCGTATTGAACTGAACTGAACTACTCCTAAAAATAACAGTATGTTTCCCAAAATAAGAAGTTGAAAATAAAAACATATATAGTATTATATTTATAACATAATAATCTGCTGAATTGGCTTATGGCTATAATATGTTATATTACCTTATGTGATTTATTTTTGCCACCTTAAATTATTTTACATTTTTATATCTCCAGTAAAATCATTTCAAAAAGATATGTATATTTTATTTGACATCTGTCAATTAGTAATATTTGGATATTCTGTTTCCATGATGCAGCTTTTAGCAGCATTAGGTTGCAAGATATTTCTTTATAATTCTTTATGTCTAAATTCATTGAATACGAAGAAACAAATATAATTAAATCGAATAGAAAATAATATATTCTTCTATTTATAATAACATACAAGGTTAAAAAATGATATTTAACAGAAAAACTGTTAAAATCTTCAAATTAGGGTACTTCCGGTTAACCAATCATAACCAAAATCTAATCAACTCTTCATATGGACGTACGAAAGAGGAATATGAAAGAATTAGAATTTTTGGACACACATATACACACACATACATACATCATCGTAAAAAAAAGTAAATTCGTATTGTAAGGATCCTAAAAGGTGCTTATTCATTAAAAACTCACCATTAATTTTTTATAGAAGGCTTTGCAATACTATTTTTTGAATTAGGCATTTAATAATTTACATAACAGGTGTAATAAGAAAATATATTGTTTCGATTACAGCAATATTTCAAATTAAATTTTATGATTTTAATTTTGTTAGACTGAAATTAAGCGTAAATTCACAATTAATTTGGGATTCGTCGAAATCTTTGAATTATTAGTTATTTGGTAGTGGTAATAGGAATGAAAGGAAAATTAGATGATAACTGAGCTCTTCAAATACATTTACAATGGACGTCATTTCCTTGAATTTGTTTGTGGGGTCATACGACAAAAATCTTCCAATAAGAATTGTGTGGTTATACGAAAAATGTAGAAAGCTTGAATGGTATCCTCCTCACTCTGGTGTTGGGGAATTTTTCCATCTGTTGTCGAATCTTGACACATACCCACACCCTGTCAGATCTCCGATACACCTACGCAACACAATCACACATGTCGCGATGTAGTTACATCCCATGCGAGCGAGTGAGACGAGGTGATCGGCGACTCAAAGACGCGCTGACGACCCGACGAGACACTACACAGAAACCCTTTCTACGGCCGGCTCCAGCGGTTGCCCCCCGCGTCCCCCCGCCAAGGGGGACAGTCAACGGTGGCTGGATTGTAATATCGATCATATATTGACAAGTGGATGACCAAACAGAAGTCGCATACTGACAAATTGACAGATTAAGGAATGTGGATGCGCCGTTTCCATTTGATCGACTTCGTATTTTTTTACCTCCCGGCGACTACCAATTGATAAGGGAGGTACTGCCTATTATTTTTAAAAAATCAGTCTAGCATATGATTTTGCTAGTTTTACGATGCATTTGGATGCAGAGTGATGGTAACTCCAATATTTATTGTAATTCCAAAAACGTCAGTTTTTGATATATAAAGGATTCTTTTGCTGTCCAATAGTTACTCAATTGTGAAAGAATTGAAGAAACAAGTAAGCAAATTGTTTTTATATAAATAGGTACTTAAATAATACACAGTATCGTCTAAAATTATGGATAAAACTGGTAATTTATGATAATCAATATAATCAATTAATTCTGAGTAATATTGCCATATTACATACAGGATGTTTCAATAACCTTACTCACTATTGGTAACTTTTTTATTTTTAAGAGGTACGAGTTTGGTTAAATGAGCAAAATTGTACCAATTTGAATGGGCTACTTGCATGATATTAAGAAATTATTTTATATATATATATATATATATATATAAAATAAAAGACCCTCTATTTTTTCTTTTTTCAAAATTTTCTCACTTACGGCTAAAAATAAATATTTTCTTTTTATGACGTCACAATCACGGATGACATACGTCCTAGTTCTGTAGTTTGAGAAGACAGAGACGGAGATAGTGGAACGTTGTCTCACTCACATTAACGAATCAAATGCTAGTGATTGTGTCGTCATCAAGATAGGAGGGATACATTTAAGTTAAATTTATTAAATAATAACACAATGTATTTGAAAAATTTATAATGTAAATAATGTAGTTGAGTAAACTAATCTTGAAAACTATAATAGTTTTCAAAATCCTCTTGTATGCAAGTAGCCCATTACAAAATTTGTGATATCAGCAAAAATAAATTTATATCAGTGGTTCCCAAAATATGGAATCTAACTTTTTACCTCTCGCTAAGAGAGGTATTGGATTCATGCTAAAAATTGCATATCCAGATTTTAATAAATAAGCACGTTTTAATGTCCCTACAATCAGATTTTAACATTTTTACGATGATGTCTGTGTATTTGTGTGTGTATCCGTGTGTGTGAGTGCGCGTGTGTGTGTGTATGTGTGTGTGTGTGTGTGTTTGTGTGTGTGTATGTGTGTGTGAGGATGTTAGAAGGGCGATTTCTCAAAAACTATAAGACAGAGTGGAATTCATAATCATTTCCTTAACTCTTCCTTCACTCATCCTTTTCTAAGAATGAGTCGAGGTTGAGTGAGACCTTTACTCATAAATGAAATTCATAAACGTCAGTACTGAGTTACTCATTCAAGTCTGAGTGGAGTATGAGTCGAGGAAGAGACTTCTTTTTTTAGGAAAATTATACTTTACAAGTAGGCACAATTATTTTGACAAGAGTGACAAGCATATAAACAAGTAGTTCGTACAAAATTTTAAACTTATATAGTTCAAAATACAAGTAATTTGAAACAATGAATAGATATAAAATTGAATGGCAAAGGTTTTCTTCAGAAGAAAAATAAAGTTTGAGTTTGAAGTCAATGATTTGAAAATATCATACTATGAACAAGAAATGTCCATTGGAATTGAAAATGTGATACATGCAAAAACACATAAATTTATAATTAGAACTACACAAATATCATTCGGGAACATCAAAATTTCTATTATAAAGGAGCAGTTACAACAAGAAAACTAATAAACCAAAAGAATTAAATCGAGTTGAAATTAAAGAATGCTTCACTAGTAATTTTACTAAATATAAATATATTTGGATTACGTTAGTTTAATTTATATTTATATGTCATGATTAAGCATAAACATTCTTCCTTATCTATTGCTAAATTGAGTATTTACAATTTTAACGACATGTTTGATTTGCATAGATAAAATATCTCCCACAATTTGTAAGTTTCAAAACATACAAATCAGGAACACATAATTTAAATTTACTTCGTATGTGCATAAATCAAATTGACCTACACTGTGTAGTCAATAGTAAAGTATACGTATAATTTAGACTTCTTACCTTGTATGATGTAATTATGAATAAATATAATTGAAATGATTTACAATAAGTGATGATGAATAACATGAAAAATTGATAGATTTTCTTCCTGAGTAAAGTATATTGATAACTAACCTGGCATTTAGAATAATTTATTCAATTTTGACGTTTTAAACTGTCATTATTAACTCCATAGCAACAACTATAAGTAACTATTTATTTGCTAGTCAGTCTTTATCAGACAGATCAGCCATTTTCATTATTTTTCACGACACAAATAACAGAAAATAAAGCTTGTTTATAATTTATAAATAAACGACCTGACGTCTTTCAATGACGATTGTCATGCCCAGCCCACTAATTTTTTATTTTTTTTATTTTGTCAAAATTAAATTTTATAATGGTGTTTATTATTATTTCGTCAAAATTAAATAAAATATTTTATAAACCACCAATTTAACCCACTCGCCTTACGGGGTCATGAATAAATATAATCTTAACTTACTTGGTGTATAAATATCTATGAAATGTTTTATAATATTTTACGCCCTATGAAAAGATTGGGCAATCAATTTTTATAACAGAGTGTTAAGTTAAAACTTGGGAAATCAGTATTTTTGCTCGCATTAGGCAGTGGTCATACTGAGTAGAACGCAATCGATCAACCAAGATCGGCTGTCGTAGATCAATAGCGACCGGCCGAAATTTTAGGAGATATGTCATACTGCATGAATCGACGTAAATATTTCCACAAAAATGATACCAACTTAAATTGAAAGAAAATTGTTTTTTTCTTGCACTGAAACGCCGCAAATATATGAGTTTTTGTTTTTAAAATTTGCATCCATATCCATTGTTATACAATATTACTGTATCCTGATGTGCTTTGATCATAAAATTGTATATTATTTTTTACACAGTTTTTCAACTATGGTCTATTTCATTAACTCTCCACATTCATGATACTAGTAATATGACTGTAATATTCTAACATTTTTTTTAACCTGTACACAAATGTCAAAACAGTTAAGTTGGTATGAAAAATATGAGAAAACTGAGCATGCGTAAACACATTAATCGCTGTCGATCGACTAGAAAATCAGACATGTTTGATATATCAAACCGCTCGTCGATTTTCGACATCGTTCGACCATAGTGGATGCATCCAGAGTGACCATTCCCATTAGCTAGTGTTAGTTTAATTTTTAATCGATCGCAATCAATCGGCGTCAATTGATCTCACTTGTCCAGTTGACCACTGCCTTACTGCTATAATTATATACATAAATGAAGCATTTAAATTCATAGGGAGCTAAAAATAATGTACACACAGTATGTGCCAATAATTGGCTATTTGCATTTTTGGTAAATTAAAAAATCTGTTGTGGCCAGCACAATACCTCTCGCCACTTCCTTTTTTTGGTTACATAAGTATAGGGCGCGAACGGTAATGTTACATTTTTGGGCTTGACAAGCAAATGTGTGGGCCCGTTTCAGAATGATAATTAGTAATTATGTACATAGATGTCAAATGTTAGAATTTTTCATTAAAAATTTCAAGATTTTCTAAATTTACGTAGTTAATTTATCACCAGGAGTTTAAAGTTTACTTGTATGCCTTAGATATTTAACATTTAATTCTGCTCCACATGGAATTGGAAAATCACTAAATTTAGAATGAGAAATTATGATATTTGACATCTATATACATAATTACTAGCTATCATTCTGACATGGGCCCCCATATCTGCTTGTCAAGGCCAACAAAATCATATGACTGCTCGCTCCCTATTGTATTTAACATTTCTTGTATACCTACACTCTACACCAAAAATTCTACTTACGCATATATCTATTCCATATATATTTAGATTGTTTAATTTTAAATTCATTTTTGATGAAGAAATTTTGTCCTCTTCTAATTTTTCGAAATGTTTCCAATTCTATTAATACATTAAGAAATAATATAATGTATGTACTTCCCAGAAAAAGTCTTCAGTAATGTCTTCGGATTTCTGACACTGACATTATCTGTCAGTTACAAACAAATTAAATTTTCAACTATTTTCCATGGCCATTCTTTCGGCTGTAAAATTTATTATAACAGATTATTGTACATACTATATTTCTTCTATCTCTAAATCTATAGAATATATTGTAAAATATTTAAATGTATCAGAAAGAGAATTTATTTTTCTTTAATATTACCAAGAAAAAATTTCAAAAAATATTATTTAGAAGATTTTTTTTCAAGAATCTTCTACTTCCGGTTGTCCAATTGTTACCAAAACCTTTTCAGATCTTCCCATGAATGTCCGATTGGGAAATACGTAGTTAAAAAAATTTAAAGTCTTATAGTTTTTGAGTAACCGTCCTTCCAACATCCCACACACACACACACACATACACACACACATCCACACACACACACACACACACACACACACACACACACACACACAGACATCATCGTAAAAATGATAAAATCGGATTGTAGGGACCTTAAAACGTGCTTATTCAATAAAATCTGGATATGCGATTTTTAGCATGAATGCAATACCTCTCTTAGCGAGAGGTAAAAATATTTCAAAATTTTTGATATTCCAATTCCAATAAAGAATTGCAACTATCAAATTTGGCATAGCCTTCTTTCCTTTTTAATTTACCGGCGTGAAGTTAGCCCCGCCCAATCTAGCACCAACGTTCTTTTTTGTCTTATTAGTTAGTGCATCGTTAGTGCTATTTAGTGCACTATAGATGAACGTTAGTGCACATCGCATTATTGAGTAAATTATAAAAATTAGGGGTGGGCCAACTTCACATCAAATTTTAAGATTTAATTCATATGTAATATATCACTAGTTAGTGTATCGTTAGTGCTTTCTAATGAACCCAACAGTTTCGTTCGTGCTATTACCATACACTAGAAATTAAGAAAAAACTCTGGGTGGGCCAACTTCACATCAAATTTTAAGATTTAATTCATATGTAATATATCACTAGTTAGTGCATCGTTAGTGCTTTCTAATGAACCCAGCAGTTTCGTTCGTGCTATTACCATACACTAGAAATTAAGAATAAACTCTGGGTGGGCCAACTTCACATCATATTTTAAGATTTAATTCATATGTAATATATCACTAGTTAGTGCATCGTTAGTGCTTTCTAATGAACCGAACAGTTTCGTTCGTGCTATTACCATACACTAGAAATTAAGAAAAAACTCTGGGTGGGCCAACTTCACATCAAATTTTAAGATTTAATTCATATGTAATATATCACTAGTTAGTGCATCGTTAGTGCTTTCTAATGAACCGAACAGTTTCGTTCGTGCTATTACCATACACTAGAAATTAAGAAAAAACTCTGGGTGGGCCAACTTCACATCAAATTTTAAGATTTAATTCATATGTAATATATCACTAGTTAGTGCATCGTTAGTGCTTTCTAATGAACCGAACAGTTTCGTTCGTGCTATTACCATACACTAGAAATTAAGAATAAACTCTGGGTGGGCCAACTTCACATCATATTTTAAGATTTAATTCATATGTAATATATCACTAGTTAGTGCATCGTTAGTGCTTTCTAATGAACCGAACAGTTTCGTTCGTGCTATTACCATACACTAGAAATTAAGAAAAAACTCTGGGTGGGCCAACTTCACATCAAATTTTAAGATTTAATTCATATGTAATATATCACTAGTTAGTGCATCGTTAGTGCTTTCTAATGAACCCAACAGTGTCGTTCGTGCTATTACCATACACTAGAAATTAAGAAAAATCTTTGGATGGGCCAACTTCAAATTAAATTTTGAGATTTAATTAATATGTACCTTATCACTAGTTAGTGCATCGTTAGTGCTTTCTGATGAACCGAACAGTTACGTTCGTACTATTAAAAATTTATACATATACCTACCTCTCTTTCTTTCTTTATCATTGTCTATCTTTCCTTATTTTTCTTTCGTGCGCTCTCTCACTTTCTCCTTTTTCAAAGACCCACACATTCGCGCACGTACGCACACATAGACAAGGGTATGCTCGCTCACACACGACACACACACACATACACACTCCATTTTTTTTTACTATCTCATCATCTCACACACTCCGTCATACTCTTGATCCTGATAATTCAGGAACGAAAGATTCAAGATGAAAAATCTAAACATGTTGCACAACTTCAGAAGAAATGCCTCATTCGATAGCTAAATGGTTACAGTCAATCAAAAAACTTAGGAGTATTTAGTTTTAAAGACAAAGTATTTTTAGTGTTTATTGATTTATAATACATATAAAAGTGAAAACTTGATTTCTATACAAATCTACACAGTTTTACATATCTATAAATTTTGTAGAGATGTTTTAACCATACCTTTCTGCTGTCAGTCAATCATTTGCATTAAAAAAACAATATTTCCGACAAATTTTAGATATAAATAAATGATTTTCTGTTAATTTTTTGTGTGTCCTGTAAATTTCTGCCAAATTCATAACCAAATAAAAGTTTTGATATTTTGGAAGAATTGTGAAAAATTCGCAACGCGCGACATCTTAGATATATTAAATAAAACTTTGTCCAGACGGTTTTCAGATTTGAAAATGAGTTAATTTATATCTTAAACCCCGAAGAGCACGAAATCGAAATATTGACCGAATTTTACCCTCAATTTTTTTGCCAAAAATGTACAATTTTTGAATCCGGGTTTGAGGAGTTTTTTTAACCGGTAATTAAAGCACTATTTTAACGGACATATACAAATCAACCATATCTCAAGGTATAATAAATACATATAGTTATAGAGGCAAAGATTTTGAAATGCACTAATTGCAATGATGTTACTTCAAGAACATATAATTTATACGTATACATGCACACACGCACAAACAAACTCGAGTAAACACTTACACACAATATATACACACACGTATGGTCGTTCCGCATCAACCGATTTACGTTTGCGAACAATATGAAAAACTAAAAATTCCCAAAGGTTTAAAATGTTTTCGATGTGAATCTTTTAAATAATTTTTTCTTTTATGCTCCTGTTGGTAAGACTTACGATTGATAATTTGACTCTATGTTTACATTTATATTATATAGAAATCGATATTTTAAGAAATAAAGAAGATTTTGTGAAATTTTCGTATTAATTTGAGTACTGAAACCATGCCGAAGACGTTATCTATTAGAAAAAGAAAAACAATAATGGTCCTTTTTACCGCAACATTGTATAAAAGAGGCAATTTTTATAGCACATAATCGTTATACATATTATTATATCTATATAATGTGCAGTGGTCTAACTAGAACTATTGGGTCCCTATGCGAAATATTTTCTAGGTCCCCACTCCCCACTCTATGAAAACAATTAAAAACAAAAAATCCCAATTTTTACAATATACTGTGAGAATAATTATAATCTCTCTTTTCCATACTTGTCATTTGCATTATTGTAATCAATTTTTATCTCCCGCTACCCTAGGTAAGGGAGGTATAGGTAGGGATTGTGTTAGAAATTACATATCGAGATTTTGCTAAATAAGGATGTTTTAATGTCCGTAGAATCCGATTTTAACATTTTCACGATTATGTGTGTGTGGACGTGCGTGTGTGTGTGCGTTCTTGCTTGCGTGCGTGCGTGTGTGCGTGTGTGTATGTGTGTGGACCCTCTACGTTTTATATCAAATACAAACATGTTAAAAGTCATATTGTGTATTATACATATAAATAAGACATAAAATAGTATGATAGATTAACAGCGGTAATAATTAATAATTTCCTATTTCCAGATTAGGTATTCCGAGAATATCTCTTAACCCTGTGTTAAAATGACGTTTATGGAGAGTTTATTCTAGAGTTAAGTCTTATTCCATGTATATTATTATACATTTGTGGATTAAACTCGTGATAAACTAGGAATAGGTATTCCTGTGTTAAAAAAGAAGCTATTCTGAACTTAACCCTTGTTTATTATTACCACTGTAAATCTTTGTTTCTCTTATCACAAAATCCAAAATAGATTGATTTTATTGTAAATTTATAAACACTAAAATTACATATCTATAAAACCAAGTACTGCTAGGTTTTTTAACTGGCTGTAACGGTTCCTTCTTATTTATTTAGCTTATGGCATACATTCATCACAATTTAAATATATCAAATGATAAATAAGTTGTTGATCGAGGTCGCATTTGAAATTGGCTCTCGTTGCAATGGGGTCGGTGGTACATTTGAAGATGTGCAACACGTTTAGATTTTTCATCTTTAATGTTTCGTTCCTGAATTATCCGGATCAAGATCAAAAGTATGCCAGAGTATGTGAGAAACGAGAAGAGATGATGAGTAAAAAAATTACGCGTGTGTGTGTGTGTGTGTGAAAGAGAGAAATCGGGCGGGCGTGCGTGCGCGTATGTGTGGGCCATAGATTAAGGAAAATATATAGTAGAAGATTGGGTATCTCCCTTATAAACCGTGATAACAAGTTTAGTGCCGTCTATGAAAAGGTCAGAGAACTAAATTTGACAGCCGAGAAAGTCGCGGGAAATATGAATTCATTTTGAATTATTCGAAACTTTAAATTTTATTTCCTGATAATGTAATTAATAAAAAATCTATTGAAAATAGATAATTTATTAAAGACATTATCAATAAATGTGAAATATACGTTAAACTATATAAAAAAAATTCAGTACTTAATATGTTAATGTCTTTATTTTAATATATATATATATATATATATATATATATATATATATATATATATATATATATATATTACATTATTTAAATCAAATAATAAATAAATAACTACAAATCTCAAACTACACGGCGGCAAAAATTTAAGAACATACTACTCAAGGAATCTAAAATTTGAATTATTATTATTACAAGAGGTAATATTATTTCAAAAAAATCTGATGTAGCCAGCACAATACCTTCCGTCAATCCTGTGTATTATGTACAAATTCCATACATAAATTTTCTTGCAAAAGATTATAAATTTCCAGTAATATTATTTCATGCAAATGGCACTTGACACTGACATCTTCTTCTTTAGCTTTTCCCATTCGTTAGGGGTCGGTATTTTTTATTTTCTTCTTCCATTCATTTCTGTTTTGCGGGTCATCCTCACGTCAAAATTTTTCATTAAAAATTTCATTTTTTGGTATTTTATTATTCCTTTTCTCGGCAACTGAATTCCACACCCCTGATAATAAATAAACCACATGAAATAAGAAAATCATGAAATTTTGAATGAAAAATTATGACAATTGTCAGTTATGGACGTAATTATTAGCTGTCATTTTGACACGAGTCCACATTCGTATCTGCTTGCCAAAGTCAGTAAAGTCACGTCACTGCACGCGCCCTACACATAAAAGATCCTATATTTCCAGTTAAATTATTTAATAAAACTATGCGAATTGCACTTGACACTAACATCTTCTTCTTCTTTAGTTTTTCCCATTTGTTAGGGGATCGCTATTTTTTATTTTCTTTTTCTACTAATTTTTGTTTTGCGACACGCCTCATTCAGTTCCTTTTCTCTTCTTTCATCTTATATTTGGTCTTTCTATGTTTCTTCCACCTTCTGTTATAAGCTATTCATTCTTCCAATTTACTCATCTCTCCTCACGACATGTTCAAACCAATGTAATCTTCTCTCTTATATTTTTCTAGAAACGTTCAACACTACAGTTATTTCCCTTACTCTTTCATACATTTACTATTTATTGATACTGACATCTGTCAATTTGAATTACCTGAATATATTAGCAGTTTCCATGGTTAAGTTAGCATAGCTGGCTGAATTATGAAATTTATATGAAATTTATTATTTGTATTCTTCTTTAACTCTATATCTGTTGAATATCAAATATAAAATGCAATCAAATCGTATAGACAATAATATATTCTTTAAGTTATAATAACATTTAACTGAGTTTTTCAAGAAAAACTGTTAAAATCTTCAAATGAGGGTACTTCCGGTTGACCAATTATAACCAAAATCTACTCAAGTCTGCATATGGTTATAAGGAAGACACAAGAATTGTAATTTTTGGAATTCTAGTATTGGAGATATCGTGCACGAACACACACTCATACAGACATCATCGTAAAAATAGTAAAATCGTATTGTAAAGTCCCTAAAACGTGCTTATTCAATGAAAACTCACCACCGAATTTTTTGACCAAAGACAGTACCTTCCTTTCCTATAGGTGACGGAAGGTAAAAAGAGATGTTACTTTAAATGTCTGCCAGAAATGCACTGCTTCATTGACCTCGTTATCGATGTTTGTCCACTTTTTAACAAATCTACCCTCTTCTATACTCATTTTTTCTTAAAACTGACACCATACTATTTCAACATTCTTTGATGAATCTTATGAAGCTTCACGTCCTTTCGCCTAATAATATAATATTTTGCTGCTCTTCTACGGTATAAATACCGTCATGATGTAAATTCTCCTGGTCCACTTACATAAACCATTTCTTCTATTGGGCACTGTCAACTTCTGCGATAATATGTTTTCACTATGCAGTTCGTGTGAACTTTTTCTGAAATATTATTAATTCGTTGTTATATTTTATATCACCCCCGTATAATAATGCCAGTATGAAAACTAATATACTTACCGAAAATATATTGAATGATAAAGTAATATATTGCAATAAAGATACAAATTCACAAATAACAGTTTTAAATGTCAAAGAATTTCGAGCGATGCAATAAAGAATTGTGGGAAATTTACAGCAGTTCTCAAATGTTACCTTTTTATAGTATTTTGACATTAAAGTTTGAGAATCCCTGTAAAATGTGTACTACTAAAGCCATCTATGAAAGGGTGAGGAAGTATTTCCAAACGCTACTAGATTGAAAACTTGTTATCACGTTTCTGTATGGAGTTTCACCCCCCTGGTGTGGGCGTATATGTATGTGAGAGAGAGAAATAAAAATAGAAAAAGAGAGAAAGTGAGAAAGCACACGAATGAAAAGTAAGAAAATATGGACAATGATAAAGAAAGAGAGAGCTCTATGTATAAATTCCAGTGTAAGGTAATAGTACGACCAAAACTGGTGGATACATTAGAAAGCACTAACGATGCACTAACTAGTGATATGTTACATATGAATAAATTTTAAAATTTAATTTGAAGTTGTCCCACCCAGAGTTTTTTCTTAATTTCTAGTGTTTGGTAATAGCACGAACGACACAGTTGGGTTAATTAGAAAGCACTAACGATGCACTAACTAGTGATATATTACATATGAATTAAATCTTAAAATTTGATGTGAAGTTGGCCCACCCAGAGTTTTTTCTTAATTTCTAGTGTATGGTAATAGCACGAACGACACTGTTGGGTTCATTAGAAAGCACTAACGATGCACTAACTAGTGATATATTACATATGAATTAAATCTTAAAATTTGATGTGAAGTTGGCCCACCCAGAGTTTTTTTCTTAATTTCTAGTGTATGGTAATAGCACGAACGAAACTGTTCGGTTCATTAGAAAGCACTAACGATGCACTAACTAGTGATATATTACATATGAATTAAATCTTAAAATTTGATGTGAAGTTGGCCCACCTAGAGTTTTTTTCTTAATTTCTAGTGTATGGTAATAGCACGAACGACACTGTTGGGTTCATTAGAAAGCACTAACGATGCACTAACTAGTGATATATTACATATGAATTAAATCTTAAAATTTGATGTGAAGTTGGCCCACCCAGAGTTTTTTCTTAATTTCTAGTGTATGGTAATAGCACGAACGACACTGTTGGGTTCATTAGAAAGCACTAACGATGCACTAACTAGTGATATATTACATATGAATTAAATCTTAAAATTTGATGTGAAGTTGGCCCACCCAGAGTTTTTTCTTAATTTCTAGTGTATGGTAATAGCACGAACGAAACTGTTCGGTTCATTAGAAAGCACTAACGATGCACTAACTAGTGATATATTACATATGAATTAAATCTTAAAATTTGATGTGAAGTTGGCCCACCCCTAATTTTTATAATTTACTCAATAATGCGATGTGCACTAACGTTCATCTATAGTGCACTAAACAGCACTAACGATGCACTAACTAATAAGACAAAAAAGAACGTTGGTGCTAGATTGGGCGGGGCTAACTTCACGTCGGTTTTTAATTTGGGTTATTGCTTCAGCTTCAAAGCTCACATTCAATACTTTAATTAACTTAACTTCTCATCGTGAGTGGTACTTGAGCAGCGACGTTGAGGCGCCACTGTAGCTCGGAACTGAAACAGCAGCAGCAGCAGCAACGACTGTACTGGAAGCGTATACACCAGCTACCCAACGCACCGATTAATTAACCGCTGATAGAAGCTTATCACAAGATCGTAGTGTTACGAAAATGGCTTTCACAGACGCCGGAAATAATGACAACTTGCGCGATGGCTCACGCTTATCAAATTGACTGGAATGAGATTCGATTAGATTGACGTAGATGGAATTGGGCAAAGTAGTTGATTACTTATTTGTTATAAAGATGATTAAATAAATCAGACTTATGACTATTTCTATTCTATTCATTTTTGGAAAATTTTAATTTAATTTCATAAAAAAAAATTCAATTTCAAATGGTAAAGCTTTAGCAAGAGAAACAAAGTGACAAAATTTCCAATAATGGACCTCAATTTTCTAACTTTAAATTTTACTGGATTTCAAATTGTAATAGAATTGGGTAAGAATAATTAATACAAATATGATTAAAAGTCAACTTTTCAAAGTAAACGTTAAGAAATGTCAAGCATACACGACAGAAACGAATTATACTGTTCAAGACCAGTAGAATTTGAAATCTACTGAAAGACTGGAGAAATATTTCAATTCTGGTCGAATTTAAAATCTAGTAGAATTTAAAGTTACAAAATCGAGACCCTAATTTGTTTTGCTAGAACACAGAAACAATCTTAGTTTATCAACTTTACCAAAAATTGTTTCGCCCTAAAGTTTCAGCATATGCAAAGTCCTATACATAGAAATGACAGTCATCGGATGCCTTTAAAGATTTGACATTAACTTTGCTCGTTTGTGTTTTGTAAAAAAAATCTGATGTGACCAACACAGTACCTGCCGCCATTTACCTATGTATATAATTTTTATATTACTTTATAAATTTATCCATAAAATATATAGAAAAAGTATTAAAGCAAACTTGTAGAAAATGGAATAATCTTTAATTTTTATAATAACAAATTGAGAAAAAATTACATTTAAAGGTATTTTTTGAAGAAAAACTATCTTGAGCTTCAAGTAAACTGCCATTTCCTGTTATCCGATTGCCACCAAAATCTAATCAGATATTTCCATATTAGAATAAGGTAGAAATACATGGTTTCAAAACTTTCTGAATGATAGTATTTGAGTTAGAGTGTATACACTATACAGGATCCACACATACATACATACATACATACATACATACATACATACATACATACATACATACACACAGACATCATCGTGAAAATGTTAAAATTGGATTCTAGGGACCTTAAAACGTGCTCATTTAGCAAAATCTCGATATGCGATTTTTAACACGATCCCAATACCTCCCTTACCAAGGGTAGCGGGAGGTAAAAAACATGAAAATTGGAGTTGTAATTCAATTTATTTCTACTGAAACTGAAGTTGAAAAGGTATAGACCTTAAAATTGTATGATTGATGATTAGGGACTATAAAAGTTTTAAAAAAGTGTTCAGTTTTTAAATATTCGAGTTTTTAATACCCTTACTTAGTATCTCTCTTTATCCTAAATTCTTACTATCTTCAAGGCTTCTGCAATCGTCTTTCTGAAATTCGGAATCTATTTTGAATTAATGAATGCAGAAAATAAAGAAACAACGAAAGAAACTGAAATATAATTGTCTGAATTTATGATGCACAGCCCATAGAAATCACTTGCATTTGTATGAAAATCAAAGATATACAGAGTGTATCACGGAGAGTGAAACATAGGCGTTTAAAAACTTATCCCCTGAGGAAGACACATATGGTGTCGAAACTAGTCGGAAAGGAAATAAAGTTGACTGAATTCCAAAAATATCGTTATCCTTCATAGGCGTTTAACATGGGAAATCAGTTTTTCCCGGCGCATTAGAAACAAGAGACTAAGAAAAGCGTAACGTTTTATATGTCAAATTATTAGTATTTATTTTTACAATCATTATTCTGACACTGACGTAATAAAACGTTACCCTTTTGTTCGTCTTTTGTTTCTAAATCCATGGCTAATATTATTAAATTGTAATTCCGTGAATTTTCAAATTTTATTTCTGCAGTTATGAAATAGCCAAATTTGTTTTTTATTGATTCGGATGTAGAAATTTTTGCTTTACAACATCCATTTGAAACTTTTTGTCTAAAATAATTAGGGGAACAGTGCACACGGAAAACTGGTTTCCCATGTTTCACTTTCCGTGATACACCTTGTATATTGATTGACAGGCTCCAGTGGCAATCAAAATTGGGACTATAATATACGCAGTTTATTTTATTAATTAATTAATTAAATTGCTTATTATCCATGCATATTTTCAATTATTGACTACGAAAGTAATTTTTAAACATATTTATAATTTTTGTGTTGAAATAGATCAATTTATGCGACACTATTAGTGAACTAAACTTCACTGTTTGAGAACAAAATGAGAATAACATCTATGTCATAGAATATTAAACAGTAATACATATTACAGCTTAACGAATAACAATTAAGGGAAATAGTGGAGGACCCCATTCTATCGGAAAAAAATAAACGGATGCGTGTATAGTTGCAATGTTATAAAATATTATTTTCCTCAATAACTATGATTAAATTTGATACGTACTATTATCGCGTTCATATTGTGGTTAAATTTAGTGTTCAATGCAAAAATAATATATACTGGTGTTCTAGTTAGTTCAACGTTAAAAATCATTATTTACAACAAAAAATTGTTGTAAATTACAAGAATTATAATCATCGGTAGTTCATAGTTGAAGTCACGAAGTGTCAAAACTTTTTTTGAATACTTTGTAATGTTAACCATAAACCTATTTTCTAATCATGTTTACTTCTAAATATTTATTTATTTTTATGAATGAACGTTTTTTTATACTTATAGTACTACCTTTATATAAATACTGTGTTTATACTATAATAAAATATTTATAGTAGCTATTATAATATAATTAGAAAAACTTGTTTAATTATCTGTTTTATTCTAAGTAGGTAGTATAGTTAGCAGTAATATATGCTTGTAATTTAAACAGGGTATAATTTTATATTCTAAATATAATTTACACTTTATAGGAGCTTAAAATAAAATCTAAAAAATAAAATAAAGTATGACATAAATGCATTTAATTTGTTCAACTACATGAAATTGTAAAATAATTGAAGTTGTTACAATTATCTGGAAAACTAATAGTTTTATCAAGCAACCTTTGAACTCATTATAGTAAAGTGATTCTGCCATATTACCTATCTACCTATTAACATTATCAATTGCTATTTTCTGTATCAGTAATTTAGCAGCTTTAGCTTTAAACCACTCAAGATAGAGGCTAAGTGTAAATTATGCATGTGTACAAGTATGTTAGCGGCAAAGTGTAGAATATGGTATTCTATAAAATGCCTACGCATTATATTAATATACTTAATATCTAAGCATTATACATCAGGCCATCAGGGTGTCAACAAATTGATGACCGTTACTTTAAGAAATCGAAACGTACTAAAGTTCAATTAATATGTTCTTTGAAATAAATCTTTAATACTTATGGCCATCCATTGATCCATAGGTGACTACATAACTGTATCCATTTTTTTAAAGATATCAAAAGCTAAGCGTTAATTAATGATAAAAAAAATATGTGATGTGGCCAGCATATTATCTTCCGTCAATCCTGTGTATTATGTACAAATTCTATTCTTAAATTTTCTTACAAAATATGCTATATTTCCAGTACAATTATTTCATAAACAAACTATGTAAATGTCCCGGACATTTTTCACTTTTACGAGAGATAGGGATTCAGCGATATATAATGAACCCATTGCACACAATGAGAGAGATATTAAAAAGTGTTTTCAAAGCGCAGTTGATTTTCTGCGTATATAGGTGATGAAACGTAATGGTTTTCAGTTTTAAATTCAAAAATGCATCATGTTAGTGCTGACATCAACAGTCTCGACAATTTTTTTTAGAAATATTAAATGATTTTAATCACAGTATATGAAAAAGATATTTTAAATTGAGAGGTAGAAAGTCACGTTTACAAAGCTTTAGAAAAATACCGCTAGATGACAGACAATATGACGCTATAGATCCATTACACTTGACACTGGTGTTTTCTTCTTCTTTAGCTTTTTCCCATTCGTTAGGGGTTACTAACGTGTAGTTTTCATCTCATTTATATTTTGCGTGTTGTCCTCATTCAATTCTTTTTCTCTTAAATTTTTCGCAATACAGTGCTTCCATCTTCTCTCTGTTTCATTCCATTATTAAGCTGTTAATTCTTCTTCCAATATATTCTTCATCTCACCTTATGATATGTACAAACCAGGGCAAGAAACCGAAAACAATATAGGATAATGGTTAACCAAAATCGAGAACTTAATTTTTAAAATGGTTTTCGTTCAAAAACCGGTTTACTATTTACTTAACTGGTTTTTATATTGGTTATGTAAACCGGTTACATTAACCGGTTTATAAAAAATAAATTAAATTTTATGACAGATAAATATACATTTGTTTATTAAGCTTTTTTCTTTTAATTCCATGGCTATCACTATTTTTGAGTTGATTTTCGACATTTTCATACCTAATTTCTGCTGTTACAAAGCATGCAAAATTAATTTTGTTTATTGATTCAAATACAAATTTTTATAATCTACAACTTTAAAATATGTTTAAGTATCTAAAATAATTTAGGAAGCAACGCGCAAGAAAAACTGTTTTCCTATCTTAAATGCCTATGTAACGGATTTTGAGGGTCACCCGGTATATTTACTAAATAAAATAATAAACTAATAAATACAAAACGCAATACGAGTATTACCGGGGAATAACGTATTACGTACAAGCACGAACAAGCATGGTCAGACTTCGGCGCAGTACGTGCTAAGAAGGTGCGCAAGGAAACAGCATCCGGCTAAATCGTGATTTATATTTAAAATTCCCTCCTTTTCAGAAACGGTTTAAAAAAACCGGTTTTAATTAATTTTGTTAACAGTTACCGGTTTTTTTAGTAATTAAAAATATCGATTTCGGTTAAAAATCAAAATTTTAGACCCAAAATATCGGTTAAAAAAACCGGTTTCGTGCCCTGGTACAAACCAATGTAATCTTGTATCTTCCTAGAAACTTCTATCACTCAAGCCATATCCCTTATCCACTTATTCCTTATCCTATCTTTCCGTGTCTTTCCCAGCATCTATCTCAACATCCTGATCTCTGCTTCATTCATTTCTTTTCATTGATACTAACATCTATCAATTTGAATTATTTGAATAATTAGTAGTTTCCATGGTTAGTATAGCTGGCTGATTTATGAAATAATTTTCTTTATATGCATTGAACGTGAAGGAATAAAACTCAATCAAACCGAATAAAGAATAAAATATTCTTTAATATGTATAATACCGAAATTGTCAAAATATGATATTTAACTGCGTTTATTCAAAAAATTCTTAAAAACTTTAATTAAGAGTACTTCCGGTTGACCAATTATAATCAAAATCTAATCAACTCTTCATATGGACGTACAGAACAGGAATACGAAAAAAAATAATTATGGAATTGTGGAATTGGATTTATCGAAGCAGAATTTTTATCATACACACACACACTGATACACATACACACACATACAGACATCGTCGTAAAAATAATAAATTCGTATTCTAGGAACCCTAAAATGTGCTTATTCATTAAAAACTCACCATCGATTTTTTTGACCAAAGACAATAGCTTCCTTACCTATAGGTGACGGAAGGTAAAAATATGAATGTA
The DNA here is from genome assembly GCA_951394225.1 of Harpalus rufipes. Lineage (NCBI taxonomy): Eukaryota > Metazoa > Arthropoda > Insecta > Coleoptera > Carabidae > Harpalus > Harpalus rufipes. The sequence goes on along the minus strand of OX596286.1, from coordinate 22,681,920 downwards.
TTTAAACAAAATGGATAATAATATTGATAAAAAAGTTGCAACTATTGTTATTGTTTAGTGCAAAATACTTTTTGTTAAATAACTTTACCATATCAATGATCAAAATAATACAAATCTTTTTGAATTTAAATGCATCAATTACAAATTTCATGGGCTCATAAAGTTTTCACATGATGAATTCATACCATTTCCTGCAAATACTTTAAACTAATTAGTTATTCTTAAACTATTCTCTTACATGAAGCACACTAAAATGCTTCTTCAAGTATCTTCATCTCACAAACGATTCGCCGATGAGAAACATCCACATTCATTTGTTCTCAGCGTTCGCGGTATTCTAATAAAACTCGAGGATCGGATGGTCCTGTTTTTTATGCGTTATAAGTGGCTTTCAGATCGCTTGAAGTCTTAGGCGCTGTTTGCACACGAGTTTGGTCTCTGTGTAATAGTTTCCGAAGAGTTATTGCTGAGTGGAAGATGCAGACGAGCTGTCAGTGTACGGAGGACACTGAACAGGCGTTTGTGTTAACATCTTTGCCGACAGTGCAAGGGTCAGAGGTTAGAAAATGCTGCAATGTAGACCAGAAACTTTGGAAGGGACGAAACAGTTTTTCGGTTTATAAATTAAAGTTGTTTCTGTGTGCTAGCCAAACATATATCAATATTGGAAATTTTGTCATTTTGTTTCTATTGCTAAAGCATTACCATCTTCAATAATTATTATGAAGTTTGATGGACTGTTAATATGAAATGAAGGAATTGAACATATTGGAGAAGCTGTCCTAGTGAACATATGTTACATAAGTTTTCGAAAAATTCTTGAATGGCCGAAATTGTGGTTTAAAGTAAGTATATTGAATCTGCTCATTACTAAAACAAATAACATAGCTTAAGCTTTAACATTCATCTTTAATATAGAGCTATTGGTCCATTTTCTTCGATACGACAAAGTTTAGTTCTGACTTGCCCCATGAGTCTTTGGCAGGTTTTATAATTTATTTTCCGTACTTTTTGAAAAATTCTGCACGTTAATTGTTTTCATTTTAGGCCTCCTACACTTTGTTGTACATCAGTAGTGCGCAACCTTTTTAAATCGAGGGCCAAAAAAAAATTCATTTTCCCAAAGAGCCATTTTAGCGAAAAAATTGTATACGAAATTGTAAAAATAAGTGGACTGGTACATAATTAATAATAATACATAATTAACCTATTAATATTCCAATTACAAAAATAATATTTATTATAGTTATAATTTATAATAACATAGGAATAGGAAATAAAAATACTGACTTAAATATTATAAAATTTAAATTACACAGCTTTACATTTATTTTATAACTGACTAATATCAGGATTGATGTTAGTGGTCGCAAGAAGCAAAATATTTTTTAAATTGACATATTAATCGAGACCTTTGTTTATTTTTTTTATAATTTTCATTGAAGAAATCGTTTGTTCGCAAATATATATGCTGGAGAACCGACAAACATATCGTTGTGCAAATTGTCTTAGCTTCGGCAAATTTTGATGTGGCAATTTCTAAAAATGTATAATTTCACCTTCATTTAATAAATTACAAAATTCATCGTATTTGTTTTTCAGTGCAGCATTAAATTTAATATCCATTATTTCTAAATGCAACTCAGCATCAATTTGTTTTATTTGCTGTTCAGTTAATGAAAACGGATTAGTAAAGAGTGCTATATTCTTCTCTTCGGCTGCAAATTCAGAGAGGTGAGAAACAAATTCTTGTTTCAGCCATTTAAGTTTTTCTTTATATCTGTTGTACTTAAATAAAAAAATTAAATTAAGTTTAAGGTAGTATAAACAAACGGTCTCTTATAAATATAACAAATAATATAAATTATAATTTTATATTCTTGATCGATATAGTATGTGTATAGAATTATAGATATGGTTATAGATATAGAAATAGATTTTAAAATTATAAAAATTATATATGTTTTTAATTTCATGACGGGTCACCCACAAATCGTAAAAGAGCCATAACTTTCGCACCACTGTTGTACATCTTTCTTGTAACTACAAAAAAAATCACTGCGTTGTTATTCGGACATAGTGAAGATGGATCAGACCAAAACTTAATCTCTTCGTTTACATGACGTAAATTGATGAAATCAAGTAATTTAGGCTGGCAATTTTGTGTATAAACCTCTAACACGTCTAATGAATTGTCAGGAGACGCCTGCTTGCGAAATTGCACCCCACACTATTATTTTATCTGAAAATTTAACCTTCTTTTTGAATTTTATATTGAAACTATTTTGGAGTTACTTACAAGAAAGATGTACAACAATGTATAGGAGCCCCAAAATAAAAACAATTAAGGCGCAAGATTTTTCAAAAAACACGCAATAAATTATGAAACCCACCAAAGACTAATGGGGCAAGTCAGAACTAAACTTCGTCGTATCGAAGAAAATGGACCACTAGCTTGTTAATAGTTGCAGTAATAAGCAGATACGATATACTTACATGTTACATAATGTTATTTAAAGAAAAATCTATCAACTACGCTACAATCGAGAACCGACGTTTCGGATCCTAGTGATCCATTTTCAAGGTATACTGAAGTTATTGCACACGAAATATATTATTAATTATGAAAGAGGATGAACACAATGGCGTCAAAAACGGATAAAAATTGTAAAAAATACTTGCATACATCTTAGACAGTTTAACCATGCAGCGGTGATGAGATGAAATACTGGGCCTGAAACACTTGAGGAAATAATCTGATCATTTATATTAAATTTGAAAACCATTCTTAATGAATATTTAGTATTAAAGTATCTGAGTGTGTAATTTCTCAAAATAAATAATATCGGAAAAACTGAGGTAATTCTACGTATAAAAATATGTATGAAACTAAATTTAGACTTCAATAATAAAATTTTCATAGATAATAAAATTCGAGTTAAAATAAACTACATATGTTAGAAGATTAAGTATAATATAAATTTAGATATCATATCGAATGATTTCATAGAATTATGATAATATTGTACACAAACGGTTTTATATCAACTAGACAGCATTACTACATAAAATATTTGTGGTTAGCTTCTATTTATTGTTATGAGAGTACAGGAAAATTATAAACCAAATCAGTTGAATGATTATAAAAACATGTAAATGTAACAGAATATTTTATATTTCAATTTATTTTGAATACTTACTTATTTTTTATTATTCTGTTATAGTATTCTTGATCTATTTCAATAAAATTGAGCACAAATTAAACACTACAAAAACTACAGGATGTCAAAACATTTAATTTAAAGGGGCAACAATGAAATCATCCCATTTTTGCGTTCGTCACCTTTAGGAAAGGTAGGTATTGTCTTTTGCCAAAAAAATCAATGATGAGTTTTTAGTGAATAAGCACGTTTTAGGTCCCATATAATACAATTTTACCATTTTTACGATGATGTCTGTCTGTGTGCGTGTGTGTGTGTGTGTGTGTGTGTGTGTGTGTGTGTGTGTGTGTATATGTGTATGCGTGTGGCGAAAGTTTCGGATCGTATAACTTCAATACCACAATCCCAAAAGTTATCATTTTTCGTATTCCTCAAGTTTACATGCACAAGAAGAGATGATTATATTTTGGTTATAATTGGTCCACCGAAAGTAACCTAAATTGCAACTTTTAACTGTTTTTCTAGAGAAAACGCAGTTAAATATCATTTATTGACAATTAATGATTATAAATTTTAAAGAATATATTATTTTCTATACTATTGGATTGCATTTTATACTTAATATTCAATAGATATAGTGTTAAAGAATTATAACGATATTGAATTTCATAAATTAGTCAGATATACTAACCATGGAAACTGCTAATATATTCAGATATTTCAAATTGACAGATGTCAATATCAATGAAAATTAAATAAATGTGGCAGAGATGAGGATGTTGAGATAGCTGTTGGGGAAGACACGGAAAGATACGGTAAGGATGAAAGAATAAGGGGAATAATTCTAGTGTTAGAGAGATGATTACATTGGTTTGAACATGTCATGAGGAGAGATGAAGAATATATTGGAAGAAGATTGCATAGCTTAGTAATAGAAGGTTGAAGAAACAGAGGAAGACCAAAGTTAAGATGGAAGGATTGTATTGCGAAACACTTGAGAAGAAAGGAACTGAATGAGAACGACACGCAAAACAGAAATGAGTGGAAGAAAAAAATAAAAAATAGCGACCCCTAACGAATGGTTTCCCTAAAGAAGAAGAAGAAATCAATGTCAAGTGCAATTTGCATAGTTTGTTTATGAAATAATTTTACTGGAAATTTAGAATCTATTGCAAGAAAATTTATATATGACTTTATATATAATACACAGTATTGACGGAAGGTATTGTGCTGGCCACATCAGATTTTTTTAGATTTATTTTTCTTGAACGACTAAGACTACCTATCTACGGATTAAAATATATGTAAGTCATGGTTTCTCGTCATTCGTGTAATTTTTTTATAAATAAGGTTCAATTTCTATAGTCTGATTTAAGCACATAGGTCACTCATTTAGACAAATCAACTCACACTATAGGGATAAAATGTATATTAAGTGCAATTTGCATAGTTCGTTTATGAAATAATTTTACTGGAAATTTAGAATCTTTTGCAAGAAAATTTATGTATTCAGTAAATACTATCAGTCATAGATTCTATTTCTCAAAAAAATCCCAACTTTTGTATTTTGAATGACCCGATTCTAAATTTCTTTATTCATGTTTTTTCCTTTGGCGATTTCTACAACTTTTCTAACCAAATATTTGTTGTTTATCTGTTGCAGGTAATATTTCATAAACAAACAAAGGAAATATCCCATCTTTCATAAGTTCTTCAGACAAAAAGTGTGACGACAACACCCAGTATCAGATAACCGGTGCAATACACCGAAGACCACTGAAACGGCGCCAGTCAAGTTGTTTCATTCATGGATCGCATTCCGACTTCAGACCAGACAGGTTAGACCCGAATTACCTGCATTGCTAAAGTTAAGCCATAAGTCAGAGTGTCAATTGATATGCGTTTCCGGTACTAATTGCACAGGAAATTTTACCTGAGCTACACAAAAAGTTAAGAACAATAGATGCGCGCAGTCAGTGAGTCAGGTTTAAATTTAGTTGGAAAGGCAATAAATTTACAATTTATTTTACTGTTTATAAATGCACAAACAGTGTAATGTACCTTGTTTGATTTTTCAAACTTTTATAATGTAAGGTGATATATTCAAAAAATCTTATGGACGTTAAATATACCTATGAGTGATTCAAAAGTATAAATCTGATGTGGGCAGCACAATAGCCTCCGTCATTTTTCGTATTTTGTACAAATTCTGCACAGATTTTTTTTTTGCAAACTATTTTGAATTGATCTTACCTTATACTGAACTGAATTGAACTGAACTAATCCTAAACAGACCAGTATGTTTCTTAAAATATGAAGTAGAAAATTAAAACATATATACCTATAGCATTATAAATATTAATAACATAATAATCTACTGAATTGGCTTATAGCTATAATCTGTTGTATTACCTTATGTGATTTGTTTTTGCAACCTTAAATTATTTTATATTTTTATATTTCCAGTAAAATCATATCATAAAGATATTATATAAATTTTATTTGTCACTGACATCTGTCGACTAGTTATATTGAATATTCTGTTTCCATGGTGCAGCTTTTCGCAGCATTCGGTTGCAAGTTATTTCTTTATAATTCTTTATCTCTAAATTCATTGAATATGAAGAAAAAATATAATTAAATCGAATAGAGAATAGCATATTCTTTTATTTATAATAACACAAAAGGTCATTAAATGATATTTAACAGCGTTTTTTCAAGAAATACTAACCAGCCATAACCAAAATCTAATCAACTCTCCGTATGGACGTACGAAACAGAAATATGAAAGAATTATAACTTTTGGAATTGTAGTATTGGAGTTATCGAAGAAGAAATTTTTGTCACACACACACACACACGCACCACATACATCATCGTAAAAACAGTAAATTCGTATTGTGGGGACTCTAAAACGTGCTTATTCATCAAAAACTCACATCGAATTTTTTGCCAAAGACAATACCTTCCTTACCTATAGGTGACGGAATGTAAAAATTGTAAAATTTACATTTTTGTAGATATATTTAGTGACCGATGCATTTTTTTGAAATGGTCTCCTAATGGGGCAATTTTTGTGTAATCGACTTCGTATCTCTAGTAGTTCTCGATATTCCCATGTTGGACAAGTTATCCTGGACATTCCGTATATTAGTATTTTAAATTTTCTTGATATTTTTTTTTTTAAGTAATATGATATTTCGTTGATATTATTTGGTAAAATGTAAGAAATTCCTAGGTTTCTCTACATAATACTAAATGATAATACCAGAATTTATCCAGTAATACATATTTAGAATTCCCGTAATGTTTCATCACATTTCCTTATGTATTTATCTCTCTTTAAAATTGTTGTTTAAATAGAAATTGTATAGGCTGCATTTATAAACAAAATAGAACTAAATAATAACTAGAAAATCAGAAAAAGAATACTGTAAAATTTGACAAATACTATGAAAACGGGTACTATGTTTCATTTTTATTTTCTAGTAGCATGAGGAATAAAATACATTCGTCTTTACGAAAATTATTTATTTTAGGGGAATATTTAATATCATTTTTAATTACCGATATTTGAAATTGATTTTGAAATACAAAATAATCTTACTACATATTTAGAATCACAGTCAATCATTTTAAATTAAAAATATATTAATTATAATCATTCTTGGTTGAAGAGGAAGGATCTTATTCTGTGTGCTGTCATTCGGAAATATAAATAATTAATGATAATTATTTAAATGCTACTTAATTCAGAAAAGTGTCAAACATGGTATGAATCCCAATTAAATCATATAAAACTCGTCGCATTCCATTTAAACCTATTACATTAATTACCATCTTCATTTTATTTTCTTAGTTAAAGAACATTTAAAAAATTAAGTCAATTTTAGTACATACAAAAGAATTTAAGTTTAATTACTGAGTAGATATCACAAAAATTGAAAAATATGAAATGTCGGAGGAAGATGGCGGTACGTGACGGCCATTTTGAACGCATTGCGTGATATGGGTACATAATTGGAAGAAGGAATTTAATATCCTCCATCACGGAACCCTATAATTCATTCGTCTCTTTTCCGGTACCGAATTTCATTACTGGAAGGACAACCCTCTTCAGCCAGACCACACCCCTGGTAAAACACCTTAATTAAAAGCTCTGTCATTATTTTTGAAAAGTGCCATTTAATGCTGTCTAAACATTTGTTATCTTCATCTTCACTCTGACATTTATATATCTTTTATTATAATATGAGGGGATATTTTTATGGGGATATCTGATTGTGTGCGTTAGGTGATAGGTTGTAGTTCAAACGACCTGGATTCGATTCTGACACTAGAATGATTCAGAATAAAAAACACTTCTGATGGCAGATAGTTCCACAAGAAGAAGGGTGTGAGGCGACATTACTGGGTAGAGAAATCAGCTACTCTGGAAACCTTTTCCGCAAAACTATCTTCACGCCGTATGAATAACTAATAATTGGTTATTGTCTGAGGTCTTTATAGTTAGACAATTCCCTGTAGTTCTCAGTCGGATGCTTAGTTCCAGAAGGATGAAGATGAAGAAAAAGCTCATACGCGCGGATATCTAGCGTCACTAGCACAGGACATGCCTACTCGAAATAATTTTGCCATACGCGGCCTCAGTACACTCAACTAAATTTCAGCACATTATAGCCATGTTACTTCGGGCTATGATTCGCAATCTAAATAATCAAAGTGATCATGGTTAAGAAGTTTTTTTTCGTTTCATATTCGTTATCCCCACTTTCTCATTTTGTGAGCACTAGACAACCTTCCCCTTTCTCTTCTGAATCATCCTTTTTGAGTGATCACGAAAATTCATTTCAGAGCAAATTTAAAAATCTGATGTGGCCAGCACAATACCTTCCGTCAATTCTACGTATTTTGTATGAATTCCACACAAATTTATTTTTTAAACTATTCTATGGGTGTTATCTATTTAGGGGAGAAATGAACTACTCCTAAAAAGTACTGTGTTTCTTAAAATAAGAAGTAGAAAATAAAAACATACATAGCATTATATTTATAACATAATTATCTGCTGAATTGGCTTTGGCTATATAATCTGTTGTATTACCTTATGTGATTTGTTTTTGCCACCTTAAAATATTTTACATTTTTATATTTCCAGTAAAATCATTTCAAAAAGATATTATGTAAATTTTATTTGACACTGATATCTGTCAATTAGTAAAAATAAATAAATAAATATATTATTACGGCATATTACCCATTGCTGGGTGTGCCAATCTGCTTCCATACACAGTTATCGGTAACGATGGAATATTTGTACCGTGCGGGCGCTTACCAGGCGTCATCTCACGGGCACTCATTGCTGGCGTGGAAAGTGCGCCACAGGGGTCAATTTGTAATATTTGAATATTCTGTTTCCAGCTTTTAGCAGCATTAGGTTGCAATATATTTCTTTATAATCCTTTATCTCTAAATTCATTGAATATGAAAATAATATATAATTATAAATTAGAATTGTACGCATCTTAAAATTGAAGTATTTTATTTAATCAAGATTGAAATCTAGTATATCTTTTTGGTTCACTCTGTACGTGAAATAATGTTATCAAAAGCAACTAAATAAAATACATATTACTTTACATACTATTATTTATTTCATGGTTGGATAATTACATATAAATATCTCTCCGTGCGAGCATAACTATTTTGAAAATAATCTAAACGTCAATTATAATGTTTAAAATATATTAACAAGCAAGTTGTTGCAAATGCAAATGTCATATAAGCAAGTAGGTGTCTACATATAAATTCTATACTTTATGTGGTTAATTATTAATTAGTTTCTTTCAATTAACTGCTATGCATGACAAGTTGTAATTAGCGATAACTTGCGAATTAGAGTTAACAGTTATGGACTGTAAAAGATGTTTATATATTTTTATTGGTCCAATATTCGTGCCTTTTTTATCAGAAATCATAATGGTAGGTGCAAAATTTGACAGTGTTGTGATAACTTTATCCGTAATTAGCTGTTTAGCACGAGCTAATCGCGAAATTAATTATTAATAGCTAACGAACTTGTAAAATATTTAGAGAATATCTTTATTAACAACTTAAGTTCTGGTCTTCTAGTGAAAAAATTATAGTTTACATAAACACGAACTGCAGGTGCATGTAATATATACCTACTGAAATTAATTGAATTTCAGCTAATTTTGTATACATTTCCTTGAAGAGAAGGTTATCTGTAAAAATAACTTAAAATTAGAATTTGAAACTTCACTATCAGCGAAGCATCAAAAATGTCATTGGCATTTGATTCTTTGATGTACATTTGGAGTCCATATATTCTAAACACTAGATGAATTTTTTCTAAATAAATATGAACAATAGGTATCACATTCTAGATCTAGACTATACTAACTTTGAAAAAAATGCAAATAATTAAGAATTTTGAACAAAACAGAAAATTTCTAAAATATCAACAAACAAAAATTCTTTTTTCTCCATACTTATACGAGATAAAAACGGCTTGTTTGCAGTCTGAAATTTCGGTTTGTGGATCCTTCATAAATAAAAATAAAATACATTTTAACTTATTTGAATTTTGTAGAAATTTTTCATTAACTTGATGAAATAAAATTATAAAAATGAAGAAAGATATGATGTTAAAAAATCAAAGCTAGATATAAGTTAGAACTTCTTTGGCCCTTGCCAGAAACAGGAAGAAATTGGTTCGTTCATCCTGAAAAATGTGCGAACTAGTTTTCTTCTTGTAAAACTATAAACGTTACTAACTTACATTTTTACCTTCCGTCACCTCTAGGTAAGAAAGGTATTGTCTGGTTAAAAAATTCGATGGTGAGTTTCCAATGAATAAGCACGTTATAGGGTCCCTACAATACGATTTTACCATTTTTACGATGATGTCTGTATGTGTGTGTGAGCGCACGTGTGTGTGTGTGTGACTATAATTTCGACCGCGATATCTCCAATACTAGAATTCCAAAAATTGCAATTTTTACGTATTCCTCTTCCACACATCCTATGCAGATTTGATTAGATTTTGGTTACAATTGGTCAACCGGAAGTACCTCATTTGAAGATTTTAACAGTTTTTCTTGAAATAACGCTGTTAAATATTATTTTTTGACATTTAATGTTATTATAAATATAAAAGAATATTTTTATCTATACGAATTGATTGCATTTTATATTTCATATTCAATGGATATAGAGTTAAAGAATTATAAAGAAATTAAATTTTGTAAATCAGCCCACTATGCTGCAACCATGGAAACAGCTACTATATTAAGAAAATTCTAACTGACAGATGTCAGTGTCAATGAAAAGTAAATTAATGTGGCAGAGATGAGGATGTTGAGACAAATGTTGGGGAAGACACGGAAAGATAAGATAAGGAATGAAAGAATAAGGGAAATAGCTCGAGTGAAAGAAGTTTCTAAAGATACAATAGAGACAATTACATTGGTTAGAACATGTCATGAGGAGAGAAGAAGAGAAGAGATGAAGAATATATTGGAATAATGAAACGAAACAGAGGAAGACCAAAGAAAAGATGGAAGGACTGTATTGCGGAAGACTTGAGAGAAAAGGAACTAAATGAGTACCAACTCCTAACGAATGGGAAAAGCTAAAGAAGAAGATATAGATATAGAATCTTTTGCAAGAAAATTATGTATGGAATTTGTACATAATACACAGGATTGACGGAAGGTAATGTGCTGGCCACATCAGATTTTTATACTTTGTTTTACTGTTATCGAAATCTCATTGCCCACATTATGACGTAAATGGAATCTAACGATATGGCACTATAACCCAGAAACTTCAATAATTGCACTTTTTCGATTATTATTCTAAAATCAATGCATCTGTTGACACATTTTAATTCCAGTTCGACTTTTGCTATCAAGGAATAGGTAATTATTTTTTCTGAACTTTTTGGTTAGTTGTCTCTTAATACTACTATTATATCTATGTTCAAAATTTGTCTTATTATCGTATTGTATTATAATTTCCACATTTTTTTCTGCTTTAGAATATTCGATTCAGACCAAATTTCTCGTTTACTTCCTATTACTGTCTACTTCTTTCTACGGACCTCCGCCACCCATCTTCTCTGCCCTATTAACCATTTTGGCAAATTGTGGGTAATAAATAACCCAGTCGCGTGCTGGGTTTCGGGTTACCGGGACTCAGGGCTCCGCTGGCGCTACGGGCGCCTGATAGCCATCAAGGTGTCTCAGTCCGCCGCTCACACCTTGTACCGTCCGGCGGTACCTACCTGATGGCATGGCACGGCTCCGCATATCCGGTCGACAAACGGAATAGGAAAGAATTAGGATGTCCCTAGAGTAGAGTTTAGTGTTAATAGATGATGGAGAAAGAGATTAGAAGGATGAAGATTAGTTTGTTTTGAAAATAAATTTGGGAGATGTGTTGATGATTAAATGTGGAATAATTTGGAAATGACAAGGTTTAGTATGAAGACAAAGTGGTGTATGCTAACATAATAAATTTACTTCCAATTAACTGGAATATAGACATTTTGTAAACAAATTTTCAATATTGTCAATATTTTTGTTATACAGTCTGATAAAAAAGGGTAAAATTTCTTAAGAGCCTATACCGAGGAAGAATACTTAAACTTTTCAGACATTCTTACCCGTAGGGGGGAGGGGGGATTTATAATAAAATTCCCCGGGGAATATAACAAGTTTTAATTTATAAATAATTTATTTAACATATCGCACATCAAACAATTACGAATATAATAAAAATTGGGTTTAGGTCCTTACATCTGCCCCGGCCCAATGTAAATGTGTGGCAATCTTAGCCAATATTTAATTTTCAAATAACTTCGTAACTATTAGAGGTTGAGAAAAATGTTTCATATAAAATTTTATTTGATTTTATAGTCTACTGACAGACAAAATTTTGTTCGATCACTATCTTTGTTAGTTTTTCTCGGAAACAGCTGAAGATCAGACCTATGTTGATTAAGCTTTTTTACTCATTTTAGTCAGTACTATATACCCTCAAAAAATTACCCTATTTTTAACACCCTGTATGTATTTGTATTGGAATGGGGAATACTACGTCTTGTGTTTCTTTTTTTTTGTCTTTTATATGAGCCAGTAATTTTCCAAGGACAGTAGAATATAATTGATAATTTCATGGTTTTCCTTCGCATACAAATATATGTATTTCAATAATTACAAACGAAAAGATACTGTATTTCGTATTTAGCGAATTGATTGTTTTAACTGTGGAAGAATCTTTATCATTTTAAGCTAATTACAAATTATTTTTATAGTAATATGCATGTTAATGTAATATATGATAATATCATGTTTTAATGTTAATTTTAAGTAAATAAAACCAACAATTTTGAGCTGTTGTGTGGTTATATTTAAAATTAAAATTTAAGATAAAATAACAATAACAATAATGTAAAGATAATGCAAAAACCGCACTAATTCTAGACATCAAATAATTATGTTGCAATTCTTCTGATTATATTTAATATTAACAACACAATGTAAAGTAATATGTTGGATAAAATATATAAGGCACAGACTATGTCCAAGTTTATAGCTATTTTAATTAGGAGAAATATTAATGAATGAAACATTTAAATATAAAAAGAAAACCAGAAAACAATGAAAATAAAACGTAATAAATTTTACTGTATAAAAATAAAAATATGTTGTAGTGTTGTCGACTGGACTGCAGTAAAACTATATTACTGTACATAATTATTTAATTATAGCTCGTTAAGTATAAATCAAAACAGCATTTTCATACTTTCCCTCATTTTACGGTTATTTAATGATGAAAACATAGCCACCCTAAAAACCTTGTTCGCTACTCTTTTTCATTTAGGGCAAAATTAAAAATCACTAAAACTTTTATCGTTTCTGATACACATCTAAACCTTTTTCATGGCGCAATCTTCTAGTTTTATTATTTTTATTCTTCATAAAATCCGCATTGAGACATATGAGAGTCCTGCAGACAAAGAAATAAATATATAAAATCAGGTAGAACGTTTCCTTACGTATTGTTAAGATCCGTAAATTTTTAATTTTGTCAACTGTACATCAGCGTAGCCTATAAATGTCAGGGGTAGCGAACGTGGTGTAATTTATTGCTTTGCCAATACCTTACAGGCCCGGACTAATTAATTTCCCACCCGTCCGGTCTGACATGCCTTCACTTTTTGCTTTTTTCAAAGATTACCTAAGATTTATTTCACCAGGGCGCCCATTTATTTACACACCTATAACTAACTAAACCTGTACTAATGCACATTAGAATCAAAACATTACATTTAGATTTTATTGATCATACAGCAGACTAGAAAATTCATAGATATTTATCAATAAATTAATATACTCGTATTATGGTGGAGTTTTATTGAACGTCCCGTGGCCGTGCGTCCGAATGTCTATTCGCGGATCTGAGGAACCGGGTTTGATCCCGACCGACGCCAAATGAAATATTTCGAATTTGAAATGGCACAAAAGTGACCTCTGTGATGCACTCTTCACTCCAGCAATGAGTGCCCGTGGGGTGACTCCTGAGTGCCCAATGCTGGGTGTGTCTTTTTCGTAAGGTTGACATTTATCTTCCAAACGTCTTGTCATAGACATTAAAATATATATTTTTTATAACAAATTGAAGTATAAATAGTGATATTCTTTTATAGTGAAGACGTGTAATAAAATATACAGGTGTCTCTAAAATTCGTGGACATGGCTTAACCACAATTTTTGGGCCTAAAATAAGACTTACCTATATCCAAAAGTGTAGCGTTTCAAAGTGCGCTTCTAAAAAAATGCCTTATACATATACAATATCAGAACGCTTTGTTCGGTTTGAAAGAAAATTGGTATGATAATCCATATGCATATAATTTAAGATGATATTCGTTATTCTTGGTATTAGTAATTGTAATTAGTATTAGTAAACCACTAGTGGTGGTTTTCACAACCGATTGGTCCTTAACCTTTTAATGGTAACGTCAATAATTTAAAATTATTGTTTTTCAGAAAGATACATTCAATAGTAAACTTTTCTGTGCCTGCGAAAGTTGTGATGTCTGTTACGTTTTAAACAGAAAATAATAAAATATGAGTGGCTGAACGGTGCAATTTTTAAAATAAATATAATCTATGAATGTAGCATTCTATCCAAATGTCAAACTAATAAGTTTTATTGACAGTAACTTTTAAATAACTGCTCTTAAATTGTCAAGTATCAAAATAAATTAAATTTCAATTGTTTATTAAAACTCTCAGTTTACCCTTACTAAATAATTATTTTCATGAATGCCCGTTTGGTGATGTCTGGTAAATGCCCATAGGCCACTTAGACTTAGTGTTCATCTATACACCCCGTTATATACGGTGTGTTAAAAAAAACCTAACTCGAAGCAGGCTATTAACAAAGAAACGTGTCAATTTAAAAATATTTAATTAAATGTCAATCTGACACGAGATATTGTCAAAAATGTTATTTAAAAAATCAAAGCTTTTCTTCTTGAATTTATTTTATAAATGAAAACAAATTAGAAAACCGTGAATGACAATATACCTTTTCTCCTTAAAATTACATTTCAAGATCTTGAACTGAATATTGATGAGGCATAAGTTTCTGTATTCATAGCCTACTCCGAGTTAGGTATTTTATTGAACACCTGTATAACAATAGATAAATTTTTAATATAGGTATACCGGGTGTTAAAAAAGGATATTTTTTTTAAGGACAATACTGACCAAAATGAGTAAAAAAAGCTTAATCAACTTAGGTCCGATCTTCAATAGTTTCCGATGTATAAGGCAGTTGAAAATGGTTTTGCGGGGTTTACCTGTACTATCTCAAAAACTATACGAGTTACGACTTCGAATAAATGAGACTTTTTGTATACCTTTCAGACGTCATTTTAGATGTGGTTATGTTTTTTTTTATAATCAAAAAAGTTAAATGTTGTGGCGACTTTGACCAATATTTAATTTTCAAATAACTTCGTAACTATAAGAAATTGAGAGAAATGTTTCATATAAAATTTTGTTGTTTTTATATTCGATTATATTGATTAAGCTTTTATTACTCATTTTGGTCAGTACTATATGCCCTAAAACATTTTTACCTTTTTTTAACAACTTGTATATATTTTTGTTTAAATTTGTTTATCTCTTTTGCAGCTATAGAATAAAATTATTAGCCTCTCTATAATTTTAAGCTTTAAGAGATTGGAGCATAAAATTAGTCTACTATTTTATGTCTCAAGTACATCCCCTTAATGTATGCATGAAAAAATGTGTCCCTTACAAATGATTCTGTTCCTTCATAAAAAAAAGTTAGGGCTGTTAAGTTATGGAAGACGGCTCTGTTGAGAGGAGCGTGTCGGTGACCGTCGCGCCGCGCCTCAGCGCCGCCAGCGGCCAGTAATTGAACTAACACAAGGCTTAATGCACACTCTTAAAAACGTCAAGTGTATAAAAAAGATACAGCACTGTATCTGGCCGGCCTGGGCCTGGAGTCGATATGATGCATTGGCGTTGCTTTTAACTCGAGATAAAACGGCGCAACGGAACATTATTAAATATATGCGTTATTTATAGGTGTTATTGGCGGTACTGAAGCCTTATCGCTCCGAACCAACACGTGATTATTGTCTCTGCTGTGCGTCAGATTCGACACAACTTGTGTTTTATCTCTAATCGCATTAGAAATGGGAAAGTTATATTTGGTTTAATCATTTTTAATATATACAAGCTGTTCTAAAATTATCTACACATTTTAATTTCTTTTTTTATGTATAAACCATTAAAGGAACACTGTCATAAATTTTTGGTACAGCTTAAAGCACTATTGATGAACCGCATAATATGACAAAAACTTTTTTATTGCTTTTGTAATATGAGCTTCAATAGGGTATTATCAAAAAAGTAAAAATATGTAGGGGAGAGTGAGGAAAGATGACGAGCTTAAAGGAAAACTCTTGTAAAACAGAAACACAGCACTATATTAATTACACATAGGTAAGCTGTCTATCTTATAAACAAGAATCTTAACCTAACTATAAGGCAAAATCATGAACCTATTGGGACAGTTATGCACCATCGTCACTTTTGAACCGGTCTATTCTTTCGCAGTCTATGCAAAGCTTCATGCCAGCAGGATTAAGATTAATCGCACTTTATCCATTCTTCAGGTGGAGGATCATAATAAGATATCTCGCAACCAAGGCATAAAATTGTAATATTAGTAGTTCACCTGAAACCGTTTCCTATAAAACATTCCTTTTTATTGTCGCGCATTTTTTTTTCATTTTTTCCCATTTTTTGTCTTCATCGTACTTACATACATAAATTCGCGCTTATCCCACATGGTGATGAATTCGCCATTTTGCCCCTGTCAACTTGCTTCACGAGTAACGTCAAAATATAAATTTATGTAAATAGTACGAATTAAAACATAACCTGCAAATTAATATTTATTTGTCTTCCTCATATCCTACTGAATACTTGTATTATTCTATTAGAAATTATATTTGTATTCCTCAAAGATCCTTATTTTGACAATGACGAATTTATTATTTGTGAAAAATTATCTTTGCCTCTAGCTCCCTTGGAAATGACACTAGCACCACCATTTTGCGCATGGTACAACTACATACTTAGTAGACTCTCTTCGCTCAATCACTTTTCGCACACCTACTTTACGTTGTAAAAAAAAAAATTCATTGTCTTGCCCAGTTCGTTGTATTGCCCTACTCTCCCCTATAAATTGATATTTTTTTTTATATACTAATTCGTTCGCAAACTACAAGCGATTGAAAGTTCGGGTGTCGTTTTAAGTCCTAATTGGTTGTTTGAATTTAAAAACGACAAGCGCACTCGACCACTGGTGAGGACATGATACATCACCCGCCAAAATATGAACTTTAAAATTCATATCTCGCTTATTACTTATATTTTTTAAGTAGCGTTTGTACTAAAATTGTTCGTTCATCCTGTTGGCTCCCTATTAATTAATATGGGAATCTGCAGTCACAATCAATGATAGATTACGCCAGAGGTGGCCAACAGTTTTAGCTCGCAGGCCACATTGTGAATAATTTATTCTTCGCGCGCCGTATGAAATATTAAAATAAAAAATCTAATGTGGCCAGCGCAATACCTTCCGTCAATTCTATGTATTTAGTATACATTCCATACATACAAACTATGTATGTATGTATGTATGTATGGAATTGCACTTGACACTGACATCTGTCAGTTAGAATTATGTGAATATATTAGTAGTTTGAACATTAAGGAAAAATTCAATGAAACCGTATAGAGAATAAAATATTCTTTAATATGTATTTATAATAACGTAATTTGTCAAAATATATTTAACTGCGTTTAAAAAACCTGTTAAAAACTTCAATTAAGAGTACTTCCGGTTGACCAATTATAACCAAAATCTAATTTAGTCTCCATATAGAAGAGGAATACGAAAAAAATATAATTTTTGAAATTGTGATATTGAAATTTTTGTTACACACACACACCCACATACAGACCATCATATAAACAATAAATTCGTAGTCTAGGGACCCTGAAACTCACCATCGAAGGTAAAAAGAAACGTAAAATTTTATTTATTTATTTTATGAAATAAAATTTTACTATAGATTTTGCTTGCAGATCTTAAAAGAAACTAAAGATAGTATATTTAAATACGTAACAAATAATTATTTAACCGCGGGCCGCATAATTTCATTACGCGGGTTTGATTCGGCTCGCAGGCCGTATGTTGGCCAAACCTGGCCATTTCTTTGTCATGTTTTTATGGACGGTTTCCCTTTGGTGTGAAGGAGGAATTTCCGAAAAAGTTTTATTTTCGCCACAAATCAATGCAGTCCAATGAATCAGGCCTAGAGATTTAAGTCAACATTGCAAGTTTCAATATTTAATAAACAATCCGAAACACGCCTTAAATTGTGCGAAGAAGAACAGAAAGTAATGAACTTCTTTGAGAAGTTAGATGTTTTGCAAGAAACCTACAGCCCAAAGTGGATACCAAAACCATTAGATTTTTACGGAGTGTCTTGGTTTGTAGTTATCAACGGTGGGAATCGAATGCAACCTTCCGCGTACTATCTCATAACTGCTAAAAATATTTTTTTTTTTAGAAAAAATCTTATAAGTTTTGTTTACAGATTATTGTTCAGTCTGTTTTTACTCAAAAATTTGATCGATATGTTTCAACTTTTACTTATCCAAAAAGGAGTTGTATTTTACGACAATTTCTCGACATAGTACTGTTACTCAGGTTACCAAGTTTTTCATCGCATAAGTAATGAATATATTATATATTCCTTCCTTGTTGCCATGTGTACTTGAGTACACATCTGTTTCATTTTCAATTTGCTCCGCTATTCATAGACACAAAATGAGGAAGATTTGTCATTATTTTTACGATTACTGCATATTCGGACATTCCGTATATATATATATATATATATATATATATATATATATATATATATATTTATTTATTTCTGTCTCTCTTAACAAAATGAACAAAACCTTCCCAAGTAGTTATTTAATCGGATTAAAGTTTTAGTTAATTGAGAACAAAAAACTGATTTAAGTGATTCAAACTTTTATTTATATAAAACACACATGTTGTATGTGTCAAGTTGTTCATAAACAAAGAAAATTATGTACATAATAAAATAATAAACATGAATAAATTATGATAATATATGAGTATAATACAACATTTTTGCAGGACTTTAGTTTTCCGTGCATTTTATTTATAGTTATTTCACAACATCCATTAAACATCAGATTTCTGATATATGATATGATATGAAAACGAATTTAATCCACTCGTCTAAGAATATTATTTCTTTTTTACCATAGTCAGTTCAGAAAAAAGGAGTTCAGGAGCAAAATACATACTCTGAAATATTTCAAAGCGATAGAAAATGGAAATAAAGATTTTAACGTTTTACTTTTAATAATACTAGATAATTCGCATAATTGAAAGTCCAAAATTATTGTTTATATACATTTATTCACGAGAGGTAAAATACGAGGGCTGTTTGATAAGTCAGTGTCTTTGATAAAAGATAATACCAAGATCGCAAATTTGATTTTATTTTTAATATTTTACATCCTTTTTAGGCATAGAAACAAAATTTCAAATAGATCTGTCAAATAGTACATTTTTAATAGCGTTCGAAAATGTATAAGATTGTATTTTTAAAACTACTGAAAAAAAAGTGAGTTCCATGTGTTGATAAAACACTACTTTTTACGTGGAAAACTATTAAGGATACTGAAGAATAGCTAAAAAAGTATTATGGGGCCTCTGCTCCGTCGCATAGAATGGTTCATAAATGGTTCAGTGAATTTCGTTGTGGTCGTACGAGTACGCATTATTCTGAGCGTCCAGGGCGTTCCAATAACGTCACAATTGAAGAGATGGTTTATAAATCCATGATATCGTCCAGGACGACAGTCGATGGTAAGCAAGATAGCTAAGATGCTAAACATCTCAGACGAACGTGTATTTAATATCCTGCACGAATATTTGGGCATGGAAAACCTACCGGCAATATGGGTGCCGCGTTTGCTGACAGTGGATCAAAATCAGAATCGAGTGACCATAAGCGCAATCCAAGTGAATTTTTGTGATGTTTCGTACCTATTGATGAAATGTGGATACATCACTGTACACCAGAAATGAAAAAACAGTCAAAGCAGTGGATTTCTCCTGGCGGACGTGCTCCCAAGAAGGCAAAAACGGTTTGATCGACCGGAAAGGCCATGGCCACGGTTTTCTAAGATTCGGAAAGCATAATCTTCATCGACTATCTGGAAAAGGGAAAAACGGTCATAGGACATTACTATGCCGCTTGAATCGATTTCATGTTGAATTAATGAAAAAGCGGTCCCATTTGGAGAAGAAAAAAGTGCTTTTTCACCATGATAATGCACCAGGTCACTCTTCTGCAGTTGCAATTGTCAAATTGAACGAAATGTGCTACGAACTGCTCCCTCATCCACATGTCTCTGTTGATTTTGTCCCCTGTGATTTTTTCCTCTTTCCAAACATGGAAAAATGGCTGTTGAAAACGATTCGAATCGAACAATGAAGTCATTTCTGAAATGAACACCTATTTTTCAGAGTTCGAGAAATCGTATTTAGAAAGCTTAATGAAGCTGGAATATCGTTGGGCTATGTTGAGTTAAAAAGAGACTATATAGACAAATACATTGAAATTTTAAAGAAAAATATTTTTTTTCTTCACTTCAAAGTCACTGACTTATCAAACAGCCCTTGTAAAAGTTATAATCTTTACCTATTTACAGAGTGCCATGAATAATAGCACAAAATTTTAAACAGTTGTATTGGTTGAGTTTGATAGATGGCAATAATAAAATTTATTCACGCCGACGTTTCGACTATACCATAGTCTTCTTCAGGGCTAGAAGACTATGGTATAGTCGAAACGTCGGCGTGAATAAATTTTATTATTGACTGCTAGTCCGAAACACAGTTACTACCTGTGTCCATCTCCATCCCAAATACAGTCGAATATCGTTTTTGAATTTTCAATATGTATTAACAATGAACTATCAATAGACACTTATACAAATGCAATTTGCACATAGCGCATCTAGCTGCACTGTGGTGGGATCCCAAGACAACGCTATGATAGCGTAGCGAAAAATACTCCTTACGTTACACCTTTTCCCAACTTCCACGGTTGTTATAGAAACGATGTGTTATTTGTCGCTACGCTATCATAGCTTTACCATGGGATCGCTACCCTGTTTATAAGTAATGATTGCTAAGGTTACATATAAAGAATTGTCAGCCATTCACAGTATAGGTAGATTTTAGATATTGTGCATTGACTTGATTTCATAATCTGCAGTTTTTACTTCACTATAGGACACCGCTACCTGTTAGTAAGGGATGATGTAATTAAAAGACTTTTTATATCTAAATTAAACTATACATACAATTAAAACGCATTTTCTACTGAATCTGGTATGTTGTATCATATGATTGAATATACAAATTAATCGGCTTATGCAGGCGTTGTTTGACAGTGTCAATCAGTACTGAATTTTACTTGTATTTTTACTTTTTTATGTTACGTTATGTTATTTTTTAACATGTATATTTCGATTATGAGTTTTATTTTTGCGTTATATTTTCAATGTTTTGTGTAATAAGCATTGTATTCTATTAAAAATATTAGAATATGTTTCTGTGTTTCTATCTGCTTAAATTGGGGATAATCCTGTTGTGACCTGCTTTGTACTGTACCCGAAATTTAATGCACAATATCCCTAACCAGCCTATATCTGTTTGATTAAATAGACAACGGGAGGGGGTTTGTTTGTATCGGGATGTTCTATCTCTCTCTTGTCAGTTCTATTAAAGTCAAATAATACGATTATTCCTATTATATCAATAAATTGAAGCTCATTTCATGTAGTTTTTAATTCTGGCCATTTTATGTCTGTATAATTTTGTTCTAAAATTAAAAGGGCAGAAATTACAGCCATATGAAACTTTTACCATTTTATTTCCTATGGTCCATAAAAAAATAGAAACCCGGTACAACATTTGTACACATGAAAATGTTCTATGAGCCAAGCCCAATATTTTGGAAATATGTACATAGTAAAAGTGTAATTAAATTATACATGTGATTGAAAATTAAAAGTGAAAGATCAATCTAATTTGATGAGCAAAGAGTTGCGCAATGTGTAGGTAAATAAGTACCTTTTCCTTCTCTTTTTAACCATAGTCGGTAGTCGGTTATGGAATTTTTCTTTGCCATCTTTTTCATTTCTTTAATTTTTTTACCTCTTTTATTTCCAAGTTCTACTATTCTTCGTTCCCATGGTTTCTTTGGTCTTCCTCTTCACCTATTTTTTGTTCGTACTTCCAGTTTCTACTACTTTTCTCACTACGCTGTTTTGATCCATCTTTTACTACGTTTACGTGCAGTTTTAAAAATGGTTTCAGTTTTCAGTCAAAATTACGCGAAACTGTTTACATACAATTTTCAAAACAGGTTTACAGATTGATTTGAAAACAGTTTCGGCGCATGCGCATTTGGCTGATATGTGACAGATCCTCTTCACTCTAAATACTTCCTTTTGCCATTATTCCAATTATTATTTTTACTTCGTACCATTACGCACTAAAATTACGCAATTGTCAGTTTAATTGTAGGTTAGCAACACAAAGCGGTAGAAACGTTATACACTGTACGCATGCGCAATATCGAAACTGAATTTTAAGTTGTTACATGAGTAAATTTGAAACTAGTTTTCAAGTCAAACCCATGAAATTTAGTGTTATGAGACAACTCAAAACCGCTGTGGTACTGTATACATGGCGTTTTCAAAACTAAAAACGTTACTTTCTTCGGCAATTAGGTGGGCAGAGTAAAGTTCGCGCGTTTGGAGGTCCAGGCTGACAGCAGTCGGACTCGGAATGGAACCCGAACCTGGCGCGTGTATCGCCAGATGTCTCGGTGACATTTGTCACACAGACAGCCCCAGAAACACTGTGGCCAATATTTGATTAATTGTCTCAACAGTTAATTGCTAAACTGATAAGCTTTCGCCAAGTAACGAGCGGTGTGATGATGGACTTGTTACATGCCCCTTTAGTTAGAATTTATTAGGGGAAGAGGAAATAGTAACGGTTTTTTACCTTGCGTCACCACTAGGTGAGGAAGGTATTGTCTTTGGTCAAAAAATTCGATGGTGAGTTTTCATTGAACAAGCACGTTTTAGGGTCTTTACAATACGATTTTACTATTTTTACGATGATGTCTGTATGGGTGTGTAGACGTGTGTGCGTGTGTGTCTTCGTGTGTGTGTGACCGCGGTTTTGGCCGCGATATCTCCAATACTAGAATTCCAAAAATTTCAATTCTTGCGTATTCCTCTTCATTACAACCATATGCAGACTTGATTAGAATTTGGTTATAATTGGTCAACCGGAAGTATCCTCATTTGAAGATTTTAACAGTTTTTCTTGAAAAACTCAGTTAAATATTATTATAACTTAAAGAATACATTATTCTCTATACGATTTGATTGCATTTTATATTTCATATTCAACAGATATATAGTTAAAGAATTAGAAAGATAATAAATTTCATAAATCAGCCAGCTATGCTAACTTAACCATGGAAATTGCTAATATATTCAGGTAATTCAAATTGACAGATGTCAGTGTCAATAAAAAGTAAATGAATGAAAGAATAAGGGAAATAACTCTAATGTTTCTAGAGAGATACGAGTATAAGGGAGACGATTACATTGGTTTGAACATGTCATGAGGATGAGTATATTGGAAGAAAAATGAATACTTAGTTTAGTAATAGAAGGTGGAAGAAACATATAGGAAGACCAAATATAAGATGGAAGGACTGTATTTTCGAAGATTTGAGAGAAATGGAACTGAACGAGAACGACACGCAAAACAAAAATGAGTGGAAGAAGAAAATAAAAATAGCGACCCCTAACAAATGGGAAAAACTAAAGAAGAAGAAGATGTCAGAGTCAAGTGCAATTTGCATAGTTTTTTTATGAAATAATTTTACTGGAAATATAAGATCTTTTGCAAGAAAATTTATGTATAGGGCGCGTGGAGTGACGTGACAGCAATTAATTATGTCCATAACTGACAGGTGTCATAATTTTTCATTCAAAATTTCATTTCATTCAGTTGCCGAGAAAGGGAATACCAAAAATTTTGAATCTTTTGCAAGAAAATTTATGTATGGAATTTGTACATAATACACTGAATTGACGGAAGGTATTGTGCTGGCCACATCAGATTTTTTTTTAATTTTACCCTTTTTTTACAAATTTTCGAGAATGTTTTAATAATACAAAGATATGTTTAAAACTATTGATGTTTTAATTTTTTGTTTGTATAACAATAATTTAATATATGTCGATCAGATTACAGTTGTTCTTCTTTAATAGAACAAATTCTAAATTCCAGTTCTCCTAAACGTGAACGGTACCATATCGTGCTATTAGAATATCATTTAAAGATTTAGTTAAAGTTTAACATCAACAACACATTTAACTCTAACACCTGATGCGAATGCAAATTAAATCGAATCTGTTATTGACATTTAATCGAGTAAATTTTCTTCGTTTATGTATCAAACTAAATAATATAAATATACGTCTACACAACTAAACACTTATTTGTTTATCTCAACGTTGCGTTGCAGTTTCCTGATGTGAAATAAAATGTGTTTTATATAAATGTATAAAATATAAGTAAAACGATATTTGAAATAAGTTTTTGCTGTAGAATATTGATTTTTTATTACAAGTGTAAGAAATTTTAGAGCAACATGAATTTTCATTTAAAACACGAATAACTCTGTTCTGGTTATATATTGATCTGGTGACGTCACGATAGCGTGACCAAGTTAACTAACCGAAAATGGTTTCTTCATTATACTTAATAAAGAGGTTTGGTACTATATGATTCGATATGTATTGGAAGCCATTTCGTTAAAAATTCGGTTTTCATCTTTTCATTAGTGAAATGGAATCATTTAGTTCAATTAAATTTGGGATTATGCGAAAAAATACTCATGATGGGGTCTGGTACTAAAAAAAAGTTGCATATTTTTAATCAAAATATGACTAATTTTATAACAAATTTTTATTAAAATATAAAACTTTTCTTTCATTATTTTAATAAAAACTATTCGCGCTAAAACAATATAACGTCATAACTAGAAAGTGATTGTAATAGTATTAAGCGACAAAAATGTAACTATAGTGAAAATGTTTAGGCAGAAGACGCACGTGATTAACATGAAAAAAAACCTTATAAAATGTAATATAAATGTAGAAATTATTGGGTGTTATTTATTTTTATAACAAGAAGAAAAAATCTGATGTGGCCAGCACATAACCTCTCGCCGTATATTTTACCTGGCTATATGCATAAAGCAAAGAATATTTTTATAAATACAAATAATATATTCATATAAATCTATGACGTATAAACTTCTTTATTATTCAATAATAGCATGTCTCAACATAAAGATATTTTACCAAAAATTATGTTACAATAAATTACAAAGTAGAGTTTACCATATATAAATATTAGGCTGGTAACAGCAATTTTCAATTCGAACAACCTTGTTTACTTTCTCTTCATATTCTTCTAGTAAAAACATTAATTTTGGGCGGTCTAAAATGTATATATGGATTGTGCATCTATTCTTACATATCTTCTTTTACATTTTATTTTTTCATACTTGTTATATCTAAATAACACTAATTCCCTTTAATAAAGTGACGGATAGATTGCACTCCGATTATTCTTATATCGATGTGTAATTTTGTCAATATTTACAACTTACTTGAGAAGAATTTGATAGCTTTTTCGCAATTCAAAGTTACTCTAGTCTACAGTACTGGTGTACATTGTCCCATAATGTTTGAAACAAATTTAAGTCCTTCAACCTAGACTTGTCATCTCCATAATAGTCACAGATCAAGAATTAAGGGATTCTCCAAATACATTTTTCTTTCATTTCTGACACTGACATTTATCTGTCAGTTACAAATAATTTAAATTTGCAACTATTTTTCATGGCATCCTTTCGGTTGTAAAATTAATTACAACATTATTTTATATATTATATTCCTTTTAACTCTAAATCTATAAAATATGTATAAAAATATTTAAATGTATCAGAAAGAGAATTTATTTTTCTTTAATATTATCAAGAAAAATTTTCAAAAAATAATATTTAGAAGATTTTTTTTCAAGAATCTTCTACTTCCGGTTGTCCAATTGTTACCAAAACCTTTTCAGATCTTCCCATGAATGTCCGATTGGGAAATACGTTGTTAAACAAATTTTAAGTCTTATAGTTTTTGAGTAACCGTCCTTCCAACATCCCACACACACACATCCACACACACACACACACACACACACACACACACACACACACACACAGACATCATCGTAAAAATGTTAAAATCGGATTGTAGGGACCTTAAAACGTGCTTATTCAATAAAATCTGGATATGCGATTTTTAGCATGAATCCAATACCTCTCTTAGCGAGAGGTAAAAAGTACTAGTATTAAGTAATGTATATAGTAATGATATTTACAATTATTTGTAAGTCAATCGTTATTACATTTACGGAACATAAAATGACCATGTTGTGTCAAATAATTTTATATTTTGTAAAAGGAATAACGATTGACTTAGAAATAATTGTAAATTCATTAAAATATACATTTCTTTAATACTATTATATATTTTTGTCTTTTTTAAAAAATTATTAACTAATAATTCCTACAAGTTATATTTAATTTTATAAGGTTTTTTCAGGTTGATGACGTGCGTCTTTATTTTTACTATAATTTTATATTATTCAAAATTTCACACTGCTAACACGTGGTTCGATGATAGTGCTGACAGGTGTAAATAACTTTAATTCTTGTTTTACTCACTAAGAGGTGCACATATTAAAAGTCTAACGTCACATAATTTAAATTCAATGAAATGTTCATAAAATTATATTTCAATAACTATACACATTTGGAAAGTACAGGGTTTTTCAATAAGAACTTTTTTAAATTGTAAATAAAATACACATTTTAGATGAAAGCTCAGACAAAATTTTCAATCTCATTTGTGTATAATTGTGGCTGAACTCATGAATTACAAGTTATGTTGGGTTTGAGCTCTGTAATTGTTGTTAGATTATCCTTATAGACTTTATCTTTCACGTAACTCCAGAAGAAATAATAGCGGTGTTAGATCGTATGATCTTGCTGGCCAAATGATATCATCTCTACGCGAAATCAAACGTCCATCAAATTTGGTTTTCAATAAATCGATTGTTTTTTGGGCTGTGTGGTAAGTTGCCCCATCCTGTCGAAACCACAAGTCGTCGACATCCATATCCAAAATTGCAACAAAATCAAAAACATATATAATAGCGCTTTACCTGTCAGAGAGAATTCCAAACAATAAAATATATTTTGCATGAAACTAATACTACTTAATAATTCGCAACTTTACTTCGTGTGAATAATTTTCCATTTTCAATAATGAATTATGACTGAGACAGAGCGTTTCTGATGACAAGAAAAATTATACCAATATATTTTTGACTCATACGTTGAAGTTAGTGTTTAAAACTAATATTCTACTACAGACCATTTTTTTAACAACTTTAAAACATAAAAATGACTGTTAGAGATGTAGACATCAACAATTTTGTTATTATTATTATTATTATTTCTTTCTTTCTAATGGGCTTTCGTGGCCACGTGTCTCAGTGTCTAGGCGCGAATCTAGAGAACCGGGTTCGATCCCGACCGACGTCATAAGAAATATTTCGAATTTTAAATGACACAAAATTAACACACAAAACAGACTGGCACACTCAGCAATGGATGATATGCCTTGATATATTATTATTTATTTATTTCTTAGAAGTTTCAACTTTTCGAGAAACTTGTAAATATGCTAGTGTACAAAAATTTAGAGTCTGTTGCCATCACAATACTTCCCTTATGTATGGTAAAGCTGCCATTTAGAGAATTCTTTTAAAGCAATAAGTAAATGGTGGAAATCAACATACCTAGTTAAAGTACAGTTATCATTGACAATATATATAATTTTCTATTAAACGCCTTTCTTCTGCAATAGTGTCACCTGATGCAATTTTGTTGACATTAGAATACCGGTATGACAGTAGAAAAATAGTGGAATTCTTTAGAGTAACTACATCATGCAGTAGGTTGGTAAATAACTGTTTCTAATGAATTACAATGAATATAATAGTAAATTCAGTATTTTATGATGCTAACTGCTACATTCTATAAACTTTATTGCAAAGTATAGTTGACGCAATTTTACATTATTCTTTACTAGAGACCACTTAACATTTCACGACTTTTCAGCATTTTGTTTATGAAACAAAAATGCAATTGCATAAATAAATAAATACATATATTTAAAATATTTTATTATTTTTCTTATGAATAATCTGAAACTGGGTATTGTAAAACTAATTTTATATTTTGGTTTCGAACCAGAAAAAGTAATTACGGATATCCCTAAAACTGTTTGAAATATTTTCACTTTTTGTGAAAAGAAAAACTTGAATGACTTAATTTCGTGCGGACAGCAAGCAGCATGGTAATGTTAAAGTTTTTGCTAATAGTTCAAGATTGAGCGATTTGAAAAGAATACGAAAATGTGGGCGTAACAAGAATAAAAAACGGTCTGCTAAAATACAATCAATTAAGTTTGTGTAAGTGTAGAGACTCAGCTGCAGCCTGCACTCAAACGATGCGCGTTCTACCACAAAAAACGTGTTACAGAAAAAGGTTCAAATCCCGCTAAGGAAAAAGTAAATAAAAAAATTAATTGAGACAATACCTTGGCTTTCCTTTTCTATAGGGAAACAAGTATATAATTGCTGTTATAGAGAAAAACTAGCTGGATTGTCGTCGATCGAAAAAAGATATATTTTTTTTATTTGTGTCAACAAAATCATCGATCTATAATTGGTTATATCCCTTTCATTGCCCTTTTACATATTTTTTGATCTAGATCTGAAAACGATCTAATTATGACCAGCTACTGTATCTTTCCAGGTAGATTTTTTTAGGCCTAATTCGAAATTTGTTCCGGTTTTTTTACAGCGTCAATTATATAAAAATTACTAAAGATTAATTTTGTTGTCATTATGGTATTTAGAAATTGCAAAGAAAAGTAGACCAAATAACTTAATAATAGTTAGAAAAACAAATTCTTTGCAAGATTCAGGCCCGGTTTTACCATCATGCTGCGGATGACGCGAATGATACGAATGCTTCGGGTCTCCAAATTTTTTACTAATACTGACTATTGTATTTCTTATTAAATAAAATAATGTCATTATTTAAATTCGTGGGCGACTTGAAAATATCTCCTATTTGCTATTTTTAACGAAATCAATTATTAGTAGATTTGGTATCTTTAAAATGTAATTTTAAAGTCTTCTATAAACTTTAAGTAGAATCACATAAAATATATTGCCAAGTGATCTGGAAATAAAAATATAATATCCCTTGACGATATATCAATACCTATCTTTGTTATATACAGGGTGTAACACCAACACCGACCACCGCCATTATTCTCTTTATTATTATAGTTACAAGAAAATATTATAGAACAAAGTTGTAGGAGACCAAGGGGGACATCCCATTAGAGAATAAAATATTTTTTTAAACCAGTGGTTCGCAAGTTACAACATAAAGTTATATTTTTTCAAATGGAATTATACATATTTTGTATGCCTATTCGATAGCGTATTTTTTCTGAATTCAACCATGAGACTATTTTATATTCTTACATAACAAAAATATTGAGAAAAAGTTAATTGAACTTTAAATAAATTTAATTTTTATAATACTTTTTCAGTAGGCTATGCATGAAAAACAGAACCTGCTATTTGTCAATTTGAATTATTTAGGTTGCAAGATATTTATTTATAATTCTTTATCTCTAAATTCATTAAATAAGAAGATGAAAAATATAATTAAATCGAATAGGGAATAAAATATTCTTTAATATTTATAATATCATGTATGGTCAAAAAATAATATTTAACAGCGTTTTTTCAAGAAAAACTGTTAAAATTTTCAAATTACGGCACTTCCGGTTAACCAAACTATAATCAACTCTTCATATAAACGTACGAAAGAAGAATATGAAAGAATTATAATTTTTGGAATTGTAGTATTGGAGTAATCGAAGGAGAATTTTTTATCACACACACACACACACACATACAGACATCATCGTAAAAATACTAAATTCATATTTTAAGGACTCTAAAATGTGCTAATTCATTAAAACTCACCATCGAATTTTTTGACCAAAGACAATAACTTCTTTACCTAAAGGAGACGGAAGGTAAAAAACGACTTCTTTGAACTCAAAGTTTCCGAAATTAAATTTGAGTTCAACAAACGTTTATGTTGTCAAAGTGTGAATCCCAAAGACTACTATTTTTTTAATTCATTGATGACAATCTAATTTGTACAAACCTTTTTTAATTATTAAAAATTTGGAATTGTTTAATTTTGCTACTCCT
The DNA here is from genome assembly GCA_951394225.1 of Harpalus rufipes. Lineage (NCBI taxonomy): Eukaryota > Metazoa > Arthropoda > Insecta > Coleoptera > Carabidae > Harpalus > Harpalus rufipes. Next base: position 22,651,531 of record OX596286.1, on the reverse strand, counting down.
GGTTTTGAAAAATTAGTACATACACTTTAGGAGAGAATGCATTTTTCTCCCTTTATGTATAATATAGGTACTATTCTATCATAAATCGTTATTATTGATTAACTTTTATGAGGAACAATTTAGCAATATTTTATTGCCCGTATTTTTATTTAATTTTGACGGGGCCCCAAAATGAATAGCGCTTCAGGGCCGCAAATATTTTAAACCGACACTAGAAACATCAAATATTTTTTATAAAACATGATCCAAATTAAATTTGATAAATTATGCTGTCATTGATAAAGTATACATAAATACATTTAAAGTAGTTTTTATTGTTAAAGTTAGCATAAAAAGCACCGTAAAAAGTCCTAACGAACTTTTCCCAATGATTACAGTCATATATTCGGCACAATTGACTGTTGACGGATTTATACTAATCCATTTCTGTACTACATTTTACACTTACATAAGAGCACCGTCAAAGAACATTGTGTATCATTAGTTGTTGTTCTGTCTAAATAAATGGTTTATGGGAGACGAACGTGTGAACAAGTTTCTAAACTTAGACAACGAAAATCGAAGAATTTTTTGTGGTTTTCAACAAGAAGTTGGAATAACTTTACCATATTTCACGCTGAAAAAAAATGGAAATTCCATTGGTAATACTCATTCATCCTGATAGAGAATTTGTTAATGGTAATATTTATAAGAATCTGAAAGGGCAAAAAAATAATTTTACTGTGTCTTTGAAATTTTTACTTCATTATATTTTATTAAAAAAGATAACGTTTTATCTTTTTTGAACAAATTATTCTTTTTTTTTTGAGAATTAGAAAAAAGTTAAAGTCAAGCTGTGATTAACAATTTTTTTAGTAACGTATCAAAAAAATATACTTACCTATGTTAAATTAGAAAAACTGAGGATCAATGATTCTGTTTGAAGATATTGAACTTTTGGGTTCATTCATAATCCAAAACTGTAGATCGTTTTACGATTTATGTAAAATGTGAAAAATAAAATAAATTTTGCAGAGGTCAATCCATTTCGAATATTTATTTTTGTGCTTCAATGCACATGCTGATGTGGCTAACACATGACCCTCCGTCAAAGTTTTTTGCACACACAACGCAGATTCACACACACACACAAACACACACACACACACACACACACACACATAAATCACACACACATTTTTACGATGATGTCTGTATGTATGTATGTACGTATGTATGTATGGATGTGTGTGTATGTGCGAGCGTCTGTTGTGTGTGTGTGTGTGTGTGTGTGTGTGTGTGTGTGTGAAAAAAGTTTCTCCTTCGATAACTTCAATACTACAATTCCAAAAAATATAATTCTTTCGTATTCCTCTTCCTTACCTTACATCCATATGAAGACGTGATTAGATTTTGCTTATCATTGGCCAACCGGAAGTATCTTCATTTGAAGATTTTACCAGTTTTTTTTGAATAATCCAGTTAAATATCAATTTTTGACATTTAATATTATTAAAAATATTAAAGAACATTTTATCCTGTATTCGGTTTGTAATAGTTCATATCCAATGGACATAAAGTTAACAGATTATAAAGAAATTAAATTTCATAAATCAGCGAGCTATGTTATAACCATAAAAACAGCTTCTATATTAAGATAATTCTGATTGACAGATGTCAGTGTCAAGTGCAATTTAGTATGTTTGTGTTATACTTTTACTGGAAATATATACTCTTTTGCAAGAAACTTTCTGAATGGAATTTTTATAAAATACATAGAACTGACGGAAGGTAATGTGCTGGTCATATCAGATTTTTTTACATTTATTTGGGTCTATTTCACATTCTGTAAAATAATTTGTTTCAATTCTCAGATTTCGGGAAGTGTTTAATGGGCGTTACCTTATGGGTTCTTAAAGCTGATATGGAGAGCACACCACAGAGGTCACTTTTGTGCTATTTAAAAATTAGATATAATTTGATCGGAAACGAATCCGGACCGTCTATATCACAAACAACAAATCTAACCCATTAAAAATAAATTTAAAAATTCCCAACTTTTCAAAACACCAACATCCTTTTTCTTTTTTATTCACATATTCCACAATCCTCTTAATCCTTGTCTAATTCACTTTTCATTGCCTTGATTCCATTTGTTCGTTCGTTCCGTATATCTCTGGTCGGGTTCTGTTGAGTGAGTATCGATGTTTGGCAGAGCCGGCGACCAGGTCCGGCGCCAACGGCCCGCCAACCTCACATCTCTATTCCGGCCGTGTATCGGTACCATTGTCGCCGCATACTATTACCCGGTTAAGTGGATGCGTTGGGCACAAACGATGGGTCTACCATATGCACCAATTTGTGAAGAGGAGAGAAGCTATATCAGATAGGATAGTTTGAGAGTTTGTTTTGTGGAAATTTGACATTAAGTTAGGTAGAAGTGAAAGTAATGTATTACCCATTTCTGAGTGTGTTAATCTGCTTTTTAGTCGCAAATTTCAGTAATGATAATTGAGAGTGCTTAGTAGGTATGATATATGTTTTATTAAATATCACGTTTAAATAATAAGATCTTTGCGGTTTAAAATACGCTAGGTTTTATTGTACATTTATTAATATAAACAAATACAATATAATGTTACATTTTCGCCTACTCGTCGGTCCGAATTTTGGATCGGAACTTACCTCTTGAAGCTAGGAGTCTTGCTCCAACCACGGTAGGAGACGGACGTGATTAATTGAGCTCCGTAGTGATTGTATAATTTCATTATATTAATACATAATACGATAGGTTAAGTGAAATACAGTGATGTGAAGTAAAAATGTGTGGTAATTAATAAAAATATATCAAGCAATTATGGACCTGGCCGAAATAAGGAACGTAGATGAATATTCTAGCAAATAACATAGGGTAGAATAGGATTCATTTCCAGACGGTAAATCGAAGTTGGATTGTAGATAAAGGAACACATCACCTTAACAAAAGATGATTGAAATGATCGGCATTAAATTCGACTATATAATAATTAAAAACATTAAATTTAATGTAATATGGAATAAACTACTATGTTGTTGATTAGATCAAAAAATAAACAGGATTGCAGTCCACAAAATTCTTTATTTGATCTGAAGCCAACGTTTCGCTGTCACTTACAGCGTCATCAGGGCAAAAGATTAAGGCGTTATTTATTTTAAACGCCTTAGTCTCTTGCCCTGATGAAGCTGTAAGTGGCAGCGAAACGTTGGCTTCAGATTAAAAAAAGATTTTTTTTGGACTGCAGTCCTGTTTATTTTTTCATCTAATTAAATATAATATTGTAGGTACATTTTATCTACAATCCTTTTAAGGACTTTTTCGTTTTCGGATATTAATTTTACTTTTCAAGTTTACTATCTAATTGCAATAGCATCAACAATACGGGAAGAAATCATAAATAATGCAAAACCGGAGGAGTACACCAAAAATGCAAAAAGGAATGAGAGCAGTAATTCTGAAATGAAACTGGAAACAATGTTCAATAGAGATGTCAAAGGACAGCTTTAAAATTAAAGTCATCCGGGATATGGAAATCAATTAGATATATCTTTTACATTCGCATCCATTTTTAAGGACAATATAAGAAGCGTAATGACATCTTCACAGAATTCAAATACATGCGTGTGGTAGAATACCACGTTAAAATATTCACCCAACTTAGATATTTTATGTTTGTTGACTAGTGTGCTTCTCCCTAGCCCACGTCGTGTTCTGAGCAGGACCGGCTGCTAGTGTGTGTATCCAAAAAACCTCTGGATGGGTAGGCCTGGTGGTGTCTAGGATTCAGTACCACGGGGTAGTCGGTTCGGCCAGAGTGTCAAGTAAAGAAACCTACTTCTTGACGCTGGCGCTAGTAAACTTTTTCACACTAGGCGTTACCTCACGAATTTTCAGATCTGTGGAGACAGCACTACAATTTTGTGGATTTGTGAACATTTGAACTAATTTTTAAGTACATACATACCTATATAATTGTGGAAAATAAACAAAAAGCATTGCTTTTATGCAATAAAAGGATTTGTATTGTATTTAAATTGAAATGGAAAATACATATTTTTTGTATTAATCTTCTTATCAAAGTGGAAAATAGATTCTGAAGGGAAAGTCCGAGGAAATGAATCTTGCCTTGAATATTGTTAATTTGTGTGAAATGTACCATTTTATCAAATTTTACAACCTTTGCATTACCAGGATAAGAATAAAAGTGATAATTGTTTTACAATGGATCACACAATATACGAGTACAACAAGGGAGAGAATTACATAATTTTTCTCGACGTGCAAAGCAAAGTAAATATAGCATGCTCTCCTGAGGTGTATATTCTATTCACCACCGGAAGTAGAAACATTACAAAAATCCAAATTTATAAGAATTAAAAGTTTGTGACAAATTCGTGGATCACTTTGACAATTTAATTAATTTAACAATTTTGTTATATATAAACAAAATGAATTTTCTCAAATTTCTTTCGAGAATTTTGAGTTCTCTGAAGAACCCTCCGATAAATTTCAAGAAATTGTTAATGTAGCTTCTGTAGCTGTTTTGAACTTATTTGTATCATTGTACTCTATTGTATTTTACCTATATTAAATAACTGACTAGTGAAAATAATAATCTAAGGTAATATTGTTTTACATAATAATCTGCCTAAGAATTCGATTTTATACCATAGCCATTTCATTGACTGCATTACAATGGTTAAATTCAAACGTCCTTAAAATTGCGATTGTTCACTCGGTCATTGGCTTTTATAGTTTCTTAGATCTGAGTTAGATGAATACCTTTGGACACGATGAACATCAACTTTCAAGCAATATATTTCTGGTGTGTATAGTGCGGTATTAGCCTGGCGTACACTTTTGTAGAACAAATTTGTTGCGTAGGGGAACCAGTAAAAAAATATTATAATGAAGCCTAAAAGTTAACGTCTTAATTCTTCGGTATATTAGAAAATAAATTTAGAAATACCGTAGTTAAAAACACATTAAATTTTGTTATTTTTAACGATACAAATGTTCGGAGGATACTACCTAAATTCATAGTAGTTTATTGATTAATATACAATTGTGCATTAGAATGGTAGCTTTCGTTTCGATTTTGTTCATTATTTACAGATTTGCAGATCTGTTAGGTTTACAGTTATGTACAAAATACGGATAGTGATCCATACTTTTAAATGTAATAACAAATTTAAGAATATAATGATTAGTTGATACAACAAGGCTTAAATTTTAAGCTTCAGCAATACAAATAATTCATTTCCGTTGACCGTTTATTAATAGATTATGTTCATATATAGAAAATCATTCATTAATGATTCCTACTAATGCATGATTTTTACCTCTCGCTAAGAGAGGTATTGGATTCATGCTAAAAATCGCATATCCAGATTTTATTGAATAAGCACGATTTAAGGTCCATAGAATCCGATTTTAACATTTTTACAATGATGTCTGTGTGTATGTGTGTGTGTGTGTGTGTGTGTGTGTGTGTGTGTGTGTGTGTGTGTGTGTGCGTGTGTGTGTGTGTGTGTGTGTGTGTGGATGTGTGTGTGTGTGAGGTTGTTGGAGACACGATTTCTCAAATTCTATAAGACTAAAGACCTTTTTGACTACGGATTCCTCAATCTAACATTAATGGGAAGAGTTGAATAGGTTTTAGTACCAATTGGAAAACCGGAAGTAGTAGTATCTTAAAAAAAAAATTCTAAATATTATTTTTTTGAATTTTTTTATTATTAGTATTAAAGAACATAAAATTCTCTATTCGATACATTTTAAAATTTTATTATATCTCCTATAGGTTTGCAGATATAGTAAATAATAATATGAAATAATCTGTTGTAATAAATTTCAGAGCCTAAACAACTCTATAGTAACCATCATATGTTTGTAAATGACAGAAAAATGTCATTGTCAAAAACCAACAGTAGTTCATAAAATTATACAAATAATCTAAACATAAAGAAAAGACATGAGAAATTTATAGGGCGCGAGCAGTCATGTGACTTTGTTGAACTTGACAAGCAAATAAGGGCCCGAGTAAGAATGACAGCTAGTAATTATGTACATATATGTATGTCAAATGTCAATTGGCCATCCAAAATTTCATGATATTCCAATTCCATGTGGTTTATTTACCTCGACAAGTAAATTCCATATTCCTGGTGACAAAATAACCATGTGAAAAATTACGACATTTGACATTTATGTAAATAATAACTAACTGTCATTTTGACAAGGGCCTTCATATCTGCTTGTGTGGATCAAGTATGACTAACTACGTGAATTTAGAAAATCTTGAAATTTTTGATGAAAAATTCTGATATTTGACATCTATTAATTACTAATTGTCATTTTGACAGAACTCCCATATCTGCTTGTCAAGACCAACAAAGTCACGTGACTGCTCGCGCCCTATACTTATGTAACCAAAAACGAAAGTGGCGAGAGGTATTGTGCTGGGCACAACAGATTTTTTTATTAACGAACGATTTCAGTGGGTAACCATAGATACCATATATAATTGCTGAACAATTGTCCAACTTATGTGTCAAACGTTACTAACCTAATTTTTTTTTGTCGTGAAATAAAATTAGATTTGCCTAACAGTATTAATTGGCGATTTATGATGTCAACAATGTATCAATCATTAATCGCCTTCATTAACACACTTGATAGTTAAATAACTATTTCATATTGCATTTCGATGCAATATTATCAATTTAAGGAATATTTAAAATTTAAGTTACGTTAGTGTAACCGGCCATAAGTGAATTTAAATTTGTTGGTATTTATTATCCACAAAATTAAAAAAATCATCAAATTTGAATTTAAATATTCAGTTGACAGCAGGTTGTTTATTTTCACTTTAATCTCTTTGAATTTAAAATTGTTTTTAAGTTCTTGAGTGGAAGATAACATGACATTAATTTCCAAGAAAAGAAATAAAGAAACACTTGCACTTTAGGGAATACAAGAAAGTTTCTCAGGTCACTAGATTCGTTGTCAAAGGTATATTGGGATAGACCAGCACTTAAACGAAAAGAAACACCTCTACCGAAAATTAGTCTAACTGTTATTCCCGATTGCTTGAAGACATTTTTTATACAAAGTGGTCCGAAAACAATAAAAATCGTTAAAACCTTCTATTTGTCTTAATTTACTCTTTTATTATACCGACTTTCGATTTTATCGCAAAATCAAATTTGTCACTTTGGGTCAATTTAAATAAGTTTAACGATTATGGTACTGACAATATAATGCATTCAACTGTAAAAATCGGAATTAAAATTAAGATTAGTAGCAGTTTCATCTATTTCAGAGCGAGAGTAGAAATGATAATTAATAATGATTTACATAATTAATCATTTTGTATTGCAATAATTTAAAGCAAGTTGTCAACATTACATATGAATATTACTCATATAGAGGTATTTGCTATGCATAACTACTGACCGATAAGGTGCGTACATGAATATTTAATTCTTTTGTTATTTGCTATTGATTTGCATAGCAATGGTCTGTTTCTATGTTACCACGAAAATTAGACTTGTTTTTCGTTCTTTTACTCTGAATTTAAATACGTGAACAAGCAAGGTACAATAGGGAATTAGCTTTCTTCCAATTTGGAGAAGAAACATGTTTCTGTAAATGTATAAGATGGATTGTTTTAATTTCGTCTAAAATCAGAAATTAACAAAAAAAAGTTGTTCGGAAAAAATCACAACTGTAATTTGAAAATTGCGTGTTGATTTTTTTATGTAAATTGTCATAGAGATAAAACAAAATAAGTTAATATTTTTTTTACTTCTTGTCTACCTGTCGGAAAAAGAGGTTATTTTATTTGGGCTAAAAAAATTATAGTCAATTTTCAGTGAAAAGCACATATGAAGAGCTTAATAATTTTTAGTTCTAATTGATACTAAAATTGGTAATTATATCGATTTAGGAGTAAAAAAAAAAATATTAATTAAATGTTTTTTCTCCACCACCGGGTGTAAAAATCGATATCTCTTATTTCAAAATCATAACAGAAGTAATAGTATATTCTACAACAAGTATTGGAATGGCCCATATTCTACACCAGCAAAAAGTGTGTGGTCTGAGCCGAAGGCGAGGACTAGGGATTGCAAATGTGGAATATGCTATTCCAAACGTGTTGTAGACTATACCTTCTCCAACAAGATTTTAGAAATTAACCAAAAAATGTTGCTCATTCAGAGAATTATTATTTATAACACAATTCATATATTTCTTATGATTTATTGCTAATAATTAGTCCCCTTATTCTGGTGCTTCTGGTGCTTACATTCCATATCTATATCTTCATTACCACTTGACAAGGAGGAATGTTTTTTTTTCTTTTGGTGCTTTGTAGCCCTCGAGTTTACAGTTACACTTTGAATGTTATTCTTATAGGTACCTATATATAAATACATACAATGTTTTTAAGCCTATGTAATCGGCTGGCATTGGTTGTTCTTTCATTTAAAAAAATATAATAACAAGTGGTATGGAATACAAATACGTATTAAACTGTCGTAATTAAAAATTGTCTTAAAGCACATCAGTAATGTGTTTATGTACAATACAAATAGTAAAATCTTATGTGGCCAGCACAATACTTCCCGCCATTTAATTTTTGTTAACTTAACTTAAATACATACCTACATATTTACTAATGCTGGCTACTGCATTAAGTTCCTTTGCATGATATAGTAACATGACTATTGTTCCAATTTATTATGTATTATCCGTACTTTCTAGTCCAGAATCTGACCATAATTTTATTTTGAGATAGTGATATTAATTTCTTTTTACTTACAAACATGAAAATTAATTTATTAATTAGATATTTTATAAATTCATATTTTAATATTTTCTTCTTAAAATATTACCATCATTAATTTGAAATGATTAATTTATCTGTCTGTTACATAAATTTGAGATCTGAATTATGTAACCAAGGAGATGTGTTTATCTTCAAAGCATCTACTCTTGGATTTATAAAATAAATTATTTTATAAATTTATTCATAAAATATATGGAAAAAGTATTGATGCATATCTGTAGAAAATTTGATAATTTTTAATTTTCATAATAACACAAATCGCGAGGAAATGTAATTTAAATGTATTTTTCGAAGAAAAACTATTTTGGGGTTCAAGTAAGGTGCATTTCCGGTTATCTGATTTACACCAAAATCTAATGGCTTCTTTCCATATTAATGTAGCGTAAGAATACACGGTTTGAAAATTTTCAGATTGATAGTATTTGAGTTAGAGCGTAAAGAGGATCCTTACACACATATACAAACATACCCACAGACATCATCGTGAAAATGCTAAAATATAGGGACCTTAAAACGTGCTCATTTAACAAAATCTCGATATGCGATTTTTAGCACGATCCGTTTACCAAGGGTAGCGGGAGGTAAAAAGCAATTGATGGAAGGTAATGTGTCGACCACATCATTTTTTTTTCACTTTCTCTGACATATTTCTGTCTATTTGTAGAAATAACAGATATTTATCATTTTCAAATATTCATATCTTTGAGATATGCTGGTATTATAAGATTATTAAACAAATTATGATATCGCTACTGTTATTTTGAGAAAATATCTCTCATAGTCGATAACAAATGAAACGTTCGAAGTGGCTCGATTTGATTATTCAAATAGGACCGGCTCTTTTATTGATATTACACGTCGACAATTTAATTCAGTTCGTTTCGAAATAATCACCGGCGCTCGAGAGCCACTTAAACGTACGCGTTTCTTTTTTATTCCTCTGTTTTTCTCATTTATAAAGCATTTCTTGATCTCGCGAAGACGTTCGGCTCAAAATTCTTTTCCTGAAAGCATTTCTTCTCGTTTTGCATGTGTAACAACAATAATTCTTCGAAGGTAATTCGAATAAAGGTTGTACACATTGAAGAACAACTAATTAGGGCAAGTTACAGAATTATTTAGTCATTAGTGGTCTAATGAAGAGAAATAAGAAAAGTGAGTTTGCTTCATATAGTTGTAGATTAATATGTAAGGATGGAATTGAAATGAAGGTGGATGATTACATCTTTTGATTAGTTGTTCGTTTTGATTATTAAACAAGCCTGGGAAAACTTTTTCAATATCTGATTGACTTGTTTTAATTTTATTAACTCATTGATGATGTAGAGGTAATTATTAGGATAAATAAATAAATATATCATCACGATATATTACCCTATTATTGGATGTACCAATCTGCTTTATCGCGTGGCGAATTCACTACAGAGGTTAATTTTGCGCCATTTAAAATTCAAAATGTATCGTTTGGCATCGGTCGGGTTCGAACCCGGTTCTCCAGATTCGCGACCGAACACTAAGGCACGCGGCCACGGAACTCTAAATTACAAAAAAACATTTCTTTATTGTAATAATATTAAAACTGTCAAACAATTTCAAATCAATAATTTATTAAACAGTCAACTAAAAATTTAGGTATTTATTTTCAACTTTCGGATGATAAGAGGCATTTCAATTTTTACAACTTATTGTTTGAATTTCCACGTTTCCATTCCGTATTTGTAAATATTTCGCAATACCTATATATAAGTGGCATTCTTTAGAAGAATTTAAAAGTTCATTTGGTCTATAGATATTTATCCGACGCTCTTTTTTTGAAGTAACGCATATCTGTTTTTAAAACATCTTTAAATTAAGTTTACTTGATTATAAGTTGTGTCAAATTATTTGAATATCTATATACTTAAGCTCGTAATGATACATTCCAGCAGGGTGTTTCTGTATCTATGAGGCTTGTGTGGTAATAATTGTAACAAAACTTAACACCTCGTCACAATAACAATTGCAATACGATATTATCTTTTTAAATTTAATTTGTAGTTATTAATTTTCTAAAACTTAAGAGATTACCCACAACCTAGGGCTCAAGAATGGATTACTATTCAAAGAATACCTATACCAAACGTGTAAATTAAAAAAAATTGCAGGAAATTCTTAAAATTGTCCCGTGAATGAACGGTCACTTAATTACAACTGATTATCTCCCTAAGTCTGATATGAAAAGTTCATTAATTGCAATTAACAAAAAAGTTGTAATTTGTTAGACCATTTGACGAAACTATTCTAGGATTATGTTTTCTTTTTTATATCTAGCACTAGTACTAAGGATTTGTAATAATATCCTTGATACATCAGAAATCTCTAAATAAGTACTTTTCGTAGATATATAAAAAATATGTATATTAATTAATTGGGTTCAGGTTTTCTGTTTTATATACGACTAATATTTCTTTGTTAATATGCAATTCCATATTTAATTTTACACCTTTATCTTTGTGAATATTTTAATTAGTATAATTTACTTTTGTACTTATTTGTATGGTTAGGTAGAAAAACAGCCTTTGTATTTCAAATCTTTTCTTGTTTATTTGTTTCACTCCTTCAATAACAATTTCCTTTTACTATGATCTCGCATTATGAGAAAATTAAAATTTGGCATAAACTTTATCCACTACATCTTCTGCTCCCTATATCTTATTTTCTCTTCACTTTCATCTAATTTCTTTTTTTTTCTCTACCGTTTGAGTGTTTTGGTGATACGTCGGAGCGGTTGTCGTTGGGTCAGACGAGCCGCCCGTTCGATCGGTGATGTCGCTAGGCCTAATTAGCTATCAACACCGTCGCGCTCACCTGCGCCGCGGCCGCACTACCTGCAGGTGACGTCATCCTCTTTGGTGACACACTGGCGCGACACACAAAAAACAGCAATGAGTAGACGGCCAAGGGTGATGGCAAAGTTAAGGGATGACCGAAGATTACAAAAAATTGGAAATGGACGTAATATAATACAATCATTTCACTTCCTTTTTGTATTCTTCTTTGCAAAAGATTATCGAAAAAATAATAATAAAAATGAAGAGAAATAACAATAATAATTATTTTTATATATACTACAGCAAGAGGTGTCCCCCAAGGCTCTATTTTAGGTCCTCTTCTGTTTGCTGAAGATACAAAATTCTCTCTCATCTCTTGAGAAATGGTTCGTCGGTAATAACATGAAAATGAATACGGATAAAACGCAAGTACCTAATAAACTTTGGTAATTATTCAAATAATTTAACAATATTGAATCAAAATTTAAAAAATTTGAATAGCTGCACTTTTTGGACAGCATTAAATTTTTAGGATTGAATAGTGAAAAAAAATTAAAATGGATAATTCACACAGAGTTTCTGGGTAAATTTTTTTTTATATATTGAGACATCAAAAAACATTAGTTAGCACTGAAATTTTATTCAACAACCAACCTTATGTATGGAATTATTTTCTGGGGTTCATCTCATAATACTCCAAATATTTTTATAATTAAAAAAAAGTGTGTTCCAGTAATTAACGGAATCAGTCTTCGAGAGCATTGTGTAAATTTATTTAAAGTATACTTTACCGAACTTATATATTTTAGGAGGTGCAATTTTTGTCAAAAATTCTAAAATCTGTTTCAAGATATGTTGAGGCAATACGAGTACAACACGAGAAATGAAAATGAATTTAATATCATACTCACCAAGGAATTCTAAATAATCTTATAAAAAATTATAAAAATTGTAATTATAAATATTAAAGAACTACCAATGAACAAATATAAACAATCATTAAAACTATTTTTGTTAGATAAAGTATGCTATAATATTAATGGACTTAAATAAATAGTGAAAAGAGCATCGCATGAGTTACTTTTGTGTTTTTTAAACATTGGAGAAAAACTGGGAGAACAAAATTCGAAATAATAATTCTAGATCATAATAATTCGGCCGGTTTACATTTTCAACAAATTATAAAACCTTCGGCTATTTTAAATATAGACTTAAAACTTAAAAAAAACAACTGTAGGCCAAATGGCGGGTGATAATAATTCGACCAGCATTCTAAGGGTCATCTTCTAGTCCAGACTTAATTTCTACTAAGACCCTTTACTTATGGCACAGTGAAAAACAACTTCGTAAAAATCGAGTGCACAGTAAAACCTACCTAGCATCTAGCTTACAAGACATTTGGTATAAAAAACTCCAGAAAAATTTGTAGGGTTCAGGAATACAATGCACAATGCCTGTATTTAACCCAATATTAAATAGCGGAATATTTGTATAACATATTCAGTTTTACATTTTTAATCAAAAGAAATTTTGACCATTTGCATAGGTTTTAAATATGTTGAAAATGTAAACCGACCGAAATATTATGTGGTTGGGCTCGTATATTGTACACTAAGGTTCTACAAAAACAATTTGTTTCTGATTTTGCAAATATGACAGAAAAAAGTTTGTACATATGTGAATAATTTATTAAAAGTAATTATGTTACAGGTAATGATTAAAAGTAAAAATGCAAAGAATATGGATTGACCACTAGCCAATCAGATCGTATCATGGATATTTTACTCCACTTAGTTTAAAAACGAATTATAAATATGATCACTACACAACGACATTAAAGATGAATCTTGAATTCGGTGCAAAATATTGTTTGGGTACAGATATTACCTGAAACACATTTATAGCTATTGTGTAGGGTAGAATAAACAAATAATCAACAGTACAATTTCAAACTTGGATCCGCATAGCCATGAATGAAGCAAATATGTAGGTATATCGAATTTGTTTATATTGAAAATGAAGCGACTATTCATCGACAAATCGATTCTTTTATTGAAAATAGTTCTTCTTTGAAATTCAATTATATGTCCGTACATGCAAGAATAAAGTTACCAAAAAAAATAAAAAGACATCTAATTTGAAAACAATATACGTATTATAACATTTTGTAAACATGTAGTGATAATATTTTTTGAACGGCTTCATTTTAGTTTTGAATTGGTCAAGTCTTATTATGGACAAGATCTATACATTTTGTTGTCTTATTTCTTCAATACTTCAGAGAAGAATCTTGGAAATATGTGGTCTTTCTGATGAGAATGGTGTAATTTCTAATTTATCTTCAAAAAATAATAGCTACATAACAACATAAGATTAAACACAATTATGTAGGAATAAATATTATAAATTTGATGAAATGAGTGAGAACAGTATCAAAAAGTAATATTTATGTATCAAATTAGTTTGTTTCTAAAACAATTTCATATGAAATAATGTTTTAATTAAAAAATATTGTTATAAAAGTAAATTTTATTCTCCGTCTATTAATAATAAGAAAACTGCAAGAAAAATGTTAAAACTAATACATAATATAATTTTTCTGGTAAATTTATTTTATTACTCACGTTTAATAGTTTTTCTAAATGAACACAAAACATTTATTTAAACAATTGTAAACGTCTGGGAAAATCTTTTTCAAATAATTTATTGTACTGCTTTCAGCTACCGTACATTTTGTTTACCATTACAAAAATAAAATATTCAATGTATTCATTACAACTAATAAAAGTATAATTTGCATTTCTTTTACGATTTATTTTGATTTTTTAAAAATGAAGACGCATTGTTTAAGATCAAAGTTTATCGCCAATAGCAACAATAATTTATTATTATTAATTTTAGAAAGTTCTATCTAATAAAGTAATTAAACATTACTAATTAAAATATAAGAAAACTGCACTAAATGAAACGGTTCTAGTGCAATTTATAAATCACCACAAAGCTTTCTAATTCCTATTCCTATGAAAAATCGTGAACATTTAATTAACATATTCACTCTACTTAGCTGACCCAGCTTAGCTGAGTATAATACCAAGTCTAATTAAGAAAAACATATTCAATATTTGCATTTGGAAGCCAAACACGGATAAGTTATTTTATCTTATCGGTGCAGGCATCTTCTGTCAGCTCTGGTTTTCAAACCCGAAGATAAGTTTTGAAGAGATCTGGCAGAAGCTAGATAGGAGAAGAATGCCCTTCGCACCTAAACTGATAGAAGATAAAACTTGATACTTTGTTTCACTTAACACGAAGTACTTTTCAAACACTGCTACTAAAAGAACGAAGTATCATTTGATGATTATTCAATCTAGGGCTTGTATACAGTTGTCGCCGCTTACTCCTCCTAACCAGATTCACCAAGCCGTAGTTTTTTTAACACTGACGAACATTGTTAGATTTCAGCCAATGTATTATTTTTTATTTACACTTACAATAAAAAAGAACTAAATATAACATAATTTATTAAATCGAAATGAATATACCTATACGAGTATGTATTATTTTAACAAAATTGTTAAAACCTTTAACTAAAAAAATGACCTAGTGAATTTGAATTTTTGATTTTGACCCTTCTCTAGTTTGGCGTTATTTAATTGATCAGTTTTTTTATTAAGTGATTAAATTAACCCAACCTACCCTAACCATAACTTAATCTAACCTAATCTAACCTGGACATAATATTCATATTAACTGACCACTTATTTTACAAAATAGTGATTATTAATATAATATGATTAGTAACAAAATAAAAAAAAATGTAATTTAACCTAACTAACCTACCCTAACCCTAACTTAATCTAACCTAATCTAACCTGGACATAATATTCATATTGATCACTTATTTTACAAAATAGTTAATTTAATATATTGAAAGAACAAATATATTGTGGGTCCCCGAGATTTTTTTTATGAAATTTATAAAAAATATTAAAAAAACATAAAATTCCTTTCGATAAAAGTATCAAATACTTTTAGCTCTATTCCTTTTTTTCACAGTGCTATTTCAGGTTTTCATTTTATAATTCGAGAACATTAAATAAAAATACATCATGGGACACTTTGACAACCCTGCGTCGCAGGATTAAAAGAAAGAACTAAAAACTTATGAATAAGTAAAAAGAAAATATTTCTTAACCTCTATTCTTAACTAGTTAAGAGGATAATGAAACAATTCACTTACCCCAATAAAATATTAAAAATTCACTGTACAGCACCAAAGCAGTCTAATAGGAACCCAATTCAAGTTTATAATAATAATCCACAGCAAAAACAACAATTAAATAAATAAAAACACAACAAAGTTGTCACTATCACGAATATAAACAACACTATAACAATATTTCTATCTAATTGTTTATCAACAAAAACAAAATAATCGAGATAAGCACCTTCGAGTCCTTCAACTGTTAACCGGCTAAGAACTCACTCCTTCGCTTCTCATCGCCTACTGCGACGTTACTTAGCGGGTGCTAAGGGGCGTGAACAATCGTCGTTAAGCTAAAGTAGAGGGAGTAAACAAAGACAGAGAAAAGCTCACGAAAGAAAGAGAGGAAAAGCAATTTTATAATCCATACATGTTGATTTCAGGTATTGTTGAATAATTCAAAAGTTCGCTTCACACAGGGTAGATTTTGAAGGGGTAGGCGGATACAAATGATACGAGTATGTGATCTTTTTAATGCATGTAAAATTTCCACTAAGGGGGAGTTTTAATAATACCTTAGATGAGATACCTGTATAAATACGTGTTTTTTATAATATTTTTTATTGATACGAATTAAGAAGAAATATACATAGATACATACATTAAAAATTTGATTTATGCAAAGGGGTGTTTAACCAAAAAAAGCTTTGTATATAAAAGATGTTGACCGCGACACCGGGACATAGGACCTTAACATGTAAAATCATATTTTCGTAATTTCCTGCTTCCCTAATTATTTTAGGAAAATAAATATTGGAGAGCATAAAATTCTACATCAGTTTCAACAAAATTAATTTTGCATGCTTTATAAAGATAGAAATTAGGTATGAAAATGTTGAAAATCATCCCAAAAATGGAGATAACCATGGAATTACAATCAAAAATTAACAAATGTTAGCGATTTATCTGTCAAACTAGGTTAAATGATTTTTTTATTATTTGTAATTTCTGTTAAAGTGAAAAATTATTTATTTAAATTAATAGATAATTGTTTACTTGAACATATTATATAATACCTTATAAAAATGAATTAACCTAACTTGATAGGTAAAACTATTTAATTTAAATATTTGTTAATTTATTCTTTTCAATTCCATGGTTATCGCTATTTTTTGGGGTGATTTTCGACAATATCATATATAAATTCTGCTGTTATAGAGCAAGTAAAATTATTTTTGTTTATTGATTCCGATGTAGCTGTAGCACAAAAGATACCCTTGTGCTGCTATCTCCACAAAAGCTTTGAAAACCCGCCGTGAAGTGACGCCTGGAATATAATAAATATGTAGTCATTATTGAAATTTACAAATAGAGGTACATTGGTATTTTATATTTTCTTGCATACCCTAGGATTCAAAGTAATTGCAATTTTTTCAACTAGATTAATAAATCAGAAAATTATATATTAAATTATTATAATAATTAATAATAAAGAAAATGATTCCTAATTAATAGTTTTGAAATACTATATAGGTTTTTTCTTATAAATTTGAATCTATTTTGCATGAATTCAAAACGATTTATCCACATTTAATGTTTTAAGTTTCATAATTCGACCATTGCATGTTCATTTTGATGCTATAAAAATTGTGCCTTGTGATTTGGTCTTCCGTAAAAGGCACCATAAATTAAAACAAACAAGACGCCGGCTTGCTCCAACAAATTAGAATAAAAAAGGACTAAAAATTCAGGTAAAAATACTGGCTGCTATCTTTATCTTCACCCCCACTCCTTTAGTCTGCTGTTGTTTGATTGGTGGCTTTAGAAATAAGCCCCGCCTCATGTCAAAGCCACGCTGAAAGCCTGGAAAACGTGCAACCAGAATCTCACGGCAGATATGCGGAGAACCCACAGTAAATAAGTAAATAAAATAACAGAAATATGAAATAAAATTCTTCTAAAGCTGGTTCTGCTTGTTTGTTGGTCTTACTGTGGTTTATTTTGATTTCTGAGAACTTCGCAGGTAATTTATAGAGTTGATACACCGACTCGAGCATTTCAAACTTAAAAGTGAATTTATTTTTTGCAGGACGATGTTATTTATTTCTTAGTTCCAACTTTATGAAGATGTATTATATATGTATATGGTAAAATTATAATGTGTGAAATTTATTAGTGCCGTTATATACAGTTATTTGATAAATAGGTTTTGAATTAAGACTTTACTTCTAATTGATGAGATTAATTAGATTTATTGAACTTTAGTGAGATTACATATCATACGTACAAAGTACTATACTTGCATAGTTAATTTGTATGATCTTTCCGTCATATATTTGAAAAGTTTGGGAGTATAAAATATGTATTTGATTCACAAAGTTATTTACTTAAATTTCGAGAAAAGAACACGTTTTTCGATTTAGATTTTAAAAAAGTATACTCCTAGAATAATTTCAAATCTATTAATAATATAGGAAAACGTGTTCAACATGAGGATCTCGAAAACTATGAGATATGAAATCAGTTAACTTGGACAAAAGTAAGGAGGCCATTTTAATTAGATATTCTTATTAGGCTATTTAACAAATACTCAAAATTATAGTCAATTGTATAAATACATTATGTTCCTCGAATATGGTAGCCAACAGACGTGTATATACAGGGTGTATCACGGAAATTGAAACATAGGCGTTTAACATGGGAAACAGTTTTTCCGTGCGCATTTCTCCCCTAATTATTTTAAACAAATTTTCAAATGGATGTTGTAAAGCAAAAATTTCTACAACCGAATCAATAAAAAAATCATTTGGGCTACTTCATAACTGCAGAAATAAAATATGAAAATTCACTGAATTACAATTTAATAGTATTAGCCATGGAATTAGAAACAATAGACGAACAAAATCGTAACGTTTTATTACGTCAGTGTCAGAATAATGATTGTCAAAATAAATACTAATAATTTGACGTATAAAACGTTACGCTTTTGTTTGTATCTTCTTTCTAATTCCATGGCTAATATTAAATTGTAATTCCGTGAATTTTCAAATTTTATTTCTGCAGTTATGAAGTAGCCAAAATATATTTTTTTATTGATTCGGATGTAGAAATTTTTGCTTTACAACATCTATACTTTTTGTCTAAAATAATTAGGGGAGCAATGAGCACGGAAAAACTGATTTCCCTTGTTAAATGCCTATGTTTCATTTTCCGTGATACACCCTTATGTGCACATGAATTTATATAACTGAAGAAGATATACGAGCCCAAACTCATAATATTTCGACCGGTTTACCTATATAAGTTGTTAGAAATTTCTACAAAATTCTTTCAGACACTTTAAATATAGATTTAAAACTTAAAAAACTGTGGGCCAAATGGCGAGTGAAAATACTTCAACCGGCGTTTTAAGGGCCATTTTCTAGTCTAGACTTAGCTTCTACCGAAACCCTTTACTTTTGGCACAATGAAAAACAAATTCGTAAAAACCAGTGCGTGCAGTAAAACCTACCTTGTAAAACATGTACTTAGGACAATACACACAAAAAAAATTGCAGGGTTTAGATATACAATGCCTAATAAAATTAAAACTGGTATGACTAAGAAAGGAGATGTAACCCAATATTAAATAGCGGGATAAAATCTACATTTTAAACTAGTCGAATGAAATTTGTAAAAATTCCTCGCTATTTGCGTAGGTTTTATAATTTGTTTGTTCAAAATGTACACTCGCCGAAATATTGTGGGTTTGGACTTGTAAGTGTATACCGAAACATCGGTTTTGTAAATAAGAGTAAATGGTGTATGATTCATATTTCGCAAATTTGTTAACACTTAATTTACTTCTACACCGTATGCACAGTCCAGAAATTTACCCATATATGAGTATTCTTTTTGTTCATTCGGAAAAAATGCATGGGTCACTAAATATACAGGGTGTCCCAGAAGTCGACGATCAAACTAAATGGGGTGATAGAGGAGATCATTTCCAATCAAAATAACTATATATATTGTCATGCAATTGTTGATGGTTCAAAAGTTATTGCAACTTTTGTAGTTTCTCCTAAAAACGGCAAGGCGTCCAATAGAATTATTTTTATTTTTATTACGAGACGTTTGTTTCTCTTTTTCTTTTTTATTGTATGCACCTGAAGGGTTCTACTTTCTAATAAAATCATTTTCTTGAACATGAGTACCTTCTATTAATAATAAAAATATTGTTTTGTGAAAAAATTTTCTACCGAAAAAAAGCTACTTGATTTTAGTGACGCTGACAGAAAAAAATGTCCTAAAAAAAATTAACCAACTATCAGAAGAAGTTGTGTATTTAATGTAGATTTTAACGCGGTATAACAAATGGGGATATTCAGAGCAGATTTTCTTAAATAATTTTTTTTTCTACAAGAAAGTATTTCAGTTAAAAATACAATTGAAAAATTCGAGAATTATCTTAGATGCTGTGTCAAAAATAAAACAAAATAATAGTTGTAATAGTTTTTATACAACATTAAAACAAAATAGGGTTTATGAAGCTTTTCATGATGTTTTCAAATTTTACAAAAAGTGTTCAAAATGTCTACCATGTTTTCTAATGCACATTAAGCATCGCCAATAAAAATATTGTTTTGTGAAAAAATTTTCTACCGAAAAAAAGCTACTTGATTTTAAAGTGACGCTGACAGAAAAAACAAAACAATATTTTTATTATTAATAGACGGTACTCATGTTCAAGAAAATGATTTTATTAGAAAGTAGAACCCTTCAGGTGCATACAATAAAAAAGAAAAAGAGAAACAAACGTCTCGTAATAAAAATAAAAATAATTCTATTGGACGCCTTGCCGTTTTTAGGAGAAACTACAAAAGTTGCAATAACTTTTGAACCATCAACAATTGCATTACTATATATATATATATAGTTATTTTGATTGGAAATGATCTCCTCTATCACCCCATTTAGTTTGATCGTCGACTTCTGGGACACCCTGTATACATTGTGTATAGTATTTTTTTAAATGATGTCCGATCAAGGTCATCTGTATCATGAACGAATTAACAAATTGGCATACATTTATCACTCTCGTTTGCAATGATTACAAGCAAGGATGTAAGTATGTATATAACATGCTTGTCTTTAATTGTTTCGAATAAGTTAAGACATTCCATTTTAAAACAATGCTCGTTGTTGACAATACTTTCGTTGTAACATAAATATATTACCTTGATTGATAGCCGTACGAAGAACGTTATTTTCTGTCAATGTCAGTATCAGTATTTTTCACATATTTGGTTTTACATTGCTAATGAATTTATCAGTTGACGTAGTTTTGAATTTTGAATGCTTTTACTGCACTGTAACATATATTTTCATAATAATAAAATAACAGTAGTGTCTTATGAACCCCCATAAAAAAAAACTAAGTAAACGACACTACATAATTTGACAGAATGGGCGGAGCTAAAATCTTAATTCATACAATTCATAGATGACCTTAACCGGACATCTTTAATTTTTTTACTGTACTATAATACTATCATGTATGAAATATGTGATAGATACTGGAGTTTGTTTTGTACTTTTGTTCCTCTTCTAATGGATATTTATTTTATCACTGTGAGATCTCAAGTTATGATGACAAAAGTTGTAATTTTTATATGGACGTTATACCATCAGAAAGAAAAAAAAGCTTGCCTACTTTAACCGACTTAGTATATCCCTTATAGTTTTCAAAACCTTATATTGAATAGATTATTCTGTACATTATACGGCATAAAGAAAATGAATGTGTAAATGTATTTATAAAAACAGGAATATCATTCTGTACTTTTTATAGATTTTTAAAGTCGTTCACCGCACACGTAACTTATTAAAATTTAATATCTATATTTAATATTAATAAACAAGTATTTTATAGTGTTTCTAATAACATAAGTTTACTATGTTAGAGATATAAAAGTTAATTAAATAAATGAAGAAATTTGTTCTTTTATGAACATATGTTTTTACAGTAAAGTATTATTTACAATCTGTGTTTAAAATAATTAATGTTTTATTGTTCATCTGACCTATATTTCTGTGAAGCTTTAAATTGTGGACCGGATGTAGAAGAAGGTATAAAATCATTAATTATAGAACATGAGTTCTCTAAGTAGTTTTGGGTAGTCTCATCAATGAACTGAAGGGGAAAATGCAGTATTCCTAGTTCTTTTTCTCTATAACCCCTCGTTAATTTTTAAAATGATTACTTGTTGATTTATTTACTACGTATAGGAAATTTAAATGTATTTTTCGTATATAGATTATCAGTAATCATAAGTAAAATTCCAGTGCGACAATAACTATAATTAATAAAGAATAGGGATGAATAATCATTGAAAAATACATTAAATATACTCTAGAGGGCATATATTAACATGAGTTTTTTATTCTTTTGATGGATAGAATCATTAAATTAGAGAATATATATTTTTTGACACATTGGACACTGGATCTATAAATGCAAGCTAATAGGTTTGTTCCAACCTGTCATTGCTGTTTGTTTGTGACTGTCAGACACATGAGCAGTAACAAAATACTGTGAAATACCGTTCCAACAGTACCACTGACAAGTTTGCAACTATTGGTTAGGTGTTCCAATGCATACTGTTTAAACTTTTTCTGCTGGCGAAGTGTCAGGGCCTCCGTAGGTAATTATTGCAAATTCAGTATTAGTTTTATATTTTCCCTCTGTCAAGGGAAGATGAAATTTAAACTCATTAGAATTACAGATTAGATAGCAATAAAACATATTTCATGTTATTATATTTAATATTATATTTTTATTATAACATAATTTTATTTTATTTTGAGAAAAATAACCGACGAAGACATTTTGTTATTTATTGTAGTTAAAGTTAAATATGTATATTAAATAAATAATCAAGTAATAATGGCTAGTACAGGCCTTGTTTTAAACACGCTGTATTGAAAATGCTAAATTTCAATATTTAATTTTATCCATATCGTATGTTTAAAGAATGATTTTTTCAAAATATGTATTTGAATATAAACTATGTTCTGCTTTAAATTAATATTTTGACAATTTTTTATGATATTTATTATTAATATTAAATAATAAAATTTGGCATTTTCAAAACAGCGTTTTCAAAACGAGGTTTGCGGTACCAGCTATTATGTTTTGTTTGTTTAATTGACCACTATTTGAAAATTTGTTTCATTTACTCTGATTCTGAAAAAGTTTTATTTAATTATTGAATTCAGAATAAAATTATCATCGGCATAATAAAATAAAAAAAAATATTTTATTTAATATAATGAATGTTTCTTCTCAAATTTTGAAAACAAATGGTCGAAAAAAAATGTATTACTCTTAATATTTTTGTAATAGACGCTACATAGTATTTCCTTTTTAATTTAACCAATCTTGTATCTCTTATAGTTCTCAAGATAGCATTGATGGCAAACTTGAACTGAACATACTGTATGTCAGTGATGGGTATATAGATTATTACGTTCCGTCACCTTTAGGTAAGGAAGGTATTATCTTTGGTTAAAAAATCCCATGGTGAGTTTTTAATGAATAAGTTTTGGAGTCCCTAGAATACGAATTTACCATTGTGGGTCTGCGTCTTTATGTGCCAGTGTGTGTGACAAAAATTTCTCCGTCGATAACTCGAATACTACAATTCCAAAAATTATAATTCTTTCATAATACCCTGAAGTACTCTTATTTGAAGTTCTTGACATATTTTGTCGAAGAAACGCAGTTACATATCATTTTTGACATTTTACGTTATTATAAATATTAAAGAATATTGTATTCTTTTTACGATTTAATTGAATTTGTTTCATTATATTCAATGTGTTTAGAAATAAAAAAAATCTGAAGTGGCCAGCACATGACCTCCCGCCAATTTAATGTTTAAAATAGTACTGAGCTCCAAATTAAGTACCACTTCCTGTTTCTCATATATAGTCCAAATCAAATATGTTATTTCGAATTATAAACGAGTTTGAAATATCAAATTTAAGAAGTTTTAGATCATATTTTAATATATTTTTTCCGGTTTATCAATTTTAGAAAAAATCTAATATGTCCTTCTCATTAATACAAAAGTCTAAAATACCAAATTTGAAAAGTTGTGGATTATGTCATATGTAATATATTTTTCACGAAAATCTGTTCAGAGCTTCAAGTAAAGTATCCCTACCGGTTTATCAATTTTAGTCAAAATCTAATATGTTTTTTCCCTTGATATAAAAGTCGTAAATACTAAATTTTAAAAGTTTTGGATTATATTTTAATATAGTTCTTCATTAAAAACTGTTATTGGCTTCAAGTAATGTATCTCTGCCCAATATTACCCAAAATCTAATAAACTATATGAATACAGAAAGCTTAAATACGGAAATTAGAAATTTTTGGAAGATTGATATGAGTTATCGTTGAAAAAGGAATCGTCACACACACACACACACACACACACACACATACATTCATTGTAAAAATAGTAAAAACGATTTTTGGACCGAAAAAATTACCTCTCATGGTATGGCGGGAGGTAAAAATTATAAAGAAATTTTCATAAATCTTGTAACTTGTAACCTATGTTGCTACAAGCTCACCATGGTACTGGTAAATATTATTAATTGACAGATGTCAAAGTCTGTTATAATTTGCATAGTTCGTAAAATACTTTTACTGGAAATATATTTATAATCTTTTGCAAGATACGTACCTTATGTATGAGTAATTTATATAAAATACATAGTGAGATTATTTTGAAATAAAAGCCATCTGGATTTATATAAATTAAAAATTAAATGTTTATAAAGTGTCATATAGTTCCGATAGGGTTAAATTTTTTTTATATAATCCAACAAAATTTTGATTTATTTCATTTCCGTCAAAAACATTACAAGAAGTACCTTTTGCGTAGTCTTATTGCTATAAAATTGTTGACCACTATAATTTGAACGCTTTGCTAATCCAAACATTCCTATTGCTATTATTGTTTGGTGTTCGGATTATCGATGCTATAGGTATATACATTTTATTCATATTTGGGTTTAAGTTTTCCTGCAACAAATAAAAATTTCTTTTATGGCGGATTACGTTTCTGTTTCGAATATGGCATCTAATCATCATAATTCCTTTTCTTTCTCCCTTGTTTTATTTTCTCCCCTTATTGGCCAGTGGTCAGCTGGGGTTGGCTGGGCAGCCTGGCGACAGTCTGGAATGCCGCCGCCGCCAACCGCCAGGTTATCAGCTCACAGACGACGCGACGCTTTCAGTTTTTATTTATTAAGCTTCTAGAAATAACAAAACAAAGGGTAATTAATTAACAAAATAAAATGCAAATAAGAGTTTCCAAACCATGTGAAAATATTACAAATTTACTACTAGGATTAAGTAAGAGAAGCACTCTTTTTAAACTAACCTTAAATAAAAAAATATATAAAAACAAAAGATGAAAATTAATACAATGGTTCTTAGAAGAAGATCAAAGTTGACTTTGGTACTTCGACCGGTAATATGAACGGTCTGTTTTTTCCCAATTGTAATACTGTCAACAAAACGGTGCATATATTACAAATCTAAAACCAGATTGGGCTAAGATTTAAAACAATGTTTTCATTCATAATGTTTAATACCTATTTATGTGGTTTAATTTTTTGAATAACAAAAGTGATCATTTATAGGTATGTATATTAGATTAAGTGGAGTTATGTTGGACTAAAGGTAATTTAGATTACAATTACATATTACTTGCGATTAAATGTACAAAATACTGCATATTTTAAATGCATTTAAAATTAATTACCGTCTTAGGTAAGGAAGGTATTGTCTTTGATCAAAAAAATCAGTGGTGAGTTTTCATCGAACCCGAACCTAAACCGAACCTCAGATATAATTTTCAATTGAACCCAAGTTGGAACCGAACCGGGTTTTAAAATTTGGGTTTAAGGTGCAGCTCCGGTTCAGGTTCATTTTCATTTCGAAAAGTAAACGCAATCTTACTGTCAATCATCGACGCCTTTTGCGTCTGCGTTGCTGCTTGTCTTGCATTATATTATGAATTCCAGCTTGCATTTTAAATTATTTCTAAATAAAAGTTGTTATTCAAAAAACATTAATTCATTTTTCATTAGGTCGCACCGAACCAGAATCGGGAACAAAACCGCAATTTTATTAATGCTTGAACCAAAACAGCAAACGAACCCATTTTTCAAAAAACAAATTAACCTGAACCGAATCCAGTTTTTGGCGGGTTCCATGCCCTGGTTTTCACGAATATGCACATTTTAGGATTCCTAAAATACGATTTTACTATTTTTACGATAATGTATGTATGTGTGTGTGTCTGTGTGTGTGTGTGTGTTTGTGACTATAATTTCAGCCGCGAAAAATCCAATACTAGAATTCCAAAAATTACAATTTTTATGTATTCCTCTTCCTTACATCCATATGTAGACTTGATTAGATTTTGGTTATAATTGGTCAACTCCAATCGGAAGCACCCTCATTTGAAGGTTTTAACAGTTTTTCTTGAAAAAACGCTATTAAATATCATTTTTTCACATTGTTATTGTAAATATTAAAGTATTTTACTAGTATTCTCTATACGAATTGATTTTATACTTCATATTCAATGGATATAGAGTTAAAAAATTATAAAGGAATTAAATTTGATAAAGCAACCAGCTGTGCTATAACCATGGAAAAAGCTACTATCTTAAGAAAATACTATTGAAAAATGTCAGTGTCAAGTACAATTGACATAGTATGGTGTTGTAATATTACTGGAAAATCCTTTGCTAGAAACAGTCTATATGGAATTTGTATAAAATACATAGAACTGACGAAATGTGCTGGGTCACATTAGGATCCTTAGGACTTTAATTTCTAAAGATAGTTCATATCACGTAAAAAAATAGCGTTCGTTTAGATAGGGAAATAATTTTTTTATCAGAATACACACCTTGTTCATAAAAGCTAAAAAATATCATAAAATAAAATCGGCAGAAATAAATAATATTTAGCAATGTTTTTGATTTTGACTTTGTAATTTTTAATATTTAGGTATGGATGGTATAAAAATATTTAGTTACATATAAAAATATTTAGTAATGACGAAGTTTGATTTAATAAATTTAAACTATTTATTTAATGCATGTAAAAACGGTCGGCTATTTTCTTACGTGAAATATATTATATAAATATAATTACGTTTTTAATTTTGTTTCTATTTAACACTATATATTGTTTTAACATTTATATATTTTATATTGATGTGGACTTATTATTTATATCTATTTATATATTTTTTGTACATGTGTCACTTTTTAAATTTGTGCCCTCCCTTTTTAAAAAGTCGGCGCCTCTGAATTGCAAAATATTCCTGTATGTATGTAAAACACGGCATATTGCCCATTAGCATTCCTACTCTTTGTACACAGATATCGAAAATACGAAAATGATATTAAACTTATATACTTGTTTGTATTACTGAAAGAATATTTTTGCTTTTATGAACCAATATATGATTTTTAACCCGCTGCCCTTGGTAAGGGAGATATAGGGATCGTGCTAAAAATCGCATATCGAGATTTTGGTAAATGACCACGTTTTAAGGTCCCTACAATCCAATTTTAACATTTTCACGATGATGTCTGTGTGTATGTATGCATGTATGTGTGTGTTTGTGTGCGGATCCTCTTTACGCTCTAACTCGAATACCATCGTTCAGAAAATTTGAAACTTTGTATTTCTACTTTATTCTAATATGGATAGAAACCATTAGATTTTGATGTAAATCAGATAATCGGAAATGAAACTTTACTGGAAGCTCAAAATTGTTTTTCTTCGAAAAATACCTTTAAATGTTATTTTTTCGAGATTTGTGTTAGGTATATAAAAATTAAAAATTATTTTCTATATATTTTATGGATAAATTTATAAAACTATCTATATTTTTAATCCCGGAGCCTACGTTTTAAACACAACTCCATGGTTACACAGGTTAGATCTCAAATGCATGTAACTGACAGATATATGTCACTGTCAACGAATTAATCATTTCAAATTAATAATAGTAACATTTTAAAAAGAAAATAGTAAATAGAACAATAATTATATGGAAAGAAATTAATACAGTTACCAGCATAAGTAAATATATAAGAATATAGGTAAGTATATAAATAAATAAAATAAATATAACGTCATGGCATATTACCCATTGCTGGGTGTGCCAATCTGCTTTGTACACAGATTTCGGTAACGATGATATTTGTACCGTGCGAGCGTTTACTAGGTGTCACCTCACGGGCACTCATTGCTGGCGTGGAAAGTGTAATACAGGAGTCATTTTTGTGCCATTTCAAATTCGAAATATTTAACGTCGGTCAGGATCGAACTTGGTAATTAAATTTAATTTTAAGTATTTACATGAATAAAAATTAAATTAAACGGGACGTATTGTG
Organism: Harpalus rufipes; assembly: GCA_951394225.1. NCBI lineage: Eukaryota > Metazoa > Arthropoda > Insecta > Coleoptera > Carabidae > Harpalus > Harpalus rufipes. The sequence continues at coordinate 22,623,164 of OX596286.1, read as the reverse complement.
TTTGGCCACATCAGATTTTTTATTTAATTTTTGTTTTTTTTTAACTTTCAAAATGATTGAGTAAATTGCTTATTTATTTTATTTAATATCACAAGTAATTTGAAATTATCTGAAAAAGAAAATGAAAATATTACTTTTTCACATAAAAATATTATTTTGTTTGGTTTCTAATTAAATAATTTATTGAGCAGTAACCAACTAAATTTGTATTACGTAAAGTTATAGCAATTATTATGGTATTTACTGTATTTTTTAAATAATTTAATTAAGGAGGGGAAGCATTGTGAGAATGAAGTAACACATCAGTACTAATTTTGCATTAAAAGAGTAAAGATTACTTTGTCGTGCTTGCCTGTTGTTGAGTTGTTGTGGTAAAACATAGCCAATAGTGTTATAAATAAAGAAACTATAGTGTCGTTAATCTGGTTTATTAAATTGCATTTACAATGGTTTATAAATATATTTACAATGTATTTGATAACCTCATCAACAAATTTAGCAAATTCGAGTAATAATTATAATAAGGCTCTTATTACTTCTGTCATATTTTTATCGTCATATTTTTATCATAGGTACTTATATATACTTATGTCTAAGGTAATAATAATAAAATGCAAACTAAAGACTAGATAAAAAATAGCTATAATAAAACTAATTGTAATCTGTTTTTTAAATAGAAACACTGAATATTAACTGGAGATTAACATTATGAACATTAGAACGTATGTGATTTATCGAATAATGCATGACAATCGTCGTTGATAGACGCCAATTCGTTTATTTATAAATTATATACAAGCTTTATTTTCTGTCAATTGCGTCGTGAAAAATAATGAAAATGTCTAACAAAGATTGTAATGAATTTTATCTTCGTGCCTGATGTTATTTTAAAAGCATTACTTCTTGTATAGAGTTAAAATTATGTGAGAGTGACTTAAAACTTTTTTGTGTCACTAGCAAATAAACAGTTACAGTATTTTTTTAAGATGTCCGATCAAGGTCATCATGAACGAATTAAAAAATTGGCATGCATTTATCTTTCACCTTTGCAAAGGCTATAAGAGTGTGCGATATTGTTTCGACTAAGTTAGGATATTCCACTTTAAAACGATTCTTGTTGATAATACTTTCGCTGTAACGTAAGTTTATTTATTAATTCAGATATTTGACTCATAGCCGTACAGTGTCACTGACACTGCTATTGTGTCAGTATCTTATTTTTAATTTTGATTGTTTTTATTGTAACATATATTTTTATAATAATAAAATAACAGTAGTATCTTATACTGAATTTGTCAGTCTGGGCGGAGCAAAAATCTGAATTCGTACAATTCGTAGATGACCTTGATCGGACATCTTTCAAAATTTTTACTATACTTATAGTTCTTGCTATGGAGTTCATAATAACAGTTTAAAACGTCAAAATTGAATAAAATATTTTAATAAATGTTTCTTGCTTAACTAGTACTAGTACGACAAAATATCTACAATATATTAATAAAAATATATATATAGTTAAATTTTTAGTGTATAATTTTACACTATAATAAATTTATGGTGTTATTTTTAACACTAAAAATAGTGTGGTAATGATAGTATACTAGATTGAATTTTATAAATAAAACTTGATTTTACTCAGCCTTTTTAAAAAACAGATTATAGTAGAATACTATCTAAGCATCAGTAAAAATAATATCGTTTAAAAATTATGTAGAGACGAAATACCTAAATATATTTGCTTCCGTTTAATTATATCTTTGGTATTTAGCTGCATACAGAAGTGCAAACTAAATCTGATTATTAATTATTTAATACTTATTCTAAAAATTAAAGAATATTTTGTTCGAAGTATTTAGTGAAAATTAATATTATTTACATAGTATATATCTTTGGTTTAAGCTGCAGACTACAAAGCTCATTAAATTTAAATATATTAATATTTGTTACATTGTTGTTGTAGGTTTAGTTGAGTCGTCGGTCTTTGCCGTCGTCGTGTGGACCTGGAGGATGATGAAGACGATCTCGGAGTTGGATTCCAGAGGCTTCTGATGTGGAGGTGATGACGCTAAGCTCGTTGGCTTGCAGCTGGTGGGATTCTAGAACACTACTTAAATGGTGAGTTATTAAATTTTATTTTATTCAACAACGGACATTTTATTTTAAGAAAATAATAAAAATTCTTGCACATTATTTCAAAATAATATTGTTCTACGGTCGATGAAAAAAGTATGTTCTTTGAACCGTGGGCGCCCGTAGAGTGGGGCAAAATAGGGCTCCGACCCATCTATGATTTTAAAGAAAAAAAATAACAATAAATTTAATAAAAAAATATTTATTATAAATTTATATTTATCAATTATGGTCAAAAGCCGAAAGAAATTGTACGATTTTATATATATTGATAATAATAATACTTGATTTTCAAAATTAAAACAAACTCTTTTACGATTTTAAAAATGCATGAGATGTTGAAGCCTTTGTTTTTGTTATTTGCAACAGTGCCAGCTAGTGAAATGCATCTGTAATATTCCTCCTGGCAGTAAATTATTTTATTTTGGAATCATAATCTTGTTTATTTGCATTCAAAAGCGTGCGTAATTTGGCTTTTATCGCCATTCGAAAAACTTTTCATATTCTTTCACGCACGAAAGAAATTAGTATATATTCTTCGCACAAAATAATTTCAAATTAATGCGGTTTAATGTAAAAAACAACCGATGTCCCCATTTCGTAATTTTTAAATTAATAATTTAATTAATTTCTATATAAAAATAAAATCGAAACTTCTAGTACCATCTCGAGTCTGAATTAATTATATATATTTCATTCATAAAAATTGATAGAAAATAGTGCAAAATCTGTCTGCTTCGCGTAATAATTTTTGTACATATTAATTAAATATATTTTCTAACCTATAAAAAGTAGTTCTATATATTTAATTTCAAACGCAAGTTAACAAGTAACAATCTAAAAATAGAACTTTGGTTTATGCAAGTCTGTTCCACCCTATAGTTAACTTGCGCTGAGAAGCATTATTTTACGATTTTCTTAATATTTTATTTTATTAAATTTATTTATAAATATAGCGAATTTCAACACGTTGGTGCTGCCACCAAGCAACAAAAAATTATACTACTGGGCTCATAGAATGTTTAAATATAATAACACAAAGTATTATATTTATAGTACCTACTTAGTGAATCTCTGAATTTTGTGAACCAAAATAAAATAAAATGTTGTATGTACCACGGGCTACGCGTCGTGCTTTAAACATTCCTCCGTGCTATAATCTTTAATTATGTCCTTAATACATAAATAACTATAACAGCCCCATCTTACGAAAATTTCTGCGGGCGCTCTTGTTTCGAACATTATTTAGTTACAGAAAGTGAATAATTGCAGATTAAAGCTCTTTCTAAACCACTCCTTAATAGTAACGGTGTATAAAGTTGGTACTTTGCAGACCAGTTCCCAAGTTACATTCAAATTTTTTACTTTCATAGATGTGATGATATAAGTAAAAATTAGTTTTTTTATTAATTCGGATAAAAACCGATTAGTCTTGTTTATCGTTGAAAATATGTTGTGTATTATGTGAGGCAAATAAGACTCTATGGGTATTAAGGCCCATGTACCGAAAATCACATATATTAGTTGCACCAGCGTGGTTTGTGGTTTTTTACACACTCATAGAAACAGTAATACAAACGTAAATTAGAAATGCCATTTCTTTTGCATTGTCCTATTGTCGGTAACTTCGAGTTTGTTGTGGGTAGTTGTTGCGGGTATTCCATTTTATAAAAACTGCCGACAAATAATCGTAAATTTTATTCTAAAATTTTAAATTTTCTATTTTGTTGTTCAATTATTCTTTGAACCTTATAATTTGTGAAACAAGATCATTCTTATTGTTAAAAAAAAAATGATAGACATAAGCGTTATTTGTTCTACCATCCGGGACAAATAAGACTCAGTAAATTTGGTGCCAAAAATATGTATCAAGCTAAAAAAAGTAACTTATTAAAAGAATGTCGGTTTTATCATAGCTATAATATAAAACAGACGGTGTCTCAATGGTACCATGAAGTGTGTGTGTTCGGGCTAAAAAAGACTTTTTGTATGGCCAGATGTACGTACCAAAAGATTATCTAAACCTACAGCTCCTATGTGACAGAGTATTATTACTTGTTGATTTTTCTCAAAATGTTTTAGGTATTTTTTTAGCAGTGGCCTTATTACTACAGTTTAATAAGGCCGAAATTATTTTTTTAAGAAGGTATTTTTAAATGAGAATTAGTTTAATAAATGCTAATTTTTTAACTTTTTTATATTTATAATAAAACAAAGTTTACCATAAAAAAAGATTTTTAAATAAAGATTACTAAATATCCAAATTATTTACTTTTTATTTAAGGTTGGCCTTATTTGTCTCCATGACCATACCTCTAATTGAAAAGTGTTTTTATTCACAATCATTACAGTAATACGTCGATTTCTAACCTTTTAGAGGTTGGGAAATACGTCATTCCTAACTGCAATGACAACCTCTTGGGTCTTGGGTGGGAAATAACAGATTTCACTTCCACCCCACGGTTTGGAAATGTTTATGTAGGGGTTGCCTAGCAGCATTGTCATTAATAGAGCTGTCAAAAATATAATAAAATTAAAGGTTATAACTCAATGATTTATTCTGAAAATTATTGATTTAAAAAGAGGATGATTTTGAATAAAATAGTATACATACCTTGGTGGGAATTTCATTATAGCCTCGCGGTGTATTTCACCTCGAGGCTTCGCCCGTCGGTAATATATAAAAGCCCTCGGCTGTAATGAAACATATCCCACCTCGGATGTAATATACTATTACAATATGTCAATTATCATTTCACATACAAATTAACACATTTTATCTATTTTTAATTTTAAGTGTTCGAAGTGAAAGACTAACAGTTTGCAGCAGATATTAGAGATTTAGTGCAGAAGCTAGTTAGTTGTGATCGTTCTGTTAGTACTTACTTGGCGATTTGATGGTTCAAATTAGCGGTAGATGGGATGTTGGGGGAGTGTGCAGTGGCCGGGATCTGGTACTGGTCAGGTCCAACGGAGAGATCTGGCGGGGCGAACTGCGTGGTCGACGGGTACATGCGAGGTAGAGCTGCGCCATCACACACACATCAGGTACACACAAATACGAAACATTTACTACATACCAGGCAAAACAAATCACAAAACGTAACATTTAGTTCATGCAGTTATTTTTAAATTAAAATTTTTCATGGAAAGGATCTATTTTAAAAGCTAATTTCTGATTTTCTGTTGGCCTCCTAAATATTATAAATAATAAATATATTGACAAACGTAGTTATAGTCGCCGTCAAATAAGTATGGACTGGTGCTTAATTTTTTTCCTTCTCCGCATGAAGTTGCAACCTTTTAAAAATTGGAATGAAGGACATAAAGAATCACAGAAAATTATGAACATTTCCCACGATATATAGAAATAAAATAAGTAATTGTGCACTTAAGGTAGTTGGAGCATGAAGTGAAATCCATTAAATCCAAATAATAAGTATTGCTCGATGTAAATCCAAAATTTTAATAAAGTTGCCCATTTCCGATCAAAGTTATTTAACTCCGAAGTTGGAAAATTTAACATGGCGAGTATAGGGAAGCTCAAGAAATCATTGACATAATTGCCTCTAGAATCGCGAAAACCCGTAAAGTTTTGACTAAAAACTAGGTGAATATAAATGAAGGTCTGAGGAAAAAAACTAATTTAAAAAAAAACATGCATGTCCATGTGGTTTCAAAGATATAACAAATTTAATTGGAAATTCATCAGATATTTTCAAGATCTGAAATTTTCACGCGCATTGTTGGTAACACTGCCGCCCACCTTTTTATTATTTTATTAACCACACGACTACAACCATTAGATTTTGCAATACCTAGCAGAATAAACATAATATGCAAATAGCCATGTGACTTGAAGCAGGCAGGCAACTCTTGAGTTTGTCTACATTGTTCGACATGGAATCAATAGATGGCATTGCTCTGATGAGCCAACTTAATTGAGTCTTGCATCGTAGCATCCAACTCATCATATAGCGCAGCGCCTACTAAAATACGGGGATGCAACCGATACCGCTATATCAGCGATATTGTTTTGTAGTCGATATAACAGGATCGGTGATATTTATTTGTCGATTCGCGATTCCCAGCATTTCGTTTTATTCGACCCTCCAGTATCTGACGCCTGATTTCCACAAAAATGTCGATAGATATTAGAAAGCCCCTAATATTGCAAGAGAAGCAGTCCCGTTGATTTTCTGGCACTATGAAGTTCTTTAGCCAAATTTGAAAAAAGTAACGCAAAAGTACTGTGGCCGGTTTCATTCAGACTTAGAAATCCCTTGTTTCTGCACAAATTGAGAATGACATTTTTAAATAAAAATATTTTAAATGTTAATTTTATTTAATAACTTTCCGAAAGATATGGGCAAAATTTGTGTTTCGTAGTCAAAAGTAATTTTGATTTAACAAGTAAATATGTATATAAACATTACCTTGTCTTCTTTTATTTTTACCTTCTAAAATTTATTTGTCCATATCGGAATTAGTATCGCCGATATTTTTTATCGGTATCGTATCGGCAGAATCAAGTATCGTTGCACCCCTTTTATAAAATACTAAAATGCAAGAATGCGACTGTTTTAAAAGGTGTGACCACACATGGCATATTCGCATGGCCAATTAGTCTTGCCGTGTGAAATTATTATACTACTAACACTAATAGATATATTTAGATATTCAAATTATTGTAAAACATCATCGAATATTAAATTTTATGTTAGGGGGGACATTTTCATCGTAAAAGAGGACGAAGGACAATATTGAGTAAAGGAGGACGAGTGGCAACCCTATCTCCGCATAGATCTTACCGCATTTGCAACATAGTCAGTGACTTGGCAACAATGTATAAATCTCCAGTCCATATTTATTTGACGGCAACAATACCAAATTTAAGAAGAAATAATAATATAAGAGTATTTACAAAATATTATATTTAGACATGTTTTTTGCCGATATTTCAAATAATATTAAATGTTATGTAAATAGTCACTACTCCAGCTTTTTTTTCAGGCCATTAAATATGTCACAATGGGCGCATTCAGCAGACATGTGGTTACTGAACATGTTCATCATTTTTCTGCTGAATGCACTGTTCACTAGAGACCACTCAGTGACGGCCATCTACCAACTGACCGTAAAAAAAGTAAGGTCAGATGTTTTTGTTCACTGGTTTACATGAGTAATATTTAAATTTACTGGATTTTCTTCTGCTAGTAGAAATAATATATTGTCATCCATTATCTGTGCAGTGAAACAAAATAATAATTTATTCACATGCAAAGCAGCAAAAATATATTATTTATATTATTTGTTAACACAAATTAAAAAATCTGTTGTGGTCAGCACAATACCTCTCGCCACTTCCTTTTTTGGTTACATAAGTATAGGGCGCGAACAGTCATGTTACATTGTTGGCCTTGACAAGCAGATGTGGGGGCCCGTTTCAGAATGATAATTAGTCAGTATGTTTCATTCAGAATTTCAAGATTTTCTAAATACACGTAGTTAATTTGTCACCAGGAGTGTGGAATTTACTTGTCGAGGAAAATAAACCATATGGAATTGGAAAATCACTAAATTTAGAATGAGAAATTATGATACATCTATATACATAATTACTAGCTATCATTCTGACATGAGTCCCCATATCTGCTTGTCAAGGCGCCCTATTGTATTTAACATTTCTTGTATACCTACATTCTACACCAAAAATTGTACTTACATATATCTATTCCTTATATTTAGATTGTTTAATTTTAAATTCATTATATGAAGAAATTTTGTCCTCTTCTAATTTTTCGAAATGTTTCCAATTCATTGTCAGGATTGACTGAATTTTTGAAGGATATATGTAATAGACCTATAATCTTAAATATTTAACTACTAATACATTAAGAAATAATATAATGTATATGTACTTCCCAGAAAAACTCTTTAGTAATATCTATGAATTTCTGACACTGACATTTATCTGTCAGTTACAAACAGTTCAACTGGTCAACTATTTTCCATGGCATCCTTTCGGCTGTAAAATTTATTATAACGTTATTTTATTTATTATATTTCTTTTATCTCTAAATCCATAGAATATATAATAAAATAATTAAATGTATCAGATAAAGAATTTAATTTTCTTTAATATTACCAAGAAAAATTTTCAAAAAATATTATTTAGAAGATTTTTTTTCAAGAATCTTCTACTTCCGGTTGTCCAATTGTTACCAAAACCTTTTCAGATCTTCCCATGAATGTCCGATTGGAAAATACGTAATTAAACAATTTTTAAGTCTTATAGTTTTTGAGTAATCGTCCTTCCAACATCCTACATACATACACACACACATACATCCACACACACACACACACACACACACACACAGACATCATCGTAAAAATGTGAAAATCGGATTGTAGGGACCTTAAAACGTGCTTATTCAATAAAATATGGATATGTGATTTTTAGCATGAATGCAATACCTCTCTTAGCGAGAGGTAAAAATGCAATACAAGAAAATTTTAAGAATTTGATAATATTAAATGATATACGCAGAATATAATGAATATATTGTGAATAAAATTAAGATTATGACTATGTGACGTTTAAACCACGTGAATCAGATTGAACGTGAAAAGTGCATTCAGCAGACCTTCTTGTTCAGTGACCAAAGATATCTGCTAAATGCGCCCATTGTTAATTGTTATTAATGTTAAGTTAAAATACAGTCCAATGTTACTTTTTGTTTAAAAAATATTTACACAAGCAATAGTAACATATTAAAAATATACTTTATTAAATTTTTATTCGTCGAAAAAAGGACGTCAATATTTTTTTTATATTTTTGTTAACTTCGCTAAATAAATAAATTTATAATTATAATAGTTGAAAAGGTACGGGTAGGAGTAGGATACTGAAAAAAGAAGAAAAAAATACCAAAGAAAGTATTTTTATCTAAAAATATTACGATAATATTTATCACCTGATTTATTTATCTAATCAGAATAATTTTTATTGTATTATGATCATATATAAATGTTAAATATGAACAAAATATAAATGTTTAATATTTTATGAAGAAACTGTAACAACCACTTAAATATTTGTCGTGTAAAATATATCGATCGATCAATCATGATCTCATGTACGTACCATCGTTATCAGTATTTATAAATACTGATAACGAAACCTTGAACATTTTAATATTTATTTTTATGCATAAATTACAAACGGAAAAAGTCAATATTATTTTATTCCACGGTATAAAAAAATATTTGGGCCGATATTACCCATACTGCTGTAGTCTATTTTTAAACTAGGAGGAGGAAATTTGAAATAGATTAATGTCCAGTATCATAAAACAAATTAATCTATGATTAAATTTTGTTTGCCCAGTAAATTTAAATAATTGATCAATGGTTTTAATCTCTTAAGAATATGAAATTGATTCGAATTTTTTCATATAATTACATGTATTGTAAAAGAATTGTTTGTTATTGAAAGAAAATTGAAAGTGAAAAGATAGTTAGAATAAAATAACTTTCAAATTATTAATAGTCGCGTAGATCGTACTTTGAAAACGAACTATAACTATTTAAAGAAACCAAATCTGTGTTATTTATTACAATTATATAAAATTACGAAATGTCTTTTCGCAAACCGGGTATTAGTTAATTAGTTTCAAAAAGAGACAAATATTTAAATATTGATATATTTCTTGATTATGGTATAGATTAAGAGATAACAATTACACACGATACCTCGGTTGTATAGCATTTATTCTTACAAAACCAATATTTCAGACTAAGTAATTTATAAGATCTTACCTTAAAATAAATAAAATTAATATATCATCACGGTATATTATCCATTGCTGGGTGTGCCACTCTGCTTTGTACACAGATTTCGGTAATAATATTCTGCCATTTAAAATTCGTCGGTCGGGATCGAACCCGGTTCCCCAGATTCGCGACCAGATGAAGGTATAATGTCGATTTTGTAAGAATAAATGCTGTTTGTTTGAGAAACTGAAATTTCAAGTAATAGTTAACACCTATTGAGATTTATTACATTGTAACTAATTGTAAACAAATAATGAAAACTATTTTTATATGGCTCAAAAATATAGAAACGAATTTCTTAGTAGAATCATGTTTTATGTAACACATTCGCGTTCACGTTATGTAAGTGGCCAACATATGAGGCTGACATAAACTGAAAAACTACACAATTTTTTTTTTCAAATTATCAATAACAATTCTAAATTTTTGTGAAGGAAAAATGGCAAAGATATCAATAAACAATAAAACAAGTACAAATCAATAAAAAAATAAGTGAGAATGATCTCTTTGAATGACGCCAGCACGTCGTCGGTACGTTGCGAAATGATATCAAGCTTAAATCAATATTTGAACAAGGCGATCGTTTTTCCATTTCATAAAATTCTAGCCTTGTGATCATGCTATACCACCCATGTTTGTTGTTACATAAACTTGAGTTAAAAATGGTTTTATTTACGGCCTAGATTTACTTTATAGCGTGGAGTATTATTTACTTATTGTCAGTACTCCAGGAATTATGTTTTATAGCTATTTGTTTTCTGAGTAAAGGTTGGTCTTATTTTGCAACATGATTTAATAATTTAAAGAAATTTATATTCACAGAATGATCTCATTATTTCTTTAGCTTATACAACGTCGAAGTACTTACTAAAAGTCTAGTTTTAAAATTAAATACTGTACAATGAAACTTATGTAAGATTTAAATTGTAATACCTATTTTATATACACACAGCGTGGTGACCGCGACCCCGGGACATAGGACTTCAACATGTAAAATCATACTTTCTTATATTCCTGCTTCCCTAATAATTTTAGGTAAAAAAGCTTCAAATAAAAGTTGTAGAGCATAAAATTCTGAATCAATAAGCAACATTAATTTTGTATGCCTTGTAACGGCAAAAATTAGGTATGAAAATGTCGAAAATCACCTCAAAAATAGAAGTAGCCATGGAATTGAGACAAAATCAATAACAAATGTATAACGGTTTATCTATCACGTTAGGGTAATTTATTTTTATTAGATATTGTTTCTAATTTCTGTTTCAATTAACAATTATCTATTAATTTAAATTGATATTTGTTCACTTGAACAGATCTTGCACATAATAATGAAGTTAAATTAACTTAGCTTGACATATAAATCGGTAACATTTGTTAATTTTTTGTTTCATTTCCATGACTATAGCTATTTTGGGGTGATTTTCGACATTTTCATACCTAATTTTTGACGTTACAAGGCATACAAAATTAATTTTGCTTAATGATTCAGATGAAGAATTTTATGCCCTACAACTTTTATTTGAAGCTTTTTTACCTAAAATAATTAGGGAAGCAGGAAATTATGAAAATCTGATTTTACATGTTAATGTCCTATGTTCCAGGGTCGCGGTCACCAGCCTGTATATGTGGTTTTTTTTTATTGTTGAATATTGCCAGAATCTTGATTCGAGTACATTTTCAATAAGGTTGGTTTTGCATATAAAATTAAAATAGATATTCAAAAATTGTAAAATTGATATAGCAACATCCTTTTCTTTAATATTATTGGATATATTATAAAAATTAGGATTGTAGTCATAACTGATAAAACAGATGAGTAAAAGTAGAACAGAAAACCAATACCCGATACTGGCTATGCTGTAACATTTATTTTAATATCCAATTTGATTTTTGATTTACACATTCATCATTATTATTATATTAAATTCATATTTAAACGAATCTAACTTTTATTTTGATATGATCAGTCTACCGGAAAATTAAGTAATTTATCTGTAGTATGTGCTTATATTGCTGAATAGTTAAGCTCTGCCAAAAGTCATTAAAATTCAAGAAATTGGATCTTAGGCCCTTGATTTCTTTGCTCTTAATTTTTTTCTTGCAACGTCGTAAATCAAAGAGGCCCACAATTTTTTTCACATAGTGGCCCAAAAGTTCTAATTATACCACTGACATTATTATGCTACGCATTATTTCAAGAAATTAAAAGTGACTTTTATTGCGTTGTTTGTGTTCAACGAAAAGTTGTTTTGTAATAATATTTTCACACAGACACATAAGAAACATGTTGTTTCCACCATACGATTAACTAGGTCCGAAAATTGGCAATATCGTTCTTACATCAGAAAAAACCTAACGCACTAGTGTGTTATTATAACTCACAGGAGTATTGCCAATTGACCGGTAATTTGGCTTTGTCTTCTACGAGAATCGATAAATATAAAAATATGAAAATAAATAATATGAGTGATAATATGCAAATTTAATCCATTTTCTTTTTAATAATTATAGTTGGCACGATAATTTTACATTTATTTTAAGGTAAAAAAAAATAGTTAGTAATACTACTACACTCGACAGTTCACTTCAGTTTTACTTTGCGTTATTTGACTTTCGATTTGAGGTTATAATCGGTTCAACATATATGAAACAATGAACGTGGTCAATAAAATATTATTATACCATAAAACATTTATAGAGACAACGTGAATGGATTGCAGTGACAGCGATTAGTCTATGGAATATATATCGCCGGATATCGTGCAGGTGACAATAATTAATTTGAGGTTAAAACATATTAAATTGTGCCGTTTCTTGTGATCTTGAGAACAAAAATGTGTATAAAACTCACTAGAAATAGGTTTTTTTACATTCGTGTGATTGCTCAATTCATTTTCTTTAGATAATGACCCTCTTTCAAAGCTCGTGTAAATGAATATAAGTATAAAATACCTTATTTTGTAGGTTTTTACTTTATTGTCAAATTAACCTTATTTTGTACAAATACATCTTTTTATTCTAATATTGTATGTAATAAATTTGAACCATTAAAAATTAGGGTATTACCATTTTATTGTTTTAATAAACTTGTAATTATTTTTTTGTTTATACAAGTTTGTTATTTGTGTATTTTATTAATTTCGCGAATATTTATTAAGAAAATTAATTGTTGATTACATACATACAGGTATTAATGATTTATAATGTGTACCATAGATAAGCCAACCATACAATAATAAATGAGTTCATCTTTAATAATTGCACACACAAACAAACAATCAATTCCACCAATCAAATTCATTCCACCTTTTTTTTTGTCTTTATAAAATATAAGAATAGAAATGATTCATACCGATAGTCGGAGCTCTCTGTTGCATCCCTGATGGTCCCGGCATCATCATTGAATTAGACGAATTCTTCGGCTTACGTTTCCTGGTCTGAATTCCATCTTTCTTCATACTCTGAGGTCGGTTGACCTGCATTAGATTAAGTGTTAATCTAGGTCTAGGTGGAAGATACAGTATCTCAAACAGATATACAGTAATCAGGGTTTGCTTTGATATAATATCGCGCAGATATTATTATGTTGTGCCCAGACAGCTTGTCTGAAAACAGGTTGTAAAGATAGAAATATCTTTTTGATTAACATTATCATATGTAAATTAGCATACATATGGTGTTTTTAAATGGTTCTTCAATGAAAGATATCACTAGATAAAACGAGATTATTTTTTACTCCAAATTTACTATGAATATAAACATAAAACATAAACACACTATATCTTATTATTATTTTGGGAAAATTTCATTTACGCAATTTTTTTAGAGTATACACTGAAATTTATGATATTTTTAGAGAACACTATTGTATATTATGTAATAAATTCATGAAACGAGTCATATGCTATACTTTTTCTTCGACTGCAGATTAAGGCAGCAGAAATAAAGAAATATGCTCTTTAGATTACTTATTTTTACAGAATGACAGCTAGGAGCTCCTTTCAACCCGTATTTATTGTATCAATTGTAGTGGTTGCTAGCTTCACACTGTGTCCAATAAGATCGAAGCCACAGTTTGTCAAGTTGGGATTAAAATATTTAACGCACATTTTAGAGCCGGGAGTACAAAAATATTGTTTTTAAATGTTTACATGTTAAAATATGAAAAATTTAGATTTAAACAATAGTTATTTTTCCAAAAATATGTATACTAAATATGTATACAGGTTGTTAAAAAAGGGTACAAAATAGGGGTATATACATTTCGATGTGCTGACACAATCAAAATGATTTTTTTCAAAATTCAGAAAATTATTTAATATTTTTCATTTAATTCTTTTACCCTGTTTTAACACCCTGTATAAAGTGGCACTTTGTCGAGTGTAATTTCGCTGCTAAAATAACACTTTAATGATGAGGACAGATAAGATCATAAATAGAGTAAAAGTATAAGCAACTAACAAAAGTTTGCGTTGTTAACAATAAATAGTAATATAATCATATATGTTACATGGCATTCACAAAAGTTATCTTTAATTTTTGAAAAAAAAAGATGTTAGAGGTATGTAGAAGTCGAAATAGTATATTGAAAGACAAGTATTACAGTGATTCTTATTTTCGTTTACTTTCTGCCGTGTAATACGAGTATTCGAAAGTTATTTCGAGTTAGGTTTAAAGTTAAAATTTATACTCGTTTTTATTATGTTATGAACCTACAAATAAATACTTAGTACTTTTAAAAGAGTGCTTTCCTGTTTGATGTAATTATTTTACTATAAAAATCCAATTGCAGTTATTTTCCATTAGTAATGACAGGTCATGACAACTAAAAAGAAGGATATGGAGATATTTGACCAACTTCACTAATAAAAAAAACTACAAAAACAGTTGTTCAAAATTGTTCATTATAGCACTGTTTTTGACAAAAACTGTAGCACAAAATTCACTTTGTGAACGCTTTTTTATCACTTGTATAACTAATATATATATAAAGTTAGTAAATAAAAAATAATATGCACATTGTTTCAAAAAAAGTATTGCATTCAGTAATCAATTGTAACAAAATGAGTTCTGTTTTGTTCATTGTTTTATAAATAATGCATGATGTCCTTTGTCTTATCCTACGAACAACTAAATCAATTGCAAAAGTCGTTTTATATAAAATTTGAATAAAACACGTGTAGCCGGCTATGAACGTTGAATTCCGTAAAGTACCTATTTGTTTTGTCGTTCTGTTTGCTTTAGATAAGATAAAGCCGTGCTTCATTTTCCAGCCATCATGAGCAATAATTATGTAGTAAATCGTTCTGGCTAATTTCAGACAATTTATAGGAAAGACCAAACAATTGTTTAAACTATGATTTCACAACCTTTAAACTTTAAAAATAAAAATAATAAAAGTGAAATAGTAAAGATAAGATTAAAATTACAATGTTTATTTTAATAAACCATCATATTTTGGTTTTCTTTTTCATTTTGAATTCACGCACTATTGAGTTTACTATAAGTTAAATTTGGAACACAAAAATGATCTACAACTCTCCTTCTGAAAATATGTATGTAATGTAATTTTTTTAAAGATGTCTGATCAAGGTTATCTGTATCATGAATGAATTAACAAATTGTCATGCATTTATCTCTGATAGATACAACACGCTTGTTTTTCAAAAATTCATATTGTTTCGACTAAGTTAGGGCATGCCATTTTAAAACGATGTTCGTTGTTGACAATGCTTTCGCTGTAACGTAAGTTTATTTATTAATTCCGATGTTTTTTTTTTCTGATTTCAGTAATATTAATATTGAATAGGGTTGTATAACAATTAATTCGAGAAAAATGGTATTAAAAATTAGATATAATTTTACAAGATACTAGCGTAACCTAAGTAACGGAGGTATTATATGTAACGTTTTTATTTATATGGGTGAAGTGTAAAACACAGACAAATATTATTAACTAAAAGAGTACGTTTATTAAACGATAAATAATTAAGGATTAAATATTAAAAGATAATAAAAACAACTAACACTATGATTAAATAATTATAAACACTAAGAATATTATTAAATGCTTAAACACTACGATTATTTATCTAACCAATATTTATATCACTACACTTATTTATATAACTGCATTTATTTATGTTAACAACTTGTATACTGTTTATTTATATCACCGACTTCATTGCTCGCTGCTTGTATATCACAGACTATCTCTCTGCTTTCTTTCGGCCGGTATTTATACAACCCATATCATTCTAGAACCCTCTGAAGCGACAGTGACCTGTATACAAAAGAATTGGGTCACGGCGTAATTAACCTCTAGTCGGTGCGTCGCCGGGGATTGCGTCATCGCTCTGGTACATTCTCTCAGGGGCGCACGTCACAAATAGTTGTATCTACTTCAAAATTATTTCTAATGGGATTAGGGTTGTTTCTTGGCTATATACAATATTTATATCGTTGAAATCAGAAAAAAATCTTTACCTAATGGACTAAAAATAATATAGGTTACTATTTAAAAAAATATATAATTCTGTTTTACCGTTTGAGAAGCACAGATTAAATTTTTAATTTGTTATTACCCATAAATTAGCCCCTTATTCCTAATCATATTTTGTAACATTTTCTATGATAATTAGCAATTAAAAAAAAAACCTTTTCCTTTTGGTTTATTCTGTAAAACTTATCTTTTAATGCGAATAAATTAGGTATCCCAGATTTAAGTGTGGTTACTGTACATAAATATCGTACGCGAATGAAGTACCGTAAAGTAATTAAATTTTTGTGTAATAAGTGAGAAAGAAAAGTAAAATGTAATGCTGACGTCATGTTTGTCCGGAAGTTTGCGACGCATTAGTACGAAGGAAGCCTCGAGACGGCCTATTTTTTTGCTACAATTCCTGTGCACGTCATTGTCTTCGCCACACCTAACTATATACGTTTTACAGTTCAGGGAAAAACGTTTTCTAGAAATGAACCTTCATTATTTTAAGTACTGCGAATTTGTTAAATACTTTCACAGTTTATAACAATTTATACAAATATACGGGTTATCTACATGAAATCAGTTTCTAATATAGATAATACAATGATATTTTTTTTTTTTTTTTGCTGCGGTTACTTACTAATTATTTTTAGACGAAAGTTATAAAAACAAAAATTGTTCTGAAATAAAAACTTCTCCATATGACATTAAAATTAATCGCAATATTAATTTATTTTACGAAAAAACGTTAAATAAAAATCGCTATTTACAAAATATTTCAGAGTGCCATGGGACTATACAAGTGATTCATCGGTTTATTCTTTTTTTAATAACTCGATTATTTTAAATATTATGGAAAAAATTTCAAATAAAGTTTATTTTATATTAAAATGTCTATAAATCTGCAGTATAGGTTTTTGTACAAGGTGTCCCATTTTTACGAAATGGTATGTAACTGTATATTTTCAAATGGAACAGTTATACAGGGTGTTTCCTTTAAAACAACCAGCGCTTTTTTGGGCGAACTAATGACTTTAGAGAAAAATGTTATATACAAAAAATTACCAGGAAAAAGGGCTTAATTTATGAGGAATAATAAATAACAAATTCAACCAGTGGTTCTCAAACGGTAGAATAAAATTATATTTTTTTAAATGGCAACCTATATAAAGTTTTTGTCCATTAGATAGAGAATTTTCTTCTGATTTCAACGATATAAATATGATATAAGGTTGTATAACAATTATTTCGAGAAAAATGATATTAAAAATCAGAAATAACTTGTTTTACTAAGAAATTCATAATAACAAATACACTACATAACGAAGAAATATCAAAAAATAATAGTACTAATATTTGTTTATTGCATAGCCTACTTCAATATTGTAGAATTATTTCTGATTTTTAATATCATTTTTCTCGAAATAATTGTTATACAACCCCATATCATATTTATATCGTTGAAATCAGAAAAAAATTCTCTATCTAATGGACAAAAAATTTATATAGGTTGCCATTTAAAAAATATAATTTTATTCTACCGTTTGAGAACCACTGGTTGAATTTTTTATTTATTATTCCTCATAAATTAAGCCCTTTTTCCTGGTAATTTATTGTATATAACATTTTTCTCTAAAGTCATTAGTTCGCCCAAAAAAGCGCTGGTTGTTTTAAACGAAACATCCTGTATATTTATTCAAATTTGAAAAGTACATGAAATTTGCTATCCAACAGTATAAAAACATTCATGTTATATTATTAAAAAATACAATAGCGAATGATTAAAATATTACATTTTTATTAAATACATTGCATGTCATTATTTTTACATTACACTTTTCAAATTTAAATAAAATAAATAAATTCCATATTTCATCTATTTCAATCCGATATTTCAGTAAATACCTTTTATTTAATATTATCAGATAAACCTAATTCAAAAAATAATATTGCATTGTATTTAATAAAAATTGCAATATTTTAGTCATTCGTCATTGTATTTTTTACATATTAATGTTTTTATATTATTGCATAAAAAAATTTCATGTACTTTTCAAATTTGAATAAATACAGATGTCCCATAACTTCAGGTACATATTAAAAAGGCATGTGGTACTTAACGTATCGATTACGGAACAAAAAGATTTTTTAAAAAAAATTCCTATAATTAAGGGTAGTTCACATAAGAAGAACTTTTTTTTAACAATGAAATTAATTTATACAATTACGTAAAGCTTTGTCACACTAATTAAGTTTGGGGGAAGTGTAAACTATTAAAATTGCCTATTCAAAAAGTGCCCCAAAACTGTTTCCCTCAAAAACTAATTTTCGAACTCTGAAAAAAATCTTTTTGTTCCGTAATCAGTACGTTAAGTACTATATGCCCTTCTAATATGTACCTGAAGTTAAGGGACAGCCTGTATATAGGATATTCCATTTGAAAATATAAAGTCACATACTATTGCATAGAAATGGAACACCTGTAGAAAAATTACACTTAGATTTATAGACATTGTATTATAAAAGTAACTATGATTTTTTTCCATAATATCTAAAAGAATCGAGCATTCTAAAATATATTGTAAATTGCGAACTTTATTTTCCGTTGTTTTCGTAAAATATTAAAAAAGATCAAATTTGATTTGGTTCATGGAGGAAGAGAGGGGATAAGCGCGGCACTTTTTAAACGAAATTGCATTGTTTGTTGAAATATTTTTTTATAAAACTTAAACACTGAAAGAAATGTGTTGTACCTATATTATTTACTTATTGTATTTAGTTAATTATATTACGAGTATATTTTTCTAAATTCTATGAAAAGCGAACAATTTAGCTCAATAAGTTTATTATGCTATGAACAAAAAAATAATAAAACAAATATCACGGATTTTATTCGAAATATATTTTATAATGACGCTAAATAAATATAAAATTATTACTTCATACAGTTAAAATTTTAATGTCAAATATTTCAGATTTATTAACTGATTTATTTTGTCAAATAATGAAATTTTACTTTAAAATAATAGGCTAATAGTTTTTATTAAATGTAATATGTGATGTGATTCTCTAGAAATCCATGTCTTAAGCAATGGTTTATTAAATTTAACAATATGTTCGTATTAACAAAATCTTGCAAAATAATTATTACTACATCAAGTAAAAAGACGAAAAACAAACTGAACACTCTTAAACAAGACAACACAAACGTAAACAACCGAAATAAAATAGCATTGTTAAAGTTTAACAGTTAGGCGCTACCTGGAGTGGGAGAAATAGCTTCACTTTAATAGCAACTTGCTCCCTCCTTATTTATTCCCACCTCCATGATTTGGTCTCAAATTATTGAATACTGAATAATTTATTTACAACTTTTCTCTAAAATTAGTAGGTAAGTAACTACAGGAAAATAAAAATCGCGTAAAACCATTTTGCAATATTTATTATAAATGTTTCACTTACATTGTGAAGTTTGAAGTAGAGTCCACAAGCATTGCAAACTGGTTCCCCTTGATTATTCCTTCGCCAAAGGGTCGTCTTGCATGTGTGACAGTTCGCACAAGTGACTCCAGCTCGTCGGGTTCCATTCTAAACAATCATACCAAGTCAAATGTCAAAATACAGATCTCGCTTCTTGTTTATGTATAAGATGATAAAGATATCAACAAATACCTAATGTTTGCTTAAAGACATCAACGCTTTTATCTCTAGCTAACTTGTGTCTGTTTTTGGATAAATATAGAATCATATTTGACGTTTTGAGGTGAATATTTGTTTAATAATTTTAATGGTTGGTTGATAACAAACGATAAAAATAAATATTTCAAGTACTGCAACGTTAGTTGACGTAAAGTCGCTTAAGTGTTCTTAGAAAAAGTTGTGTGATTATGGAAGTAAAACGAGCAGTATCATTTTTTTGTTACAAATGATTGGCATTAAAACAATTGAATTTGAATTTCAAGAAATTTTGAATTAAGGGGTTTCCCACAAAAAGTCTATTTATTGGTTTCCCGTTTATGGCGTCATTCGCGTCATATCATTCAATTTCGATCACCTTTCATTGTGAGCCATAAGTTTTTGAAAAAAAAATTAAATACAGCATGAAAAATACAGGGTGTTTCGAGAACAGGGGCCAGCTCGATTATTTTCTTTATTATTGGGAATAGAAGAAAATTATTCAATTAAAAGTTGTGGTAAATCGAAGGGGGACATTCACTTATTTTTATAGTTTAAAAAAAAAAACAGTAGTTCTCAAACTATAGCATAAAGTTATATTTACTTAAAGGGGATGGTATATATTTTTTAGACTCATTCGATAGAGTATTTTTTCTAAATTCAACTAGCTAATCATTTTATATACTTACATGACAAAAATATTTAGAAAAATTAAATTTAAATAAATTTGATTATAGTTATTTTTCAGCAGGCTATGTATGAAAAACAAAAACTGTTATCTGTCAATTTGAATTATTTGGGATTTATATTATATATTATTCAATGAGCATGTAATGTATGCTATTACTCATGGGAATAAAGTTTGCATACGAGCCGAAAGGCGAGTCCTGTAAATCATTCGAGTGAGTAATGGCCATTACATGCGAATAGAATACTATACTTTATCCACAACTGTCAAATAATAACATACTGTACTATTATAAAACAGAAATAACCTAACAAATTTTAGAAAATTGTTTACAAACATAAACATAGCGTTGATTACTGGGAATTTGTTTTAACAAAATTATGAAGTGATTTGACATTTAGCAGAAAATTTTAAACTATTCAGATACATCTTAGGAAGAAAATAAAACTAAAAAAATAAGAAAACTAGTATAATTTTGACTTTTTATGTCGCACTGTCAATGTTATTCAATTAGCAACAGTAACAAAGGTCATTAATTGATGAAAAACGGTTGAATTATGGATATATTAGTTGACAGTCGTGGATAAAGTTATTAACAAATATTTGTTTCGTTTTATTTTTCGATTTCGCCTGATTTCACTCGACAACATGACATCATTAATTCCCCCTCCCCTGGCGATTTGAATCGTTACGATTGTTGACGTGGGGAACATATCGTGGAAACAGACTTTATATTTAAGAATAAATTGTGATTTTGATGGTATAACGGCTTTTGTCTTATTTATAAGGGAAGTCCTAAAACTTTATAGCCAGCTGTAGACTTGGGCGAGCTTATTAGTTATAGTTTCAAAACGAAAATTAACAATATTGAAAACATGCATTTCAGAATAATTTGTTTTTCACGTAAATAAAAAAGAAAAAAGAATTACTTACAGAAGCAGGTTTCTTTTGGTTACGAACCGGCGGCCTATTAACGCCATTAGTTTTACTGTACAATCCACAAGCATTACACAAATAATGCCCGGTACCATCGCGGCGCCAAAGCGGAGTCAAACTCGCGCCGCAATTCACACATTCTCTCACATCGCCCGGCATTATAGCTCCTTCAACCAAGAACAAAGACCCAACACGTCAACATTGTTAACAAATTCAGCTACACACCTTTTTTGTACCTTCATAGCTCCCATTATTCGAATTCCAATTGGTGGAACTGTTAGCGGAGTACGTATAGCCCGGAATATTGTCTTCTGCCACTTGGTAGTTCGGGCCGGTTTGGATCATATATTCATTTGTACCATTCATCTGGAATTGCGGGTTTATGTAGGCGATTCCGGCTGATGTAGATGGTGTTGAATCGTACATAGGTTCTTGTGAATGGTGTTGGTACAATAGTTGAGATGCGCGGTCCGAAAAAGGAGAATTTAAAGCAGGGTCATTGCGATACATTGGAGGAGTTTGGTCGTCTGTTCTCGCAGGCGATATGATATTAGGATTTATGCAGTATTGTGGTTCAGTAAATGTATTATTGAAGTGATTTGCTTGAGAAGGTGCTTCCAAATTAATATAAGTAGTATGCCTTTCTTCATTTTGACTAAGTTCTGCTTCAGTATACTGCATTTCTTGCACATAAACAGGAGGTTCACCTTGTTCAACAACAATATATCTTCCGTCTTGAAGCGGAGTATAACTTTGTTGATCTTCAGCAGTTGTTGCATAAACTGTTTGATACCCTTCTTGTTCTGGGGATGCCTCATATTGTTCACTCGGTCCAGGCGTGCCATATCTTAAAGCCGCAACTTGTACTTTTTCTTCAGGGTCTTGCTGGACAACTTCTTCAACGACTTGATGTGGAATCTGTTCAGGGGAATTGTGCGCTTCGGATTCTACCTCCTCCATGGTGATGACTCCTGTGGTAGTGATGGTTCGTACAAGATGGCGATTGGTGATGACTGATTGTTGTTGGGGCATGGAAATCACAGGAGATGGTGAATGTTGTTGTTGTTGTTGTTCAGGAGGGGAGTTTTGTTTGATGTCTGGCTCATTAGAAGGAGGGGATGATTTCTGAGGGGAATTTTCCATTGCTACCTATTGAAAGAATATTCTTAAAAATATAAAATTTAATTAAAACACGAGGATACTTAAAAAAGTAACAATAAAAAAACGATCACAGGTAGTTCAAACTTCTATCTAGAAAGCACATTCTTGAAAAAAGTATTGACATGGCGTACGTGAGTGGAAGGACAGCATATACAACACGAAGATACTCTTTATGTAATTGTTTTCAATAGGGGTGGGATGGATATCCGGCGGTACCACTAAATCCGAACTGAGCTTATATGATTCGGCGATCCGGTCAAATTTAGTCAGACAGAAAAAAACTAACAATTTAGAGTTTAAGAGATAAAATTCATAACTTTATTTTTCTAAAATAGAATACATATTAATATTTACTAATAACCATAATAAATAAAAAATAAATAAATATTTCATCACGGCATATTACCCATTGTTAGGTGTGCCAATCTGATTTGTACCATAATATATACGTACATATTTTTAAATATATTATGTATAAAGAGTAGCTTTTCTGCATTCTCTGATGTTAATTTACAGAGTCTAGACTTATTTTCAATATAGATATTACTTATTTTTGAAAATAATCGGTGTGAACAGGACACTGCTAGCTGAACAAGCTATATTAATTATAGCAAGAAATGTTTTTATGATGAATATCCTACACAGAATTGTACCTTATTTTTACCTCTCGCTAAGAGAGGTATTGTATTCATGCTAAAAATCGCATATCCAGATTTTAATGAATGAGCAGGTTTTAAGGTCCTTACAACCCGATTTTAACATTTTTACGATGATGTGTGCGTGTGTGTGTGTGTGTGTGTGTGTGTGTGTGTGCGTGCGTGTGTGTTTGCGCGCTTGCGAGCGTGCGTGTGTGTGTGTGTGTGTGTGCGAGCGAGCGTGCAGGAGTTTGTGTGTGTATGTGTGCGTGTGGATGTTGGAATGACGATATCTCAAAAACTATAATACTTAATATCTGTAGAAACTACGTATTTCTCAATCGGACATTAATGAGAAGAGTTAAAAATCTTTTGGTAGCAATTGGACAACCGGAAGTAGCAGATATAAAAAAATCTATATATTATTTTTTTTAAATTTTTATTCTTGCAAATATTAAAGAAGATTAAATTCTCTATCTGATACATTTAAATATTTTATTATATATATAATCTGTAGTAATAAATCTCGCAGCCCAAATAATGCCATGGAAACCAATTGAAAAATTAAAATGTTTGTAACTCACAAATAAATGTTAGTGTCAGAAATCCGGAGACATTAATGAAGACTTTTTCTGGGAAGTACATACATATATTATTTCTTATTGTATTAACAGTTAAATATTTAAAATTATAGGTATATTACATATACCCTTCAGAAATACTGTCAATCCCGACAATGAATTGGAAACATCTCGAAAAATTAGAATAGTGGGACAATTTTTTTTATGGAATGAATTTAAAATTATAAAATCTAAAATATAACAGGTATAAGTAGAATTTTTGGTGTAAAGTGTAGGTATACATAGAAATGTTAAATACAATACTTGTATAATCAGAAATAGAAGTGGCGAGAGGTATTGTGTTGGCCACAACATATTTTTTCTCTATAATTGCCATTTTGTAGGAAAGATTAAATTAATCAGTATATTGTCCCAGAATTTGTAGTCTGTGTATATGTTGAAGGTGACACATAATCATTGTAACGCTGCCACAAACTCGAAAGTTAATCCCTTCGCTCTTTTTTTCATAGTAGTTAAGAGGAACCCATCTGACGGCCGGAATAAATCCGGCGATTCGGCCCAGCTGAGAACCAGATAAGTCGATTCCCGTCAAATCCCGATCCGGTACATCCCTAGTTTTCATCGTATAGAAGTTACCAGTTACCGTCACATTTTTTGTTCAGCAGGTATTATGGCGTCGTAAAATTGACCAATCAATGATGCTTCAATATCAATATGTACTCTTTTTTTTTCAAAAAAAAAAAACAGGTTAATTATTACTTTTGTATGAAAGATTATTTTGTACATATTGTATAAATTAATATAAATCAAAAAGTTTCCAGAAAAAATAATATTTCCGAGGAATGAAAAAAAAAATCTATAGGAAAATTTTCAGCAACAGAAATCATTTTTTTATTAAATAAATAAGTTGTTGCACCTGTACAAATGTACATATCATATATCATCTACTTTGAACAAATATATATTTGCAATTGTGTTAGTCACCGATATAATTTCATAACTACTTGATTTTAACAAAGAAAAGATAACGCCAAACAATCTGATAATAACGTTTGCTGCACGCGCATTTGTTATAATACGTAAAAGTTTTTTGCCTAAGTATATTTGTCAAAATCGGAAATGATTGTTTGACTTTAAACAAAGACATGTTAGCTATGTCTACACACGCCCCAAACGAAATAGTTTATTTTTTCAACTGATGACTTGTAACTTCCCCATTCATAGTTTTCGGAAATGTAGATGTTATTTGTGAAATATTTTACACTTTTCATGTCCTTTGCAAAACAAAATCTAATCCTTGTTTTACATTTTATTATTAAGAGCGTAAAATTGTGCAATAAATTGAGCAATTTCTGGACAACCTGATTTTTTCATATTGAAATATCAAAAGTTATTGACATGTAATAGCCTAATTTGTTTAAAATTGACGAGGGTAATGCAAATGTTTATTAAGCTGAATTTTTAGAACTTTGCTAAGTTCTTAAAATTGACGAAAAAATGGCAAATGTAAAACAGACAATATAGGATATTATAAGATAATAATGTTAGTGTTACTAATGATCTTTATCAGTTAAAATAACACACCGTGGCAAAGAAATAGTAAACTTCAATAATTATAAGTTAGCATTAAAATAAGAATTTTATTAAAATGAACATAAAATATTACTTCGTTGTAATAAAAATGCTTAATTATTATAAACGCAACGGCACTGGCCCAAATCGATTATCGTAAAATTTCGTTTGAATTCGGTCAATCTAGACCTGCTATTCGTTGTTTTTGATTTGAATTCAAAGGAAGACTATAGCAACAGTACTGTGTCATCCTAATGACATTCTTAAAATGTGTCATGAAATAGATTGAAATAATATTTATTTTAAATATTTTAAACATTTTTCTTTATTTCTGTATTCTTTATTAATTAATTTGATAAGGCAAAGAAATTTTAATGAAAATAAAAACCAACTTGGCCTTGTGACGACGCAAATAATTTCATACATTCAAAAATTCATATCTCGCTTCCTAATTCGAATTTTAACATCACGTTTACACTAATACTCCTAGATTTTTATATAAGGTGTTTCTCGGATACGGTACACCTCGATTTTTTTTTTATTATTGGAAGTAGAAGAAAATCATTCAAAAAAAAAGTTATAATAATAAACTATAGCAGTTTTATTTTAATGAGATGGTAGGTATATATTTTTAGGCCTATTCGATAAACTATTTTCTGAATTAAACCTTGTACCTAATCATTTTATATCCTTATATGACAAAAATATTGAGGAAAATTCAATTGAAATTAAAATAAATTTTATTTTTATAGTTATTTTCAGTAGGCTATGAACGAAAAAAAAAATACATTAAACCAAACATAAATATTTGTTAATAACTTTATAAATAGTGATAAAACCATTAAATGGTGAATTATGCACTAAATAATTCAAATTGCCCGCAGTTTTTGTTTTTCGTACATAGCCTACTGAAAAGTAAATATGAACAAAATTTATATAAATTTCAATTGTTTTTTTTCTTAATATTTTTGTAAAAAATATACACCATCCCATTTAAAAAAATATAACCGACACCAAAAAATACTTCGAATATTAATGACATAAAATTGACACCTCTGGTTCACTCTCCACGTCAGCAAGAGTGCCCATGAGGTGACGCCTGGTAAGCGCCCACATGGTACAAATATTTTATCACTACCGATATCTGCGTACAAAGCGGATTGGCACATCCAGCAATGGGTAATATGCCGTGATGTTTTTTTTATTTATTTATATGTTATAGCATGTTATAGTTTGTGAATCACTGGTTAATTTTTTCTTCTGCCCCCTCGATATACTACAACTTTTATTTGAATAATTTTCTTCTATTTCCAATTTTCCAATAATAAAGAAAATAATCGTGGTGTCCCGTACCCGAGAAACAACCTGTATAAAAATTGGGGATTCCTGTTTGAAACCTATTAATAAATTTTATTAATTTTTTAAGTTATTATAAACACTTTACCCTGTTGTAAGTATATTATTTAGAATTAAGTTCCATGATATAGAAACTGTTCCAAAAAAATTTTCTTATCATGTTTGCTGCGGAATATTTGTTTTTGGATTACCGCATTTTAAAATACAAACTAACTGTATAAAAAAATATTTGCATAAATTTTACTACTTTTAATTTGATATATAAAAATTAAATTTGAACAATATAAACATTCTTACCTATTAAAAACATTCACAATAATGCACTAGTTGTATACAAATTAAAATTAATACTAATAAAGTATTGTAATGTTACAAAACACTTAAAATTTTCTAATGTTCGTGTTGTACCGCAAGAATCTCGCGTGTGAGTAAAACACGTTTGCTATATGTCGCGTACTAATACACTAAGTAAAGTGCAGTACGTGAAATGTCTTCCTGTACAAGATGGCCGCCGCCCTGGTCTAATTCAGTAGCTAATGCTGTATTTTAAGAAATTACCTATTTTTTTAAAGTAATTATTATGTATTACAATTAAAAATAAAATAATAATTACAATTTAATGTTAATGTTTAGATTTTCAGTTAAAATACTATTTTTCTTGCAGAAAATGTTCGTTTTTTGGAAATAAATAAATAAATTTTCTATTATGTTGTTTTTGAATTCAAGTTATATCGTGTATGTATGAACTGCCACATAATTACAATTCTAAATTATTTTTTTGCTTTAGGAAATGAAAAATGCAGTTACAATTGGGGATTCCTTAACAAATATTTAGTAATCTTTATAACTAAGATCAACCTTAACCTCAGATAGCAATGTTTAATAACCTAACAATATTATCTTAAAGATTTATACGTTTCTTAAATATAGGGGTGATAACTAGTACATTGGCCCCTTTTATTTATAAACAAAATTTAAATCAAATTATTTCATTTGATTTTAAAATAATTTGCTTTTGGTTCGAAATTTGACGGAGAAACTTGCGTACGTGACTTCTTGTAGTGATGCGCTTAGCATCAAACAAATTCCTTTTCTCAAATTGTTTAGGGAATAAATGAAATTTATTTTTTATAACAATATGGTTAATTTATACTATTTTACAGTGTATAGATAAATTATATTTATAACTTGTATTAAAGCCATTAAAATGGTTTTGATTGTTTGAATTTGAATTTAATATTTTTTTCTTGTTTTTTGATGAGATTAAAAAACCAATGATATTAAAAATAGATAATTCACTAAGTACATAGTTACCTACATTTATCATGAATCGTTAACTGTTAACAGGATAAAATTTGATAGCACAAAGATATTTTCAATAAATAGTTACTGATAGTTGAGGCGTTAATACTGCTAAAGTGAATTATTACTTTAAATAAGTTTAAACGAGTGGAAAAATGAAAATTTTGAAATATTTTCGTGTTGGTTAATGTAATTGTGTTCACGTGAAAAATTAATGAAATACTCTAAATAATATCAATATGTTTTGGGTGAAATAAAATTATATAATAGTGAAATGAGTGTATAGAATTTGTGAACTATAAAGTGATGATGTGTCATACAGAATTTTGATCGATTATATACGGCAGCCATATTTGATGGACACGGGTGCGGTCAAAATTTAACAAAATTTCACATATTCTACAATTCGGGTAATAAATTTTATTGTTATAAAATAATTGAATATCTAGATGAATCATTTTTATGGTACCTGTTACAGAGTGATAACAAAAATTAAAATATTATCTCATCATAACCGATATGACATCAACCGATAAGGCAGAAAAACACAAATAGAAGAATAAAAAATTTAAAATTCGAAGCTTTGAAGTATACAAAAAAGTGGTCCTACCTTAAAAATGTTAACTTGTGAACTAACAGACGTAAGACGACAACATACACTACTAGTGATGAGAAAATTTAGAGTAAGCTTAAAAGCCAAAATACGAATGAGGCGCGAGATGCTATGCCGGTTACCATAGGTGAGAATCAGTACGCATGTGTGAGCCTTATCTTGTGCAAATATTCAACAGACTGGCTTACCTATACCTGTGGTTCTGTTCTATTCCTTTTATGGATGAAAACAATATTTTTTACATTTTATTCAAAACGTGACATATTTGTATATTTGTCTATGTGAGAAAAATTGTATCAAAATCATTTAAATTTGTACTCCATAACATCACGTTTTATTCATTTCTGGATGTACCGTTGAAGGCGTTTATTGGGCGTCACCTTATAGGCTCTCAAAGCTGTCTTAGAGAAAGCATAACAGAAGTAACTTTGTGAATGCTATTTGGAAATAAAATAATGCCAAAAAGTTTCCCGAAACCGTAAAAAAATGAAATTTCATGGCTATCTTGAGTCTTGAAAGTTCATATTTGCTGTATTAGTCATCATGTAAAATTTTACCAGACTCTTTTTGAGTAATATAATAGAAAAGTTCATCATGGATGCACAATCTGATGTTGTTAATGTTTTTATTTTTCAATACAATTGTCAAAAACTACTACTACTAATTACGTCACGTAAGTGTCTTCACAGGATTCGAGGTTTCAAGTTCTCCCTTATCGTCCTGTAAAAGCTCACTTTTCTGACATAAAGTAAAATATGATTACTTACTTATTTTCTCTATGACAGTTTTGAGGTAAGGTGATGCAGTAAGTACCCTCAAGGATACAGATAAGTCTATTGTCATTACTGAAATTTGTAAATAAAGGCAGATTGGCACACCCAGAATTTGGTTATAACCCATGATGATACATTTCTTTTACCTTCCATCACTTTTAGTTAAGGGAGGTATTGCCTTTGCTCAAAATACTCGATGGTGAGTTTTTAATGAATTAGCACGTTTTAGAGTCTCTAGAATACAATTTTACTATTTTTACGATGATGCATGCATGTATGTATGTATCTATGTATGTATGTGTGTGTATGTGTTCTCCTTTCAATATTACAAGTCCATATATTATAATTCTTTCATTCTTTCCTTTTGTACGTCCGTATGAAGAGTTGATTAGATTTTGGCTACAATTGGTAAACCGGAAATACACTTATTTGAAGTTCTTAACAGTTATTTAAAAAAAAGTCAGTTAAAAAATATTTTATCCTTTTTACGATTTGATTATATTTTGTTCTTCATATTCAATATCTTTGGAGATAAAAAATGATAAAAGTAATTAATTTTCATAAATCTGCAATGTATACTGCTGCAAGCTCACCATGGAGACCACAATGGAAACCATAAACTTTATTAATTGATAGATGTCAGTGTCAAGTACAATTTGCATGGTTCGTGAAATAATTTTACTGAAAATATTTAATCTTTTACAAGACACTACCTTATTTATGAGTAATTTATATAAAATACATAGAATTGATGGACGGTCATATACAGTATAAGTTAATCCTGCAGTGGTGGGGTGGCACCCAAAGATCTAACTTTATTGGTGGCGCGGAGTAGTACGCACTCAGGGAGGGGGCTGCAAGGATGCACTTGCAACCCTCTTGTAGTGGCGGCTCTTAGATCAGATAAACAAAATAAAAAATAAAGATATACACCGTATAAGGAAGATGTTCAAGTGTTAGCAATGTTACTAAAACTATTAATCAATAGAAACAAATGTAAAGCCTGTCAATTTCATGTTTTGTGTTCGCAATTATTATTAGTTATTTGCTATAGCAATGTTGCTAAGACAGCAACTTTCTTACAAAATTGGGGTGATATATTAAGATATTTTTCTTTGTTTCGGACTTAGAATGACATATTATATAGCACGCTTATTGATGTTAGAATAAACTTCATTCTTAAAAAAATTTTGGTGACATTTTGTTTATTGACATTGGTGTGACTGCATTAAATAACAAAATAAACAAAGGACAAAATAATCACTTGCACCAACCTATTCTACCAAAAATATTATTTAATGGAAATTGTCAAGTACTTTTATAAATAAATAATACAAATAAAAGCCGAAACAGAGAAAATAGTATTAATTTGGGTATTTAATATGTGCTTATAAAGAAAAATAATTTTAGATTTGTCTTATTTTATAGTGCACCTCTCTATTCAAATTCCCAGGTGCGCCACTGGCGTGGAGTCTGACTGACTACTTAAGATATATTAACGTTGTAGAACAGTATAGTAATTAATAAACATGAAAATATTCGAATTATTACAGAACTTATAGAATACTTAAAAGCGCTGGAATCTCATAGATTCCATGCCACCACTGCAGGGTTAAACATGTGTACATTATTGTTCCTTAATACAAAATAATATTACAAACAATGCAACAACTCAATATTTTTTAGTTGATTACAAGTGTAATTTGTGCGCAGATTTCCTTCTATATTTGCGCAAGCTCTAACATGAGATCAGCATAAAATGTCTTCTTGAACAAAATGGCCGCCGCCCTAATTTAGTAGTTCATGTCATATTTTCAAGAAATACATACATTTCATTAAAGATATTTTGTGTGTTATGATTAAAAAATCATTTTTGCATATAGGAATATCATAATATATGTAAATACAATTTGAATGTTAATGTTTAGCTTCTTGGCTACATAAATATTTTCTCAGTAAATGCTCTTACTTTGGAAATATAAATGAATAATTTTTTTATTATGTTAAATTTCAAGTAAAAAGATACATCTTATATGTATGAATTTGTGAATAATTATTACAACTCTAAATTATATTTTCTGTAGGAAATGAAAAATGCAGTTAAAATTGGGGATTCCTTTACAAATATTTAGTAATCTTTATTATAAGTAAGATCAACCTTAACCTCAGATAGCAATGTTTAATAATCTAACATTATTATCTTAAAGATTTATACGTTTCTTAAAATATAGGGATGATAACTAGTACAATGGCCCCTTTTATTTATAAGCAAAATTTAAATCAAATTATTTTATTTAATTTTAAAATAAAATAATTTCCGTATGGTTCGAAATTTAACGGAAAAACTTACGTACGTGACCTTCTTTTAGTCACGCGCTAGCAATAAACGAATTAAATTTTTCAAATAGTGAATAATTAAAACTTATTCTTTTACATCATTATTTTATTAATATGTTTGATTTATATTATTTTATAGTGTAATACACGTGTAAGTAATAATTGAAATTTGTATTTAAGCTACTAAAATAGTTTTGAATACCTGAATTTAAAACAAATGTATTTTTTTTCTTCTTTGATGATATTAAAAAACCAATGCTATTAAAAATAGATAATTCACTAAGTACATAGTTACCCACATTTATCATCAATCGTTAACTGTTAACAGGATAAAATTTGATAGCACAAAGATATTTTCAATAAATAGTTCCTGATAGCTGAGGCGCTAATACTGCTAAAGTGAATTATTAATTTAACAGATCGGCAAAGTGAGAATTTTTGAAATATTTTCGCGTTGATTAAATTTACTATGTGAAATAAAAATGAAAGTGTAATTGTGTTTAGAAATTTTGTGAACATAAAGCGATGATGTGTCATTTATAATTTTGATTGATTATATAGGACGGCCATATTGATTAACATGGGTGCGGTCAAAATTAGCAAAATTTCACAAATTCAACATTTTGGGTAAATAAATTTTATTATTTTGTAGGCATATAATTTATAATCTACCTGAATAATAATTATGGTACCTGTTACAGATTGATAGTAAAAATTAAAGTATTATCTCAACCGATATGACAGAGCCGTTGATAAGACATAAAAACACAAACATTGTAGTAACATTTTCAAAATTTGAAAATGAGAATCAGGCAAGACAAAAGAAATCCTACCTCCAAGATGATAACTTGCGATCTAGATGGCGTAAAACGAACACATGCACTACAGGTACAAGGAAAATTAGAGTAAGCTTTAAGAGCTGAAGTACGATGAATGCGAGATGCTGCCGGTAAGCGTAGGTGAGAATTTAATGCGCATGTGTGGTCTTATCTTATCACATATGCAGGGGCCGCCAAATTTTAAATTTTGTATTTTATCATTCAAAATTTTGAGCATGAAATCACCTGTACTTAGTCTGTCCAAACTTCTCCTCTTTTACCAGGACAAGTCCTCTTTTCAGGGAATAAAATTCTGTTCAGTATATATCCGCATTTTCTATGTAAAAAGTTCTCTATTTGCCAAGTGCTCCCTAAACGCCTAAACTATACCCAATCTGATATAGATCATAAATCACGCGAAGTTGCGGGCAGAACCAAATCATTTTATTGGTTCGGTTCGGAAATTTCGAAAATTCCGACCAATAGATCTTTAAAGTGTAATTTTAATGTTATTATTAGTTGATGTTACCCGATTCTTCTCAGTTTCAGTTTAGATGATGAAGTTTCATAAAAAATATTTAAAATAGTGGAGGCTCCTTTTGTGATATTCTATTTTATTTAATTAATTAGTATTTTTTTCCTAAATGTATTTTGTATCTGCACCTGTCTAAATATTTATATTTTTATGGCAATATCAATAGTATTTGTGCTAATAAAATTGCACAAATAATTCTGATTTTATCTATTCTTTCTTTCTATGAGGAATTTTGTCGTACACTTTTGAAATGTTCAAGATTTCTTCAATTTTTTGACGGGATTAGCAGTATTTCTTAAGGATGTATTTAACATTAATATACCTATAATTTTAAATAGGTACTTAATTAAGAATGCAATAAGAAATATCAAATGTACTTCCCAGAAACAGCTTTTAGTAATTTTAATAAAACACAAAACTGTTGATTTTTGGCACTGACATTTTTCTGTCAATTACAAACATTTAAATTTGTCAACTGGTTTCCTTGTTGTTGGTCTGTGAGATTTTTTATAACAGATTATATTATATATTATATTTATTATTTCTAGGTAGAGAATTTAATATTCTTTAATATTTGTAATAACATAAATTTTCAAAAAATAATATTTAGAAGATCGTAAAAATGTTAAAATCATATTCTAGGGACTTCAGCATAAATCCAATATCTCTCTTAGCTAGAGGTAAAATGAATGACCATCCAAGCATTTTTGTCTAGGATTCGGTAGACAGACTAGTAAAATTCTATAAGGTTTCACGTCCCACTAGTGATGTATTTACCCCGCAATCTATTACCATACCAAAAAATAATAAAATGTACACTTATACTTAATTATTATTTATTGAATAATACTTTAAGATAAAAAAAATATTTTTTTAATAATTATTTTGTGAGATATTTGAAATTTGTTGTACTAAAGGTATATAAATATTTAAAGAAGGCAAAAACGGTACGAGATATTTGAAATTTGTTGTCAGTGTCACTACGACGTCACATTATTGCTATCTTTCTCTCGCAGCTTACTATAGAGTCTGATACTAGAAGGTAGTCATAGATGTCGTTGTGACGTCATATTGTCATAAAAAAAATCAAATGCAGTTAAACTAAAAACAATTAAGACTTCAATACTACGAATTGCTTCATAATTAAACGAAATTTTATTTAAAATAATAAATAATAAAATGGAGGGTGGACGACCTCATTTTAAAACTTCTATGAAACATGTTCTCACATAATACGTGTTTCGAATAAAAAAATGTTTATTTTTATGGTTATTTTTGTTTTTATTTTAGAAAAGAAAATATTTAATAATGTATTTTTGTGACTTCAAATATTTTTCAATGAATACCCATAAATATTTTTACGGCATTGAATCACTAAATATAGGCTCTACTTATGGGTAAATACCTGAGTATTTAATTTACGCTGGGTATTTACCTTGAAAAATAAATACCTAAGTATTTTACATCACTAGGTCCCACAGAAGTTGAAAGTGGACCCATCTGTGGGCATAATAATGTTAAGAAATGATCAATCTGAGTTTTGGACTAAGGTTGAATACACTATCTTACTTCAAAAACGATCCATAAAATCCATTAAAGTTCGCGTATTGTAAAAAATACATTTTGTGAAATTTATCTTTTTTCTCCTGGCTCTTTATTTCTTTATAATAAAAATATAAGTTTAAGGTGGACTTGGATGCAGATTTCAGCCCTTGAGGTAGTCTCAGTGCTAGTATTTCATAACTTGTAATATGTTAAGAACCTTTATTAAATTCAGATTTTTTATAATATTAATATATCATTCCATCTTCCATCTTGTACATAAATTAATTTTACAAATCTTCACAATAAAACTAATTCATAATTTAACAATCAACTATTTATGTAACATTGTTACTAAAACATGTAAATGTATATAATAGAATATATGTACATATTAATATTAAGATGCTAAAATAATCTAATTTTGAATTTCTTTCGAATTGTTGCAGAACATTAAAATTACAAAATAAACTACAAATGCTGAATAGCCACTGCAGATGAACCTGGAATCCTGTTCAGCCTTGGAGACATATTATAGGAAACTTGTAGATTTTCTAGCGTCGTGAGAAAGAATGCTTAGAAGAAAAGTTTGTGCCCACCTCTACAAACTATATTCACTCTAATATAGTGTCCCCGAATTGAGTTTACAAGAGGGAAAAATCCTTATTTTTGATTTTTAAACGAATGTTACCAGGAAGAACTATTTTTGCTTGACTTTAAAGAAACTAATCTCCAATTGAAACTACAGTAATTACTTGGGGTGGATTAATAATTAAAATATATATATATATATATATATATATATATATATATATATATATTAGAATTTTTTTATTAAATCAAATAAAAATCAAAAAATAAATTATTCTATTAACCATTCACCTTCATCGTTACATTATTCAATTCTCCGACGCAGCTCTTTGAAGATATTCTAGATTTCCTCAACTGTTAAGGTAGGTATAGTATCTCTTATGCGTTTTTTAACACCTGCATTGTTAGATAAAATATGACACTTGACATGTTGCAAGTAGGTTAAGCAAGCCATGTATCGAAGACAATTTCCTAATTTCGAGGAAGGAAATAATAAAAATTCTAATTAAAATATTATTAATTAAAGGTGTAAATGACAGAAGTGTTTTTACACCTTTAAAGGCCAGCAAAAAGATCTTCCTATAACATTTTTTTGTAAAATCAAAACTAAAGATTTTTTCCCTTTTGTAAACAATTCGGGAACATATTGTATGTGTATTTGTACCCCTTGCAGCCTACTTTAAGAAATACATGCATAAACAAATAAAAATTAATTTCAGTTTTATAAAGTAGGAAACTAAAAATAAATGTCGATATTTTCAGGTGTGCACATAAAATATTTATATTTACGTTGATTTTTATCAAATTTTATTTAATTTTTTTAACGTATCGCCTGTCGAGGGTAATAATACGCTATTCCAATTATTACAAATTCCATATTTAAAGAAAGAAATGTTCTAAACTCAAAATAATTTTTAAGCTTAAATAAAGTAAATATTATTTCGTGTTTATCTTAATTACAAATATATGTATTTATATAATGCATCTTCATTTTAAAATAATTTGTTTCTTAAATTTAAGTTTCTTCGTACAAAAACAAAATTAAACAAATTTAAAGACTATCATTTTCAACGGCAATAAATTACATTGCAAATTATATAAATAACTAATGTACATATATTTTTTCGTTTAGGAAAAAAATATGATTTATTCATTATGTTATACATTTGATTCCATATTTTAAATTTCTCATTTTAAACCGACCAATCACAATCACCTTTATATTGTTTATGACCTAGGCCAATCACATGACAGAACTTGTTGCAAAATGGTATTACTCAATGCTTAGACTGAGAGCTGAGTTGTTTTGTGCAAAATGTATTTGGTGTTTGGTGTAAAGTTTTATATATTTGTTATATTTCTTCAGTTTTAAGTTCAAATGAATAGGAAACAGGAAACAGTATAATTAAAGTTTCCAGCTGTATATTAAAAGGTAAATAGTTTAATTCTATATTAATTGTCGCATGATAATGTTCAATCAAAACTCATTGTGGTATCAACTGATGTACAACAGAGAACAGATTACACGAATTTCTATACAACAGGGTGACTCAAGACTCCGTTCATTAACTGTAATGGTATATAGAACTGACTAAAATTAGTAAGAAAAGCTTAATTATGAACTAACATAGGGCTGATCTTCTACTCTTTCCGAGAAAGACCATTTTGCATTAGAATCGAAGAAAAAATGACAAAGATAGTGATCGAACAAAATTATGTCTATGCCAGTAAAGATTACAAAAATAGAAATAGAAAAAGTCGTCATAACATTTAAGTTAGTACAATTATTTGTCCTTTTTTTTGAAAAACAAAAGCACATTTAAGATGTCTTTTGAGATGTAAACAAAAAATCTCATTTAATCGAAGTAGTAACTCTTATAGTTTTCAAGATAGTAGAGGTAAGCCCTATAAAAACTTTTTTTTCACTGTATTATATCTCGGAAAATGTTGAAGATCGGACCCATTTGATTTTACTATTCACATTTATTTACTGTTAAATACATACGCCGTATAAAATGTGTTATAAATACATAGTTTATATATTACTCTCATCTAATACTATATAATTAAGATACATATATCCATTCTATTTTATGTAATATGATATAAATTGTGCTTTGAATAAAATACATGAAAAAATAATCATGCATATTATGTACTC
Organism: Harpalus rufipes; assembly: GCA_951394225.1. NCBI lineage: Eukaryota > Metazoa > Arthropoda > Insecta > Coleoptera > Carabidae > Harpalus > Harpalus rufipes. The sequence continues at coordinate 22,585,432 of OX596286.1, read as the reverse complement.
CATTTTATTTATTCTAAATAAAATAATGTCTCATTAAGCACTACAATATACATTATGTAACTAGTAAAATTGAGGCATTACAGAAAAACTTAATATATATATATATATATATATATATATATATATATATATATATATATATATATATATTGCACAAGATATAAAAAGTTGATCACATTCATATAATTAAAAATCAAATGTAGAAAATTCATCAAAACTGGTAGTTAAAATTTTCTGTATCGCCCAATACACTATTCAGGTACACCTCTGCAAAACGATATATTTAAATAGATTATATTACAAAATTTTATTTATAAAAAATCAATAAATATACATATTGAACGTACACAATTATTTAATTTAAAAAAAATCTTTATATCCGATACCTACATCTTTTTCAGGGCTAATTAAAACAGATAATCAAGCGGTCGATAACCTATTAAAGAAAGGATTACATTATCACCAAAATTCTAATCAGAGCACTCTCAAATAATCTGCAACCCGTGAATCACACGGTCCATGAAACTCACCCTCAACCTCAACCCGCAAAACACTATCCCTAAATTTCCGGTTGTAAGCAACCCGCCAAACTCGAGCCCAGAATTCAGCATCCGATCCACAACACGTAAATCGAGCGATCGCCAACCCAAAGAAACGATTCGAATAGCCAAAATTCCACCCTAGAGCAACAGCAAGCAATTCACAGCAACGCAAACCACGCGATTCCTGTACTACAGCCTGTAAAAAGCAAAATTTCGCTTGCGGTCACTTGAATCGCCGATTTACAGCCTATAGCAAGGCATATATCTACCAAAATCTGAATTTTTAGCTTGGGAAAGGCTACAGCCTACAAAAATCACAAGATATTTGTACTACAGCCTGTAAAAAGCACAAAAATTGCTTCAGATCACTTGAATCGCTGATTTATAGCCTGTATCAAGGCATATGTTCACCAAAATCTGAATTTTTCGCTAGCGAAGCGAAAGGCTACAGCCTGCCAAAATCACGACAATCCTGTGCTACAGCCTGCAAAAAGTAAAAATTTCGCTTCTGATCGCTGAATCGCCCATTCGCAGCCCATAGCAAGGCTTTCTACCTTACAAAAAACATATTTCAAGCAGTTCACTGGCAATACACCTCTGACGACAAAATCGTAGTGATACATCAGCTAACCAGAATTCAAATTTCTGCCGCTAGAATGACTTTTGCTCATCGAAACATGAGCCATAGCCTTTGAGAGGGGATTTTGGCTGTATATATGCCTTGAAATAATAATCGGTTATAACGATCTTACGAGCTAGGTACAGGTTTCTAGCGGATTTCTAGCTGGCTGCTGGCCCGTAGTTCAGATGGGCCTGCTGGTCGTTCGGGTGGGGTGCTCCTGGATCGCTAGGATCTAGGATGACCGCATCCGTACGCTGGACCGCAGGCCAGCGCACGGCGGGTGGTCGATTGGGGCTCTCCTGAATGCTATAATTTGTGTGGGTGGATAGCCCGGCCGTGGATCGCTCGGCTGGCCTGCAGGCCGCCGGTCGTGCTCGAGGATTATATAATAAAATCAATTAGTATTTTTTTTAAATTTTAATTATGCCATGAATTTTATTGTGTTATATTATATGATACATAAATCTATATATTATGCAATTTAATTTGATTTAATGGAGCACTTTCAAAGTTCGTTTTAATTATGAACTTTGTTATTTTTAATGATAGAAAAACGGGAAAAGTTTTATTATTTTATTCTTGACTTATAGATTATGAAAATGCCATATTTTTTTCTCCAATACTTTATATTTATGATGATAGAATTAGTCAATCAAACGGCCGAGCTATTATTGTTACCTCTTATGAAGGGTATGTTAGGATATTGTAAGTAATATAAGTTTAGGTTGTTAATTATAAATCTTTTTATTTTGTTCTATATAATACATGTACGTAAATGATACAATGATGTAGAGATACATATATAAATAAACATTTTTTGTTTGTTTTTATTACATTGTTTTTATTACATTTCTTTTATCATAACTACATTCTTGATGCAGTAGAGAAGTAATTATTATGATACAGTGGTATATCTTAAAACTATAGAGAGTATTAATACACATTTATTTGGGTATAAAAGTAGCAATGGACATTTTGCTACATTAAAATTATAAAGGCTAAATATGATAGGTAAATTTATACAATATAAATATAAAGAATATTGTTTTATTTCTTATAATAAAACATTGAAATATACAAACTTATTTTATTGAGATTGTTTTCATGTGGTAAACAATATTTGTAATGTTTGTTTATAAGAGCATTTTTTATTTGATTATCTTAACTACTAACAAGTAAGGGTAAATGTTAGATCAGATTAGCTCGTTAGCTAACCAAGGTATAAATTTATGCTAAGGAATAAATTAACTCCACATTTCACTAACCAAATTTTTAACTAAGTTTATTTATTTATCTGAAAAAATATTTTTAGGTAAATACACAAGTTTTAATAAAAATGTAAACGCCTGTTTCAATTATGACAAAGTAAATAATATTATTTATACCAAAATATACGAACTGTCAATGTATTGTTATCTGTCGAACACATCCATCTGAGAACTATATATCCGCACCAAAATGGAGGGGTTTAATTTAACCGTGTCATTTAAACCGTTGTTCATTGTAAAACAGATTGGTGAAATAAAAATCTGCTGTTATGTAGTATTTATTCATTTGATTACTTTAAACTTAATTATTTAACTCAACTTAGTAAAAATGGCCCTAGTGTTATAGGAATAATGTTTATTATAGGATTATTAATTTTGTTTGATAAAAAGAAGTGATAGATGATAACATATCAAATTATTATCAAACATTCGGTGCTATTCTGTAACTTTTTCATTATATGTTATCGATCGATAAATTAATGAGAATTGTTTATTTTTAATGATCACGTTATCGATTGTCTCAATTTTCGTATTCTCTACCTACAATCATTTTCTTGTCTTTTATTTGAAAGTTACGCTTTTCGCGCTCATATGCATGTAGCCGTCATTTACGAATAAAAATTTCAATTCTTTAATTATTGCGTTGTTTTGTAATAGTGCACATTTATGTAAATAATAATTAAATATTCAATGACGTAATTACGAAAAAAAAAACTTAGTTTTTAACAATATAAAATGTACCTACTCAAATTTTCCAAAAACAGTCGTTAAAGAAAAAATAATATAAAATATTTTCTAGTTTTAAATAATTGTATAGGCACAATGTTCTATTGCGTCCCTTGTTATTATTATTTTTTATTAGGAACAAAACTAGCTACTTGTAATGTATACGAGTACTTTGGTGTATTGGTATCAAAAAATTGTCATGAAATCAGCACATTCATGTCTGCGGAAATAGATATTGATAAAACAATGATAATCTTAATTTAATAATATTTAAAATTATCTATTTGTTGTTGTGTTTGGCTTTAAGCAACATATTATGCATTTTAGAACAAAATAATAAAATATGACTTTTTAATTAAAAGTTATGATACGAGCATATTTATATTTATTGTAGAAATGTATTCTGATCATATATTTTTAAACATCTATTTGTGCAAACGACAATATCCTCCTGATTACGTAAATTTTACAGGAGACGCTATTTTGTGATGTAAATATGTGAACTAAGTAAATAAGAATTTTATTTTGAATGATAATTGATATGAAGAGATATGTATTAGTAGAAAGTACCTACTACCTATGTATTATTATCCTGTCAGCTAGTTTTTGTATATATGAATAGTATGTTATTATAATTTTATTAAAATAAAAATTACAAGCATTTATTTCTATCAAACATAGTGTTTAGTGTTTGTATTGCAGTGGTCATCTTCAATGCCGATTTCTGGATTCTTGAAGTACGAAGCACATTTTTTCAAGTTGGTGTAATCGTGCAGTCATCTCCGTAGTATTCGCTGTAGGGTACTGACTGCAACAATGGAAAATACAGTCAACAATGTACTATTAGTAACTAAATAAAATCTTTTATTTAAATTTGTAAATAGAATAAATAGAATTTTTAATTCGAAATCTCCTTTAAGCGAAGAAAATTTAATGTGGCATAAATGAAGGATTCAGAATGAAGGTAAAATTTTAAAGTTCTAGGACTTTAATGTTTCACTTTTTGTTTTATAAATCGTTCAAAAAACGTTGCTTTAGAAACCAATATGAAAAAAAAAAATAATAATTGAAGACAACATTTAGATTTTTTTATTTGGTAATTACTACAATGGCTTTGAGGCAGTTCAAGGAAATGAGATAAAAAAAAATTACTGCAATAAATGAGTCACCATTTACTATAAAGAATATAATATAGTAGAAAATGCTACGATATGTAAACGATAATAATGAACAATAAGTTATTGCATTGTGGATTTGTATTATTTTTAGGTACCGCGGCAATTTAACAAATAGATGATACTTAAGAGTTTTATAGTAAAAATCAAACAATTAAATATAAAAATTACAAATATATATGCAACAGATGATTAAATAGAATATTGAAATAAATCTAAATCAATGTAAACTATGATTGATAAAAATATTTAATAGATAAAAAAATTATGAAATTACCAGAATGAATAAAATTTTCAAGTTCTCCACGTGTCCAGAAGTTGTTTTGAAACACCAGGAAGTCATCCTCGCCCGAAGCTACAATACACTCACTAGATCACTAGCACACTGTACACACGTCTGAAGTTTAGGACAGTAACGATAAAAATGGCTAAAACAATTAATGTAATTGACAGAATATTAGATAACTTCCTCTTCCCTCAAAAATACATGAATAAACAAAATAATTTGTTATGAATACGTTATAATTGATGTCTATGTATTACATAATATTCTTTATACCTTTTTTGTATTTTGCATATGTATATACTATGAAATTATTTTATTGATACTAATTTTCTGAAAATGCAACCCTTTTTATAAAGATTTACGTAATAAAAAATCTGTTGTGGACAGCACAATACCTCTCGCCATTTTCATTTTATGTTGCATAGGACGCGAGCAGTCATGTGACTTTGTTGGCCTTGGCAAGCAAATATAGGAGCCCGTGTTAGAATGACAGCTATTAATAATGTACATAGGTGTCAAGTATAATTTTTCATTCAAAACATCATGATTTTCCAAATCCATTTGAGTATTTTCCTCGGCAAGTTTTTTCCATACTATTGATAACAAATAAACATCAGAATATTTTGAAATTTTGAATGAAAAATTATGACATATGACAAGAATCTGCTACTTCCGGTTGTCCAATTGTTATCAAAATCTTTTCAGCTCTTCACATGAATGTCCGATTGGGAAATACGTAGTTATACAAATAGTAATTCTTAAAGTTTTTGAGTAATAGTCCTTCCAACGTCCCACACACATACACACATACATACACACACACACACATACATTCACACACACACGCAGACATCAGCGTAAAAGTGTTAAAATCGGATTGTAGGGACCTTAAAACGTGCTTATTCATTAAAATCTGGATATGCGATTTTTAGCATGAATCCAATACCTCTCTTAGCGAGAGGTAAAAAGAATTCTAACGATTCGGGATTTGCTCGCTAACAAGAGCCTACGCAGGACGCAGTAATGTATAGGGCAATCATTTGTAGGGCGACATCGCGATTCTTTGATGAAGTTGGAAGTGACTGCTAATTGAAGGCCGTCGCCAACTCAATAACTTCATAAGATCTTGAGAAAAATATAAAATTATTGTCTAACACATTGGTAATATAGATTTTCAAATAGGTAATTGAAAGCAGAGATTAAATATGAAATATTACGATAACTATAACGTAGATTATAATTATTTGTGATCCACACTAAATGTTTAAATCGTAGAAATGGGCTAACTGGATCGAGGATAATTTAAATAAACGAAGAAAGAAATTGTGAAAAATTCATGGACCTCGCAAACAAATTAGTGTATTCATTAATAAGTAAGAATGCATCAAATTGATGTCTTAAAATATTTAGAAAACTTACATGTCTGCTTTTGTCACAGAATCACAAATGTACATTTAATAAATATTTCTCCTATTACTTGATACATACATTTATTAGTAAAACATATACAATTAAACAGCAATAATAAAATATAATGTTTACCAAAATTCTAAGTAATTTTAATATTTTTCATTCTTAAAATCATTCCAACCAATTTAAAATTCATAATATTTTTAATCTGCTTAATTTTGCAGGGCATCACGGACCACCTCGGGTTTCTACAGGACTTTCTGAATCCTGATCAACATGGAAATTTTCGCAGAATTCAGCCAGAGCCAGCAATGGAAAACATCATGGGGATAAAATGAAAAATCCAAGCAAAGCAGATGTCCACAATGAAGATCTAAGTTGGATACATTGCAGAAAATTTTAATTAGATAGGTAACACATTTTATAGAGTGATTTATTAACGAATGTAACAAACTAACAATTTGTTGAGAAGGTTCTATTCCATTCTCTTAATTACCAAAATGCATGAAACAAGAAGTCGAAGTTTTAAAAATAACAACTCGGAAAACAAGCACCCGTAACAAAAAGTATAAACATAAGTTCCTTGTTTCTTAGATTGACAATTTTGAACCTTAATTATATACTCAGTAAAATGAAAACTCCTATAGTCAATTTTTTTGACTCTGTCGGGTACAGTAATAAAACTATAAATGAACTATAAATTTGACTATAGTGCTGGTATGGTTTTACATAATTTTGCTGCTGACAATTTCAACAAATTTGTTATCTTTATGTTTTATGGAGTTAAATATTTGTTAAATTGACATGTATCAAATGACTTGTTAAATATTTTTCTTATAATTTCGTTATGATTTTTTTTTGTTTAACTGTATTTTAATTTAAATGTAATCAGTATAAATGGGCATAAAATTGTCATAGATAAATATACAATGAAATATAATGGCACAAAATAACCTCTGTGGTGCACTCTCCACGCCAGCAATGAGTGCCCGTGTGGTGACGCCTGGTAAACGCCCACACGGTACAAATATGACATAATCATTACCGAAATCTGTATACAAAGCAGATTACATTTCATAAATCGGCCAGCTATGCTAACCATGAAAATTGCTAATATATTCAGAGAATTCAAATTGACAGATGTCAGTATAAATAAAAAGTAAATTAATGTGGCAGAGATGAGGATGTTGAAGTAGAAGTTGGGGAAGATACGGAAAGATACGATAAGAAAATAACTCTAGTGTTACAAGTTTCTAGAAAGATACAAGCGAGATGATTACATTGGTTTGAAATGTCATGAGGAGAAATGAAGAATATATTGGATGAAGAGAGAATAGCTTAGTAATAGAAGGTAGAAGAAACAGAGGAACACCAAAGATAAGATGGAAGGACTGTTTTTGTGGAAGACTTGAGAAAAAATCTGTTGTGGCCAGCACAATTCCTCTCGCCACTTCCTTTTTTGGTTACATAAGTATAGGGCGCGAACAGTAATGTTACATTTTTGGGCTTGAAAAGCAGATGTGTGGGCCCGTTTCAGAATGATAATTAGTAATTATGTACATAGATGTCAAATGTTAGAATTTTTCATTAAAAATTTCAAGATTTTCTAACTTTACGTAGTTAATTTATCACCAGGAGTTTAAAATTTACTTGTATGCCTTAGATATTTAACATTTAATTCTGCTCCACATGGAATTGGAAAATCACTAAATTTAGAATGAGAAATTATGATATTTGACATCTATATACATAATTACTAGCTATCATTCTGACATGTGCCCCCATATCTGCTTGTCAAGGCCAACAAAATCATATGACTGCTCGCTCCCTATTGTATTTATCATTTCTTGTATACCTACACTCTACACCAAAAATTCTACTTACGCATATATCTATTCCATATATATTTTGATTGTTTAATTTTAAATTCATTTTTGATGAAGAAATTTTGTCCTCTTCTAATTTTTCGAAATGTTTCCAATTCTATTAATACAATAAGAAATAGTATAATGTATGTATTTCCCAGAAACAGTCTTCAGTAATGTCTTCGGATTTCTGACACTGATATTTATCTGTCAGTTACAAACAATTTAAATTTTCAACTATTTTCCATAGCCATTCTTTCGGCTGTAAAATTTATTATAACAGATTATTTTACATATTATATTTCTTTTATCTCTAAATCTATAGAATATATTATAAAATATTTGAATGTATCAGAAAGAGAATTTATTTTTCTTTAATATTATCAAGAAATTTTTTAAAAAAATCTGATGTGGCCAGCACATAACCTCTCGCCGTATATTTTACCTGGCTGTATGCATAAAGCAAAGATTATTTTTATAAATACAAATAATATATTCATATAAATCTGACGTATAAACTTCTTTATTATTCAATAATAGCATGTCTCAACATGAAGATATTTTACCATAAATTATGTTACAATAAATTACAAAGTAGAGTTTACCATATATAAATATTAGGCTGGTAACAGCAATTTTCAATTCGAACAACTTTGTTTACTTTCTCTTCATATTCTTCTAGTAAAAACATTAATTTTGGGCGGTCTAAAATGTATATATCTGGATTGTGCATCTATTCTTATATATCTTCTTTTACATTTTATTTTTTCATACTTGTTATATCTAAATAACCTTAATTCCCTTTAATAAAGTGACGGATAGATTGCACTCCGATTTTGTCAATATTTACAACTTACTTGAGAAGAATTTGATAGCTTTTTCGCAATTCAAAGTTACTCTAGTCTACAGTACTGGTGTACATTGTCCCATAATGTTTGAAACAAATTTAAGTCCTTCAACCTAGACTTGTCATCTCCATAATAGTCACAGATCAAGAACTAAGGGATTCTCCAAGTACATTTTTAATTCATTACTCATTATTTCTGACACTGACATTTATCTGTCAGTTACAAATAATTTAAATTATCAACTATTTTTCATGGCATTCTTTCGGCTGTCAAATTTATTACAACAGATTATTTTATATATTATACTTCTTTTATCTCTAAATCTATGGAATATATAATAAAATATTTAAATGTATCAGATAGAGAATTTAATTTTCTTTAATATTACCACGAAAAATTTTCAAAAAATAATATTTAGAAGATTTTTTTTCAAGAATCTTCTACTTCCGGTTGTCCAATTGTTACCAAAACCTTTTCAGATCTTCCTATGAATGTCCGATTGGGAAATACGTAGTTAAAAAAATATAAAGTCTTATAGTTTTTGAGTAATCGTCCTTCCAACATCCCACACACACACACACACACACACACACACACACACACACACACACACACAAATACACACACACAGACATCATCGTAAAAATGTTAAAATCGGATTGTAGGGACCTTAAAACGTGCTTATTCAATATAATCTGGATATGCGATTTTTAGCATGAATGCAATACCTCTCTTAGCGAGAGGTAAAAAAGGAACTGAATAAGAACGACACGTAAAACAGAAATGAGTGGAAGAAGAAAATTAAAAATAGCGACCCCTAACGAATGGTTAAAAGCTAAGGAAGAAGAAGATGTTAGTGTCAAGTGCAATTTGCATAGTTTGTTTATGAAATAATTTTACTGGAAATTTAGAATCTTTTGCAAGAAAATTTATGTATGGAATTTATACATAATACATAGGATTGTCTGAAGGTATTATGCTGGCCACAACAGACTTTTTACCTCTCGCTAAGAGAGGTATTGGATTCATGCTAAAAATCGCATATCCAGATTTTATTGAATAAGCACGTTTTAAGGTCCCTACAATCCGATTTTAACATTTTTACGATGATGTCTGTGTGTGTGTGTGTGTGGATGTGTGTGTGTGTGTATGTGTGTGTGTGGGATGTTGGAAGGACGGTTACTCAAAAACTATAAGACTTAAAATTTGTTTAACAACGTATTTCCCAATAAAGTCATTGGCTTGTATTACGAGCGCACTTTTATAATAAAATCACAATACGGGCCAATGTTTTATTTATCATGATTTCGTAGTCTTTCAAGCAGAAATCATTAAGTCATCATTGACAGTTAAAAATTCAAATTATTACTTAAACATGGGCTTGTTCATCACAAACATAAAAGGTAACGTAGTTTTATTACAATATTGCAGTTAAAAAAATCTGATGTGGCCAGCACATAACCTCTCGCCGTATATTTTACCTGGCTGTATGCATAAAGCAAAGAATATTTTTATAAATACAAATAATATATTCATATAAATCTATGACGTATAAACTTCTTTATTATTCAATAATAGCATGTCTCAACATGAAGATATTTTACCATAAATTATGTTACAATAAATTACAAAGTAGAGTTTACCATATATAAATATTAGGCTGGTAACAGCAATTTTCAATTCGAACAACTTTGTTTACTTTCTCTTCATATTCTTCTAGTAAAAACATTAATTTTGGGCGGTCTAAAATGTATATATCTGGATTGTGCATCTATTCTTATATATCTTCTTTTACATTTTATTTTTTCATACTTGTTATATCTAAATAACCTTAATTCCCTTTAATAAAGTGACGGATAGATTGCACTCCGATTTTGTCAATATTTACAACTTACTTGAGAAGAATTTGATAGCTTTTTCGCAATTCAAAGTTACTCTAGTCTACAGTACTGGTGTACATTGTCCCATAATGTTTGAAACAAATTTAAGTCCTTCAACCTAGACTTGTCATCTCCATAATAGTCACAGATCAAGAACTAAGGGATTCTCCAAGTACATTTTTAATTCATTACTCATTATTTCTGACACTGACATTTATCTGTCAGTTACAAATAATTTAAATTATCAACTATTTTTCATGGCATTCTTTCGGCTGTCAAATTTATTACAACAGATTATTTTATATATTATACTTCTTTTATCTCTAAATCTATGGAATATATAATAAAATATTTAAATGTATCAGATAGAGAATTTAATTTTCTTTAATATTACCACGAAAAATTTTGAAAAAATAATATTTAGAAGATTTTTTTTCAAGAATCTTCTACTTCCGGTTGTCCAATTATTACCAAAACCTTTTCAGATCTTCCCATGAATGTCCGATTGGGAAATACGTTGTTAAACAAATTTTAAGTCTTATAGTTTTTGAGTAACCGTCCTTCCAACATCCCACACACACACATACACACACACACACACACACACACACATCCACACACACACACACACAGACATCATCGTAAAAATGTTAAAATCGGATTGTAGGGACCTTAAAACGTGCTTATTCAATAAAATCTGGATATGCGATTTTTAGCATGAATCCAATACCTCTCTTAGCGAGAGGTAAAAACAATAAAAATTTATTCTAAATATACTCGTAATTTATAATACCTTTGTTACTCCTTATATCCACTATGAGTACCTATACGAGTGATATGATTTATGAATTACTAATTATGTCATATATTGTTACTTTCATCCTTTATTCATTTTAAAACACAATTTTGAATACTTTATAGTTAATTTTAAGTTCATACTGTATAAAAAATCTGAACAGCAATAACACTAGACTCAAATCGCATTGTTTATATTACACACTGCATAATATTTTTAGTAGGTCGTTATGTTGCCTGTACCGAAGCCGATGCATAACTGCAACAGACTATTTTGTTATAACAATTTAATATGAATTATGTGATGTAACTCTAACATTAATTAATTATTTTGCGTATGGCGCACAAAACACTTATACTTTGTTTATTTACAGGTCAATGAACTTCAAGGGACGTACCGAGAACTGGATATGCCATATACAATTAAAATTTAAAAGCCATTGTTGAATTTTAATAAATATAATTGTGTTGATTTATAATATATATAATATGATAAATATTTATTAATTTTGTACATGATATAATAAAAGGACATCCATTTCTGTCAAAGTTAAAGTATTTTTCTGAAATTTTCATATCCCATCCTTTTTCATAACACTAACCTGTTTAAATATACAAAAATATACATCCGCCCATTTTAAAGGGAAAAAGGGTTTAGAAAAGTCCTTAAGGACCTTAAATTCGTTTTTTTCGTTTTTTTCGCCATGAATTTGAAGGGTAAATATATTATAAACAGAAACAGTTTCAGCAATTTTACCTAGGTCAATGGATTATTACGCTATTTGCCGGCCCATTGGCCCTTCAAATAGTGAAATTATTCCTAAACAACCCCTAAAAATTTTAGGGGCTCATATCTCGGAAACGGCTGAGAATTCAGCGTTTTCCTTGAAATTTCGTGTTCCCACAGCGTCATCTGATATGACGGGGTCGTGGAAAAACATATTTAAGTTTCAAGGGCCTAGGGCTAAAAGTTTAAAAATCTACGCTATTTTCCACTCCTTTAACCAAACAAGGGCTAATTTAAAGGGCGAAGGGCTGAAAACGGCCCTAAAAAATTTAGGGGCTTGTATCTCAGAAACGGCTGGGAATTCAGCGATTTCTTTGAAACTTCCCATAGCATCCCTTGAAATGTAAGGGTCGTAGGACAACATATTTAAGTTTCAAGGGCCAAGAGTTTAAAAATTGCCTAATTGAAATTTGACAGCTTCGACTTTACAAAAAATTCAAACATTTCGATTTAAAACACAACACTGTTTAATTAAAAAGAATGGACTGTAACTCTGAAACTATTAGAGCTAGAACGGCGAAACAAACTATTTTACTAATTTCCACCCTTAGATTACGAATTCAAACTCAGATTTTCCATAAGGGCTAATTTAAATGTCGATGGGCTTAAACCGGTCCTTAGGAAAAAACTGACCTCAGATTCATGTTATACGGGTTGAAATTAGTCTAATAAAATTAGTCCCGCCCTTCTAGCTCTTTTAATAACGGAGATAGCACAGGTCCGTCACCATAAACTTTAGGGCACAGCATGTTGTAAACTGCAGGGTTTTCAACAATTCTGCGCAGGCCAATCGAAAGAGCAGGTTTAAATACCATAGTTACGCTATTTTTCATACCTTTTACCCTTCAAATAGACGAATTATTCCTAAACAACCCCTAAAAAGTTTAGGGGTTCGTATCTCAGAAACGGCTGGGATTTGAACGATTTCCTTGAAATTTCGCGTTCCCGTAGCATCCTTTGAAATGTCGGGGTCGTAGCTTTTAATTGAAACATTTCGATTCAAAATGCATCACTACACTAAATAAGAAAATGGACTGTAACTCTGAAACTATTAGGGTTAGGAGGGTGAAACAAATTCTATTATACTAATTTGGACCCGTAGATTACGAATCTGTGGTCATATTTTTCCTAAGGACTAATTTAAAGGGCAAATTCAAAACGCAACATATTTAATTAAGAAAATCTGATGTGGCCAGCACATAACCTCTCGCCGTATATTTTACCTGGCTGTATGCATAAAGCAAAGAATATTTTTATAAATACAAATAATATATTCATATAAATCTATGACGTATAAACTTCTTTATTATTCAATAATAGCATGTCTCAACATGAAGATATTTTACCATAAATTATGTTACAATAAATTACAAAGTAGAGTTTACCATATATAAATATTAGGCTGGTAACTGCAATTTTCAATTCGAACAACTTTGTTTACTTTCTCTTCATATTCTTCTAGTAAAAACATTAATTTTGGGCGGTCTAAAATGTATATATCTGGATTGTGCATCTATTCTTTTATATCTTCTTTTACATTTTATTTTTTCATACTTGTAATATCTAAATAACCTTAATTCCCTTTAATAAAGTGACGGATAGATTGCACTCCGATTATTCTTATATCGATGTGTAATTTTGTCAATATTTACAACTTACTTGAGAAGAATTTGATAGCTTTTTCGCAATTCAAAGTTACTCTAGTCTACAGTACTGGTGTACATTGTCCCATAATGTTTGAAACAAATTTAAGTCCTTCAACCTAGACTTGTCATCTCCATAATAGTCACAGATCAAGAATTAAGGGATTCTCCAAGTACATTTTTAATTCATTACTCATTATTTCTGACACTGACATTTATCTGTCAGTTACAAATAACTATTTTTCATGGCATCCTTTCGGTTGTAAAATTAATTACAACATTATTTTATATATTATATTCCTTTTATCTCTAAATCTATAAAATATGTATAAAAATATTTAAATGTATCAGAAAGAGAATTTATTTTTCTTTAATATTATCAAGAAAAATTTTCAAAAAATAATATTTAGAAGATTTTTTTTCAAGAATCTTCTACTTCCGGTTGTCCAATTGTTACCAAAACCTTTTCAGATCTTCCCGGGAATGTCCGATTGGGAAATACGTTGTTAAACAAATTTTAAGTCTTATAGTTTTTGAGTAACCGTCCTTCCAACATCCCACACACACACACACACACACACACATCCACACACACACACACACACACACACAGACATCATCGTAAAAATGTTAAAATCGGATTGTAAGGACCTTAAAACGTGCTTATTCAATAAAATCTGGATATGCGATTTTTAGCATGAATGCAATACCTCTCTTAGCGAGAGGTAAAAAATGTGTTATAACTCTGAAACTATAAGGGGTAGAAAGGCCGGACAAATTTTATTAGACTAATTACAACCCGTAGAATACGAATCCAAGGTCAGATTCATCCCAAGGGCTTAATAACAGGCCATGGGCTTAATATAATTGCAAAGGGCTTAAGAGTGCCCTTAGGAAAAATTTGAGTTCAGATTCATAATCTACAGGTCCAAATTAGTATAATAAAATTTATTCGACCCTTCTAGCCCTGTTAATAACAAAGTTAGCTAATCCACACCCCTACAAATTTGAAGGGTAACTATATTAAAAACTAAAGAGTTTGATGCAATTCTGCGCAGGCCAGTCGAATGAGCGGCTCAAAATACACCCGATTCGCTATTTTTCAGCCCTTAATTCCTTTAAACACGCAAACTAGGGCAAAATACCCCCGAAAATCTTTAGGGGCTCGTATCTCGGAAACGGCTGGGATTTGAGCGATTTCCTTGAAATTTCGCGTTCCCTTAGCATCCTTTGAAATGTCGGGGTCGTAGAACAACATATTTAAGTTTCAAGGGCCTAGGGCCAAGGGTTTCAAAATCGCCTAATTGAAATTTGACAGCTTTTAATTGAAACATTTCGATTCAAAACGCATCACTACACTAAATAAGAAAATGGACTGTAACTCTGAAACTATTAGGGTTAGGAGGGTGAAACAAATTCTATTATACTAATTTGGACCCGTAGATTACGAATCTGTGGTCATATTTTTCCTAAGGGCTAATTTAAAGGGCGAATTCAAAACGCAACATATTTAATTAAGAAAAATGTGTTATAACTCTGAAACTATAAGGGGTAGAAAGGCCGGACAAATTTTATTAGACTAATTACAACCCGTAGAATACGAATCCAAGGTCAGATTCATCCCAAGGGTTTAATAACAGGCCATGGGCTTAATATAATTGCAAAGGGCTTAAGAGTGCCCTTAGGAAAAAATTGAGTTCAGATTCATAATCTACAGGTCCAAATTAGTGTAATAAATTTTATTCGACCCTTCTAGCCCTATAAATAACAAAGTTAGCTAATCCACACCCCTACAAATTTGAAGGGTAAATATATCAAAAACTAAAGAGTTTTATGCAATTCTGCGCAGGCCAGTCGAATGAGCGGCTCAAAATACACCCGATTCGCTATTTTTCAGCCCTTAATTCCTTTAAACACGCAAACTAGGGCAAAATACCCCCGAAAATCTTTAGGGGCTCGTATCTCGGAAACGGCTGGGATTTGAGCGATTTCCTTGAAATTTCGCGTTCCCTTAGCATCCTTTGAAATGTCGGGGTCGTAGAACAACATATTTAAGTTTCAAGGGCCTAGGGCCAAGGGTTTCAAAATCGCCTAATTGAAATTTGACAGCTTTTAATTGAAACATTTCGATTCAAAACGCATCACTACACTAAATAAGAAAATGGACTGTAACTCTGAAACTATTAGGGTTAGGAGGGTGAAACAAATTCTATTATACTAATTTGGACCCGTAGATTACGAATCTGTGGTCATATTTTTCCTAAGGGCTAATTTAAAGGGCGAATTCAAAACGCAACATATTTAATTAAGAAAAATGTGTTATAACTCTGAAACTATAAGGGGTAGAAAGGCCGGACAAATTTTATTAGACTAATTACAACCCGTAGAATACGAATCCAAGGTCAGATTCATCCCAAGGGTTTAATAACAGGCCATGGGCTTAATATAATTGCAAAGGGCTTAAGAGTGCCCTTAGGAAAAAATTGAGTTCAGATTCATAATCTACAGGTCCAAATTAGTGTAATAAATTTTATTCGACCCTTCTAGCCCTATAAATAACAAAGTTAGCTAATCCACACCCCTACAAATTTGAAGGGTAAATATATCAAAAACTAAAGAGTTTTATGCAATTCTGCGCAGGCCAGTCGAATGAGCGGCTCAAAATACACCCGATTCGCTATTTTTCAGCCCTTAATTCCTTTAAACACGCAAACTAGGGCAAAATACCCCCGAAAATCTTTAGGGGCTCGTATCTCGGAAACGGCTGGGATTTGAGCGATTTCCTTGAAATTTCGCGTTCCCTTAGCATCCTTTGAAATGTCGGGGTCGTAGAACAACATATTTAAGTTTCAAGGGCCTAGGGCCAAGGGTTTCAAAATCGCCTAATTGAAATTTGACAGCTTTTAATTGAAACATTTCGATTCAAAACGCATCACTACACTAAATAAGAAAATGGACTGTAACTCTGAAACTATTAGGGTTAGGAGGGTGAAACAAATTCTATTATACTAATTTGGACCCGTAGATTCCGAATCTGTGGTCATATTTTTCCTAAGGGCTAATTTAAAGGGCGAATTCAAAACGCAACATATTTAATTAAGAAAAATGTGTTATAACTCTGAAACTATAAGGGGTAGAAAGGCCGGACAAATTTTATTAGACTAATTACAACCCGTAGAATACGAATCCAAGGTCAGATTCATCCCAAGGGCTTAATAACAGGCCATGGGCTTAATATAATTGCAAAGGGCTTAAGAGTGCCCTTAGGAAAAATTTGAGTTCAGATTCATAATCTACAGGTCCAAATTAGTATAATAAAATTTATTCGACCCTTCTAGCCCTGTTAATAACAAAGTTAGCTAATCCACACCCCTACAAATTTGAAGGGTAACTAATATTAAAAACTAAAGAGTTTTATGCAATTCTGCGCAGGCCAGTCGAATGAGCGGCTCAAAATACACCCGATTCGCTATTTTTCAGCCCTTAATTCCTTTAAACACGCAAACTAGGGCAAAATACCCCCGAAAATCTTTAGGGGCTCGTATCTCGGAAACGGCTGGGATTTGAGCGATTTCCTTGAAATTTCGCGTTCCCTTAGCATCCCTTGAAATGTCGGGGTCGTAGAACAACATATTTAAGTTTCAAGGGCCTAGGGCCAAGGGTTTCAAAATCGCCTAATTGAAATTTGACAGCTTTTAATTGAAACATTTCGATTCAAAACGCATCACTACACTAAATAAGAAAATGGACTGTAACTCTGAAACTATTAGGGTTAGGAGGGTGAAACAAATTCTATTATACTAATTTGGACCCGTAGATTCCGAATCTGTGGTCATATTTTTCCTAAGGGCTAATTTAAAGGGCGAATTCAAAACGCAACATATTTAATTAAGAAAAATGTGTTATAACTCTGAAACTATAAGGGGTAGAAAGGCCGGACAAATTTTATTAGACTAATTACAACCCGTAGAATACGAATCCAAGGTCAGATTCATCCCAAGGGCTTAATAACAGGCCATGGGCTTAATATAATTGCAAAGGGCTTAAGAGTGCCCTTAGGAAAAATTTGAGTTCAGATTCATAATCTACAGGTCCAAATTAGTATAATAAAATTTATTCGACCCTTCTAGCCCTGTTAATAACAAAGTTAGCTAATCCACACCCCTACAAATTTGAAGGGTAACTAATATTAAAAACTAAAGAGTTTTATGCAATTCTGCGCAGGCCAGTCGAATGAGCGGCTCAAAATACACCCGATTCGCTATTTTTCAGCCCTTAATTCCTTTAAACACGCAAACTAGGGCAAAATACCCCCGAAAATCTTTAGGGGCTCGTATCTCGGAAACGGCTGGGATTTGAGCGATTTCCTTGAAATTTCGCGTTCCCTTTGCATCCTTTGAAATGTCGGGGTCGTAGAACAACATATTTAAGTTTCAAGGGCCTAGGGCCAAGGGTTTCAAAATCGCCTAATTGAAATTTGACAGCTTTTAATTGAAACATTTCGATTCAAAACGCATCACTACACTAAATAAGAAAATGGACTGTAACTCTGAAACTATTAGGGTTAGGAGGGTGAAACAAATTCTATTATACTAATTTGGACCCGTAGATTCCGAATCTGTGGTCATATTTTTCCTAAGGGCTAATTTAAAGGGCGAATTCAAAACGCAACATATTTAATTAAGAAAAATGTGTTATAACTCTGAAACTATAAGGGGTAGAAAGGCCGGACAAATTTTATTAGACTAATTACAACCCGTAGAATACGAATCCAAGGTCAGATTCATCCCAAGGGCTTAATAACAGGTCATGGGCTTAATATAATTGCAAAGGGCTTAAGAGTGCCCTTAGGAAAAATTTGAGTTCAGATTCATAATCTACAGGTCCAAATTAGTATAATAAAATTTATTCGACCCTTCTAGCCCTGTTAATAACAAAGTTAGCTAATCCACACCCCTACAAATTTGAAGGGTAACTAATATTAAAAACTAAAGAGTTTTATGCAATTCTGCGCAGGCCAGTCGAATGAGCGGCTCAAAATACACCCGATTCGCTATTTTTCAGCCCTTAATTCCTTTAAACACGCAAACTAGGGCAAAATACCCCCGAAAATCTTTAGGGGCTCGTATCTCGGAAACGGCTGGGATTTGAGCGATTTCCTTGAAATTTCGCGTTCCCTTAGCATCCCTTGAAATGTCGGGGTCGTAGAACAACATATTTAAGTTTCAAGGGCCTAGGGCCAAGGATTTCAAAATCGCCTAATTGAAATTTGACAGCTTTTAATTGAAACATTTCGATTCAAAACGCATTACTACACTAAATAAGAAAATGGACTGTAACTCTGAAACTATTAGGGTTAGGAGGGTGAAACAAATTCTATTATACTAATTTGGACCCGTAGATTCCGAATCTGTGGTCATATTTTTCCTAAGGGCTAATTTAAAGGGCGAATTCAAAACGCAACATATTTAATTAAGAAAAATGTGTTATAACTCTGAAACTATAAGGGGTAGAAAGGCCGGACAAATTTTATTAGTCTAATTACAACCCGTAGAATACGAATCCAAGGTCAGATTCATCCCAAGGGCTTAATAACAGGCCATGGGCTTAATATAATTGCAAAGGGCTTAAGAGTGCCCTTAGGAAAAAATTGAGTTCAGATTCATAATCTACAGGTCCAAATTAGTGTAATAAATTTTATTCGACCCTTCTAGCCCTATAAATAACAAAGTTAGCTAATCCACACCCCTACAAATTTGAAGGGTAAATATATCAAAAACTAAAGAGTTTTATGCAATTCTGCGCAGGCCAGTCGAATGAGCGGCTCAAAATACACCCGATTCGCTATTTTTCAGCCCTTAATTCCTTTAAACACGCAAACTAGGGCAAAATACCCCCGAAAATCTTTAGGGGCTCGTATCTCGGAAACGGCTGGGATTTGAGCGATTTCCTTGAAATTTCGCGTTCCCTTTGCATCCTTTGAAATGTCGGGGTCGTAGAACAACATATTTAAGTTTCAAGGGCCTAGGGCCAAGGGTTTCAAAATCGCCTAATTGAAATTTGACAGCTTTTAATTGAAACATTTCGATTCAAAACGCATCACTACACTAAATAAGAAAATGGACTGTAACTCTGAAACTATTAGGGTTAGGAGGGTGAAACAAATTCTATTATACTAATTTGGACCCGTAGATTCCGAATCTGTGGTCATATTTTTCCTAAGGGCTAATTTAAAGGGCGAATTCAAAACGCAACATATTTAATTAAGAAAAATGTGTTATAACTCTGAAACTATAAGGGGTAGAAAGGCCGGACAAATTTTATTAGACTAATTACAACCCGTAGAATACGAATCCAAGGTCAGATTCATCCCAAGGGCTTAATAACAGGCCATGGGCTTAATATAATTGCAAAGGGCTTAAGAGTGCCCTTAGGAAAAATTTGAGTTCAGATTCATAATCTACAGGTCCAAATTAGTATAATAAAATTTATTCGACCCTTCTAGCCCTGTTAATAACAAAGTTAGCTAATCCACACCCCTACAAATTTGAAGGGTAACTAATATTAAAAACTAAAGAGTTTTATGCAATTCTGCGCAGGCCAGTCGAATGAGCGGCTCAAAATACACCCGATTCGCTATTTTTCAGCCCTTAATTCCTTTAAACACGCAAACTAGGGCAAAATACCCCCGAAAATCTTTAGGGGCTCGTATCTCGGAAACGGCTGGGATTTGAGCGATTTCCTTGAAATTTCGCGTTCCCTTAGCATCCTTTGAAATGTCGGGGTCGTAGAACAACATATTTAAGTTTCAAGGGCCTAGGGCCAAGGATTTCAAAATCGCCTAATTGAAATTTGACAGCTTTTAATTGAAACATTTCGATTCAAAACGCATTACTACACTAAATAAGAAAATGGACTGTAACTCTGAAACTATTAGGGTTAGGAGGGTGAAACAAATTCTATTATACTAATTTGGACCCGTAGATTCCGAATCTGTGGTCATATTTTTCCTAAGGGCTAATTTAAAGGGCGAATTCAAAACGCAACATATTTAATTAAGAAAAATGTGTTATAACTCTGAAACTATAAGGGGTAGAAAGGCCGGACAAATTTTATTAGTCTAATTACAACCCGTAGAATACGAATCCAAGGTCAGATTCATCCCAAGGGCTTAATAACAGGCCATGGGCTTAATATAATTGCAAAGGGCTTAAGAGTGCCCTTAGGAAAAAATTGAGTTCAGATTCATAATCTACAGGTCCAAATTAGTGTAATAAATTTTATTCGACCCTTCTAGCCCTATAAATAACAAAGTTAGCTAATCCACACCCCTACAAATTTGAAGGGTAAATATATCAAAAACTAAAGAGTTTTATGCAATTCTGCGCAGGCCAGTCGAATGAGCGGCTCAAAATACACCCGATTCGCTATTTTTCAGCCCTTAATTCCTTTAAACACGCAAACTAGGGCAAAATACCCCCGAAAATCTTTAGGGGCTCGTATCTCGGAAACGGCTGGGATTTGAGCGATTTCCTTGAAATTTCGCGTTCCCTTAGCATCCTTTGAAATGTCGGGGTCGTAGAACAACATATTTAAGTTTCAAGGGCCTAGGGCCAAGGGTTTCAAAATCGCCTAATTGAAATTTGACAGCTTTTAATTGAAACATTTCGATTCAAAACGCATCACTACACTAAATAAGAAAATGGACTGTAACTCTGAAACTATTAGGGTTAGGAGGGTGAAACAAATTCTATTATACTAATTTGGACCCGTAGATTCCGAATCTGTGGTCATATTTTCCTAAGGGCTAATTTAAAGGGCGAATTCAAAACGCAACATATTTAATTAAGAAAAATGTGTTATAACTCTGAAACTATAAGGGGTAGAAAGGCCGGACAAATTTTATTAGACTAATTACAACCCGTAGAATACGAATCCAAGGTCAGATTCATCCCAAGGGCTTAATAACAGGCCATGGGCTTAATATAATTGCAAAGGGCTTAAGAGTGCCCTTAGGAAAAATTTGAGTTCAGATTCATAATCTACAGGTCCAAATTAGTGTAATAAATTTTATTCGACCCTTCTAGCCCTGTTAATAACAAAGTTAGCTAATCCACACCCCTACAAATTTGAAGGGTAACTATATTAAAAACTAAAGAGTTTTATGCAATTCTGCGCAGGCCAGTCGAATGAGCGGCTCAAAATACACCCGATTCGCTATTTTTCAGCCCTTAATTCCTTTAAACACGCAAACTAGGGCAAAATACCCCCGAAAATCTTTAGGGGCTCGTATCTCGGAAACGGCTGGGATTTGAGCGATTTCCTTGAAATTTCGCGTTCCCTTAGCATCCCTTGAAATGTCGGGGTCGTAGAACAACATATTTAAGTTTCAAGGGCCTAGGGCCAAGGGTTTCAAAATCGCCTAATTGAAATTTGACAGCTTTTAATTGAAACATTTCGATTCAAAACGCATCACTACACTAAATAAGAAAATGGACTGTAACTCTGAAACTATTAGGGTTAGGAGGGTGAAACAAATTCTATTATACTAATTTGGACCCGTAGATTCCGAATCTGTGGTCATATTTTTCCTAAGGGCTAATTTAAAGGGCGAATTCAAAACGCAACATATTTAATTAAGAAAAATGTGTTATAACTCTGAAACTATAAGGGGTAGAAAGGCCGGACAAATTTTATTAGACTAATTACAACCCGTAGAATACGAATCCAAGGTCAGATTCATCCCAAGGGCTTAATAACAGGCCATGGGCTTAATATAATTGCAAAGGGCTTAAGAGTGCCCTTAGGAAAAATTTGAGTTCAGATTCATAATCTACAGGTCCAAATTAGTATAATAAAATTTATTCGACCCTTCTAGCCCTGTTAATATCAAAGTTAGCTAATCCACACCCCTACAAATTTGAAGGGTAACTATATTAAAAACTAAAGAGTTTTATGCAATTCTGCGCAGGCCAGTCGAATGAGCGGCTCAAAATACACCCGATTCGCTATTTTTCAGCCCTTAATTCCTTTAAACACGCAAACTAGGGCAAAATACCCCCGAAAATCTTTAGGGGCTCGTATCTCGGAAACGGCTGGGATTTGAGCGATTTCCTTGAAATTTCGCGTTCCCTTAGCATCCTTTGAAATGTCGGGGTCGTAGAACAACATATTTAAGTTTCAAGGGCCTAGGGCCAAGGGTTTCAAAATCGCCTAATTGAAATTTGACAGCTTTTAATTGAAACATTTCGATTCAAAACGCATCACTACACTAAATAAGAAAATGGACTGTAACTCTGAAACTATTAGGGTTAGGAGGGTGAAACAAATTCTATTATACTAATTTGGACCCGTAGATTCCGAATCTGTGGTCATATTTTTCCTAAGGGCTAATTTAAAGGGCGAATTCAAAACGCAACATATTTAATTAAGAAAAATGTGTTATAACTCTGAAACTATAAGGGGTAGAAAGGCCGGACAAATTTTATTAGACTAATTACAACCCGTAGAATACGAATCCAAGGTCAGATTCATCCCAAGGGCTTAATAACAGGCCATGGGCTTAATATAATTGCAAAGGGCTTAAGAGTGCCCTTAGGAAAAATTTGAGTTCAGATTCATAATCTACAGGTCCAAATTAGTATAATAAAATTTATTCGACCCTTCTAGCCCTGTTAATAACAAAGTTAGCTAATCCACACCCCTACAAATTTGAAGGGTAACTATATTAAAAACTAAAGAGTTTTATGCAATTCTGCGCAGGCCAGTCGAATGAGCGGCTCAAAATACACCCGATTCGCTATTTTTCAGCCCTTAATTCCTTTAAACACGCAAACTAGGGCAAAATACCCCCGAAAATCTTTAGGGGCTCGTATCTCGGAAACGGCTGGGATTTGAGCGATTTCCTTGAAATTTCGCGTTCCCTTAGCATTCTTTGAAATGTCGGGGTCGTAGAACAACATATTTAAGTTTCAAGGGCCTAGGGCCAAGGGTTTCAAAATCGCCTAATTGAAATTTGACAGCTTTTAATTGAAACATTTCGATTCAAAACGCATCACTACACTAAATAAGAAAATGGACTGTAACTCTGAAACTATTAGGGTTAGGAGGGTGAAACAAATTCTATTATACTAATTTGGACCCGTAGATTCCGAATCTGTGGTCATATTTTTCCTAAGGGCTAATTTAAAGGGCGAATTCAAAACGCAACATATTTAATTAAGAAAAATGTGTTATAACTCTGAAACTATAAGGGGTAGAAAGGCCGGACAAATTTTATTAGACTAATTACAACCCGTAGAATACGAATCCAAGGTCAGATTCATCCCAAGGGCTTAATAACAGGCCATGGGCTTAATATAATTGCAAAGGGCTTAAGAGTGCCCTTAGGAAAAATTTGAGTTCAGATTCATAATCTACAGGTCCAAATTAGTGTAATAAATTTTATTCGACCCTTCTAGCCCTGTTAATAACAAAGTTAGCTAATCCACACCCCTACAAATTTGAAGGGTAACTATATTAAAAACTAAAGAGTTTTATGCAATTCTGCGCAGGCCAGTCGAATGAGCGGCTCAAAATACACCCGATTCGCTATTTTTCAGCCCTTAATTCCTTTAAACACGCAAACTAGGGCAAAATACCCCCGAAAATCTTTAGGGGCTCGTATCTCGGAAACGGCTGGGATTTGAGCGATTTCCTTGAAATTTCGCGTTCCCTTAGCATCCCTTGAAATGTCGGGGTCGTAGAACAACATATTTAAGTTTCAAGGGCCTAGGGCCAAGGGTTTCAAAATCGCCTAATTGAAATTTGACAGCTTTTAATTGAAACATTTCGATTCAAAACGCATCACTACACTAAATAAGAAAATGGACTGTAACTCTGAAACTATTAGGGTTAGGAGGGTGAAAAAAATTCTATTATACTAATTTGGACCCGTAGATTCCGAATCTGTGGTCATATTTTTCCTAAGGGCTAATTTAAAGGGCGAATTCAAAACGCAACATATTTAATTAAGAAAAATGTGTTATAACTCTGAAACTATAAGGGGTAGAAAGGCCGGACAAATTTTATTAGACTAATTACAACCCGTAGAATACGAATCCAAGGTCAGATTCATCCCAAGGGCTTAATAACAGGCCATGGGCTTAATATAATTGCAAAGGGCTTAAGAGTGCCCTTAGGAAAAATTTGAGTACAGATTCATAATCTACAGGTCCAAATTAGTATAATAAAATTTATTCGACCCTTCTAGCCCTGTTAATAACAAAGTTAGCTAATCCACACCCCTACAAATTTGAAGGGTAACTATATTAAAAACTAAAGAGTTTTATGCAATTCTGCGCAGGCCAGTCGAATGAGCGGCTCAAAATACACCCGATTCGCTATTTTTCAGCCCTTAATTCCTTTAAACACGCAAACTAGGGCAAAATACCCCCGAAAATCTTTAGGGGCTCGTATCTCGGAAACGGCTGGGATTTGAGCGATTTCCTTGAAATTTCGCGTTCCCTTAGCATCCTTTGAAATGTCGGGGTCGTAGAACAACATATTTAAGTTTCAAGGGCCTAGGGCCAAGGGTTTCAAAATCGCCTAATTGAAATTTGACAGCTTTTAATTGAAACATTTCGATTCAAAACGCATCACTACACTAAATAAGAAAATGGACTGTAACTCTGAAACTATTAGGGTTAGGAGGGTGAAACAAATTCTATTATACTAATTTGGACCCGTAGATTACGAATCTGTGGTCATATTTTTCCTAAGGGCTAATTTAAAGGGCGAATTCAAAACGCAACATATTTAATTAAGAAAAATGTGTTATAACTCTGAAACTATAAGGGGTAGAAAGGCCGAACATATTTTATTAGACTAATTACAACCCGTAGAATACGAATCCAAGGTCAGATTCATCCCAAGGGCATAATAACAGGCCATGGGCTTAATATAATTGCAAAGGGCTTAAGAGTGCCCTTAGGAAAAATTTGAGTTCAGATTCATAATCTACAGGTCCAAATTAGTATAATAAAATTTATTCGACCCTTCTAGCCCTGTTAATAACAAAGTTAGCTAATCCACACCCCTACAAATTTGAAGGGTAACTAATATTAAAAACTAAAGAGTTTTATGCAATTCTGCGCAGGCCAGTCGAATGAGCGGCTCAAAATACACCCGATTCGCTATTTTTCAGCCCTTAATTCCTTTAAACACGCAAACTAGGGCAAAATACCCCCGAAAATCTTTAGGGGCTCGTATCTCGGAAACGGCTGGGATTTGAGCGATTTCCTTGAAATTTCGCGTTCCCTTTGCATCCTTTGAAATGTCGGGGTCGTAGAACAACATATTTAAGTTTCAAGGGCCTAGGGCCAAGGGTTTCAAAATCGCCTAATTGAAATTTGACAGCTTTTAATTGAAACATTTCGATTCAAAACGCATCACTACACTAAATAAGAAAATGGACTGTAACTCTGAAACTATTAGGGTTAGGAGGGTGAAACAAATTCTATTATACTAATTTGGACCCGTAGATTACGAATCTGTGGTCATATTTTTCCTAAGGGCTAATTTAAAGGGCGAATTCAAAACGCAACATATTTAATTAAGAAAAATGTGTTATAACTCTGAAACTATAAGGGGTAGAAAGGCCGGACAAATTTTATTAGTCTAATTACAGCCCGTAGAATACGAATCCAAGGTCAGATTTATCCCAAGGGCTTAATAACAGGCCATGGGCTTAATATAATTGCAAAGGGCTTAAGAGTGCCCTTAGGAAAAAATTGAGTTCAGATTCATAATCTACAGGTCCAAATTAGTGTAATAAATTTTATTCGACCCTTCTAGCCCTATAAATAACAAAGTTAGCTAATCCACACCCCTACAAATTTGAAGGGTAATTATATCAAAAACTAAAGAGTTTTATGCAATTCTGCGCAGGCCAGTCGAATGAGCGGCTCAAAATACACCCGATTCGCTATTTTTCAGCCCTTAATTCCTTTAAACACGCAAACTAGGGCAAAATACCCCCGAAAATCTTTAGGGGCTCGTATCTCGGAAACGGCTGGGATTTGAGCGATTTCCTTGAAATTTCGCGTTCCCTTAGCATCCTTTGAAATGTCGGGGTCGTAGAACAACATATTTAAGTTTCAAGGGCCTAGGGCCAAGGGTTTCAAAATCGCCTAATTGAAATTTGACAGCTTTTAATTGAAACATTTCGATTCAAAACGCATCACTACACTAAATAAGAAAATGGACTGTAACTCTGAAACTATTAGGGTTAGGAGGGTGAAACAAATTCTATTATACTAATTTGGACCCGTAGATTCCGAATCTGTGGTCATATTTTTCCTAAGGGCTAATTTAAAGGGCGAATTCAAAACGCAACATATTTAATTAAGAAAAATGTGTTATAACTCTGAAACTATAAGGGGTAGAAAGGCCGGACAAATTTTATTAGACTAATTACAACCCGTAGAATACGAATCCAAGGTCAGATTCATCCCAAGGGCTTAATAACAGGCCATGGGCTTAATATAATTGCAAAGGGCTTAAGAGTGCCCTTAGGAAAAATTTGAGTTCAGATTCATAATCTACAGGTCCAAATTAGTATAATAAAATTTATTCGACCCTTCTAGCCCTGTTAATAACAAAGTTAGCTAATCCACACCCCTACAAATTTGAAGGGTAACTAATATTAAAAACTAAAGAGTTTTATGCAATTCTGCGCAGGCCAGTCGAATGAGCGGCGCAAAATACACCCGATTCGCTATTTTTCAGCCCTTAATTCCTTTAAACACGCAAACTAGGGCAAAATACCCCCGAAAATCTTTAGGGGCTCGTATCTCGGAAACGGCTGGGATTTGAGCGATTTCCTTGAAATTTCGCGTTCCCTTAGCATCCCTTGAAATGTCGGGGTCGTAGAACAACATATTTAAGTTTCAAGGGCCTAGGGCCAAGGATTTCAAAATCGCCTAATTGAAATTTGACAGCTTTTAATTGAAACATTTCGATTCAAAACGCATTACTACACTAAATAAGAAAATGGACTGTAACTCTGAAACTATTAGGGTTAGGAGGGTGAAACAAATTCTATTATACTAATTTGGACCCGTAGATTCCGAATCTGTGGTCATATTTTTCCTAAGGGCTAATTTAAAGGGCGAATTCAAAACGCAACATATTTAATTAAGAAAAATGTGTTATAACTCTGAAACTATAAGGGGTAGAAAGGCCGGACAAATTTTATTAGTCTAATTACAACCCGTAGAATACGAATCCAAGGTCAGATTCATCCCAAGGGCTTAATAACAGGCCATGGGCTTAATATAATTGCAAAGGGCTTAAGAGTGCCCTTAGGAAAAAATTGAGTTCAGATTCATAATCTACAGGTCCAAATTAGTGTAATAAATTTTATTCGACCCTTCTAGCCCTATAAATAACAAAGTTAGCTAATCCAAACCCCTACAAATTTGAAGGGTAAATATATCAAAAACTAAAGAGTTTTATGCAATTCTGCGCAGGCCAGTCGAATGAGCGGCTCAAAATACACCCGATTCGCTATTTTTCAGCCCTTAATTCCTTTAAACACGCAAACTAGGGCAAAATACCCCCGAAAATCTTTAGGGGCTCGTATCTCGGAAACGGCTGGGATTTGAGCGATTTCCTTGAAATTTCGCGTTCCCTTAGCATCCTTTGAAATGTCGGGGTCGTAGAACAACATATTTAAGTTTCAAGGGCCTAGGGCCAAGGGTTTCAAAATCGCCTAATTGAAATTTGACAGCTTTTAATTGAAACATTTCGATTCAAAACGCATCACTACACTAAATAAGAAAATGGACTGTAACTCTGAAACTATTAGGGTTAGGAGGGTGAAACAAATTCTATTATACTAATTTGGACCCGTAGATTCCGAATCTGTGGTCATATTTTTCCTAAGGGCTAATTTAAAGGGCGAATTCAAAACGCAACATATTTAATTAAGAAAAATGTGTTATAACTCTGAAACTATAAGGGGTAGAAAGGCCGGACAAATTTTATTAGACTAATTACAACCCGTAGAATACGAATCCAAGGTCAGATTCATCCCAAGGGCTTAATAACAGGCCATGGGCTTAATATAATTGCAAAGGGCTTAAGAGTGCCCTTAGGAAAAATTTGAGTTCAGATTCATAATCTACAGGTCCAAATTAGTGTAATAAATTTTATTCGACCCTTCTAGCCCTGTTAATAACAAAGTTAGCTAATCCACACCCCTACAAATTTGAAGGGTAACTATATTAAAAACTAAAGAGTTTTATGCAATTCTGCGCAGGCCAGTCGAATGAGCGGCTCAAAATACACCCGATTCGCTATTTTTCAGCCCTTAATTCCTTTAAACACGCAAACTAGGGCAAAATACCCCCGAAAATCTTTAGGGGCTCGTATCTCGGAAACGGCTGGGATTTGAGCGATTTCCTTGAAATTTCGCGTTCCCTTAGCATCTCTTGAAATGTCGGGGTCGTAGAACAACATATTTAAGTTTCAAGGGCCTAGGGCCAAGGGTTTCAAAATCGCCTAATTGAAATTTGACAGCTTTTAATTGAAACATTTCGATTCAAAACGCATCACTACACTAAATAAGAAAATGGACTGTAACTCTGAAACTATTAGGGTTAGGAGGGTGAAAAAAATTCTATTATACTAATTTGGACCCGTAGATTCCGAATCTGTGGTCATATTTTTCCTAAGGGCTAATTTAAAGGGCGAATTCAAAACGCAACATATTTAATTAAGAAAAATGTGTTATAACTCTGAAACTATAAGGGGTAGAAAGGCCGGACAAATTTTATTAGACTAATTACAACCCGTAGAATACGAATCCAAGGTCAGATTCATCCCAAGGGCTTAATAACAGGCCATGGGCTTAATATAATTGCAAAGGGCTTAAGAGTGCCCTTAGGAAAAATTTGAGTTCAGATTCATAATCTACAGGTCCAAATTAGTATAATAAAATTTATTCGACCCTTCTAGCCCTGTTAATAACAAAGTTAGCTAATCCACACCCCTACAAATTTGAAGGGTAACTATATTAAAAACTAAAGAGTTTTATGCAATTCTGCGCAGGCCAGTCGAATGAGCGGCTCAAAATACACCCGATTCGCTATTTTTCAGCCCTTAATTCCTTTAAACACGCAAACTAGGGCAAAATACCCCCGAAAATCTTTAGGGGCTCGTATCTCGGAAACGGCTGGGATTTGAGCGATTTCCTTGAAATTTCGCGTTCCCTTAGCATCCTTTGAAATGTCGGGGTCGTAGAACAACATATTTAAGTTTCAAGGGCCTAGGGCCAAGGGTTTCAAAATCGCCTAATTGAAATTTGACAGCTTTTAATTGAAACATTTCGATTCAAAACGCATCACTACACTAAATAAGAAAATGGACTGTAACTCTGAAACTATTAGGGTTAGGAGGGTGAAACAAATTCTATTATACTAATTTGGACCCGTAGATTCCGAATCTGTGGTCATATTTTTCCTAAGGGCTAATTTAAAGGGCGAATTCAAAACGCAACATATTTAATTAAGAAAAATGTGTTATAACTCTGAAACTATAAGGGGTAGAAAGGCCGGACAAATTTTATTAGACTAATTACAACCCGTAGAATACGAATCCAAGGTCAGATTCATCCCAAGGGCTTAATAACAGGCCATGGGCTTAATATAATTGCAAAGGGCTTAAGAGTGCCCTTAGGAAAAATTTGAGTTCAGATTCATAATCTACAGGTCCAAATTAGTATAATAAAATTTATTCGACCCTTCTAGCCCTGTTAATAACAAAGTTAGCTAATCCACACCCCTACAAATTTGAAGGGTAACTATATTAAAAACTAAAGAGTTTTATGCAATTCTGCGCAGGCCAGTCGAATGAGCGGCTCAAAATACACCCGATTCGCTATTTTTCAGCCCTTAATTCCTTTAAACACGCAAACTAGGGCAAAATACCCCCGAAAATCTTTAGGGGCTCGTATCTCGGAAACGGCTGGGATTTGAGCGATTTCCTTGAAATTTCGCGTTCCCTTAGCATCCTTTGAAATGTCGGGGTCGTAGAACAACATATTTAAGTTTCAAGGGCCTAGGGCCAAGGGTTTCAAAATCGCCTAATTGAAATTTGACAGCTTTTAATTGAAACATTTCGATTCAAAACGCATCACTACACTAAATAAGAAAATGGACTGTAACTCTGAAACTATTAGGGTTAGGAGGGTGAAACAAATTCTATTATACTAATTTGGACCCGTAGATTCCGAATCTGTGGTCATATTTTTCCTAAGGGCTAATTTAAAGGGCGAATTCAAAACGCAACATATTTAATTAAGAAAAATGTGTTATAACTCTGAAACTATAAGGGGTAGAAAGGCCGGACAAATTTTATTAGACTAATTACAACCCGTAGAATACGAATCCAAGGTCAGATTCATCCCAAGGGCTTAATAACAGGCCATGGGCTTAATATAATTGCAAAGGGCTTAAGAGTGCCCTTAGGAAAAATTTGAGTACAGATTCATAATCTACAGGTCCAAATTAGTATAATAAAATTTATTCGACCCTTCTAGCCCTGTTAATAACAAAGTTAGCTAATCCACACCCCTACAAATTTGAAGGGTAACTATATTAAAAACTAAAGAGTTTTATGCAATTCTGCGCAGGCCAGTCGAATGAGCGGCTCAAAATACACCCGATTCGCTATTTTTCAGCCCTTAATTCCTTTAAACACGCAAACTAGGGCAAAATACCCCCGAAAATCTTTAGGGGCTCGTATCTCGGAAACGGCTGGGATTTGAGCGATTTCCTTGAAATTTCGCGTTCCCTTAGCATCCTTTGAAATGTCGGGGTCGTAGAACAACATATTTAAGTTTCAAGGGCCTAGGGCCAAGGGTTTCAAAATCGCCTAATTGAAATTTGACAGCTTTTAATTGAAACATTTCGATTCAAAACGCATCACTACACTAAATAAGAAAATGGACTGTAACTCTGAAACTATTAGGGTTAGGAGGGTGAAACAAATTCTATTATACTAATTTGGACCCGTAGATTACGAATCTGTGGTCATATTTTTCCTAAGGGCTAATTTAAAGGGCGAATTCAAAACGCAACATATTTAATTAAGAAAAATGTGTTATAACTCTGAAACTATAAGGGGTAGAAAGGCCGAACATATTTTATTAGACTAATTACAACCCGTAGAATACGAATCCAAGGTCAGATTCATCCCAAGGGCATAATAACAGGCCATGGGCTTAATATAATTGCAAAGGGCTTAAGAGTGCCCTTAGGAAAAATTTGAGTTCAGATTCATAATCTACAGGTCCAAATTAGTATAATAAAATTTATTCGACCCTTCTAGCCCTGTTAATAACAAAGTTAGCTAATCCACACCCCTACAAATTTGAAGGGTAACTAATATTAAAAACTAAAGAGTTTTATGCAATTCTGCGCAGGCCAGTCGAATGAGCGGCTCAAAATACACCCGATTCGCTATTTTTCAGCCCTTAATTCCTTTAAACACGCAAACTAGGGCAAAATACCCCCGAAAATCTTTAGGGGCTCGTATCTCGGAAACGGCTGGGATTTGAGCGATTTCCTTGAAATTTCGCGTTCCCTTTGCATCCTTTGAAATGTCGGGGTCGTAGAACAACATATTTAAGTTTCAAGGGCCTAGGGCCAAGGGTTTCAAAATCGCCTAATTGAAATTTGACAGCTTTTAATTGAAACATTTCGATTCAAAACGCATCACTACACTAAATAAGAAAATGGACTGTAACTCTGAAACTATTAGGGTTAGGAGGGTGAAACAAATTCTATTATACTAATTTGGACCCGTAGATTACGAATCTGTGGTCATATTTTTCCTAAGGGCTAATTTAAAGGGCGAATTCAAAACGCAACATATTTAATTAAGAAAAATGTGTTATAACTCTGAAACTATAAGGGGTA
This sequence comes from Harpalus rufipes, assembly GCA_951394225.1. Lineage (NCBI taxonomy): Eukaryota > Metazoa > Arthropoda > Insecta > Coleoptera > Carabidae > Harpalus > Harpalus rufipes. The sequence continues at coordinate 22,552,623 of OX596286.1, read as the reverse complement.
GAAAGGCCGGACAAATTTTATTAGTCTAATTACAACCCGTAGAATACGAATCCAAGGTCAGATTTATCCCAAGGGCTTAATAACAGGCCATGGGCTTAATATAATTGCAAAGGGCTTAAGAGTGCCCTTAGGAAAAAATTGAGTTCAGATTCATAATCTACAGGTCCAAATTAGTGTAATAAATTTTATTCGACCCTTCTAGCCCTATAAATAACAAAGTTAGCTAATCCACACCCCTACAAATTTGAAGGGTAAATATATCAAAAACTAAAGAGTTTTATGCAATTCTGCGCAGGCCAGTCGAATGAGCGGCTCAAAATACACCCGATTCGCTATTTTTCAGCCCTTAATTCCTTTAAACACGCAAACTAGGGCAAAATACCCCCGAAAATCTTTAGGGGCTCGTATCTCGGAAACGGCTGGGATTTGAGCGATTTCCTTGAAATTTCGCGTTCCCTTTGCATCCTTTGAAATGTCGGGGTCGTAGAACAACATATTTAAGTTTCAAGGGCCTAGGGCCAAGGGTTTCAAAATCGCCTAATTGAAATTTGACAGCTTTTAATTGAAACATTTCGATTCAAAACGCATCACTACACTAAATAAGAAAATGGACTGTAACTCTGAAACTATTAGGGTTAGGAGGGTGAAACAAATTCTATTATACTAATTTGGACCCGTAGATTCCGAATCTGTGGTCATATTTTTCCTAAGGGCTAATTTAAAGGGCGAATTCAAAACGCAACATATTTAATTAAGAAAAATGTGTTATAACTCTGAAACTATAAGGGGTAGAAAGGCCGGACAAATTTTATTAGTCTAATTACAACCCGTAGAATACGAATCCAAGGTCAGATTCATCCCAAGGGCTTAATAACAGGCCATGGGCTTAATATAATTGCAAAGGGCTTAAGAGTGCCCTTAGGAAAAAATTGAGTTCAGATTCATAATCTACAGGTCCAAATTAGTGTAATAAATTTTATTCGACCCTTCTAGCCCTGTTAATAACAAAGTTAGCTAATCCACACCCCTACAAATTTGAAGGGTAACTAATATTAAAAACTAAAGAGTTTTATGCAATTCTGCGCAGGCCAGTCGAATGAGCGGCTCAAAATACACCCGATTCGCTATTTTTCAGCCCTTAATTCCTTTAAACACGCAAACTAGGGCAAAATACCCCCGAAAATCTTTAGGGGCTCGTATCTCGGAAACGGCTGGGATTTGAGCGATTTCCTTGAAATTTCGCGTTCCCTTAGCATCCCTTGAAATGTCGGGGTCGTAGAACAACATATTTAAGTTTCAAGGGCCTAGGGCCAAGGATTTCAAAATCGCCTAATTGAAATTTGACAGCTTTTAATTGAAACATTTCGATTCAAAACGCATTACTACACTAAATAAGAAAATGGACTGTAACTCTGAAACTATTAGGGTTAGGAGGGTGAAACAAATTCTATTATACTAATTTGGACCCGTAGATTCCGAATCTGTGGTCATATTTTTCCTAAGGGCTAATTTAAAGGGCGAATTCAAAACGCAACATATTTAATTAAGAAAAATGTGTTATAACTCTGAAACTATAAGGGGTAGAAAGGCCGGACAAATTTTATTAGACTAATTACAACCCGTAGAATACGAATCCAAGGTCAGATTCATCCCAAGGGCTTAATAACAGGCCATGGGCTTAATATAATTGCAAAGGGCTTAAGAGTGCCCTTAGGAAAAATTTGAGTTCAGATTCATAATCTACAGGTCCAAATTAGTGTAATAAATTTTATTCGACCCTTCTAGCCCTATAAATAACAAAGTTAGCTAATCCACACCCCTACAAATTTGAAGGGTAAATATATCAAAAACTAAAGAGTTTGATGCAATTCTGCGCAGGCCAGTCGAATGAGCGGCTCAAAATACACCCGATTCGCTATTTTTCAGCCCTTAATTCCTTTAAACACGCAAACTAGGGCAAAATACCCCCGAAAATCTTTAGGGGCTCGTATCTCGGAAACGGCTGGGATTTGAGCGATTTCCTTGAAATTTCGCGTTCCCTTAGCATCTTTTGAAATGTCGGGGTCGTAGAACAACATATTTAAGTTTCAAGGGCCTAGGGCCAAGGGTTTCAAAATCGCCTAATTGAAATTTGACAGCTTTTAATTGAAACATTTCGATTCAAAACGCATCACTACACTAAATAAGAAAATGGACTGTAACTCTGAAACTATTAGGGTTAGGAGAGTGAAACTAATTCTATTATACTAATTTGGACCCGTAGATTACGAATCTGTGGTCATATTTTTCCTAAGGGCTAATTTAAAGGGCGAATTCAAAACGCAACATATTTAATTAAGAAAAATGTGTTATAACTCTGAAACTATAAGGGGTAGAAAGGCCGGACAAATTTTATTAGACTAATTACAACCCGTAGAATACGAATCCAAGGTCAGATTCATCCCAAGGGCTTAATAACAGGCCATGGGTTTAATATAATTGCAAAGGGCTTAAGAGTGCCCTTAGGAAAAATTTGAGTTCAGATTCATAATCTACAGGTCCAAATTGGTGTAATAAGTTTTATTCGACCCTTCTAGCCCTATAAATAACAAAGTTAGCTAATCCACACCCCTACAAATTTGAAGGGTAAATATATCAAAAACTAAAGAGTTTGATGCAATTCTGCGCAGGCCAGTCGAATGAGCGGCTCAAAATACACCCGATTCGCTATTTTTCAGCCCTTAATTCCTTTAAACACGCAAACTAGGGCAAAATACCCCCGAAAATCTTTAGGGGCTCGTATCTCGGAAACGGCTGGGATTTGAGCGATTTCCTTGAAATTTCGCGTTCCCATAGCATCCTCTGAAATGTCGGGGTCGTAGAACAACATATTTAAGTTTCAAGGGCCTAGGGCCAAGGGTTTCAAAATCGCCTAATTGAAATTTGACAGCTTTTAATTGAAACATTTCGATTCAAAACGCATCACTACACTAAATAAGAAAATGGACTGTAACTCTGAAACTATTAGGGTTAAGAGGGTGAAACAAATTCTATTGTACTAATTTTAACCCGTAGATTACGAATATTTTTCCTAAGGGCTAATTTAAAGGGCGAATTCAAAACGCAACATATTTAATTAAGAAAAATGTGTTATAACTCTGAAACTATAAGGGGTAGAAAGGCCGGACAAATTGTATTAGACTAATTACAACCCGTAGAATACGAATCCAAGGTCAGATTCATCCCAAGGGCTTAATAACAGGCCATGGGCTTAATATAATTGCAAAGGGCTTAAGAGTGCCCTTAGGAAAAATTTGAGCTCAGATTCATAATCTACAGGTCCAAATTAGTGTAATAAAATTTATTCGACCCTTCTAGCCCTATTAATAACAAAGTTAGCTAATCCACACCCCTACAAATTTGAAGGGTAAATATATCAAAAACTAAAGAGTTTGATGCAATTCTGCGCAGGCCAGTCGAATGAGCGGCTCAAAATACACCCGATTCGCTATTTTTCAGCCCTTAATTCCTTTAAACACGCAAACTAGGGCAAAATACCCCCGAAAATCTTTAGGGGCTCGTATCTCGGAAACGGCTGGGATTTGAGCGATTTCCTTGAAATTTCGCGTTCCCTTAGCATCCTCTGAAATGTCGGGGTCGTAGAACAACATATTTAAGTTTCAAGGGCCTAGGGCCAAGGGTTTCAAAATCGCCTAATTGAAATTTGACAGCTTTTAATTGAAACATTTCGATTCAAAACGCATCACTACACTAAATAAGAAAATGGACTGTAACTCTGAAACTATTAGGGTTAAGAGGGTGAAACAAATTCTATTGTACTAATTTTAACCCGTAGATTACGAATATTTTTCCTAAGGGCTAATTTAAAGGGCGAATTCAAAACGCAACATATTTAATTAAGAAAAATGTGTTATAACTCTGAAACTATAAGGGGTAGAAAGGCCGGACAAATTGTATTAGACTAATTACAACCCGTAGAATACGAATCCAAGGTCAGATTCATCCCAAGGGCTTAATAACAGGCCATGGGCTTAATATAATTGCAAAGGGCTTAAGAGTGCCCTTAGGAAAAATTTGAGCTCAGATTCATAATCTACAGGTCCAAATTAGTGTAATAAAATTTATTCGACCCTTCTAGCCCTATTAATAACAAAGTTAGCTAATCCACACCCCTACAAATTTGAAGGGTAAATATATCAAAAACTAAAGAGTTTTATGCAATTCTGCGCAGGCCAGTCGAATGAAAAAAAAATCAAATTAAGAATATTTGATTTTATCGGATGCCGTGAAAATGTGAAAAGGACACTGGTTCTCCCTGAAAAAAAAAATTAAAATAAAGGAAAAAAAATGTTGTTTAGACAATTTTTAATAAGTAACTTTAAATACAATGCTAAAATAAATTTTTGTATGATACATTTTACTTCACTAATACATAATTTAAATGTTTAACAAAACGTATTTCTTATATGTATAGAAAAATCATTGTTTTATAGTAATATACTTATTATTTACTAGGTATATTAATATTTATTTAACATTTTCATCTGTACACAAATATACTCTTAAGCTACAATTTAAAAATAGTGCAACATAAAAATGCAAGATGCAAATGAATCTCATAAAAGAAATCAATGTGATTTAAGTCATTGAAGTGAAATGATTAGACAAGCACTCGCTTTGGAACTCAAGTTCCATCTCTTAAAAATAGTAAAAACGAATATATTAAAAACAACAATAAAGTTTCATTTAAATAATACCTTGAAATAAAAAAATAGAAAATAGAGATTCAAAATGTTTAAAATTATTTAGGCGTAAAATATGAATTTATATTGCAGATTTATTTACACAAAATTAAAACGATTCAAAATTTTTCATTATTGATGTCAGTCTTCAACAAAAATATTAAAAATTGTCAATTGATCATGAATTATTTATAAATATTTTAAATCGATTAAAACGACATCAAGTAAAATATACATAAATATAAATCTTACTAATACAACCACTATTTACGTTTTACTTCATGTAAAACCTATAATCTCATATACAATCCTTACCGTCTGACATCTTTACAATAAATTTTGAATCATTTTACGACGACAGAGACACAACAGTAGGCCTATCCATATTACTATGTTGTACAGAATCGCCATTTCCCATAACAATTTTGTTATTGTTGTTATTATTATTCCCCAGACTGACAATATGCGGGGACCCCATGTCGAAGGTAGGAGAAGAGCCCCCCATTACAACAGGTGACCTCGCAGTGGGAGACAACCCCTCAACTTTGGGGCTAAGGGGAGCTGAGTGCAGGATCTCCTGGTAGGACAAAGAAGGAGAGTGGTGTTCCTGATATGGAGAAGACATCCTCTGATGCTGTGATTGGCTACTGGAGGCCACAGTGGACACTGAAGGGGTGTAGATGTAACCAGCGCTGCTCACGGTGGTGTGGTGGAGACCAGAGAGGGAGGTTACTGCGCGAAGTTCGTTGTAGCTTTCTGAAAAAAAAAATATTATTAGTAATATACTTATTTATTCACAATAGTGACTGTAAAATCGAGAAATACAATTACTAATGTAAAAGAATAAAAATGATGTTCTAACAATATTTATGCCGCCGTTACTCGCGTCTTCAAATTTTTCCTTTTTAAATTGGGAGGACTGGGTGTTAGTTATTGTGGCTCCATCAATGTCTCAGTAGAGGACGTAGAATTAGCCTGTTACTATCTGCTGTTGTAGCCTAAGAAATATTGGTCAGAATAGCCAATGTTATGTATATTCTAACAAGCGAGTGATATATATATTGATATTTTTTTTAATTTCGTGTGCGAAAATAAACAATAACGCCTTCTACTTTTGTGGAAAAAACTTAAAACTGTCTAATTTTGAAAGTAATAAATCAGAAGAAGATATTTCATTAGAACAGAGCCTACACTCGTATAACACGGATAGCGACCAGTCAAGTTCAGAATATGACGATTTCAAAATTTCCGAATTATTTGAAACAAGGACTGTCTGGAAACGAAGTTTCAGATGACAAAATTGAAAGTTTCAATATTAACTTTTCACCTTCCATCACCTAGGTAAGGAAGGTATTGTCTGTCAAAAAAAATGGTGGTGGATTTTCAATGAATAAGGACGTTTTAGAGTCCCTATGTATGTGTGCGTGTGTGTGTACGCATGTGTGTGTGTATGTGTGTGTGTGTTTGTGTGTGTGTATGTATGTGTATGTATGTATGTGTGTGTGTGTGACAATTTTTCGGATCCGATAACTTCAATACTATAATTCAAAAAAATTACTATTCTTTCGTATCCCTGTTCATTTCATTCATATGCAGACGTGATAAGATTTTGGTTATATTATAATCGGTCAACCGGAAGTACCCTCGATTGAAGATTTTAACAGTTTTTCTTGAAAAAACGCTATTAAATATTATTTCTCATATTTAATGTCATTGTAAATATTAAAGCATATATAATTCTCTATGCAATTTGATTGTATTTTATGCTTCATATTCAATGGATTTGGAGTTAAAGAATTATAAAGATATTAAATTTCATAAAGCAGCCAGCTATGGAAACGGTTAGATACTATATTAAGAAAATTCTGATTGATAGATGTCAGTGTCAAGTGCAATTGATATACGAGCCCAAATTCATATTTGGCTAGTTTACATTTTCAACAAATTATAAAATCTGCACAAATGGTTTAAAATTTCTACAAAATTCTTTCGGTTTCTTTAAATATAGACTTAAAACTTTTAAAAAACTATAAGATGACTGGTGATAATAGTTCGACCGGCATTTTAAAGTTCATCTTCTACCCCAGATTTAGTTTGTACTGCAACCCTTTATTTTTGGTATAATGTAAACCAACTTCGTAAAAATCCAGTGCGTACGGTAAAACCTACCTTGCAAGACATATAGGACAATACTCACAGGAAAATGTGTAGGGCGTAGGGATACAATGTCTAATAGAATTAAACCTGGTATTAACCTAATATTAAATGGCGGAATATTTGAACATATTCAGTTTTGGTAAGCTTAAATACTATATTTTAAACTAGGCGAAAGAAATTTGTGGAAATTTCTCACCATTTGCGTAGGTTTTATAATTTGTTTGTTGAAAATATGAGTTTGGGCTCGTAATAAGTGTGTATAATAATTTTACTAAAAATATAGAATCTTTTGCAAGAAACTCTCTGTTTGGAATTTGTAAAAATTACATAGAACTGACGGAAGGTAATGTGCTGGTCACATCAAATTTTTTAATCCACATTTACGTATTGTTTAAAAACTCATATAGGTATTAGATAAAATCTAACACGCGAATAATGCCGTTTCAACATTTCGCGCGAGTGACGGCGGGTTAACACGTACGTGTTAAATGAAAACAACTTATTTTTATCTGGTAAACAAAGCGATTTACTCGTAACTGTTACAAAATAATGTATATAGTAGATTTAAGGTCATGAATTTCAAATATGTAACTCATTTTAAATTGTATACATTACAGTGAAAGCACTATTAGCGGATATCTCTCTTATCCGGATAGCGGACATCTCTCTTATGCGGATGAGTTTGTAGAAACCAACAAATTTCCTATAATTTTGCTAATATATTACTCTCTTTTGAAGGATTGCGGACACAATTTTCTGACTAGGGGCCATCTTCTTTGGACGCACAAAATATTGGCGATAATCACAGTCCGCTCAAGAGAACATTACTGTATTTTGTTGGATTATTATTATAAACAACTACCAGCACATCGTACTATGAAAACTATTAAATACAACGTATTATTCAATAAATAATAATTGTTTCTTTAATATTGAAATATAAGAATAATATTTAATGAAAAATTCACACTTACATTATGAATTTGATTATTGTATGCAGTTTTCTATCTTATATGTTTTTCAATTTCGGATAAAAACTTTAAGGGCATTACAGTACTGACCAAAATAATTTTAAAAAAACTTAATAGACAGGGGTGAAAAATGTGTTTTTATGGAGTTATTCGTGCTATCTCGAAAACTATAAGAATTACGACTTTGATTAAATGAGACTTTTTTGTTTATCTTAATAAATAAGGTATGAGATATTATCGAAATGAGCGAAAAACGAGTTTTCCTGTGGTGACTATAGTTTGGTTCACGAAAGATAACTATTCAAGGAACAGAGAACTTCACTGCATTTCGTATGCATAGGCGTGCAACATGAAATATTTATGGATCCACATTTCAACTGAAAAAATATATAGAAATTTATTTGAAAATTATGTTTCTTTTTAAATAATGCCTTTCCCAAAGAATTCTGTCCTTCACCTATGTTTTTGCAAAACAGGAACATACTATTGACATAAACCATGGAATAATAATTTAACGTCAACATCACTGGGTAAATATTAATACAGCGGGTAGTGTAGTAGATAATTAGATATTTGTAACTCAACGGCATACGTTATTATTATTTGTAGTGTATTAGAAAGTAACGTCACCATTTAGGTATATCTGTCACATAACATAAATTACACAGACATACGTCAAATATTTTTTTCTCTTTCTAACAAGATATGCTGTTAAGCTATTGCTGTATAAAGTGCTACGTATACTTTCTTCCAACAAGTGACCTTGAATAGTCATTTTTCATGAACCAAACTATATTAAACTTTTCTGTAAAAGTTGACATTGGAATGTGCAAAACGGTTATGTTAATATTACCCAAGATACCTTAAAAAACATCAAAAATGAGACACCTGTACTTAATTGGTCGGTACTTTAAGTATACTAACTTGTAAATTTTATATTTACAAGGGAAAAATGCAGTTACGAATAATTTTTCCCTAGTTAAATGGAAAAGCAAATATGAATATATATTTATATTTATTACCTAATAATTCAGTAACTTTAGTCAATTTGAGGTTGTTAAATTGTAATTAGTTTTAATTAAATTAAGTTTAATATCTATTTCTTATAATGGAGGGCTAGGACTACAAATAAATTTCGGTGGATTTGGATAACCTGTGCTCTGAACCCTCCATAAAAGAATCCGTTACGAACCTAGAGGTGCAGGATGCTCGAGTTTAATCCTTTTAGCATCATTCCAAGTGGTGGAATCCACATTTGAGTTATTGGAACTGGTATTTTCACTCTTGCTGCCCTTTGGCTTGCGTTTCCTGGTCTGGATGCTGTCTTTCTTCATGGCTTGCGGTCGGTTGACTCCATGTAGTTTATAGTACAAACCGCAGGCGTTGCAGACTGGCTCTCCGCAGGAATTACGTCGCCATAACGATGTGGTGGTGGTACGACAGTTTGTGCACATCAATCCCAATCGACGAGATGCAGACTACAAGAAGATAATTAATGTAGACAAGAATTGGTGGAAGAATGGTCTGTAACTTTGCAGGTAATATTTAAAGAGTATTGTAGTCAAAAAAATCAATTTTGGTTTGTTGTATTGATTATTAAAAAGCCAAATTTGATAATAAATTGTTACATTAGAAACGAATGTTTTGACATATATTCCATCAGAAATTTCATTATAAAATAAGATATAGGTATCTGTTTAATACGATCACAAATTTGTTAACAAAATTATGACCGTTTCAAATTGTAAAAGGCCCATTCACAAATCAAAATTAGTGTTAGTTTTATGTTTTACGTTTTAGTTTTAGTTTTAGTGACCTTGTAGCATTGGTTTCTTATACAAGCATTCACAAATCAGTATTTAGTTTTGGTTTTAGCATAGAACATTGCACTTTGGTTTTATTTTTATGTTTTATACTTAAGAACGAACCAATAGGAAGGATCGTAGAAAGAAATAGCGATATATAGTTGTTCTTGTCTATAACTGTCAAGTTTTGTTTGGAATTATTATGAATAATAAGAAAATTTTAAGTGCAGATTTATTAATAAAATTGTATAATGATAAAAAGAAAAAAATAGAAGATGGTGGGTTACCGATTTTTTTAATTTGTGTCGTATTTGCCACTAGGTGTCACTACCTAGTAAAACCACGACTAAAACATATGATTTGTGAATGCTACTGCAAATTGCTATAAAACGTAAAACATAAAACTAACACTAATTTTGATTTATGAATGGGCCTTAACTCTTTAAAATTTAAGTACAAAGTTACAGAAATAATAGATAAATTAAATGTTAATATACAACATAGATTACATTTCAATAATAGACTGAATAAAATTATTAATAGGTATTGATTTAATTTTTAAACTGTGTGATAACTGTCAGTTAGAACAAAAAATGTCGCATTTAACTTTTGTTTTTAACTGACACTTAATAGGCAGTTTAACTAGTTATGAAAATACCGGGCCCAAAAGAATTACTAACAATTAAAAATTTTATGATCGGTTTCACAAACGAAACATATATTAACTTTTCTTTAAATTGACAATATCATATCGAAACGAAATGTCAATTGAGAATTCATATATTGCAATTTTTTTTAAACGTAGTATAAAATGTGTCAACGTACAATAGACATAAGAAAGATATAATTTTTTTTTAATGTAGTCTGCAAAAGCCTTGTCAATTTAAGTACATACCTGCTACAGAAAAAAATATAATTAAATTTGAAAAAGGACTCGTATAATACACGAATTTTATTTATAATTTATTTTAAAAAATATTATTTATTTATTGTTTATTATCTATTATCGAAATGTAATCTACCTAGTGAGGAATGAAATGAAAGCTTAGTTAGAAGTAGGTTATGAAGCATGCAGGTTGTGCAGGAGCATTGGGCTCCACCCGGTCGCAGGGGTGCCACCCGCACGCACACACACAAACAGTGCAGCCAACGTTACACTCACCCCCAGCGACACAGGGTATAGTGGAGCCGTCGCGCCTCCTTACACTACTTCAGCTGATTTTACATCATAAATGTCATGCTACTGTCAAGCATTTACAGCAAAGAGTCAAACTACAAGAGCACAGTGCGAACAAGATTTACAGTGGATATGTAATAAGGCTATGAAACTTTAGGTTTAGGACAAGAAAGGTGACATTTTGGGAATACTTACCACAGTGATACAGGACCAATCTTACCAAATTATAAACACCATATTGTTAAAGATTTTGAGTAATAATATAAAATAGGTACAGTTATTTACCAAATATTTTTGTTATAAATTGTACAACAAAACAACAACTAATACAGAAATATCTGCATTGAGCGATACACAATTTTATTAAGAAAATGAAAATTGAAAGTTTCGATGCCAAAAGTCTAAACAACTTATTTTGTAACAGGACATGAAATCTGTCAAAAGACCGGTTAATCAGTATTTAATCGGTTAATATAATCAAATTGAATACTGGTTTCATAAACAGTTAATCGTTTGTTAAATAAAAACCATTTTAAAATATACGTCCTCTTTTTCCGATAACCATTAACCGTTATTTTTTTCGATTTCTGGTTTCTTGAAATATATACATATATGAAATTTTTTGTTTTGTTGAAATTTTGAGGTCAAACCAATTGGTATCTTATGAAATGGTAAGAAGGTATGTGGTAAATTAATGAAATTTACAGAGAATTATATCTTGTTCATAGCCTTTTACATGGGGGTGGTGCGTTGCAAAGTCGATACAGAAACTAATTGGTGTTGGAACCTACCAAACGGCGGCTGGGCTTATCCTCAGTGACTTGTAAGGGGGCGCGATTGACCCCATTATACCCATAGTAGGATTTGTAGTAATCCCCGGCACCCCCGTGCCCCGGCTCCGCCGCCACTGGAACACGGCAAACAACAACGGCTTACACACTTGTCTCACACGACACATTCAATACATCGGGTAACGGGTATGGGGATGGAAACTGCAGCAGCGTCGCCTCGTCACTGGGGGTGCTAGTGACTCAAGGAAATTTTTCAGCGGATGGGGAGGTTAAAATTTCAAACAATCAAAATATATTTGTTACACTTTTGACCGCAGTTTTAAACGAGTAGTGTTTTAAATTAAGCATGTTTTACACAACACAATACATTGACCAAGAATCGAACATGAATATTATTCTGTATGAACACAATATATAATCTACTGGATTTCATATATGTAGCAAAAATTCTTCAAATACATTTATACGTATAAATAGGCGTATTCCGTAGCCAATTTGGTCAGTGAACAAGTCATTAAATTTTACTGTATGCATTTAATTTTTAAAAACTGTTCTATGAACAGTCGTGGAATAACTAAAAATGGAAATTTTTCATCTGAACTTAATTTTGGAGCCTGTTCCGCCAAAACTTTAAACTTTTCATTTACAAAATTATTTACGTTAAAATATTTTTTTACATAAAATGAAAAATGTTAACAACAGAATATACAATTATGATACACAAAATATAAATTTGTAGCGATAGCGGATTAATTTTTTTAAATATAATTGCGCAAAAATTATAAATGGAAAATGAAAAGTGCTGTTTTGGTAGAAATCATTTTCAGTGATGATAAAAAATTCATGATTTGAAGAAATTTAAACACATCAAAATCTATAAATATCGGTGCAATAGAAAATAGATAATTGTAGATTTTATCATCAATATTATTTGTAAAACTTTTAAATATAATTTTGTGACTCTGGGGCAGATGTAAGTTTTTCAAATACCTATTTAAGTAAAATCGAATATAAAAATTTGTCAGCGTACACTTTTAGCAAGTTAATAAAAGCGAGAATTGTTAAATTATTATAAAGTGATAAGTATCTGTATTGTTCGACGGTAATGTTATACAGGGTGAGTCTATAGAAAGACCCCCCTAATTTTTTTTATTATAAATAATAGAAAAAAATGGCTCTTATAAATTTTTATTATCTTAAATATACTATTTAATGGCAGATGTAGATATTTTTTATAAATTCGAGAAAAATAAGATACATGAGAAATAATTTTTATTCAAATATTCTAGACGGCTATGTGAAAATAAATAACAAATAAAAAAGTGAATAATATGTAAGTAATAATAAATAAGTAACAAGGAAATGTATACTTTATTGATATTAATTTAACTGTTTAACATTGTTACATTTTGTTTATTTTCACATAGCCACCTATAATATTTGAATAAATATTATTTTCCATATTCCTCAATTATCTTATATTTCTCGATTTTTTTCATATACATTAATAGAAACTAATACAGCGTTGAAAAGAGAAAAAATGACGGTTTATATTTAATAAAATAATTATAGGTTGCTATTTAAAAAATAAAAGTTGATAGTTGTATCTTGTTATCCCGACTTTATAAAAAATATCTATATCTATAACTTTTGTATGAGCCATATTTTCTATTACTTATAATAAAAAAATTATAGGAAGGGGGGAAGGCGTCTTCCGAAACTCACCCTTTATTGAAAGTGACATCTGCTTTTGCCAAACGATGCATAATTATTTATTCTTTAGATGTAAGTTATAGAACTGTCAAACTTCAAATTAGAAATTATTTACCAATTGTAAAATAACCAATGATTGCATTCAGTAAAAATCATATTGTTCAATGACCAGTACGTATCTTAGTTTTTAACTAAGTTCACTTACCAAGATTTTGTTGAAACCAAAGTAATTTATAAAGAAAATTCCATTAATACTAGACATTTTAAATTGTTATATTTTATAATACGATATCTTAATCCCAATATATTACGCAGTGTAAAACTTTGCTCCGAGCTAAAATTTACAAAACAATAAATTTGTGATTGCGAGAATATATTTTGTCAAAAATGATTGTTTTCTCCTTTCGCTGAAAAATTTCATTGTGGAGCAGGTAACCATGTAAGTGACATGCGACATACAACACCAGTACAACACAACAACAAGATGAAGTAAGTACCAATCTGCGTGGCTGCTTGACCAACGGACGGTTCATGCCGTTCATCTTGTGGTAGAGGCCGCACGCGTTGCAGAGGTAGTGACCTGTGCCGTCTCGGCGCCATAACGGGGTCGAAATTGCCCCGCAATTCACGCACTCCCGACCCTCGCTGAAGTATTCTGCTGCGTCGACTAACGGGATCATTTCTTAGTTTATAAGTTTTTTTAATGTGAAGAATATTACAAAATATTCAATAGAAAACTGGGATCAATATCGAAAGTTTCTTTGGTATTCTTTCAGTTTCTCTTTTCTTTTGCAAATAACCAATACCAACAGAGTAAATACGACAATCCGTGGAATACATGCTTTATAAATTGAATATAATAGGTAGCTTTCATCTTAAAAATGGAGAATTGCGCGAGATAAGGTTTATATTTCCGTATAAGTGATTAGCTAATTGCCGACACCGAGTTACAATGTAAAAGGATTACTTGGCAAACCACTAATGCGACAGCTGACAAGTTTGCATATTGGAAAATAAATACATTTTTCTTCTCCATTCTTAAGTTGGAATCCTATAGGAGCAAAATATCCTGAATTGCAGGGTCAAAATTTTTTTTTTGAATTTACATCTTTAGTTATAATAAATTTAGCCAACACTTCCATCACGTTCTGCTGAAAACTCTGTATATAAACACTTAACCCCACTGGAAAGTAATAAAAATCTTAATTTAAAAAAGTAGAATGCTATAATCTAAATCTACTTCTGACACAGCTTTAAATTAAATTTTTGGACGATCGAGTTTTTTTAAAGTTTACCGATAGGGTTTCCAAGGCAGTAAAGTTTATTTACAAATTACTGATCCGTAAGTACCTAAATAAAAACAATGAGCAATGCTTACTTTCAAAACGACAACAATATTTTTTTTAATTATGTCAAAATAATTTTCAAATCTATTTTTTTAATTTTGTGCGTCGATCGTGCAAAAAACGTAATAATCATTGCGATCAGCAAGTGCTCTTCTACCGGTTGAGGATATAACCATCCTTGCGACCGGTAGAAAGCACTTACTAACCTTAATGCTAGTGCACACGGAGAAACTTTTAGCTGTTTCCTGAAATTTGTTTCCTAAAGAAGAAGAAGTACGAAAATTTGCCCGAAAGTTAACGGCGCCGTTAAAACTCAAGAGGTTTTGTGTAAACTTTTTGACATGCACCTAACTTCTCATCTATTATGACATTGTAAAGAGGTTAGGATCACAAAAACTTTGATTTTCGGTGTCGATTACAATAATTCTTGTTTATAAAAATTGGTTTATATCAGTGTGTGTAGTTTATTCAGAAATCTTATGTAGTTTAGTTTACTTCATAAATTTAGAAATTTTTAATTATAAGCACATATAATTTAATTTATTTCTCCATTTACTTTTAGCTCCTACATATAATTTTGTGCACTTCTTGTTCTCTTTCGAAAAAAATAATTCTCCAAGAGCCTAGAGATTTAGAGAAAAATTACCAGTTTTGAAGAAACTTTTATTTTTCTCGTGTGAACACACCAAAACTTCTTCTTCGGGAAACAAATTTCAGGAAACTTTATTAAAAGTTTATCCGTCTACACTAGGCATAATACTAAAATAACTATTATTCGATTACCAAAGAGATTAATTCAAAAAATTTGGCACCAAAAAATCCAGAATTTCATATTCTAAAATTCAATTACTCGTATATTATAAAAGTTTAACGGACAAATAATACATATTTGAAAAAAACAGTTCTCCCATGTTAATGTTATATGGCTAACTCACGGATTCTCGTATTCAACCTGTATTGTTAACAATGATCTCTAGATATGTAATAATAAATTGTGTAACAAAAACAAACTTTCTAATTTTGTAGTTTGAATAAAAATTTGACGTAACACGAAAAGAAAAAAATCAGTCTCCAAATATAATAAATGTTTTTTTCTCCTTATTGTCAGAAGGAAAAATGATTTATAATTTACAATAAAGAAAATTTGTTGTCGCTTCATACGATTTTCATTTGATACAGTTTAGCTAGGTAATCTATTACGATTAAATCTATTTTTAATCCAAGGTTCGTAAATCGTTTTAAAGAACAAATTCAAATTCCCAGAAAATCGTAATTATTATTAAAGGATGAGTCACTGTTTACAATACTTTATTTTCTGAAATGTTATTAATTCGAAATTGAGTAAAATACTGAAGTGTTGTTTGTAGAATATCCAGATCTGACATTCAAATTACGTCAGAACCAGAAATGTGTCGATATTTGAGATTGGATAGACCTGGTAGATAAATCATAAGTCATCTGACAGCGTGATAACGGATGCAAATGTTTAAACAGGAGCAATATGTTTACTAATATGTACAGACAAATCAAAAACTTTTATATTTTATCAGTGTTAGTTCAAATACTATTTATATTAATCTTTCTATTTGGGCAAGAGAAGATAAAACTAGCTGAATCAATTAAAAGATAAAATAAAAAATTATGTGACATTTCACAAATTTGATCATGAAGAACGTTGATCATGATCAATAATATGATGAATAAAGATATAAAATATAAAACTATTAATTGAAGATTTCAAGCAATTACAGGCTGATACCAATAACATTTTAGCTTGGTCTTTAACCTCTAATTTGTTTTTCAATTAAAGTAAATGCAATATTATGAGCTACTTTGTAAAGAAGTCTGTTTACACCATTGATTATAAAATGGATAACCATGTTCTTTAAAGAGTTCTTGGAGTTATATTCAATGAAAAACTAAATTTTGTCACTCATATATTCCATATTGTCAAATCATCAGACAGAAGTCTGGGTTTTATAATCCGAAGTACTCAGTTTTTCACTAATATTTCAACTTTGAAGTAACTATATTTCTCGTTTGTGAGACCAAAGCTTGAAATATTATCTACAAGTTTGAAGTCCAATCCATAATAAATACCAATGTATACTTGAAGCCCTTCAAAGAAAATTTGTGACAACTTCATAGTCGGTATCCCAGTTTTGACACTGATTATAACATCTTACTTGAAGAAATTACTGTAGTGTATCTGAATAAGCGGAGAAACATTCAGGCGTCTCTATTCTTGTATCAGGTTTTACATTGCATCGAGAATGATCCAGTTATTCTTAAGGGAATATAATTCATTGGTCACGTGACATGTTTTCCGCCAATCAACACTCAGAATCTCCCTAGTTAAATGTCTATCACAGCGATGATAAAAAACAAAGAAATCATCACCGTATTTATGGTCGTTACTAAGGGATTTGTTTTTTTTTATTATTTACGACATTGACAGTTAATTTTGAGTATAAAAATAAGTAATAACAATCATTCAAACTCAGAAATATTAAATAAAACTCGTAAGTACCATGTTTTAATACAAAATGAATATGTATATCAAAAGTTAAGTTAACAGCACACACAATGTGTTACAAAAAATCATTTTATTCTCTCATTAAATATAAGCTCGTGATATGGTTAATAATCGAAGATATTGCTCGTGAAACCGAAGCAGCACATTTCACTCGAGAATATCATTGATGATAATCATATCACTTGTTATACTACGTATGAAAATACCAATATTTGTACCTAGGCATAATTCCCGTATTAAGAGAACCTTTCATAACAGAACAGCGCGTACTTACTATAAATTAAAATCACCACATTACATTGACATCTTTTTGGCGCGTTCGTGAAGTTTAAGAACGCAGTATATTGTTACTATGAGATGCTTCAAATATTTTGTTATTATATGTGTGCTATGAAAACCGATAGTATCATCTAAGTTAATTTTTTTGTTGTTACATTACTTGTGCTAATTAAGGTATTTTTTATTTGCTTTTTTGTATAATTTACCTGTAATTGGAATATAATATCCTGTAGATCAGATTGATAATAAATAAATAATAATAAAAAAAAAATCTTACAATCACTCAAATTCGACAAAAGAATAAAGAATCGTATGACGCTTGGCATTTATTTACTAAAAAAATCTTTTTAAATTTTCGTTTTAATTTTGATCCTACATTTCCTATTCAGTAATAATAATTACTGTGTCTTGTTGTAATTGTACTGTAAGAAATTGCATTTGAAGCAATATTCGAAGCGTGCCCATTTGGTAGCTCGTATAATGGCATTATCAGTAACCACACACGGCATACTTCCGGTGGTAGGTACACCCCCTGCCCCGCACGGGACGCCCATGTTCAGGGACATTGTTCTCCCGCCCTGCGCAGGAACTTAGCTTCCTGCCTCTCAGGAAACATTTCGCATATTTGTTTTAACGAGGCCTTATCACTAAACTGAAGGCACTGATAAAGAGAACAAGAACGAAAAAATGGGTATGATACACTTTAAATACCCATAGAAAAAAATATATTATTCATCAAGCAAATAAAGAATTTTCAATGCTGCTGTATAGAGAGACATTTTTTATAACGCGACCAAATTATCAAACTTTTGTTGACTTTATTATTTAGGTAAAATAGGGTCCTCCACTATTTTTTTATGATATTTCATCTAGACTAAAAGCGATTTGTAGTTTTAGAAAGTCTTTATTGTTATTCATTTTTTTATTATTCTGTGATGTAGATATAAATGATTTTGTTTTCTAACAGTGTACTTCGCTAATAATTGGAAATACATAAATTGATCTTTTTCAACACATAAAAATATATAAATATGTTAAAATAACTTTTGTAGTCAATAATTGAAAATATGCTTGGATAAATAGCAATTTAATAAAATAATAAAAACTACGTATATTTTTTGGTTTGAGTACCGCCGACAGCCAAAACGATACAATAATATTTTTATTAATAGATTGGCTATACTGAATCTTAAAAAACATTAACATTTTTTTGAGTTCTAACCTAACCTAATTTTTAGTATTAAATGTACAATTTGATTCTAGAAGACTAATCCACTAGTCTCTGAGATTCTTTGAAATGTTTAAGTTACATTTTGTACAGTATTATGAGAAATAGTTGTGGGAAAAATGTTGTATGCAACATGTGTAAAATAGTGTTTTTGTCACGTGCTAAAATTTACGCATTCGGCTGCGCACTCAACCAAAAAAGTATTATTTTACATACTTGTTGCATAAACAACTATTTGGCACGATCAGACATTTTGTAGCATTTTTATACAATTGATCGAATCAAATTTAAAAATATTGTCAAAATTGTTGCACTGAAGGCAACTATGATTTGTATTTATTTTCATGCTGTTGCTAAGGTGATGTACAAATTATTTTTTCACCTCTGGATAAGTGTCAATTAACTGCTAGATAAAATGAAAATATCATATCGACATTAAAGCGTAAATTGACAAAATTATACACACGTCAATTATATGATGTGATATTTTTATTTTATCTGGCAGATAAGTTAACTGGCACTTTATCAAGAGGTGAAAAATCCAGGCCTTACTGTCTTTATTATCTTAGCAACCTAATCTTGATCAGCAAATAAAACCTACTGCTTTGGAAATCCTAACGGTAATAGTTATGTATTAACGACATAATTAAAAGATTGTAGCAACCGGGAATATTTAAAACTCGACGCGTAGCGGAGACCTTTAATTTTCCCTTAGTTCTACAATCTTCATTATGCTCGTGGTACATACGACGTATTATTTTGTTTTGGTTCTTGAAATTCAAGGATTCAATAGGTATATTTGTATATTCGTTATCGTTGTGCTGGCGTTGTAAAGTTTAAGTATCCTGTGGTTTCTACGTAATTTGTGGGTGTTGCTGTGTTTGTTATAAACAATATTGGTTATTCCAAAGAAATATCGAATGAATTTGAGGCTGCATAAGGCAAGTTAATTCTTCAGTAGTCAAAAAAGCGTGTACGAGAAAGAATACGAAAAGTTTGCGAGAGGCATTATATCGAATTTATTCTGTTGTCTGACATTTATCCATAAATCACGATTATGATATGTTTGAATAGCTGTTGCCTGGCAACTTTATAGGCCCTTGGGCAATAAAAGCCAAATTGTGCCCGGTTTTAAGGCAAATAAACAAATTTATGATTCCAAAATCAAATAAGCATTTTAAAAAAACGATCGTGCAAAAAGGTATGTTTAGAAAAATTGCAAGCTAAAATATCGAAATATTCATTCCACAATATGGCTGCAAGCTGTACGTCGTTATATATAACGCCCAGTAGTTTTATAAAACAACCAGTATTGCATAATATTATTTTAAATTCCTCTTTAAATTCTATTTATATTTTTTCCGTTTCATTCCATGTTATTTATCTATGTTTAAAAGTATCTTTATATACCACACTGTAATTCACAGAAGTACTGATATTTTTTCGAAATCGTATTAACTTATAATGACTTGTACGCCTGAAGCATTTTGAAATCTATTTCTTATTTTTGGTCTTCTTGAAATGTTAGGCGTGTGGTTGTTGATACTAGTGACGTCACAATGTGTGCACAGCAGTACAGCACAGCGATGTTTACCTCCAATACGTCATAATATGTCAACACAATGCGTGCCTCAGTTTCGCTGATGTAGGTATTGTGAGACGGAGACCAAGTGTTCCAAAGTGGACAAGGTCAAAAGAAAGAATATCGAGTGGATCAGCAACCATTACTCATAATTGTTTTGTCAGGTGACTCAATTTATCAAAAAGAAAGACTTATTAATAGAATTGCATTTGTCATCAAAGAGAATCAGTAAATCAGTTCAATGATCCAATAAAGGTACGAGAAAAATTAAACAATTTAGGCCCGCTCATACCACCTTTAGTTAAAGTGATAGTTAGTGATAACTAGAGACCGGATTATATGCAACATAAAAAGCTTCAAATATGCATGAAAATATGCATGAAAAATTCTTAAAATATGCATGAAAAGTCTCAAAATATGCAACATTAAATAATAAAAAATAGTATTTTTTGTTTTTTTTATTTCAAAATTAGCATACATTCAGTAAGTAAATAGTTGAATTAACAATTATTTAAATGTTGTTATTTTTGTAAACGTAAACAATCAGGTACTGTTCCAAATGTTCAGTAGTAAGATTGTGTCTTCGATCACTCAAAATATTTTTATAAGTGGAAAAAGACCGTTCCACATCCACTGAGGTAACTGGGCAGTATTTGAATTTGGGTGCTATGTTAGCACTTACTGTTTCTGGCAAAATTTCACCCGTCCCATTTATAAAACTATCAATTTGACATACAGCTTTGAAGCCTGGGTTATTATTCAAAATGTTTTCAAACTTTTCTTTAAGTGCATGCGGAAATACCTCTGGCAATGCGGAGTTCATTTGGCGGATTTTATTCATTATCTGAATAGATTCATTCAACGCCAGACCTTGAGATTCAAGCTTTTTAATACTGGCTGGTATGTGGAAAAAATGAGTGCTAATCACAGCTATGTTTTTTTTTATACTTGGATCGTTAAATGCTTCTTTGGACTGGCAAACTGCCACAGATTCTGCACTATCGAACTCATTTAATACACCTCTGATGGAATCGAAATGTTTATTGTAAAACAGTACAGCGTCAATCCACGTTCCCCATCGAGTTATCACTGGTTCAGGAGGTAAAGGCACATTTGGTAGTTTTTCTTTATAGGTCTTATTGCGAGCAGGTGCCTTAAGAAACACTTTCTTTGTAGATGAAATTAGTTTATTTACATTCCCAAACGTGGATCGTACTTCTTCAGCGAGTCGGTGTACTCCATGAGCAAAGCACGTCACATGTATCAAATTGGGATAAAATACTTGGAGGGCTTTTCCTGCCTTGATCATATAGGGAGCAGCATCTGAGAGAAAAATAAATACTCTTTCATCCGCAGAAAATTCAGGGAATATTTTTTTAATACCCTCATTCACAAATCTGGCGATCGTAGAATGATTTGTCTTTTCAAGCTCTTTGCAGGCCACCAAATAGGAAGAAGAAGGTTGTAATTTTAATGCACCGACAATTAAATTTGCAATATAACGGCCACAACTGTCGGTAGTTTCGTCAGCTGAAATCCAAATGATGCTATCCTTGAGTTCATTTCGTATTTCTTCCAAAACATGTAGGTAAATTGTTGGTATATAATTTTTACGCAACGTTGATTCATCTGGTATATTTTGATTCAAGCAATATTTTTGTAAAAAATCTCTGAAGACAGGATTTGTAAGTTTGTGAAGAGGAATATTACTTGCAAGCAATGCTTCACATAAATCCATGCTAAAGTGATTTTTTTGTTTGACTTTGAAAATTAAATCACTGCTAATTGCCGCTGTTAGAAGCTGTTGTCGTGGGCCTTTCTTCTGCAAACCTGCGATGTGAATACTTGTCTTCACATGCTGGTCTAATTGAAATTTTTTTGAACACGAAATATTTTTGTCGCAAATTCGACAATATAAAACATCCCCGTCGTATGCAAATGTTCCAGGATAGTCAGCTATCCACGAAGAGACACTTTTTTTTTCGGGAGGCATGGTACACAATATTTGCACAAATAAATTGATAACGAAACGGATAGAATAAGCGTGTCAAGAACGTGCTTTATTTACAGGTTCCCAATAT
The DNA here is from genome assembly GCA_951394225.1 of Harpalus rufipes. Taxonomy (NCBI): domain Eukaryota; kingdom Metazoa; phylum Arthropoda; class Insecta; order Coleoptera; family Carabidae; genus Harpalus; species Harpalus rufipes. The sequence goes on along the minus strand of OX596286.1, from coordinate 22,530,215 downwards.
CTAATGGCGGATGACCTTGAGCTGCGCCGTAGCATACTACGTCTACTTCATCGTAGTGGGGGAACCTCGGTTTAGAGCATATTTCAGTTTTTCGTGGACTAACAAATCAGCGTTGTACATTCTGAGTAGTAAGTCATACCGAAAATATTGTAAAAATAGCGAAAATATGCATCATCACTGGATTTTAGATGAAATATACAATAACCGCTGAGAATAGGCTTAATATGCAAATGCATATGCAAACATGCAAATGCATATAATCCGGTCTCTAGTGATAACCAACGGTTATGTTGCACAATTGTTCTTACCACCTTTGGTCAGAGCTAACTGGAAGTTAAAACTGTTGTTTACATCCCTTCTAACCTTCAATTAAATTTTTAACTAATGGTTAATAAACTAACACTTTAACCACAAGTGGTAAGATCGGGCCTTCTAGATATTTTTTTAAAAAAGCAGTTCGTCACCAATATATAGCTCAACATCTTAAAAAATTACGGAATATTGTATATTGTTGTAAGGATCTCTGTCATTCATGCGGCATAGTTGGCATGTTGAGTAATCTTAATTCTTCTCTACTGTTTTTCTAGTTTCTGCAGAGGAAGATAAATTAGTCCTTGAAATACGGATATAGGCAAACTATTTTATGTTACCTGTTATTTTCAATTTTGAAGGGCCTCTAAAAGGCCTGTAGCCAGATAACTATTATTTTTAAGATTAAGGGGATTTTTTTGACAATCGTTGTTGGTTGGTAGGCCATTTTATGCATGAATTTGTTTTTCCGACAAAAATGTATAGGTTACTATAGACAAATGCAAAAAAAATGAAATTCTTCATTTCTGTAAATTACTTCTAATTCTAAATATAAAATAATAGTAAATTTAGATTTATACTTAATTAGGCTATTTTTTTTTACCTTCCGTCACCTTTAGGTGAGGAAGGTATTGTCTTTGGTCAAAAAGTTCAATGGTGAGTTTTTACTGAATAACCACGTTTTAAGATCTCTAGATTACTATTTTTACGATGATGTCTATATGTATATATGTGCGTGCGTGTATGTGTGGGTGTGAGAGGCGCGCGTATGCGCGTGTGAATGTGACTACCATTTCAGATCGCATAACTCCAATACAACAAATCCAAAAATTATAATTTTTTCGTGTTCCTTGAGTTTAAATCACAACGAAGAGGTGATTAGATTTAGGTTACAATTGGTATACCGGTACACTCATTTGCAACTTTTAACAGTTTTTCTTGAATAAACGTAGTTACATATAATTTTTTGACATTTTTTGTTTTTTTAAATATTAAAGAATATTTATTTTCTATACGATTTGATTTCATTTTATACTTCATATTCAATGGATAGAGTTAAAAAATATAAAAAAAATCTATTTCATGAATCAGCCAGCTATGCAACCATGGAAACTACTATATTCAGATTTCATATGTCTCATTGACAGATGTCAGTAGTGTCAAGTGCAATAATTTACATTGACTGTGTGTGTTATAATTTTACTCCGTCCGAATCTTTTGCAAGAAACCTTCTGTATGGAATTTGTACAAAATACATACAACTGACAGAAGGTAATGTGCCGGCCACACCAGATTTTTTTTCAAGGAGACATGATATTTTTTCTCATTTTTTGACCTGTATTTTGACCTCGCTTTTATTAAAAGTGCAGTATCGCACAATACTAATGTGAAGTACTAAACCAGTACATTTTTAACGACCATTTTTATCATAAAAGCAAGTTAATCATACGAACTATAATTTTATATGAGCGTCATAGTAGGCAGTGATACCATTGTTAAGAAATTTTTCTCTAAAGAATTCCGAATTAATGTACCTTTTTTATTTTATAGGGCAAATACACATTAATTTTTCAGATTGCTTAATTTATTTTGAATAATTCTAAATGTGTAAGATTATATAAAGAGTATAATAAAATTAAAATCAAAGACAAATAATATATTTTATTTTAAATCGTCACTAAGTCCACAAAAATCGTCATTAATAGTTTAAAAATCGGCACTAAAGTAATCCATTATTCTCCGATTTGATGCAAATGAAGTGTTGCCAACCTTATAATAATTATTGTGCCTATAAGATAATTTGGATAGGTGTACTATGTACAACAGTAAATTTGTACGTAAAATGACAAAAAATATGTGCAAGAAGAACGAACTAAATAATTCCCATGACGAAGTTTGAGATAACACGTAATTTTGACTATTCATTACGATAAGTTCAATGTCCGGAGGTTCGCAACACTGAACATAAGTCAGCAACTGACAGATTTGTCAACATAACCTGTAAAAATAAATATATGTTTCATTTTCACAAAATTTCGTTTTGAAATAAAATTTAATATGCACTTCGGCACTGAAATTCCTTTTCATCACTCATGATTTATTTCCTCGGCCCTACAACCTTGGCAACTAAATTCCACATTCGTGATAAAAAATAGAACTTCAGTATTCCTTGATACATAAATATTTCTTTATTCTTTTCCAGTTCAAAATAATTAAAAACAAAGAAGGTACAAATGTCATGGCAAACTGATAATGCATCAAATTTTCGTAATTTTGAAAATAATTACAGCAGAGACCCTTTAATCCGAAACATTAAATGTAAGGAGTAGTTCGGACCAACGATTTGTTCGGATTACTGAATTTTTATGGATGTTAAAAAATGGTCAATTTAGAAAGTTTTGCAACATCTATTACGGTACTTTAGAGAACAAATAACGCTAAAATTAAGAAACAGAAACAAAAAACATAATTATTATCTTTTATTTTTAGTTATAATTTTTTTCTTGTATAGGTATTTACAGTACCTCTTCATATTGATATGTAATATATAATTGGGATGTAAGCGTCCTGTTGAACAATAAACAATTAATTCTGAAAAAAAAACGTAAATTTTTATTTGATTCGGGCGTTTATTCAGGCTTTGACCGCCAGTCGCTGAATTATTATGTATTATTTATTTATTAATATACACTGTTCAACAGGCTGACACAGGGAAATACATAAATATTGCAATAACAGAACAATTAATTAAATAGTATCAAGTATGTGTAAATAGAATATAAAGAATATGAAAATGCGAGTAAAGAAATCATATGCAAAGTCGATTCAGATGTTATTAAATTAAGTTAAAATACAAATTTATTATGAAAAATGTCTACTGCGGGATTAATATTGTTACACAATGAACACAATGTAAATAGGGATTTTGTAAAATATATTAGTATGTGGAGTAGGAAGATAGAAAGGAGTAAGGTTTCTGGTTGTAAACGACAGTATTTTGAAGTATAGTTGATACAGTCGTCAATTAGCCCATTTACTAACTTATACAAATGAACTAAAGCTATTTTGTGTCTACGAACTCGCAGTGATTCAAAATTAAATATCTGCAGTAATACATTATATAGAAAACCATGATATGGATAATAATTCATTGTTTTGTAATATAAATACTTAAGAAACGTTATTATTATTATTATTTATCAAACAATGTTTGTACACACATCCATCAATTACAATCTCGTAGTGAAATGTTATCACATCTTGCCACTTCAAGGATAGAAACTAAATCAAAATTTGATAGGTTTTTTCCAAAAATCGAACGTGCTTCAAGTTGTTTTGAAGAAATTTTATTCCACAGTTCGGATTAAAGAGTTTTTGTTCGGATTACCCGTTTTCTATCCAAAGTTCGGATTAATGTATGTTCAAATTAAAATGAGTACGGATTAAAGGGTCTCTCTCTACTGTACTAATTAATTGAAAATGCAAGTATTTAATATCACTATCAATATACTAATTTAAATTGCTTTTAGAAACATATAAAACAATGATAGTGCTTCCGGCGAAACTGAAAGTAAAATTCAGGACCTTTTCACTTTTCACGCCAAAAAGTACCATTTAAATACCCCCCCCCCTCTCACTTTGTAATTTAAAATGTAAGTCTAAAATTAATAATAAAGAAAATAATCATTTGTCTCAATTTTAACCCTGTATTATATTAAGAATATACGAGTAAATAAAATTGTGTATGCGTGAAATTTTTAATAACACTACGATATTTACTTTCATCGCATTCATTCATGAGGTAACAAAATTCTCGGAACTAACAGAAACTAAACAAATGTCTCGACTTGCCTTGCATTTGTTAATAGCATCTGTGTGAATAAGCGTAGGCAGTCATCATGAGATCGTTCGAAGAACAATCAAGAAACAAAACAAGATCGCTTATCAAACGATGTTTTTATTTTGTTTTTATAAACAATTCTTCTAGGAACTGTAACGATTTTGAATTCCTTCACCACCTGAATTTAAATTTTGAAGTCGCAAGATTATAAATAAAATACAATGATTTGCAGTTCTGTTTTAGAGCAGTGTGTCATCAAAATGTGCACAGGAGAGCAGAATTAAAATGAAACAGAAAAGACTGCGTATCATGAGTCGTTCAGCAGACACTACGAATGCAAACCTTGCACAATATCCATGTGGAGGTTACATGTAAACAATACGATGTGAACGTGAACCTCAAAATTTATGTTTAGAACATGGAATGTTTTTTCTTTCAAAAAATAACTGTTTTCAGCAAATACAAGTGACGATGTCAATAATAATTATTGTTGTATTTCCATTTATTACTTGTAAATGTGTTGTTCGCGAGTAAAATGTATTGTAATTCTAAAATCAAGAAACATCAACAAAAATAAATTCTTCATTACTTGGGTCAGAGATCAGTTCTAAAGATAATTACATATAATTAAAAATATCAAGGTCAGTTTATAGTGAATTTTACAAAAAATAATTAAGTAGCTGTTTCAAAAATCACACCAATTCTACATGTAAGTGTAATGGATTAAAAGGTCTGCTGACAGTTGATAATGATTACTCGTGCTTTTTTTTCCTCTCGTAACACGAAATTTACATGTATTACTATCCTTGATATTAATATGATACCTAGTAATAATAATAAAGTTTCGGAATACGAATGAGGATGACATATTCTTGCACGCATAGGAATTTCAAGAATGAGTGTCATTCTTAAACTACTCGTATATCTGGTGATATTTTGTTATTTGGGATTGGTTTGAATTACATTAAATACGCAAAATATTTAGACAACGGACAAAATAAATTTAAAAAAACACGTATTAATCATTTTTTCAAAGTCTGGTCGCGAATCTGGAGACCCGGGTTCGTGCCCGACCGACGCCAAAAATTATATCGATTTTAATGGCACAAAATTGACTCCTGTAGTGCACTCTCCACGCCAGCCATGAGTGCCCGTGAGGTGACGCCTGGTAAGCGCCCGCGCGGTACAAATATTTCATCATTACCGAAATCTGTGGACACAGCAGATTGGCATACCCAGCAATGGGTAATATGCCGTGATGATATATTTATTTATCGTTATAAGTGAAAAAAAAATTTATGGAACACTCCCCATAGTCACCTGATTTCGCAATGTGAGATTTTTAGCTACGGATTTCTGCTGCAAAAGTGCTATTCATAATTATTTTAAAAGCATTCCAAATAAATGAATATGGCAGTGAATAGTGTTAATGTTTTGTTAAGAACGAACTTTAATAGATAAATTAAAAATAAAAGAATTAGGAATTGCCTGATTTAAAATTAACACAAATTAGTGGGAGATAAGCCCAGAGTAGAATATTTACTCCCTTTCCTTATTTTTCAATTTATATCTACGAAAGACCGAAGAACTGATTGTGATTAAATTCCATCTATTGCTCAGTTTAGGGAAAATAAAACACTCTTAATTTTTATAATACTGCGCCACTCCCATTCCAAAAAAACCCACCCGGTTTAAAAAAAACATAAAAGCCCAATTAAACCCAGATTAGTTATTTTTGTGTTTATACTTCATTTCACGTAAGAAAATAGCGTTGGTTTAAATAGGGATATGAATTCTGCCCTTTGTTTGGTCAGAATACCAACCTAGTTTACAAATATGAAAAAAATATCACCTGTCTGTTATCAGTTATCAAATAAAATCTACAGAACTAAATAATGTTTAACAGTTGAACCATGTTTTGTAATATTTTTTAATATGCAGGTTTTGTACATTTTTACAGATAAAAATATTTATTATTGACAAAATTTGGTTTCACGAATTTAAATTATTTAGTGAATGTATGTAAAACAGTTGGTTCTAGTGCCATCTACTACGTGTTCAATAAAAAACCTAACTCGGAGTAGGCTATGAACAGAGAAAAGTATGTCTGATCAAGATCAGTTTTGACAACTTGATTTTTGAAATGTAATTTTACGGAGAAAGGATAATAAAGAAGGATACAGTATATTGCCATTCACCGTTTTCTAATATGTTTCCATTTCTAAAATAAGATTCAAGAAGAAAAGCTTTGATTTCTTTAGATAACATTTTTGACAATATCTCGTGGCAAATTGACATTTAATTAAATATTTTTAAATTGACGTACGTTTCTTTGTCCATAGCCTGCTCCGAGTTAGATTTTTTAACACTGTATTTTCTTACATGAAACGAAGTATAGTTGCAAAATCAAAGTAATTTTCGCACTAGGCGTGAAGATAACGTGCAAAAAACACAATTTTGCAACGTATCATATACTAGTTTTTTTCTAATTCCGTTTAAATTTAACAAGCAAATAATGTATTCTTATGCATTAGAACTGTCGTTTTTTGCATTAGTGTGAAAAAGTTACAGGCTATCACTGATAAGCTGATTTTGTCACTTTTTCAAATTATATAGTTTGAAAAAGTGGTAGAAAAATGTACTAATGCGAAAAAGAATGTAATTTTGAATGTCAAATTTAATTTATAATATTATAATAAATACAAAAAATTATTGTAACATTCAGTTCATAATAAATATCTAATAAAGCCCCAAAAAAGTACAATAAAACCCAAAAAACCCACAGGGTCAGGTATTGTTAAAATAAAATTCTAAAAAGTGTGAACCATGAACTCACTAATGGGGTCCTCCACCATAACAAAAAATAATGTACACTTTATCCTTAAATTACTATTCAATAAATAACGATTAAGATTAAAAAAACCTTTTTTAAATGATTACTTTGCGAGATATTTGAATTTATTTTCAGTGCCACTGTGACATCACAACTATTGGTATCTTTCTCGCGTATCCTACTATAGTCACTCGTGCGAGGAAGATAGCTATAGGTATCGTTAAAAATCAAATGCAGTTAAACCAGAAACAATTATAACTTTTTATTACTACGAATTGCTTTAAAATTAAACGAACTTTCATGTAAAATAAAAAAAAAATTGAGTGGAGGACCCCATTCTAGCGTAGTATCTAATTATATTTTTTAGGTTCAACGAATTTTGTGCTTGTACGATTACATAAATATTGAAAGAACATCGCCTAGTTTTACTCTTGGTGTATGCAAATAGAGTGATTATACTCGCACATGTGTTTTTTACGGTGTAATGTTGTGTTATCATTGTGTGAGGCACGTCCAGTGCAAATGTGTCGCCCTCACGGCTACCAGAGAACGCGTAGAATTAATCAGAGTCACAAATGAGAAACTCAGGAACTTGGAATTTCCTCTAGCTATACTTTTCTAACACGCACAATGCAATTTATTTTCATATATTCGGTTTACAAAAACAAACTTTTTGGTTGCTTACGTATGGCAGAGACTTTTATAGAGGAAAAAACAAAATGTTATATTTTTTTCCTGGAAAATAATCACAATACAGGAAATAATAAATCCAGATTTTTGCGGTCAAAATGCAATGAATCAAATTTTAAATTTAATAAAATCAAAATAATCTATGTATGCATTAATATTGAAATACGAGAGTCAGAGAATTATTGATAAGACTCATGTTTATATTTTTTTAGAATTTTATTTTAAATATGTTCAAAGTAGTTCCCTTCAAAAATAATACACTATTTTTTCCTTCTACTTCTTAAAAGATTCCAACCAATCGTCTTTACGAATGCTTTCACAATATCTGAGAGAGTTAAAAGCTGTTAATCAACCGCGGGCTCACACGTGATCCTATGTCTGTGGCCAATCCATGTTTGGGGTGTATTTGTCACTTTGTAAGACAATAATTTGGCGGCAATTTGAAAGTAGATTTTAGATGTTTGTTAGACGCTTAAGCTTTAATCACTTCTCATTGTTTTGAGTTTGCCATTGCATCAGTGTCAGTGTAGTTTTGTTTTGAATACATCATGTCGTCTCTTTTAGGTCTGCAGCACGATTTAGTGTGGCCCGCATTTAATAAAAATAGGAAAAACATTATCAATACCAGCTAACTCATCACTAAAGAGAAATAGTTGCAGCTATCATATTAGTGGTTAAATAATTAGATGTTTGACCAAATATAAGAGGAAATTTTTAAGTTAATAATTTTTCCTATTTCGCGTTTACAAAGTGAATTTTGTATAACTGTTTTTATCAAAACCAGTGCTACAATGAAAATTTTTGTACAGATGTTTTTGGGGATTTTTCAAATTGTTAAGTTGATAACTTAGTTTAAATGTCAAATAAATATCTTTCATTTTGGTTGTCATTGCCTGGCATTACTCATAGAAAATCATGGCCGCGTTCAGCACGTCACAGAGCTGGCAGCGCTGAGTGCCGAAATTTGCCGAACGCAAGGAATGGACAAATGCGAATAGTCCAGCAACGGTATTCGGCACATTTCGGTCCTCACCGCTGCCAGTGCTGTGACGTGTTGAACGCGCCCATAGAAATTAGATATTTTATAGTAAAATATTTAAATCAGTAAAGCACTGTTTTAAATCAAAATTGAAGGTATTTATTTGTAGGTTTATAATATAATAAATATAAATATTAACTCTAACCTATAATTATAAATCATGATATTTAAAAAACGTTCTAACAAATTTATTTTCGATTAATTTCAAATGTCAGATAAATAACTGTTTAAAATGATAGACAATTTTTTTCCGTAGCCAATCCGATTAGCTTATGTTCAACAATTTTAGCACAACCCTCATAGTGAGATCTAAACCCCTCTAACCCAGTGGTAATGTCTTATTTTATTGTCGTCCGGCCAGCAATTTAAAAATTCACTAGGATTGTATTGACTACCTTAAAAAAGAAAATTTGGGCACAATGAATGAAATATAAATAGTGTCTCCACTTCTACCTGCTTTTACAAATACCTGTCTGATTTAAAAATAGAAACTCATATTGTGAATGACAGTAATTAGTCATGGAAAACCCCTATTTTACAATAAGTCAAGTACATACAAATTAACATTATTTTCCATGCTGTTCAGTGCAGGTAAACGATTGATAAGACCATCCTGTGCCCCCATGAAACTTCCTTTACCGCCCTGTGCCTTATGATAGCGACATCCGGTTTGGAAACCCCGCTATGAGTTAGTATTGTTGCTGGAGACTAAATACCACGTATACGAACTATGATAATAAACATGTGACACGAGACAATATTGTTCTTATCAATGAAGTAGAATAGTGACAATGAAAATCAGAAAGAAGACACTAATGCGGCAATTTCTACTCGAATTTTCATTACTCTCTTCCATAATTAATTGTTTCAAGAAATAAAATACATGTTGATAACTGTTTTAAAGCTGGCTTTACACCAGACAGAACAAGGTTAACACCACGTGTTAATAACGATGTTATTCAGAAATATTAAACATAGGTTTATCATTGTTAGTATCATTTTTAATTTTTAGTAATATTTATTACAAATGTTAGTATTAATAACATTTCTTAATTCTTAACATTTTGATCACAATTTATTTTTCTCTAAAATAACCAGTTGTTAAAAATTAACCACTGAGTTAAAGAATATGCCCGTTAATCAGTGATTGTACTACCAGCTGTTTTGTATTTTTTTTTCCCGGTGTAAAACCAGCTTTATGTTCAGTAGCAACGCTGATCCTTAAATTTTAAGCCAGGATTAAACAAAAACCTATAAATCAATTTTTTTATAGTAATATTAAATTACTCATTTGACATTTCGTTTCAATACCATATTAGGATTTATTTACATTAGCGGTACAATAACTGGACAATAACGGTACGATACTTCTGGCTCCAATGTATTTTAATGGATCCATTTACATCTCCGTGCTCAGTACGATGATGGCAAATTGATATTCACTGATTTACATTAGCGATACAACCACAATACAGTATATTTTTGTTTCTATTGACTATTTCATTCATAATTTTATAAATCAATCCAAATTGAGGATTCTACCTATTTACCAAGTTTTATTTCGACAAAACACCGTCACAAAAAATTTTTCGTATCTTTCGAGCCAATAGGAATATATATTTACACGTAAATGAGTTTTGATAAGCGAATATTTTTTGACGTTTTAAGAGTACCTTGAAATATATTGTTTATATATCTGTCAAAATGCGTATATTTTGAGTGTTTTCAGTTTTTATTAAAAATGTATCGATTCGGTCAGGAATCTGTTCAGAACATTGAAAGAACAATCTTAAGTATAATACCTAAAAACATAATATAAATTTATAGATTTTTGTCAAAAAACTAAATTATTACCTGATTTTTATTTTGGAAATAGTCATCCGAATATCATTCGTGGTTAAATTTTATCCTGGCAAATTTTTCGGATTGCTTTACTCGAGCCTGTTGCAAATTTATCTCGTGACATTGATCAAAAATCACTCGCTTGACAGTTCGCGATTTTTTTGTCTATGCCACTTGATAAATTGCTAGACAGCCAGCTCTCGTAAAAGTCTTAAATTTTTTTCGGCAAAAATTTACCACTTATGATATTATATATAAAAATAATATTGTATCATAATGGCACAATATCATAATGACAGCGTAGTATTTATATTTATTGGAGTGGAATATTGCATTTGAATAGTACGTGCACGTCACGTTTGTTCATGCCAAAATCAGCTGAGTACTGAGTGGAAGTACACATATGCTAGTACTGAATTGTTTTCGACTTTTTGATATGTCTTTTAGTTAAACCAAAATGTACTCAAAATGAGTTAGAAATGTGAAATTATTGTATACATTATTGATAATGTTCTCTGTTTATAACAAAAAACGTGAAACCCCACAGATTATCATAGTAAGTACATAAAAAATAGTATCGTTTTGTAAATTTTCTAAATTTTCTTCCTTTTCTTTTTCTTCGTCAAGAGTAAAGGTAATTATAGCCAAGTCTATGGTCTAATGTAAATGGCTTGTGTAATTGATTTACCGCCATTATACCGTTATTGTACCGTCATCGTACCGTCATTATACCGCTAATGTAAATCAAGCCTTATTATCAATAGTTTATATAAAAAATAGTTAATTTTTTTGTAAATGGATATTAAATTTCTCCATTTAAATTTTTTTGCAGAAAGCAAAACCTTAAAATCACCACATAATTTATAACAACCCAATAAAATTTAACATAGTTAAAAAAATTCTAAACAGATAACGCACCAAATTGAAATCCCAACCATAACAGCTCATCCACGAGGCAATATAATTTGTAGGCATATTTTCTAACTGATTTACGACAGAACATCAAAATAATATGAGACGAAATCTGGTTCGAATCTCCCTGGGCACGGGGCATAGATTTTAGAGCGAACCGTGTCGCTATGAAATTCGATCCTTCGGAGATGTCTCTCGGGATAAATCATTGACAGAAGATGTCAGTAAACTTACAAGTGACGTCTGGGGAGTCGAAAGAAATTTAGACGCCAGAATGTGTCACATAAAGCATACAGAACATAACGAATAATTTGATACATTTGTCATTATTATATTGGCGAGGCGGAGCAACATGAAAAATCTTTTAGAAAATAAAATAATTGGAAGTTCTAAACTGTCAAAATGAAACAGAAATAAATAAATAAAATAAAGATATCACGCATATTACCCACTGCTGCATGGGTGTGCCAATCTGCTTTGTATACAGATTTCGGTAGTGTGTGTGTGTGTGTGTGTGTGTGTATGTTGGACGGATGATTCCTCAAGAAATATAAGACTTAAGACCTATTTAATTACTTATTTCTCAATCTGACATTAATGGGAAGAGCTGACAAGGTTTTGGTAACAATTGGACAACCGGAAATCTTCTAAATATTATGTTTTGAAAATGTATGTTATTACAATTAATAAAATAAAGGTCATTAAATTCTCAATCCGATAAATTTAATTGTTTTATTATGTCTTCTATAGATTTAGATTTAAAAAATATAATATGCAGAATAATTATTTGTTGTTATAAATCGCAAAGTCTAAACTACGCCAAGGAAACCGGTTGACAAATTCAAATCATTCAAATGTTTGTAATTGACATAAATGTCAAAGTTAAAATCAACATTTTTAGTGAGATTACTGAAAGTTTTATTTTTGTAATACATTTACAGCGGTAATAATAAACAAGGGTTAAGTTCAGATAGCTTCTTTTTAACACAGGAATAGCTATTCCTAGTTTATCACGAGCTTAACCCACAAATGTTAATGTTTCTTATTGTTTTATTAATTAAATTTTTAAAATTATAGATAAAATATGTAAGGGAGAGTGGGGCAAGACAACGAACGAAACAAGAAAACGAATTATATCCATAACAAAAACCACTAACCCCGCCAATGAATTGGAATAGTATCTAATATTTAGAAACTTCCCCATAGAATGAAAATAGATATTATTAGATTTTTTTGTGCATACCTTACAAGAAATGTTAAATACAATATCTACTTATATAACATAAAATGAAAATAGCGAGAGGTATTGTGCTGGCCACAACAGATGTTTATTTAAAGTTATGTAACAAAAAGTATTTTGCACGAAACAATGACGATAGCTACAACTACTTCTTTTATTAACATTTTTATCCGTTTTATTCAAATACATGCTAAACACTTGTACTTGTATTTGTTTAGCTATACAATTCTTTATTTTAAAATTATTACTAATATAGGAAGAACCCATTTCCACTTTAATTTATACCGTTAACCTTCCATATTAAAAATTAATACCCTCGATAAATATGTTTATAAATGACTTCTACCAACTATAAATAGTTTCAAGTTCAGTATAATATATTCTTAGAACCATTTGTCGGCTAAAAGTCTGGGGTAAAAAACAGAACACAAATTTATTAGACGTGTCAAAACGGGCATATTCTAAAGCCCTTGTGTGCCGCAAAGTCAAGAGTCCTTTGCCTTTTACCATACACCGACTAAAAGTCAAAGGTTGCACTCGTATATAGAAAAAAGAGAGTAACGAAACAAAAAAAAAAATGGAACTTGATAACTTAAATTATTTCTCGCTCTTATTAGGCTTAATAAACAAAAGTCGAAACAAAAAAACGATATCTAATCATATTATTGAAGACCAAATCCAGAGATGATGTGATTCATCTCAATAAAATGCCGAAAAAATGCAACGAGATTGTATATTGTTTTTTAAAACATGCGCAATCAACTAAGGGTAATGACTTTGTAATATTCGTAGGTCAGGGTTGCTATCAAAAATTAATGTTTTTTTTTTTTGCTATTGATAATATTATTTGCGACATCAATTAATACATTTTCGATAATTTTAATCACCAATGTACATAGTATATAATAGTGATAATTAAATTCTTGATACGTGTTTTTTATTATTTCAAGAAAAATATTTTTGACCACCATAAAATTAATTAGGTATTAGATATTCTTCTATGAAATATGGAACAGAAATTTAACTTATTTGTACACAGATTTCGGTAATAACGATGCCATATTAGTACCGTGCGGGCGTAAAGCCAGGCGTCACCTTACGGGCAATCATTGGTGGCGTGGAAAGTGTACCATTGGGGTAGTTTATGTGTCATTTAAAATTCTAAATATTTGCAGTTTTCTATTTATTTTACTTCTAAATGTGAACTTAGGGTGTGTTAACAAAAAATCTGCACAAATTTTATAACTTTATTATTTAACTTTACAAAAGGCAACAAATCAAAATAACTTTACCCTCATATAAACTACTGTTAAATTTTGTCCATTTTGAAGTGGCGAAGTTTATTTTTAATTCTTTGTATGAAATTTAGTAATTCGATTATATTGTCGGACCATGAATGCTTTGTTTATGAAAATTTTATTTTATTTTATTTCTTGCATAATCACGATCATCCAACGTGAAACAATTCGGCATCGATAATTACAAAATCCTTATTCTAAGGCTTCAAACACCATTCACGCAAAAGTTTTTCTGTTTTATTAACAATTTCATTTTGCTATAATTTGGTACAAACTTTCTGTTTCGTATTATTATATTTCTTTATTATAATATACATGTTTACATATTTTGAATTCTGCCTAATTTTCTTAAAGATTGCTTATCTTTCCCAATAAATTCTGGCTGAAACCTTTTTTTCTTGTTTTCATCCAGCTTTTCTACAATTACCTTTGGCTCTTTATAGTGATTTTCCGCTGTCAACTGTTATATCATACATAGTCTGCCATGGCATTCCCATTAGAACAAAATGATTTATGGTGAACGATGTTTCCTATAATGTATGTTTTAAAAAAAATCGCCAATGACTCACCTTTGATCATTTTCTTCCATGAGATTTATTTTAGATTTTGTAAACAATTCAATGGAAAATGGTATTATTTTTTTGTATTAGACTAATGTAAACTTAAAACCAAATTAAAGTTGCTCCAAATATTATTACGTTTTAAATAATATTAAGAAATTAAAGAGGGAATAAATTGTTGCTGGATTGCAACCATAAAATTTATTAAATAAAAAAAAAATATGACTATAATCCATCAGCAACAATTTATTCCCTCATCAATACATTCAGTCAAGCAGCCTGTTCTCTTAAGAAATTAAACTTTGTGCAGATATTTTGTTAATACACCCTTAATACAGGACTTTCGAGTTATGATAATACAATTTAGGTAGTGTTTGGCTGCCGGTGCCGGTTTCCGTATCTGCGTTCATTATTATATCAATGAATTTATTATATCAAGGCAATTGGCAATTTTATATGGACATAACTGAAGAGATTTTTTTTATTTACCAATGATGTGTAATTTATTTGTGTCCATTTGTTTGAAACAGGATAAATACAACAATTATTAAATTTATAGGTTAAAAATAGTTTTGCAATTAAACAAATTATACTCAGTACTTGATTGTTATATCTCTTCCCATCGGTATACAAAATACTGGGTACTCGATCAAATACTATACCCGGATGCCTGACCTATAGGCTCTATAGGCAGAAAGTCGTTTTTTTTCATTAAAGTTCTAGGATGCTAAAATATTTGCTCAGTATTTGAAATTTACCTTTTTGAAATAACTTATGTAAATGAATGCATTAACTAAATAATCGCCACTGTTTATAATATAACAAAATTATTACTACCATATTCTCATATTTTATAATTATATAATTATGACAAAAAATGTAGCATTCTCATTTGAAGTTCTTTCTTATTCCTAACCACTTCGGTTTTTCAAGTATTGGTGGCATGAGTTATAGGGCCCTGTCATCATGCAGTCAGACATCGTCTGCTGGTGTTATAGCAGACGCAGCGTGTAACTGTTGTAGTTGTAATGTATCCGGGGTCCCAGGGGTGTTCCGCCCCTGACCACGGCGCCTGCACTACATCACACAGGGCCATAACACCAGCATGGCATGCCACACTCAACCACCCGTAGGAATTTTTTGCACGATTTTAAACGGGTCTGGTTTTGTGTACTAAAAGGTTTCGTTGTTTTTTCAAAGAATTTTTACACTAACTCAGAAAATGATGCAGATGAGATGATGAATATATTAGTCTGTATGAATGATGACTATAGTACATTCTAAGGTTTAGTTAGGTTTATTGAACGATAAAAAAATTTAAATAACAAGATGAGAAACGCTTTAAAAATTCTTTCCTTTAGGTTACAATGGGGCGTTATTGTGCGCGCGCCATTTTTTTTCTTTAAATCTTCGACGATCAATATCTTTGTCGATAACCATCTTAATCGTAACAGGTCAATCGAAAACCAACAGTTGTTGAACTGTTTCGACAAACTTCGTTTGTACGAGAACTGTACAGAACCAATATTAATAAACCATAGGAGGGGTTACGCTGTTATTTCGCAGAAAATCAGTCCTATATATCTACACTGTGTACTTTTGTCATTCCTTTATTTTCAGCATTCATTTCCTTGAAAATGGACTCGAATTTTTAAAAAAGGCATAAAAGTAGTAAGAATTTGGAAAGAATATATGTGTGAAGTGTGATGTAGATGTTAAAAGTATTAACAATTCCAAGACAAATGACTTTTTTAAAATTTGGTAATCCCTGTCTTACAGTTTCAAGCACGGTGTATAAATATAGAAGGTGGAACAACTCATCAAAAATATGGGCCCGTACTACGATCACGGTTTTAACTAAAACGCTGTTTTAAGAAGTGTCAGATATAATTATTTAATAACAATAATAAATAATATCGAATTTATCAAAATATGTTTTAAAAGCAGAACATAGTTTGTATTCAAACAAATATTTTTAAAAAAATCGATCTTCAAACTTACGTGCAAAATTAAATGTTGAAATTTGAATTTGACATTTTTTAAAACAGCGTTTTAGTTAAAACCGTGATCGTAGTACAGGCCATCGTGTTTACGAAGTAGGCATCCGCTAGATGTCTCAGCGTGTAAGGTTAGAAATGTTCCAGACACATAAGTGTCATCTGTCAATTTGCATTGAAATTGACATGCATTAATTAATTTTATGTACATATTATAAAATGTATAAATATTGAAAATACTGTTTCGTTGAAGGTTGATTAAGAAGAACATTTAATGAAGAAAATTCCGATTTTCCATCCTTCGCAAAACATTGTACATGCCTGACAGAAAGTTGTACCTTCTTCAACTATAATAAAATCCTTTGTACTAAAGATGGTATTTGCCAAAAGCATTTTAAAAATAAAGATATTTTACAAGAATGGGAAACTGGGGATATACTTTTTTTAAATAATTAAATATATCATCATGGCTTATTATCTATTTCTGGGTGTACCAATTTGCATCCACTCTACTACACCACACTAATTATAGTTGAGAACGTTTACTAAGCGGGCTCTCAAAGCTACCGTAGGGAAAGTACAACAGGGGTCACTTTGTGCTCTTTGAAAATTATTTCAAATTTGGCGTCGGTCGAAATCGAATCCTGGCTGTCCGAAACACAACCAATCACGTAACGCAACCAGCTACGCGAATCCATTTAAAATTAATATTATGTTGTTAAATATGTTTTATATCAAATGTAAATAAATTATTATCATTGTTGATTATTTTGCTAATTTTATTTCTCTGAATTGTGCCGCTGTAACACATTAGGCAACTTAAGCATTGCCTAGGGGCTGCAAAAATTGAATGGATACAGATATATTTATTTCATCAGTTGTAATTTTGATATAATTATACAATGACATTTAACTTGTCATTTGTCACATTAGTTCCAGAATGTTACGTGATAGAAATCATTGTAGAGGCGCTGTAAGGTTAGAATCTCGGCCTACTAATCGCCGACATCAATATGTTCTAATTTGTTAAGTTCGTATTCATAAGAAAAGAATCTGATTTTTATGTAGTGTTTTAAGAAATAATTAAGTATAAAAAGTAATGTAAATCACACAATAAGATTTGTCATTCACATGTATGTAAAATATGCATAAATGTATATGATTCAAGAAAAAATTCTTAGAAAATTCTAACAGGCCACATAAAATCAAATGAATATTTGAACTACATACATATGAATTAAATTCAATGATTCATAATAAACATTTGTGAAATGTAACAAGTGTATTAAGAAATTAAAATATTTATTACACATATTTCTTCTATAAATTATACTATGTTTGAATAAAATAGAATGATTCATGATACAAATTTGTATTCGAACCGATCAAATTTATAAAAAATAAAAGTATCTCCAAATGTATTCCATGAATAAAGATCAATATTGTTGAAAGTATAAAAAGTAAAACAACGTTCAGGTTGCACAGAGAGCATGTGCTGTTTATGTAAACTTAACCCCAGTGTTATAAGTTACAAGCTGTAAAGGTAAACAATTGCGTGTATATTTTTCTCGACATAATCATTTCTGCTCAATGTTAGCAATAATTTTCAATGGCAGAAAAATATGAACTAGCGATCGTGCAAAATAATGTAAATATACAGGTAAAATAATTAGTGCATTGTTAGTAAATTAATAACAATGGAATTACGAGAAATTTTTAAATTCTTAAAGCGATTTTTTATTATTATAATTCTTGGAATAGAATTCTAAACATTTCAAGAAGGAATAATTCAATTAAAAAAGAACATAAATTTCGTTCAAAAAGAATAAATATGGTTAATAATTATTATTGCTTTTACAATTTTGTTAATACGATAAAATAAAATTAGTCAATAAATCAACAAAACTTGATGTTAATTATTTTTGTATCAATATTTTGAAACAGAAATAGGTTTTTATCTTAAAAGCACGCAGTAATAAATTTTTGGGAATTAAGATAATTTTTAAGAAAAAAAAGTTTAAGCCATGAGCCCGTAGGGCGAGTGGATTAAATTCTTTGAGTGAATAAACATTCTCAACATACGTGGTTTATATAGTATTTTATTCAATTTTAACTAAATAATAAGAAAAACCATTATAATATTTAATTTTGACAAAATAAAAAACTAATTATTTAGTAGGTTGTGTATGACAATCGTCGTTGATAGACGTCAAGTCATTTATTTATAAATTATAAACAAACTTTATTTTCTGTCGTTTGTGTCGTGAAAAATAATGAAAATGGCTGTCTAATAAAGACTGTATTGAGTTTTATTTTCCAGCATGATGTTATTTTAAATGCATTATTTGTTGTAGAGTGAGTTGAAATTCTTTGAGAGTGAATTAATTTTTTTTTAATTCACTAGCAAATAAACAGTTGCATATACTTGTTACAATAAGTTAATAATGACAGTTTAAAACGTCAAGATTAAATAAAATAATAATCGACGATTATCATAATAGAAGGCATAACTTTTCTTATATATTCTTACTCTATTTTGTCTACATATAAAAAACCAAGTTTTCCATGGTGATCAAATTCACAATGGTTTTTTTAATCGAAGGATCGGCATGAATCAATTAAACATCCCTGGTCAAAAAGTCTCTTATAGTCACAAATATTGACTGTCGGGTTCAGCAATAAAATTATAAAAATCGTAATTATGATAAAGCGGCACATAATTGTCACTGTCACTGCTTGCTTTTACATTGAATGTCAATGTGTCATTATTTGTGCCTCTCTGTCGAAATGAAGACATACATTGAATGGATTTCCTGCCTACTCTGTATAGTAAAATAATTTTACTGTTCCTTAAACATAAATGCTATTTTTACTTGAAATAATTTCGTATAAGAATAGTTTTATTGCTCGACCCGACAGAGTCAATTTTTCTGACTATAGCTCGTTTACCCAGGGTTGAATTCTATTAAAACTGTTATCTTTTTGATATTATCTAGCATTAAATATACCTACAAATATTGTCTATAAATTTATTTTATGAATTATTTTTATTTAATTATTAATATACTCATATGTAAAATAAATATATTATCACGGCACATTACCCATTGCTGGGTGTGCCAATCTGCTTTATACGCAGATATCGGTAATGACGGGTATTCATTGCTGGCGTGAAAAATGCACCACAGGGGTTACTTTTGTGCTATTTCACATTCGATGTAATTTTGGTGTGGATAGGAATCGAACCCGGGTTCCTAGATTCGCGACCAGGTACTCATGCACACTATTTCCTGCGACTAATATCAAATAGTCAAATATAGCACCTAACGGCGAAAGGGAACGTATAGCACTGTGAGAACCTTGTGAAACCAGTGACCATGTTTATGTATTTCTTTATTGCGCCTCCGGGTAATATTTTGGTTTTCTTTGTAAACGGAGTTTTATAAAAGTCAAGCAAAATTGTACCATAACGTCAAGTTAACGAAGATTTGACTATATGGCCGTGTTTTATAAAATGTCTAGGCATTTTATAAAAAGGCGGATTTTACAATTTGGCTACGGTATAAACTATGTTGCACTACACTTTACACCCAAATTCGGATATTATGCGAAAAATTTGATTTGTTTTGGTTTGTTTAAAAAAATACTTAATAAATGCCAGGTTTTGTAAATTTAGATAAATTCAAAACTACTTCTGAGCAAATTTTTCGGATAATACCCGAATTCGGGTATACAGAGTGTAACAGATAAACGAGCTACCTCAAATAATTTCTATATTATTAAAGATATAATATAATATAATATGCTATAAGATAATTTTAGGGGGACATCCGAGTAGAAAGGAAATTATTTTTTAATCAGAATGGTATATATTTTGAGGCTCATTATTTGATAGAGTATTTCTTTCTGAATTCAATGTAATCATTTTATCTCCTTGAATAACAAAAATATTGAGAAAAATTCAATTAAAATTTAAATAAAATTGATTTTATAGTTATTTTTCAGTAGACTATATATGAGAAAATCTGTTGTGGCTAACACAATACCTCTTGCCACTTCCGTTTTTGGTTACAGAAGAATAGGGCGCGAGCAGCCATATGACATTGTTGGTCTTGACAAACAGATATGGGGAATCGTGTCAGACTGAAAATTAGTAATTATGTACATAGATGTCAAATATCAGAATTTTTCATTAAAAATTCCAAAATTTTCTAAATTCACGTAGTTAATTGGTCACGACGAGTGTGTGTTTTACTTGTCGAGGAAAATAAACCTCATGAAATTGGAAAATCACTAAAGTTAGATGGAAAAATTATATTTGACATCTATGTACAAAATTACTAGCTATCATTAGCTATTAAAATTTGAAATATTTGGTGTCGGTCGGGTTCGAACTCGGTTCCCCAGATTCGCGACTGGACACTCAGGCCCGCTTTGTGTTGGTCTTCTATAATATTTATTGTATCTTTAATAATATAGAAATTATTTGGGGTAGCTCGTTTAGGTGTTACAACCTGTTGAGTGCAAATTTTGATTCGGTACAAATATATAGTCATTGTCAAAATTTATTAAATTAGAAACACCCAGTAACGGATAATAAGCTTCAAAGATATATTTTTATATCTACCTTTACAAAACCTGATTTTTCTTTTGTTTTATACGTCATCCCAATTCCATTACTTCTTAATTTTTTCTTGTAAGTCGTTTCCTAACAAAATATTGACTCCTGCACCATTGCATTACTCAGTTTCCGCTACAAGTACAAGCTACAATACAAGTCCCATTTCCTCAGGTATGGCATTAGGCACGAGCCACGGCTAATACTATGTCAAACATGACTATACACTCACGACGTCACGCTGAACTTACGTAAAGCCTAGACGTGGAGCCAGCTACTGCTCACAGGTAAAGTATGTCCGGAATTCTACGCAAGGGTGGCAATACTAAATCAACCAGGGTACGAGATAGTGAAAGTGGGTGACAAAGATATTTATACAAGACGAAGTTGAACAAAAAACTATTTAATAGATCAATACTACTTTTAATGTGAAGATATATTGTTTATATAAAATATAACCTTATATGCATCTGTACCGTTTACGTTTGCGTGATTTGAAAATTTAATGTAATTTTCAAATTTCACGTTGGTTGGAGGTTCGTTTCTAATTAAACATTCTTAACAAAGTTACTAACTCTTAGCATAGCAGCATTGCTACCAATAATAATTGCAAACACTAAATAAAACATGAAAATAACAAGGCTTTAATTTGTTTTTATTGGTTACAATTTTTAACAATGTCGCTAAGATTTAAACAACTTTCTTATAGAATTGGGGTTATTATTGTATCTTGCATTATTTTTGTAGGTACAGTAGAGTGTCAGTACAGTGAATCAATGCAGGGCCATGTCACAATATCGATTTCGTTCAATTTTTCGAGTTCTTATGAAATTTACTACAATATAATTTTAAACATATTTATTGGTTTTAATTACTAATACAAGTTAAATATCAAAATATTAATTTTTAGATCATATGTCCTGAAGAACTAGAATTTTAGAAAACTATTTCATATGCGATTTCTTCAGACCTGATATTTTTAAAAATCGAATACCATGGCGAATTTTAAATATCTGTATTGCTAGTATGACAAAGTTTTATCGTATAATTTTGGGTCAAATTTATTTTAGGATATACAGCCAAGTTTAAAGTGCAATCGATATTTTTCATAATTTGTTTGTTTTCTACCTCCCGCTACCCTTGGCAAGGGAGGTATAGGGATCATGCTAAAAATTGCATATCGAGATTTTGATAAATGACCACGGTTCAAAGTCCATAGAATCCGATTTTAACATTTTTACAATGTAGTCAGTGGGTGTGTATGTGTGTGTGTGTGTGTGTGTGTGTGTGCGTGTGTGCGCGTGTGTGCGCGTGTGTGTGTGTGCGCGTGTGTGTGTGTGCGTGTGTGCGCGTATGTGTGTGTGAGTGTGGACCTTCTAGACACTCTAACTCAAGTACTATCAATCGTAAAATTTTGAAACCTTATATTTTGACCTTATTGTAATACGGAATGAAGCCATTAGATTTTGGTATAAATCGGATAACCGGAAATCGCACTTTACTAGAAGCTCAAAACAGTTTTTCTTCCAAAAATACCTTTAATGTCATTTTTTCACGATTATGTTATTATAAAAATTAAAGATTATTGAATTTTCTACTGGCATGCATTAATAATTTTTCTACATATTTTATACATAAATTAATAAAATAATCAATTTTATAAATCCCGGAGTCTGTGTTTTAAAGATCGACACAATTTCTTAGTTGCATAGTTCATATTTCAAACGTATGTAACTGGCAGATAAATGTAACTGTCAAAAAATAATCATTTCAAATTAATAATAGTAACGTTTTAAAAAGAAAATTGTAAATAAAACAACCAGACACTCAGGCACGCAGCCACGAGAGCCCATAAGTATATGGATTAAAATTAATAAAAAGTAAATAGTAGGAGGTAATGTGTTGGTCACATCAGATTTTTATTATCGATTTAGCTACCCCATATTTTCGCCATAAAAATGTAGCTCCTTTATCTGCTTTTAATGTTCCAATATTTCTACTTTTTCTATTTCAAATGTTTTCTTTGAGGTGCCATTATGAATTACAGTAATTTGTATTATATAACACACACATACAACAAAACTTTATAAATATTATACTACACAGGGAAAGTCATTAAGGATGTATTCAGATCATTTGAGCTGCGCGTTGCTCAAGAGACCATCAGCGAAGATGACGCACTGCGCAGAACTGCTCAATATAGATTGAGACATTAATTGTTCACTATATGGAGTTCAGTATGTAGTCAATGTATTTATTTTTGTGTTCATTACATTGAATAGTTCACTAATTAGTGTGTTCATTATTTCGCGACTCTACTGTACTCGTACATGTAATATGAATGTATTTTTTTTCAACCTTAGACTTCAGAGATTTGTTTCATGAAATAAATTTAAACGTTACAATTAAAATTTAAAATACTATTGGTTGTTTCACTTTCCTTGAAAAGCGTATCCATATTCATACGCGTTTCCTTGCTTTTTCCGCAAGAGGTGCAACATGATAACGACACAGTTGTCACTATTCATTTTCAAAATAATATTTACAAAATTTAATAAAAAATGTACCTATATAACATTTATTAGGAGGTATATATTTTCATTTTATAATATTCCGGTATAAATATTCTAATTTAAATTATCGTTTGACGTTTGACATATGGTTTAAAATAAAATTCATTATTTTCTAAAGTATTTTGTTTGTAATAAATTAGACAAAATTTGTGTCGTTGACACCTAGCGCACCTAGTGGATTTTCAATGAAATGTAAACCAATCAGAACCTCAAAAACAAAGAATTCAATGATAAGTATTCTAAATTGTTGTGGCAATGTAGACAAAATTTGATCTGATATTTTATATTATTACATAATAGTTAATATCAATAATTCGTTTAATGTACTCTCTTTTATTGGCACTTTGTTAAAATTGACTATTAGTACCGTGATAATGTAATAACACGTATTTAATTAGCTCTTTTATTGCAAAAGTGCGATCTGAATACGGACCAATATTTTCTCTCTTAATACTAATTTTCTTTTAAATTTTTGGTTTTCCACATTACGAAATAGAAAAAATCTAGAAATTAGTGTGGTTCTGTTATGCTATCAGTATATATTATGTACTTATGTTATCAATGAAATGGTTGAATATGTAATACCTAACTGCATGTTCGAATAATTAAGAAAAACAAGTAGAGTGTAAAAATGACTTATTTAAAATTATTGTACGATAAGGAAAATGGTTATCTGTTCATTATTTGCATTATTCAAACAAAAGCAATGACATTTCTACAACTTTTTACAAAATTCTAATATATTTATATTTAAATGTAAGTATTCCTACAGTGTATATAGATATCAAAGTATTTTTTTCCAAAGTAATTACTCACTTATTTATAACTAATTTACCTACTTTTTTAATATTGTTCACTTGTTTCTTAATAATTATATGTATTTGTACATATTCAAAAATAAAGGAAGTTTTTGTTTTTTAATATTGTTCATGATTTTCAAACCGTTTTATCTATCCAATATCAATATCAACATCTTGACGCTTAAGCCTTACTAAAAAATATTTTTTCAGTAGGTATTTAATAGATAGTTTATTATTTACGGAGCATATTTATATAAATATTATTAATATACTGCTTACTGCTAGTGAAATTTTAAAAGTTTTCCATAATATTTTTCGGTCTTGTCTGAAAAGGGACGGAATAATTTTTATTTTGTTTTTGTTGAAAACTTGCTGCTGACAATGTGACGCAATTAAAATCGAACAACTTAGCTCAATGACCCATAAACTGTAATAAATGGACTTTAAATTAAGAGTTTTAATAATAAGAAATTTATGAAATAATATTTTGTTGTAATAAAAATGCTTAATTTTTGTAAACGCAACGTCACTAGCCCGAATCGTTTATTATCGCAAAACTTCGGATGAATTCAAGCGAACTGCTATTCGTTGTTTTTGTTTGCATTTAAATGTAGCACGCTAACAACACTAGCGCCAACCTGTCTCAAAATGTTTCATAACAAGATCGAATAAACAATTTTCTTTATTTCTTACATTAGGACATTCGAAAATTATATCTCGCTTATTATTGCGAATTTTATTATCGTTGGCATTAGTTATTAGAAAAATGTAATCCGGCATTTATTTTTATCGTCAAAGGTGTTCGCTTTTCTATTATAGGTATTGTTATGCAGTAAACAGTATATAAATCATAGTTACAAAATAAAACCATCAACCAAAATCAAAACAAAAAATCAAAATCCACTCACTGGCACTTAAGCTGGCGGCCGCACTGAGATTTGAAATCTGCACCGCCCTTCCTCTGGCCTGTGTCATCACGCCATATTGTAACCCCGTGGCTGGATCAGTGGTGTAGGGGCTCTGCCAGTGCTCCGCAGGACTCGACCCGTAGCCCGAGCTCACGGAGTTGGCCCCCGTTCCAGGACTGTAGCTGCCGCGATGCGACGGCGTGGCAAAGGCAGCGGGCAAACGGTTGAACGCCGGAAGGGCAGAAGATGTTGAGGTCTTCATTAGGTAGTCGTCGGTGGCGAGTGTGGCGGTGTTGAGGCCTACTATGAAGATAAAGACAATTTAAAAAAATTTATAAGATTCTGTATCTTGTCATGTTAATTTTAACATCCTGTTTCAATTTTGCACCAATAACAGTAGCAGACACTGAATAAAAAATTAAAATGGCTACAAATTTTAACAGGCTGTTAAAATTAACATTGTAGGATAAAGATTAACAGTAAGGCACATTAATAAAAAACTGTGAAAAATATTTGCAAAATGTTTTGTAACTAGGTATAGAGTATTGAGTTGTATGGATACGAAATATGAACCTTGAGGAAAAAGAAAGAAAATTACTTGAAAAGTTTTGAGATGTGGTTGTGGCGACGATTGGACAAGGGAAGAGAAAGAAAATTAGGAATGTTGATTATCGAAGGGAGGGAATTATGAAGGGCGGAAGAAAGAGAAGCAGGACAGACTAGTGTGGATCTGGAAGCAGCATTTCCGATGAAACTGTGTAAAGACAGACTTCACAAAGCATACAATACAATGTATAATATTACATAATACTCAATGAGTATAGCATGTTTCTCCTTAATAAAAAAAAGTATAAATCACTCCATAAAATTTTGTGGGACAGATAATTAGTGATGGCCACGAGAGTATCGAGTCAAGCCAATAATTACTCTGATCGAGTCAAGTTCTTCTGATCTTCTGCTCGAGTTTCAAGCTTTTTCAGGTTTTTACAAGTTGCAACAGTTTAACTATAATGTTACAATTTACAATATTCCTAGTTGGATGGGATGGGAGTGTAAACAAAAATCCCTAAAGAAGGTCATGATATGACCAAATCGTAGGTTTAATTCAATAAAAATGACTGCAGTTCCAAGTAATTTCTTCAACCATTATCAACTCAAAAAAATAATGGATCATACCCACCAAAAATCATAATTATTGATTTTTTAAATGAAAATAGTTATGATATGTGTTAAAAATTACATTTTATTTTGAGAAAAGGACGCGAAGGGGAGTGGTACAAATTTTCGAACAAAATAAAATTACTTTTAACTGGCCATACACTACTTTTTCTACACAATTAATTTTGCTAGATTTAACTCGAGACTTGACTCGTTTTCGAGTCAAGTTTCGAATCGAACTTCTCTTATTTTCGAGTTAAGTTTCAAGTCGACTTGCACTTCAAGTCGAATCATTTTTTTTAAAAACTTGCCTCGAATTCATCCCTACAGATAATATTTAAACAGACATTCATAATAAAATTGTAATATCAGATAAGAAAAAATATTAAAATTAATGTAAAGAAAATTTTTCTACAATCGTTTGAGAAAGAAGTATTCCCAAATTCAGACTAATAATGAAATATTTGGTTTAATTATCTGTTGTCACGAAAGAAATCGGTATGACCGTTTAATAATACCATAGATTTAACCGCTCACGTAGCAGATGATATATTAAAAATTTGGAATATAATTTATAACTTTTCTTATTTTTATTAACAATTGCAGAAAACAAATCTTGTTTACAACACATGCAAATTCCATAACTCGTTGCGATTGTTTCGAAAAACGCATTCTCGTTTCAGAATCACTAATTTACCACACTTGCTGCAAAAATAACTACATATTATATATCTTTTGTTACAAAAATAGTAAGTATTATATACCTAAAAAAAATTGTTATGACCAATTATGAAAAACTATGCATTTTCCCATTATTTTTTTAATTTTATTGAAAGGTCCTGTACTTCATTCAAAAAATATGTAGATTTTTTTCTTTAAATAGCCAACTACCATGAAACAATTACCACTTACGTCAACAACATAAGTTTATATGTCACTTAAACTCACACATGCACAACAACATCTCAAAGTACAACATTAACATAGATTCTTAAATCGATTTTGTCGCTGATTTGCAAAAAAACTAGAATGTAAACACGGACAAAATATTTCTTTACATTATACGGAAATAAAAAACTTGTTACGGAAAATTTTTCAAAACAACACGAAAAATAAATTAAAGGCAATTGAAAATATTTATAGGTACGAGTAAATATTTTTAAGATATTTACAATAACTATGAGAATGAATCATGAATATATGAAAACAAAGTTGAAAATAAAATATAACATTGTGGGTTTATTTATATGTAAATTCTGTTTTCAAATTCAAGAATTAGAAAATTACGTACACTGGACATTTTAACTTTATTAAATATAATTTGATTACTACATGGAAAAATGTATCCAGAGAAATATTGGAAAAACCGTACCTTATAAGTGTCATAAAATTCAACAGGTGGTTGAAATAAGGATTAACAAATATGGAACTATGTAGTTGCAAGTAAAAGAAATACCATTATATTTTCACTCATCACAGTGAATGTTTTTGTCTTTTAATGAAAATAGATAGGAATATTAAAAAAAAATAGGAAAGATGAAGTCATTAATTAGATTAAAATAGAATATTATGCAACGAGTGCATTAATAGTTAGTATACACGAGTTGCATACACTATTTCTTTCTACTACCATTCATAATAATTAAAAAAAATACTACAAACCAATAAATTGGTTATAAAATTCATCTGTATCATAATGATAAACTGTATCTAAATAAAAACAAAATCTGTATCATAATAATCTGTTTCGAAATGAAAAAAAAATCTGCATTATAATTTGTATCATAATGAGTGTAAAACGTAACAAGTATATTAAAGCATAGGAGTAGAAAAAGTAATTTTATTTCCGGAAAACCTTTATTTAGGGTTTGATTAATATATCAAAAATCTTTCATTAATAAACGATTTTAGGATACTAATAAGTAACGACACATACCACTGCTACTGCTACACTGGTAACTGGCTTAAATTGTGAAATATTACTTATCTATTTCTTGTCATGGAATAAAATTATCTATATAGAAGATGAAGATACGATGAACGGAAAAATAATCTAATTAAAGTGCGTGTTAATCAACGATTTATAATCTTATCAATTGTTAAATATCTGGATTATTAATCAGTAATCACCCTTATTACCACACTTGACAGTTAAATAATTATTACTAAGAGCTAACCTTATAATTTTCGGTTAAACTTCCAAATAAAAATCAAATCTGGTTATTGATACAAATGATACATTTGTCATTTGACAGTTTATTTTGATTCAGTTTTGTTTATTTAACTAGTCGTTAAAACATTAACAAAGCTACTTTATTAAAATGCCAAATATAATTATTTATAACTTATGTAAATTTCAAACATTATACAAACATTCTAAAATTAATACCCTTTAGTTGTGAATTTTTTTTGTTAGTAAGCTAATTTTTTATATCAAACAAACGTGTTTGTATCCTACAATTAGGAGGTGAAACTATGTACCTAAATATTAATTATTACCTAAATAAATTTATTAGAAACTTTATTAGAAAGTATGATATCACGGGCTTTATTGTAACTTGAAAATAAAATTTTTGATTGGCAAAGAAACTTTATGGTTATTATTGGTTAATTAAAAAATAAAGATTGGTATTGGTTAAAAATTAAAAAAAATGAAAATCCCTTACCTGGATTGGTCCAAAGCGGTGACGTCGTCTGGGTGACCAGCTCAGCCCCAGGTGAACTGGTGGTGTAGTAAGGCATTGAATAACTCCCCACGGATCTCGGGTACAGAGGACTGCAACAAAATACAAAATTCACCAAAACAATTCTTTGTTATAACCTCATAAACAATATTATTAAGTGACGTAAATTATTAATTCATATTTAATTTGAATTTGAATTAAAAGTTTCAGGATATTCAAAATGAGAAACAAATTAAGAAACACGTTATAGATATTAATAGATGGTGATTAATAATTAGTATTGATAACTTTTTACGAAAAGTAGTATTGAATCAGATCACTTTTATCAATTTTATCACAATATAAGAAAACAAACACTACCGAAATCAAAATGTTATATCTTCACGATCACTTTTTGTTAACAACTGACACAAGACACAAGTAACAACTGAAGACTTGTGACTGCGCGTAAGGCAGTCATCAATGGACTAATTGTTATAGTTGCGCGACGTCTTACTTTAAACAAACGACGCTAGACTGGCCTTCGTTGTCACGTGACCACTACGTCATCAAGTCGCGGTTCAAGTCAACTTCACGGAGCGGTGGATTGTGAGCTTAGGTACAGGAACACTTGCTATGGATGATATTTGGTGACACGTACGGATATCGAACTCTGATAGATTGTTTATTTGATATAGATACTTTGTAGATGAATAGATATGCAAAGAATGAAAATATCGGTTTGTTTTTGTAGGATTGTGTATGGATGTTTGGAGATATCAATGTTGGTATGTTGAACAAGCATTGATGAAAAAATTTATTATTCAATAAATTAATAATAATCATGGATTATTATTCGCCAGGGGATCTTCCGTCATAGCAACAAATTAGAACATATGTCATTTATATTAAAACTAGAATTTAAAATTATATGAAAGTGAAAGAAAAGTTTTTAAAATATTCGATTTTTTAATGCCCTTAACATCTGCGTCACACATCTACTCCATTCCAAAGTTTTATAAACGTTACAATTGTATAAAAAAACAAGTGTATTATTATATACTATACTTTTTCTATGACTGTAAATTAAAGTAACAGAAAGAAAGAAATAAACTTTTTAAGTTTTTACAGAAAGACAACTCTCATGTACACAAACTAAATTCACCCAGTGTCAGTGGTTGCTAGCTTCACGTAGTGTCCAATATGAGCGTAGCCACAGCTTGTCTAATTATGATTAAGATGCTATTTAAAGTCAATGAATCCAGTATTTGCTTGAAGCTCAAAATTGTTTTTCTTCGAAAAATACCTTTAAATGTAATTTTTTCGAGATTTATATTATCATAAAATTAATAATTATTTATAGGTTTGCATTAATATTTTTTCTATATATTTTTTGGATAGATTTATAAAATTATTTATAATTTAAATCCCGGAGCTTACGCTTTAAACACAACTCCTTCGTTACACAGTTCAGATCTCAAATGTATGTAATTGACAGATAAATGTCACTGTCAAAAAAATAATCATTTCAAATTAATAATAGTAATGTTTTAAAAAGAAAATAGTAAATAGAGCAATAGTTATATGGAAAGGAACTTAATACAGTTTCCAGCATAAGTAAATATGTAGGTATATATTTAAATTAATAAAAAAAATCTGTTGGCCACATCAAATTTTTAACGTTTGTTTCTAGACATAAAAATATCATTTTATGGCAGCATTGTTAAAAGTGATAGATCATTGTTATTTTTTTAACACCAATTATAAAAGTGGTAATGATGAATGGCACAACAAATAGATATTTTTGACATTGTCAAAAAAATATTACAACTTCATATTTAAATGAAAAATAGTGCTTGTAGATAAAATATTGGATGATGTAATGTTGGTATGTGTTAAAAGTGATTTTATTTCGTTCAAAGGTTTGGACCACACTCCGCTTCACGTCGTGTTCCAAATTTCCTTCTCTAAAATAAAATGTCACTTTTAACAGTTTTAACACATATCATAAATAGCTATTATCTACGACAGTGCTATTATCTACGATAATGCGTAAAATTGATGTTGATGCTGTTGGTTTCAAGTTTGTAAAACTGTTGTTTATTAACTAGGTTTCATTAATGACGGGTTGCCAAGCAACGAGAGATTAAATTTTTATACATGCTAAATTTGCAAAACAAGGGTGAATATTTTGTTATCATGGCAAACTTCTCCTTTAATATTGTGATCCTAATTCATTATATTTATTAGTTTATTAGATTATATCATAGATAAAATATTGTACGATACACATACAGTAATTTTTTAAAGATGTCCAATCAAAGTCATATGTAACATGAACGAATTAACAAATTGGCATACATTTGTTTCTCATTTGCCATAACACGTAGCCGGTGCGATAAGGATGGATATAACACGCTTGTCTTTCAAAATTCATATTGTTTCGGCTAAGTTAGGACATTCCATTTTAAAACGATGTTCGTTGATGACAATACTTTCGCTGTTACATAAGTTTATTTATTAATTCAGATATTATTACCTTGATTCATAGTCGTACAAATATAATATATTACATTCGAGGTGGGATATGTTTCATTACAGCCGAGGGCTTCTGTATATTATCGAGAGGCGAAGTCTAGAGGTGAGATACAGCGCGAGGCTGTAATGGAACTCCCACAGAGGTATGTATATTATTTTATTTACAATCATCTTCTATTTAAAACAATAATTTTCAAAATAAATCATTGGGTTATAACCTTTAATTTTTTCAGCTTTATTAAAATTTGTTTAGCCTACTTTATTAAGGAATTTCCAACCCGTGGAGTGGAAATGATATCTGTTATTTCCCACCCAAGAGATTGCCACTGCAGTTAGGAATGACGTATTTCCCAACCTCTAAAAGGTTAGGAATCAACATATTACTATAATGATTGTGAATAAACGTTATTTTCTGTCAGTATCACTGACATTGTGTCAGTATCTTATTTTTCACATATTTGGTTTAACATTTGCTAATAAACCTACCAGTTAACTTAGTTTTGAATTTTGAATGCTTTTGCTATAACATATATTTTTATAATAATAAAATAAGAGTAGTATCTTATGTACCCTTATAAAAACTATGTAAACGACACTACTGAGTTGTTAGAATGGACGGAGCTAAAATCTTAATTCATACAATTCGTAGATGACTGATCGGACATCTTTAAAAAAATTACTGTACATATTCGTATAGTAAATAAGTAATTATTCTTTTATAAGAATATAAAAATAAGACTAAAAATAACTGTTATTTTTATATTAAAATAACAGTTTCCTTTTAGTTTGAAAAACACATCAATGTATTAATACTATCCTTGAAACTTAAAACAACATCGGTAGGTTGATAACGCGCAGCTACACATGATTTTTTCATCAATAATTCGTTTTTACATAAACACAATGTCCTCAAGTATTACAATCGTTTACGCAAACATCATCAAAGCCTAAGAAAAAAACTCTAACTACAAACAGGAAGCGTTAGCTCGTGCGGCGTAATTGCTCGTGTGTCCGACATCTTCCAACAAATTCCCCGCTAAGTGCAGTCCGCAACAACGTTACCAGCTTTTTCAATTAGCAACGAGTGGCACAGTTTGGTATCAAATGCGCTTTCATCTGCCAGTAATGAACAATTAAATATAGTTATTTTGTCCACAATGATCGACTGCTCGGATTTCAAAAAAGTTTCTTGTTGTTAATGTCAGTAATTTGGGAGATAATCGCCAGAAATTTATAGTTGTTGAAAAGGGTTCAAATGTATTGATTGTGACTGCTTGTTGACACGATGTTTGCTTGTTATGTAATGTGAAATTGATTCGTGCTCAATTTCAACTTTTACATTTTTTATATGTACAGCAAGTGATCCATTTGGGTTCAAGTATCACTGATGTCAAGCTTATTACTTCCAAAGGTGGGTAAATTAGATTAGATGTTAACAAATACTCGGTAACGTTGACTATTTTGAGAGCGTACGAGTCCTCGTCACAATAATTCAAAAATCAATATAAAATTCAAAGAAAAGGCAAAGTTTTCAGATAAATAATGGTGCGTGGTGCAATTTCAAAAGCAGGCGTCTCCTGGCAGTTCGTTGGGTATGTTAGGTTTATACAAAAAAATTGCCAGCCGAAATTACTTGATTTCCTCAATTTGCATCATATAAACGAAGAGATTAAGTTTTGGTCTGACCAAGCTACATGCCAGTATGCCCGATCAAAAACGTAATACTTGCATCCCGCAAAAACAATCCTCCTGGCATACTCAGGCGAGACCTATTGAAACTTTTTGGGCGTTACTTACAAGAAAGGCGTGCGATAATGTGTAGGACTCGAAAATGAATACAATTAAGACGCAGGAGAAACTGTAAGGCCAGGCGCGCCTATGCGATTTGCTGTCGTGCGATGGTTTAATTGCAAAAATAGCCTTAAATACATCAAGTGCGCGCATATGAGACTAGAAAATTTCAGTGATTAAAAAGATGCAACACGTTCCATTTATGAAGCGACGCAATTGTCGCAACTTAAAATGAGTCACACGAACCGGCATGAAATTGCCCGCATTTGCGACTATTCTGCCGTAGCCGTAGTTCATTTGTTCACTGTTTTTATTTTAAAAAGTTTGAGATGAATTTTTCAACTACAGATTAGTGTATAAATGATTTAGACACAGAAACAATATAGAAAAAAGACTGATCATTTTTTAGAATTGTCCTTTTAGCAATCTTTAACTTAATACTGGATGTACCCAATAGTGCTTTTAAGTTGTTTTCTGAATTTTCATCGAAACAAAACAATCACATAAATGGAAATCCATGTTGGTTCTAATATATTTTTGCGATTAAAAAGTCGCGATCCATGTAATTTTCTAGCGACTAACAATTTATTTGTCTCAGCGACTAAACTTCAGTTCTAGACTTAGTCGTATGGAATAAAACGGGCACTAGCTGTATATTAAATATGAATGTTAAAGATTCAGCTGTGTTAATAATAAATAGATTCAATACTTTCCTTAGACCACAGTATCGTCCACATGTTATGTATTTTTTCTTTGCGAATTTTTGTACAATGTTTGTAAAACTATTTGTT
This sequence comes from Harpalus rufipes, assembly GCA_951394225.1. Taxonomy (NCBI): domain Eukaryota; kingdom Metazoa; phylum Arthropoda; class Insecta; order Coleoptera; family Carabidae; genus Harpalus; species Harpalus rufipes. Next base: position 22,495,814 of record OX596286.1, on the reverse strand, counting down.
TAATCAAATTCATTTATTTATACATGAATTTATGTTTGATTTATGTAAGATCTTACTTCAATCGCATTACCAAATATCGCTCAATGGCTAAGATGTTCTCTATTGCTGATCGTGTAAGAAAGATGTTTTTCTGTCTAATACATAAAATTATTAAAAATGGTACTCCACATTATTTGCTCGACAAATTAATAATCAAACAGTACAACTACACGCTACGGATGAAAGATCTATATATTATTCCTTCATATAGAAAATCAAAATTTAATGGCTATTTTTCTTATCTTCCACCATATCTTTATAATAGTATACCGAATGATTTGAAATCTCTTGTGTAAATTCATTTAAAAATAAAATTAAGTAACATCATTTTTGCCGGTTGCGGAGGCAATTTCAGGAATAAATGCTGTTAACTGAGATTTCGAATATGTGATAACACTATAATTTTCAAGTAAAGCAAAAGTAATAATAACAACGGCGCCGTCAATTAATGTTAAGCGTTACAAGTAAGCCCTGGCTTTTTGACAAAAAACTATCGTGACACATTATAACTTTATCATTTGTCAGCTCAAGAACAAAAATCGAAGTAGTTATTTGTATTCCAAGTGCTGAAAGTTTTTTTTTTGTCGAACCAAAACGAAAGGTCCAATTGTTTGTGTTTGACAAAGGACTTTCAACTCGTATTATACACACTATTTTTTTCTACTCCTGCAAGATAAAAAAAAATAATGTAATAAAGAATTAGTTTTTTTAAATAATTTGGTTTAGTCAATTTTTGTATTTAAGATCGTATCTATGACAATCATTCTACACAACATTCATAAGTAAAATTCGTTGCTAGGACACCGAAGTGTGCTGCAAAGAGTCGCTTTCAGCATCAAAAACATACCAGAAAATTGTATTTCCAGAGCAGGAGTGGAAAAAATATTGAGCCGTTTTGATGATACATCTATTGGAAATGAACAGCTTTGTGAAAATCATAAAATATTAAAAAGAGCATTTTCGATCTGTAATTTTCTACAATTTTTTTGCGTGGATTAAACTGTCAAAAATGTGTCGATGAACTGAAGAAGGTGTTTGATCATAGGTCATGTTCATTAGCTACCCCAAAACGTTAATACAATGAATTTTAGCTTGGCTGTGCGTACAAAACGACCAAAAAGTGACGAAAACATTGCTTGAATGAAGATAACTGTCATGTCTGATTCAAAGCGATCAATACCATCTTACGCAATCATTTTATATTAAAACAAAGTAATGATTTAAACTTTTTAAAGTAATTTCTTATTTGAAACAAGTATGTAGTTTACAACTCTGCAACAAAGCTTAGTAATTATTTTACAGTTGACTAACCAAAAAAAATTAAATTATATAGATAAATCGGGTACCTATATATATTTTCATATCTTTGAACTGTAATTTTACCTCGTGTTAATAGCATTAATAATTACTGCTATGTTTTAATCTCAAAATAAAATTTACAAAAACTTCTATTCCATGTGTAAAACTTGGAACTAAATAAATATAATGAAAGATATCACTGTTTGATAAAAGTCACGTACTAATACAATATTCGACCTTGTTCGGTCGCTGACTGACTTGTCTCTAGTTTTGTTTAAACTTAGGGATATTGTGTAAGTTCACCTTAAAGGTGAAAGAACTATATTATAAACTATTATTTAATATTTAATTAAAATAAATAATTCCTAAATTCAATGGCAATGTGATGGTCAATCACCCACGGAATATTTTTTTTTATATATGAAATATTGGTCCATTCCGCTACTAATGCATTAAATTTTTCCACATTTCAAGAGTAGTTTTGAATTAAATGTCAATCAATAACATTAAGAAAGGAAAATTAAGAATGAATTATCCGAGAATTTGGGAACATATTAATAAGAATACATAAAGTATAGATATAATAAGCGAGGCTAACATCAATCAAACAAAATAATACTTTGAAAAATACAATTACTTAAGCCCTGATAAAAACTTATGGGGTATTACGAAAAAAAAAATGAAAAAGTCGTTCAAAAACAAAATCAGAACTTAATAAAAAAATAATAAAATTTAGATTTTTTACAGAACAATAATGTGAGGAACTGGTAATGACTAAATTAAGTGATAAATAACAGCAAAAATTGATGCCATGTCTTAATTAATTCTGAAAGTTCCTGAATTTAGTTTATACATTTCGTAAACACCAGAAACATTTTTTTTTAAGTAATTACTCACTTTTGTCTATGTTCGAAAAAAAAACAATACACTTCTTATAATTAATATTTTTTAAAACATTATTTCTCTTTATTTTTACTATGTCTCTACATACCTTTATGATATTATTAATACTGTACTGTCAATATTGTAATTATTGTAAACATTATTATTATTTTGTATTAGCAGAGTGGAAAAACAGTGATTACTGATCTCTTCTTCTTATTTATGATCAATAAAGTTATTCTATTCTATTATTGGTCTTATATCTCTTTCTGACTATATACTAGAGAAAGACAGAACAACAGAAACACAAAAACATTTTTATCAGCCAATTTTTAGAATATTAAAATAATAAATTACAACTTTTCTTATGCCCGTAATCTTTGTTTAGACAAATAAAATTATTTTATTTACAACCATTATAGTAACATATCGATTTCTAAGCTTTTAGAGGTTGGAAAATACGTCATTACTAACTGCAATGGCAATGTCTTAGGTGGAAAATAACCAGGGACCTGAACCGAAATGTGTACAAGCATAAAAAGGTAGATATGTTTATTAATTATAAAATCTGAATTTAAAACGGTTTAAATTCGGTTCAGGTTTATTGACTTTGACAAATAAAGGTTCGGTTCGGGTTCAGGTTTATCAAAAATTCGGATTAATTCCGGTTTTCGGTTCAATTTCGGCTTCAGTTCCAGGTCCCTGGAAATAACACATTTCACTTCCATTTCACAGGTTGGAAATGTTTATGTAGGAGTTGCCTAGCAACATCGTTAAAGATCCCTATTACAAATAGGCTAAACAAATTTTCATAAAGATGTCAAAAATATTAATAAAATGAAAGGTTATAACTCAATTAAATACCGAAAATTATTAATTTAAAAAGAGGATGATTGTGAATAAAATTGTATACATACCTCGGTGGGAGTTTCATTACAGCCTCGCGCTGTATCGCACATCGAGGCTTCGCCTCTCGATAATATACATAAGCCCTCGGCTGTAATGAAACATATCCCACCTCGGATGTAATATACCAATACTTTTCTTCAGAGTTACTAAGATAGTTTATATTCTGCAAATACCTTATCAATTTTAAGTCATTAACACATGTCTACAATTATGATAAACATTTGTCACTAAATAAAACAAGACAATGAAATTCACTGACCAGTAGCCGATCCAGTTTTTTTTTTTTTGGACTCGGATAATTCTTGGGTTGGGCTACAATAATTGAATACCCGAAAAAAGGATGCCGAGCGAAGCGAGACCAAGATCGCCGGAAACGATTTTTTTTAAACTGGCGTGGTCAAATTTTATTAGCACATATACTATAGACATTGGCATAAAAATATAAATATTTAGATAAGTGAATTTACAAAAGAGATATAGGAAAAAAAATAAACTGGATTTGAAAAAAGAAGACAAATGCATTGAAATGAAAAAAGATAACAGAGCCGGACCTTTATCCCGAAAAGAGGACATGTCCGGTGAAAAGAGGACGTCTGGTAACCCTATTTTTGGGAAGGAAAGGAAACACATTGTTAGACATAAACTGTATGTGTTTTAGAATACAGCACGTGTAATAATTATAATTACAAACGACGTTCGCTATCAACCTATCAGTATAGCTTTGGTGCTTCTAGTTATAGCGAAAGTATAATAAATTGTTATTTTATCTAGTGTAACTTGGCTTTTTTGAACTCGTACTGTTTTTGAAATCACCGATTCAATTACACCATCACCTATATCAATTAATGCATATGATCGCATCAGTTGAACTGGTAAAACAAATAAAAAAGAAGTATTGTCTACTATGAAACAGCTAGTATGCCACCGTTACTGTCAACATGAACCGTAACTTCACTCTTCGAATTAGTAAAAACTGCATTAGTCTTACTAAAACCCTTTGAGTGTTATCGGAAGGAACTTCCTTGTCCGTTCCGCCAGTCTTCCACGTGCCATCAACTTCTTACCACCCTGCCATCTGGCGCCACCCACTGGAACAAGGAACACCACGCGCCTAGACGCGCACGTGTGTTTTGCTGGTGTTTTACCCATGCGGGTAGCTATCAGCCAACCGTAGGCACGAGTCACTGATAACGAAGGTGTTTTCAGGTTTTTGTAACGTGGCTGACGTTTAGAAATATTTTTGAAATGTGGTATGTTATCGCAATTTGGTTTAAAAAGGTTCAAATGGAAGCAATAACTTACATAGAAGCTATTGAGATACAAGGGATGAAGAATTTGAACCACCAACAAGCAACAGAATTAAGATTTGAGAGCATGTTTGGAATATTTCTATGTATAGTCCAGTCAAAATGAGATTCTCTACCTTAGTAACATATTAGAACATAGGACAATTATATGAATTCTAAAATTCGAAATTTATTCCAAAACATTATTTGACTAGACAAAATAAATATATATAAACAACTAATCAAAACAATGATTCATAATTTATATAAATTTGCAACGTATTTAATTACTTAAAAATAATTATTTTACATTTCGGCGTCTATGAGTTTGTAAATGCATTGAAAACACGTCGTTAAGAAGATCTATACTATAAGCGCACTGTTTTTATCGCTTTTCATTTTCTAGAGGTGGTATGACTGCTTTCAAAACTGACATATGATTGACATATATGTTCAAATTGCTTTTAGTTAACAATGGATTTTCATCTATGAAGTTAGCGGAAAACGCTACCAACATAATCTAATAGAGAAATAAATAAATATATCATCACGGCATATTACTTACTGCTGGGTGTGCCAATCTGCTTTGTACATAGATTATGGTAAAGAGGATGACATATTTGTACCGTGCGGGAGTTTACCAGGCGTCACCTCACGGGCACTAATTGTCGGAATGAAGAGTGCTCCACAGGGGTCACTTTTGTGCCACTTTAAATTCGAAATATTTCTGTTTGGCGTCGGTCGGGATCGAACCCGGTTCCTTAGATTCAGGGCCAGACACTCAGGCACGAGACCCCATAATGATAAAATTATCCCAATAAATAAAAAAAAAAATTGCCGATTGACATACAAGTGAGATTTTTTTGACAGCTAACACTCTGTAAAGTATCAGTTTTACTGCCTATTGTTGCTATTTAAATAATCACTAAATTAATATTCTCTAAAATCGGCAAAAAAAATAATGTGTTCAACACGGCACTAAACACCGACTTACAACTTCGGCAGCCTCTGTTATAAATCTGGTATTTTAGTGCCTAGTTAAACAAATAACTATTTAAAAAATTGCAAACTATTTTTTATGTTTTATATGTTACATGAAATTTGTTCACCATTCACAATTTTTGCGTACAAGTTACTGTGACATTTGTTAGTTATTTTGGTTCAGAAAAATAAAATTTTATAATAATTGAGTTATTCTATTTTGATTATACTTTAAAAATTAAACTATGTTGATAAAACTTGGTGAATAATAATGTAATTAATTAGGAACTTATTTAAATTGTTATTTGTAAATCAAATATTTCCATGTCAAATTTTCCTATCCTGGTCTTGTTGAAGGTTTAAACATCGTAGAAGTAAATTTTCCAAGAACAACAATAGTTCAAATTCCAAGTAATTACCAAAAAGCAGAAGCCTACTTCTAAGTACTTCTTAATGACTTTAAAATCAAACAAAGGCCTTTGAACCATATAGAAAATTACTTACCGAAGTTCATCAAACTCTAAAACCAAAACGTGCAATTCGTTAACTAGAAATAGAAACAAGCGATACGGATACGATACAAACAATAGCAGTCAATAGACTCTGTAGACAAACAGACAGACATAAGGACAAACACATTAGCCGGTGACACTTCATTTTTGGAGATTATCGCCTAGACTCATCATCAGCAGAAGCAAGTGGTTTGGCTTAGCTACTGCAAGTGAATCAAGAACTAATGGCAACCTTGACTGTGAAACGAACGTGATAATAGAATACACAACATTCCAGAATGTGATGTATGATGTATGGGTGAATACTGCCATCGCATCATGCCTGGGTCACCCACTAACTTAGTTTCGCCAGCTATATTTTGTCGTTTTAACTGACAGATTAACCATAGATGAAAATATCAAACTTTAGGAAAAAATATATGATGTGACCACTGCCCAGAACATTACTTTTGACCAATTTCATTTTAATTTTGTGTAAATAACGTTTTTGTAAAAAGATATTTGTTTCCAAGAAAATCAAAGCATTTACAAGTTTTGAGGAAAAACAGCTGAATTAAATCGGTTAGCTACACAACTAATTGGAGTGATGGTACGTTAATAGTTATTTACACAACGAGCTAAGAAAGAAGGTCATTGCATAACGAGTGTGTGAAAACATCTTTCTAGCGAGTTTTTTACACTATTTTTCTCACGACCATAAAAAACGGCACAATTTAATATAGGTATTTTAATCGCTATAACTTTAATCCATTTTTGTGATAATCACAATCACGTTGTCTCTATAAATAAGTTTTATTGTCCAATATTGTATTAACCAAGTATTCATTGTTTTATAAATGTTGGAACAATTATAACCCTAAATGTCAACCAACGCAAAGTAAAACGGAAGTGAGCTGTCGAGTGCGGCAGTATTACCAACTATTCTATTTATAAGTACCTTATTATAAATGTGAAATTATCGTGCTAACTAAAATTAATACGCAGAAAAAGGGTTAAATTTGCATATTATCACTCGATCATATTATTTATTTTCATAATTTGATATTCAGCGACTTTTCGTAAAAGACAAAGTCAAATTACTGGTCACCCCTGTGTGTTATGATTTATCTGATACATAAACAATATTGTAATTTTTCGTACCTAAATAATCACGTGGAAATACGATGTTTCGTATGTGGTCGTGAGAAAAACTTTTTATTTACATTTTTATCAATAACTTGATAACGAAGGAAAACTTTCCTCTCTTAATATTCGATTTGTTTTCAATGGCTGAATCAAATCCAAAACACATCAGTTTTGAGACACGGTTGTGGCTTACTGCAAGAATAGTCAATGTCAATATTTGACCAAAATTAGATTAGCTGTTTTATCGGCGAAAGGAACAAGAACAACCAAAATCTACCTTTAAAGAAAACTACAAGAATCGGCATACATTGAACCAATAAAAAATTTTAAAAAAACATTGTAGCATTAACAACCAATGTAGACATGGCAGTAAAATATTGAAGGGCTTTAGTATTACAGGTAGTTGAAATTTTTAAAATATCAGATTAACTAAAATAGTTGTTTCTCTTTTACCTCTCACTAAGAGAGGTATTGGAATCATGCTAAAAATCGCATATCCACATTTTAGTGAATAAGCATTAAGGTCCCTAGAATCCGATAATAACATTTTTACTTTTTACGATGTTGTCTGTGTGCGTGTATGTGTGTGTGTATGTGTATATGTGTGTGTATATGTGTGTGTCTGTGTGTGTGAGGTTGTTGTATGTACGATTTCGCAAATTCTATAAGACTAAAGACCTGTGTAACTACGGATTCCTCAATCTAACAGTAATGGGAAGAGTTGAATAGATTCTAGTAACAATTAGACAACCGGTAGTAGTATTTAACAAAAATCTTCTAAATATTATTTTTTGAAAATTTATGTTATTACAAATATTTAAAAAAATCTCTATCCGACACATTTAAACAAATTATTATACCTTCTATAGATTTAAAGATAGATATATAATCTATAAAATAATCTGTTGTAGAAATCTCACAGCCTGCTCACAGCCCAAACATCTCCATGGTAACTACTTCAGAAATTAAAATATCTGTAATTGACAGATAAATGTCACTAATGGTAGAGTCAAAAATTCGTATTGAAGGCTTTTTCTGGGAACGATATTTAATATTTCTTATTGTATTATTAATTATATATTTAAAATTATAAGTATATTACATGAACCCTTCAGCAATACCGCCAATCCCGTAATGAATTGGAAAAACATCGAACATTTAGAAGAAATGGAGAAAACTTGCTCATAGAATGATTTTAAAATTATAGAAAATACGTAAATATAAAGATTAGGTGTAATTAGATTTTTTTTCTCTTATTTTGGCCTTGACATTGTGTCATGCGGCCACTGTTTTATTTGGTATTGATTTTACAAGATTATTTTACAATCCTTTATAAATGTTATAATATGTTTGTAATATTTTTGTGTGTACAAGAAAAATACAATACCTATATATATATATATATATATATATACCACAATGGAAAGGGGGAGAGGTATTGTGATGGCTACAACAGATTTTTCGAGAATGATTTTACGTCGGATTTTACTATACCTATCTGATATTGATATTACTTTTTCTGAAAAGTATTGGATTTATTGCGACAGAAAATTGCGTTAGAATTAAAAGTCAATTCTATAAAAAATTTAAGAACTCTAACATATTCCAGTTTAGACATCTATGCATGTAAGTAGCGTAGAATATAAATTGTGTTTTTCAGAATTCGTTCAGAATAACCAACATAGTACTCGTACCTTCTCTCCGTACTTTCCTGTCTTATTACACAACTGGTATCACATTTCTTGATTCGTGGTATGCGCTTGCGCATCGTTTTCTTTATCTAGATAGCCGTGGGATCTGCATGTGAGTCCCATGGTCCTCTAGACATCGGCGCCAGTCGTACACACAACCCCCGCAGTTTCATGTGTCAAAACAAAACGCAAACGCAACGCCTACCAATTATTACTCTTTGCAGATCAGCATCACTGGAATCTACACTCATCAAATATCGGTGATTGTTTTTGTTAGATTAGATATCGCGTTTGTTCGCAGAAGAACTCAGACAATGAATGAATACAGTGTGATCAGTAGTTTGCACAATCAACATGGTGGACAAATTAAAAAATTACATTGTAATAAGGTCAAATTTATTTGGTTTATATTGATGTTACTTTAATAACAACAATGTATAGATTGTTTTTAAAACTTCTTATAATAACTACGATCGGATCAGAATTTAGATATTTTAATAATGGATTCATAATTCACTCTTCTCGGCCAATCACAATTATCCCGACCGACGCCAAAAATTACTTCGAATTTTAATCGCACAAAATTGACCCCTGTGGTTCACTCTCCACGCCAGCAATAAGTGCCCGAGAAGTGACGCCTGGTAAGCGCCCGCACGGTACAAATATTTCATCATTACCCAATATCTGCTTACAAAGTAGATTGGCACACCCAGCAATAGGTAATATGCCATGATGATATATTTATTTTATTTTATTTTAATTCTACCGCAATCGCCCTTGCATTGGCCGTCTTACAGTTGACAGTGTTGTCATTGTCACTGTTTTGTGTTTTAGTTTTACAACCAATTTCTATCGTTTGAAAAGTGCGAAACTACGTTAAAATGGATGCTGGAAGCGAGAAGGAGAACTGCACCCCGCTAGAAATTAGTGATGCCGTGAGATCTCGCATTTTCGAGATCTCGTCTCGAAAAACGAGAAATTTCGAGACGAGACTATCACAAGTCTCGTCTCGAAAAGTCGAGACGAGACGAGAGTAATGCCCTCGAGATTTGCTCGAGACGAGAGTAGGTATTCGAGATCTCGATTGCATGATTTTTTTTAATATGTATATAATTAAAGATATACAATAAGAAAAATAATTATCAGTACAAATATTTTCATTGCCTGTTTATTCATATTTATTCATTTTAAAGTTATAGGGTTTTAGTATAAAGAATAGGAACAAACGTGTTCCCTGTGGTGTACTCTCCACGCTAGTATTAAATGCCCTTCCTGCGAGTAATATTTGTTCAGTATTTTTTTACTTACCTGTTAAATGCCAGACTTAATAAAAATAAAGTTTTAATCAGTAGTATCTAGTTGCTCCTTTATTACGTCCAAGTTGATGCTAATTTATTTTCCTGATAGATGAAAGTATAGAAAATTTATAACATGTAAAGGTAATATTTTATGAATTTATTTTATATGTATTTATATACAAATAATAGATAATTACAGCGTCACTGCTTTCCTACCTTCAACCATACAAACACGCTCTGACCTGCCAACTTATGGAACACTCATACAGCTAATTATAAATTCGAGAAATTCGAGACTCTCGAGTCGAGATCGAGAATAGATGATGAAAAATATGACGAGACGAGACGAAAACAAATCTCGTCTCGAATTTTCAAGACGAGACGAGAGTGAACTGTTTCTCGCCATTTCTCGTCTCGCGGCATCACTACTAGAAATACTTCAGTGAGAATTTAACAATGGACATTACCACCCCATCTCTGAATATTACCAATTGTACAAATTTTACAATACATCCTCAGGCCAATCGCCAATAAGTAGATAGTTCTCTTAATAAATAAAATAAATATATCATCACGGCATATTACACATTGCTGAGTGTGCCAATCTGCTTCGTACACAGATTTTGGTAATGATGATAACATATGTATATTTGTACCGTGCGGGCATTTACCAGGTGTTACCTCACGGGCACTCATTGGGTTCAATTTTGTGCTATTTAAAATTTGAAATATTTGGCGTCGGTCTGGATTGAACCCGGTTCCCCAGATTCGCGACAAGAATTCAGACACGCGGCCATGAGACACCATAATAAATCAAAAATCAATTTAATGTTCTGTTTGATAAATATTTTTGCATAAATTGTGAATTTAGTTACAACTTAATTAATAATTTTTTTATTAAAGTCAGTCTCCCACCCAGTAATTATTTTGACAGCTACGTCAGTTTTTAAGTGACAAGAAATTAGTTTGACAGCTTTGCCCTTTTAAACCTCCTAGATATTAGCTTTCCAAAATAATATTGGTTGGTAGCTTTTAAGAAGTGAAAAGATACTTTTTCATAACTCATTCTTGTTACTCATTTTATAAAAAAATCTGATGTGGCCAGCACATTACCTTTTGTCAATTGTACATATTTTGTACAAAATCCACATAGAAAGTTTTATGCAAACGATTCTATTTTTCCAGTAAATCATTGCACTAACAAAATATGTAAATTTTATTTGACACTGACATCTGTCACTTAATAATATTTGAATATTTTGTTTCCATGGTGCAGCTTTTAGCAGCATAGGTTGCAAGAGTTTCTTTTATATCTAAATACGTTATATATGAAGAAAAAAATGTTCGTGAATTGCATAGAAAATAAAATATTCTTTAATATTTATAATAACATAAAATGACATTTAACATATTCAAATTAGAGTACTTCGGGTTCACCAATTATAACCAAAATTTTATCAACTCTTCATATGGACCCACAAGAGAAATATAAAGGAATTATAATTTTTCGACGTGTAGGTAGTATTGGAGTTATCGAAGGAGAAATTTTTATTACACACACACACACACACACACACACACACACACACACACACACACACACACACACACACACACAGGCACATGCATACACACACACATACACGCACACACACACACACACACAGAGAGAGACATACACATACATACAGACATCATCATAAAAATAGTAAAATCGTATTCTAGGGACACAAAAACGTAGTTATTCATTAAAAACTAACCATATAATTCCTTACCTAAAGTTGACGGAAGGTAAAAAACGACGTAGAACTCAATATTTTTTAAAAGAAATTTGAGAAAATTTAATTTGTTTATAACAAAAGCCTGTGTTGTCAAGGTGTGAATCTCAAAGGTTAATAATTTTTTACATTCATTGAATTGTAACAAGCTTTTATTTCTTCGGATTTTATCATTTTATCTACTACTGGAGGTGTACAAAATACATACAGCACAGGTAGATAATCCTACACTGTCAGGCTTGAAATTGCACCTCAAAAAAATTATGCATTTTTTCCTTTGTTATTTTGTTCAAGCATATTTTTGAAAAAGAAAACAACTATTTTTAAGAGAGTATAGTTCTTCCTGTCTAAGTTAGTGTGTAAAAAAATAACCGACATACATAGTTCACCGCAAGTCGTCCAAACAAATCCACAGGAAACAATGCGGTTAACATAGAAAATTTCCTTTTCCGATTACAAAATTCCATCCCTAACAAAACAACACCAGTGCATCAACAACTCATTTAGTAAGTTCTTCAACATCAACATTAATTAAACCCTTAAAAACAAGGCGTTAAGGGTACTTCAGTGAGGAGCAAAAACAAACAAATCACGTTGCCAGTGTAACGAAAGTTATGTTTATCAGTAATTAATTGTCTCAACCTTTCAACTCGGTTATAAAAATATTATAAAAATACATACGCATTTTACAGTTATCACGTTGAGACATGACCTGCGTCATGGTCACGGTCAACACGGTACAATCCTCCACAAAAATATAATTTCACAATCGCGATCTGCCAATTTGCTTTCTCATAACCGGATGTCGCGATATGAGATCATTTTATAACTTCAACAATGTGGTTCCAATTTTTACAAATTAAACAATTCCTACTTACTTTTAACAGAAAAACATTTCTATCACATGAAATTCGTACCGCTTGTATGTTGAAGAGACGATAATAAAGTCGTTTATGTGATCAGTAACACATTGCATGATATCGAAAATGACTCAATTTTTGAAAAAATAATAACAACACGTCAGAATAAAATGTGATCAGTGGCACTAACGCGGCGAGTAGGTACCGAGAATGAAAATGAAGACGAACTGAATAATGTTGGTATACATACAAGTTATCGTTCTGATAAGTAAAAATTAAAAATTTATATTAATTTCTTATATAATAATCCTTCGATGCCTCTTATATGTCGAAAAATAAAATATGTACTTACATTATTTTTTCTCGTTAACTTTTACAAATAGTGTTAGGAAAATATGATTATTTGGGATTTGAGAATTTATTATTATCAAAAATAATTATATCATCACGGCATATTATCCATTCCTTTGTACACAGATTTCGGTAATGGTGATGACAAATTTATACCGTGCGGGGCGTTTACCGGGCGTCACCTCACGCGCACTCATTGCTGGCGCGAACAAAGCACCACAGGAGCCAATTTTGTGCCATTTAAAATTTGAAATATTTGGCGTCAGTCGGAATCGAACTCGGTTCCCCAGATTCGCGACCAGACATGCAGGCACGTGACCATTATAAAAAAGTCTTACAAACACAAACAAATAGTTAAATTTAAAAATATATATATTAGTTATTTATGTATCAAAGCACTGAAGTTATATTTTTATCACGAAAATAACCCATATTAGTAATAAAAAGGAACTTTAGTGCCGAGGTGCATATTAAACTTTTATTTGAAATCGAAATATTGTGAAAATGAAAGGAATATTTATTTTTACAGCTTATGATTACATATCTGTCAGTCTGACAAATGTTAATGTCGGACATTGAAAATTATGTGTTGTATCTCAAACTTTTTCATTTAAATTATTTAGTTCGCTTTTCTTGTACATATTTTTTGTCATTTTACGTACAAATTTACTATTGTTCATCGTACACCTGTCGAAATTATCTTACATGTACAATAATTATCATAAGATTGGCAACACTGCAATTGCATCAAACCGTCGTATAATAAAGTAATAACTTTAGTGCCGATTACTGAACATTTAATGATGATATCTGTATTTCAAATAAAAGTATGCTATTATAAAATTGATGATGTCCAAGTATAAAATAGATATTAGGGAAAAGGTAAATGCATTAATCTTTTTGCGTAGTATTTTTTCTGTAGTAATGTTCTCTACCGGACTTTGAAAATGATCATGTAAAAGATCGAAACCAGTCAGTCGATTTAAAAAAGAATAGTGTAAATAAGACATTTCAAGTTTTTATCTTAAAAACCTTTTCCCTAATAAAAGTATACTATGCAAGATTCAGCTCAATGTAATGTCATAAAACAGAAAATATTTATCGCAATAATATTAACCAGTAAAGATATATCAGTAGAATCTTGAAAAGCTTTAGTAGGGTACGAAAGCTAAAGACAAACTAAATTTTAAAATTAGCAACAACTTTAACAGTGCAGATGTGAGGTATCTTGTTTATTTGAAATCACTCTTGTCGACATTGGTTGTTCTTGAATTAAGCTACACATATACCATTAAATTAAATTATGCAATAAAATTTATATTGCATTTGTACATTACCGTTTGTAGTTTTTTTTTTCAAATGGATTTTTAATTTTACTGTATTAACGGTAATTGAACTCCTCTATCGTAGCCAGTATGTTTGCTACCTGTCTATTTTCACTTCACTTTTTTGTGAACCATTTTTCACCATATCTTGACAATGTATTTAAGTGCCTATAAGTCACTTGACGAGACATATACAAGCTTAGGAAAGAGTAACGCTTAAATTGCTAGATTAAAATATCAACTAGCACATTTTGTTATTAAATTCATTAAAATTTGATTTATTCCTATTTTTTTAAATATTTTTTTCTTGTTTCGTACAAATCTTCCTATAAAATTCCTATCCTATTTATTTATTATTATATAATCTATTATTTTCAAACCGTAATTTTAAAACACATTAACAAAATAATTACTTTTAACCCGGACAAGAAACCAGTTTAAAAACCGGTTAACAGGTATTTTAAATTCAGAAACGGAATTTTTAACTAAAATTTATATTTATATTCACCATAAAATAGGTAACCATTAATCGGAACTAATTAAAATCATCACTTTTAACCCATTTATAAATAAAGGCGAAGTGCACTTTCCCAGTATTTTTAATTGTAATAAAAGTAAGTATTTTTACTCTAAATGAATGAAAAAAAAATCTGATGTGGCCAGCACATAACCTCTCGCCGTATACTTTACCTGGCTGTATGCATAAAGCAAAGAATATTTTTATAAATACAAATAATATATTCATATAAATCTATGACGTATAAACTTCTTTATTATTCAATAATAGCATGTCTCAACATAAAGATATTTTACCATAAATTATGTTACAGTAAATTACAAAGTAGAGTTTACTATATATAAATATTAGGCTGGTAACAGCAATTTTCAATTCGAACAACCTTGTTTATTTTCTCTTCATATTCTTCTAGTAAAAACATTAATTTTGGGCGGTCTAAAATGTATATATCTGGATTGTGCATCTATTCTTACATATCTTCTTTTACATTTTATTTTTTCATACATGTTATATCTAAATAACACTAATTCCCTTTAATAAAGTGACGGATAGATTGCACTCCGATTATTCGATGTGTAATTTTGTCAATATTTACAACTTACTTGAGAAGAATTTGATAGCTTTTCCGCAATTCAAAGTTACTCTAGTCTACAGTGCTGGTGTACATTGTCCCATAATGTTTGAAACAAATTTAAGTCCTTCAACCTAGACTTGTCATCTCCATAATAGTCACAGATCAAGAATTAAGGGATTCTCCAAGTACATTTTTCTTTCATAACTCATTATTTCTGACACTGACATTTATCTGTCACAAATAATTTAAATTTTTCATGGCATCCTTTCGGTTGTAAAATTAATTACAAGATTATTTTATATATTATATTCCTTTTATCTCTAAATCTATAAAATATGTATAAAAATATTTAAATGTATCAGAAAGAGAATTTATTTTTCTTTAATATTATCAAGAAAAATTTTCAAAAAATAATATTTAGAAGATTTTTTTTCAAGAATCTTCTACTTCCGGTTGTCCAATTGTTACCAAAACCTTTTCAGATCTTCCCGGGAATGTCCGATTGGGAAATACGTTGTTAAACAAATTTTAAGTCTTATAGTTTTTGAGTAACCGTCCTTCCAACATCCCACACACACACACACACACACACACACATCCACACACACACACACACACACACACACACACAGACATCATCGTAAAAATGTTAAAATCGGATTGTAAGGACCTTAAAACGTGCTTATTCAATAAAATCTGGATATGCGATTTTTAGCATGAATGCAATACCTCTCTTAGCGAGAGGTAATAGTACATTAAAAAACAAGTATCATAAGGCATATCAACGTACAAGTCCAAGTTTGGGAAACGAGCCGCAAGGCGAGTTTTATAGAGGACGGGTGCGTTAACAGGCCTTATGAAACATGTTTTTTATACAATTTTTACCTCTCGCTAAGAGAGGTATTGCATTCATGCTAAAAATCACATATCCATATTTTATTGAATAAGCACGTTTTAAGGTCCCTACAATCCGATTTTAACATTTTTACGATGATGTCTGTGTGTGTGTGTGTGTGTGGATGTATGTGTGTGTGTGTGTATGTATGTAGGATGTTGGAAGGACGATTACTCAAAAACTATAAGACTTAAAAATTGTTTAATTACGTATTTTCCAATCGGACATTCATGGGAAGATCTGAAAAGGTTTTGGTAACAATTGGACAACCGGAAGTAGAAGATTCTTGAAAAAAAATCTTCTAAATAATATTTTTTGAAAATTTTTCTTGGTAATATTAAAGAAAATTAAATTCTCTATCTGATACATTTAAATATTTTATTATATATTCTATGGATTTAGAGATAAAAGAAATATAATAAATAAAATAACGTTATAACAAATTTTACAGCCGAAAGGATGCCATGGAAAATAGTTGACCAGTTGAACTGTTTGTAACTGACAGATAAATGTCAGTGTCAGAAATTCATAGATATTACTAAAGAGTTTTTCTGGGAAGTACATATACATTATATTATTTCTTAATGTATTAGTAGTTAAATATTTAAGATTATAGGTCTATTACATATATCCTTCAAAAATACAGTCAATCCTGACAATGAATTGGAAACATTTCGAAAAATTAGAAGAGGACAAAATTTCTTCATATAATGAATTTAAAATTAAACAATCTAAATATAAGGAATAGATATATGTAAGTACAATTTTTGGTGTAGAATGTAGGTATACAAGAAATGTTAAATACAATAGGGCGCCTTGACAAGCAGATATGGGGACTCATGTCAGAATGATAGCTAGTAATTATGTATATAGATGTATCATAATTTCTCATTCTAAATTTAGTGATTTTCCAATTCCATATGGTTTATTTTCCTCGACAAGTAAATTCCACACTCCTGGTGACAAATTAACTACGTGTATTTTGAAAATCTTGAAATTCTGAATGAAACATACTGACTAATTATCATTCTGAAACGGGCCCCCACATCTGCTTGTCAAGGCCAACAATGTAACATGACTGTTCGCGCCCTATACTTATGTAACCAAAAAAGGAAGTGGCGAGAGGTATTGTGCTGGCCACAACAGATTTTTTTTCTATTGAGATAATTATACAAGATTTTTCATAAATGCGACTTGCCAAAAATATTACTTGGTGTTTTTTTTTTGTCAGTTATGTTGGTAGCGTTCCCCGTTAAACAATTGAAAGTTCACATTTTGATAGTTTGTGCATTGTGTGTTGTGAATTTTGTCTGATACATTAATACATTGAATCGAAGGGTGCGCTTATAGATCTTCTAAACGACTTGTTTACCAGTTGCCCGGCTTTTGCTCTACTTTATCGACCTCATTTGCTTCTTTACCGCCCGGAGGGTGTAATCTTTCAGTGTTCGCCATGGTAACTAAGATGTAAACAAACTATTTTCATGCACTTGTGCGTAAAAAATGAAAAACATTAAAAATGTGCACTTTCCTTTATTTTAAGGCACGGTTTAAAAAAATGGTTTTAATTTGTTACGATTATTAGTTATCAGGTTTTTAGCAAAAAAATATAGATGACATTTTTAGACTGAAAATACCGGTAAACCGGTTTCTAAAACCGTTTTATTGCTGATAAAAATACACTCTGAGATTGATTTTACTTTTTCTGAAACTAAATTAATTTTTTCTCTAATTGAAATTGGAAAGGAATAAACAAAAATAAACATTTTACCATCCATGTTTTAAAATAATAATTATACTTATTCATTGATTACTGACTATAAAATTGTAAGAGAGTAGTTATAAAATAGATCCATTATGAAAAATAAACTATGAATCATAATTGGAAGTCGTAATACAGATACTCTCATTACATAAAATTGCCTTTTTCTTTTAATTATCTGTATTTGAATTTATCTTGTACAACCAATTTGACGTGTGCTAAATTAATTTGTAAATTACATCAAAACATTTCAGAAAACATAATCGTTTAACGCGAAACCATTAAAGCAACAAACATCTCATTATTTTCAAATTTCTATTCTACAAACCGGAACGCAAGAACCAGAACTGTAACAAGCCAAAGCGATTTAATATGAAACAGATATGTCAGCTAATGGCTGAACTTGTGTTATGCTAGTTGAGATAGTTTATAATCTACATGATACATGATTGAAATTAACGCATCGTAAAGTTTTATCAAGCCTTTTACTAGTTCGTTAAATTGCTTTAATAAAATCGGTTTGTAAGTTTAATTTATATTATGTTTATGGTTTATTTATACTGTCATTTTGATTATGAAATAACAAATAAAATATGAGCTAAAATAATAATGTATGTACCTCAAACAAATTAATAAATAGTCTCATGAAACGTAAAAGTCTATCAAATAATAATGTAGAACAGTAGAACCAAGTTAAATTTAACACTTTTCTACAACAGAGTAGTACGAATGTTCAAACCTGGCTCAAACACGACTACGAATAATAATTACAGTAGAAGGTGACATAACCTCTTGCACAGAAATTTATAAATTAATTTCGATATTATAGACGCGAAATATAAAATTTAGAATACAAGTGTATATTTAGTTTGTAAATTTATGAAGAAGTAAAATTATACTTAACAGCAAATTGGCATTCTTTTATTCTGTAAAATCAGGGGTGTCAATTTGACGTATGTTTGCTGCAAGAATTTCTTGAATTTTTTCGAACGCTATATAATTTAATTCAAAAATCACTAACGTGAAGAGCAAAGGCGATCGATATAATGCTAGAATAGAGAATGTACAGAAACGCTTTTTAAAATATTTGACATACAAGTGTGATCATATTTGCCCACAACGAGGTTGTAATTATCACATGTAATTGAATCATTTTGACTTTACATCAGAGCATCGAACCCGCCAAAAATTGGCTTCGGTTCAGGTTAATTTGTTTTTTGAAAGATGGGTTCGTGTGCAGTTCTGGTTCAAGCATTAATAAAATTTGCGGTTTTGTTCCGAGTTCAGGTATTGGGTTCAGGTTCGGTTCGGCCAAATAAAAATTGAATTAATGTTTTTTGAATAACAAATCTTTATTTAAAATGTGAACACGAACACAATTTTCACGAACAATCAACACAGGCAGCAACGTGAATGTCGAAGGCGTCGATAAGCGGCTGTATTACGATTACGTTTACATTTCAAACTGTAAATGAACCGGAACTGAACCCGAATTTTAATATCCGGTTCGGTTCCGACTCGGGTTCAACTGAAAAATATATCTGACGTTTGGTTCTGGGTTCATTAATATGTTTCGATTTGGTTCCGGATTTGGTTCGGTTCAGGTTCGATGCCCTGCTTTAAATCGATCGAATCAAGAAGAATCTATCATTCTATATAATGTTCCTAATGAAAATGTTGCAAATTAAAATTGATTGCCCCGTATTATTACAAAGCATTAACATTCATGTACCCATGGTTTGCTTCACGACAGTAGTTATATTTTGAATGTGCTAGGGCCAGAACAAATATACAAACCAGGTCACCAACAATTTATAATATGTGTAATAATGCAAAAATGTGTAGTAATATTATCTTTCACATTAATTTTTGTGGGTATTAGTTTTTTTTCCTGTTACGATTTATTTTCCATCAAAATATTTTGTTTTATTGTAATTATGTGTCATATTTTGTCCTTTATAAAGTGTATTCTGTTGAGCAAATAAAGTTATTATAATTAATATAAAATTCATGAAAATTCCATGACTTTTACAAGATTCATTGACTATTCCATGATTCCCTAACTAACAAAATAAATAATAAGCTGTGAAGTGTATGAGTGTAATATTCGTTCGTTCCAAATATTAAAATCACAATTGGAGATCTCAATTGGATCTCAAAATAATAATACACCTTTAAATTTGATCCCACCATTTAATACCATTTTTTATGACATTCATCCTAGTGGCACCATTGTACAATACTTTAAATATACAATCACACGTCATCGAAAGAATTCCTCATTTTCATTTTAAACCTCCCAAACACCAACAAAAGTGAAAGTTTTCCTACCTGGACATGTTCCCTTGAGGTGGGCTCCCCTGGTCCACGTAGCTCACGTGGTTTCCGAGGGCAGTGAGCTGGGTAGCGGGAGGTTCCATGTCCGTGTAGGCGTCGCGCTCCTCCGCCGGTTGTAGAGTAGCGAGGTGCGTGTAGGCGGCCCGGTGCGCGGGGCTTCCTGCGCGCGCTGAGCTGTCGCTGCTGCCGTCGCCTGGGCTCGCCGATTCTAGCTGGAGGTACTGCGACGAAGGCTCTTCGATCAACCCTCCCTAAGGATATGGATGGTCACAATGAAATGTACGAAAATCAAATGATGCTTAAGAAAAGAATTACATCATACATATTATGTAACCCAGAACAAAATTATGATTATAAATCTGAGGATTAATGGAAGAACAACCGATGTTAAAAAATAGATTGATTTTGAAGCCAGAAAAAATGCATTTTTTTCTATTCAAGAACAATAAAAGTCAGCAAAGAAACCTAAAAGAATCGGCATCCATTGAACCAATTGACATGAGTCAAACAAAAAAATAATTGTCTCAATACATACAAGGCTCGAAATGGACTGGAGCAAACCGGAACGACGTTCCGGTTCGTGATATCGAAAATATTATTCCGATTCGTGAAATTTTGGAAAATCATGTTCCGGTTCATGAAAAAATATTAAAATTCGTTCCGGTTATGTTATATCGTTTGAAAACTAGGAATGGTTGCCGCGCTAAGCTGTAATTAACCCTTGTGCAATAAAGCTGCGCCACGTACTATCCACAAGATCACAACTACGACCTATGATTCTGCTGCGTGTCGCACTGAACCTTGTCTTGTTGCATCTTAAAATGCATTACGTATGTCTTCCGATAGCCGCTGGGTCGGTGTCGGCGGTTGTGACGGTTGTTGCGTCGTCTGCTCATCTTGTTAGGTAAAGTTAGCTTCGTTAATTTTGCATATGTGAAAATTTTTGTGATTCTGTTCTTTATTCTTTGTATTTTTTGATGAGTGATCAGTTTTCATTGAAGTTTGCATTATTGTAATAAAATTATTTTCATTTTTAGGCAAGTCGCTAGCTAAATAACAACAGCATGATTGACAAAAAGTGTTTTGCATAAAGACATGCATTTATTACTTTACATTACCATGTACCATGGATTTTTCTGTTTACACTTTGTAATTGTTAATGCATTTTTGCGCTTAATTTTGTAGAAAATTGTAAAAGTATTTGCATTTTTATTAGAAGCCCTTTAAGCAATTTACTTTTTAATTATCATTAGTAATTGATTTTTTTTTCTTATAATATTTTAAATTTGATATCACCATATTATGTATTTAATTTTATTATGCGACTTTTTTTACCGTTGGATTTTAGCGTTCCGGTGCGTAAAATTTCCCATTTCTAGCCCTGAATACATAACCATTTCAAACATATTAACATTGGTTGATCTTGCATTATACCACGTAAATATTATTGGAATTGGTTTAAATTTTAACTGCTAGTCAAATTGACAATATTAAAGTCATAGTAATATCATCTTTGATTAAATTATCTGTTAATTTACCTATAAGTTAAAACGAAGTATATAGCATGGATACTATAACGTAAGTTGTAAAAATTACACATGCCATGCGTCAATTTTTCAATTGAACAGTTTTCGTTTTAATTGACAATTTAATTAGATTGAAATGAAACAATTTCCTGGGACTCAGCCACTATAACCACCCTTATCCAATTTAATTTAATGCACCGTATCCGAGCCTGACTTTTATAATAAAAGCACTAATCACAAAAATATATTATAAAAGTGCGCTCGTAACACAGGCCATTGAAAAACTAACATTAATTCAAGCAATTTTATGAAAACGAGATTAATATTAAATTGTATTTAATTGTTCAAGAGAAATAATAATTATAATCGATTAAAAATTAATGACAATAATTGTCAAATTTTAAAATATGTATATGGACAATAAATAATGTACAAATATTTTTCAAATGTGAACTACTTTCAAATTAAATACATATAGCTATTCAAAAATCATAATCATTTATCAATTTTGGAAACATTTACAAAATATATTTATATTCCATATCTTATCCTACGAGTAAATATTTACCACCAACAACAACAACAATCAACTTCAGTTATCTTCACAAACTTCACTACACTCTTCACTACATCACCTACCTCGTCAATGCGGTTGACGTTGACGTTGAAGAGCAGAAAGTCTCTCTCTCCTGCTCGCATGGCTTGTGGGTAAGGCTCAGGCTCAGCGTGCTCGTACGACAGGCAGTCCAAGGGCGTGGCCGGTCGAGAAGTGGTGGGGTCGGTAGGCCCCGACGGCTCCGCCTCTTGGGGGCTGTACCCGGAGGTTTGGTCGTAGTCCCCGGCAGGGGACAGGTCGGAACCTGCAAGCACAAATGGATTGTTGGTTGCATATGTGCAAGATATTTTATAGTATATTGAAGTATAATCTATGCTTATATCGACTAGGAAATTATCTTTTTCTGCAACAAAAATTGCACATGGAGACAAGACCATAAAACTAGCCTTTGTTTTTTTGACATTATTGATAATCACGAAATTCATCATGAAACAAATATTCTAAAATACACGCTAATGTATACGATCTATGTTGACAATTCCAAATTATACTATGTATTCAAGTCAATATTTAAGGATAAGGTTGTTTGCTGTTATAAGTTGTATATTTACATATACCTTTCGTCACCAAAGATGTAAAAAAAGGTATAGAGATTTTAGATTTTGCTTCAATAAAGCTCAATTTGAGGTCCCTGCAAGTCCCTATTTTAACATTTTTACTACGACATCTGTGAATGTGTGTGTATGTAGTTTGAAACATGTAGCTTTAACCATGGGCGTAGCGAGGAGGGTGGCCAGGGGGGCCGCTTGCCCTCCCTGGGAAATTATTTATTGCTATTATTTTGTCTAATTAATATTTTAATAAAGAATATATTTTTCCATACTATTGAAATTGATTTGTTTTTACAAAATGTAAAACAGGACTGTGATTTTGATATTCACTAATGGGGTATTCTAATGTAGTAAATTTTCAGGTAAAAAACTACAAGCGATTGAAGTCGATTAATAATTAGTATGACGTATCATGTCCTTAGCAATTTAATTGGTTACCTGATTTTAAAAGCGAGACATGCAACCATCAATGGACAAATACTAGCGCCACCTGCCGCCATAGTTTATGTTACAATATTGTCAAACAATGGTCAAATTGTTTCAAAGTTCAATAATTTATTAGGAAAGAAATGCATTTTATTTATGTTATTTATGCTTAATAATATTTTTTTCATGAATCTAAAGTACAAGTTTAATATAAAAATGTTTCAGCTACGCGAACATGAAAATTTCGTACCCTCTAGAACTAACAGTTTGTCCACCACTGGTGAGGACATGCTACGTCACACGCCAAATTCTGAACTTTAAAGATTCATATCTCGCTTATTATATAAAAATTTAATTCACGTTTACACTAAAATTCTTAGTTCGTCGTATTCTTACTTTTTATTTGGCGCTAAAAACATATTATTCATGGCCTGTGACGTCCGAGTGACTGATTATATTTTTAATAAATTGTATAAAACTATACCATTTACAATTATAATTTTCAAGTAATAATTAAAAATGTATCTTGCTCAAATTTAATAAAAAAGAACTCAAAATTTTAGATTTGTAATACTAATGTGAAAGTTTCAAAAAATAAAATAAAAAAATATTTTTTTGAAGTTTATCATAAAATTGTATCTCTTCTTTCGTTCTATGAGAAATTTTGTCCTACTCTTATATATGTAATATTAATATACCTATAATTTTAAATTCATGTTTAATTAATAATACAATAAGATATATTAAAATCGTACCTCCCAGAAAAATCTTCCAGTACCTAATGTTAGTAAAACTGCTAATTTTTGACACTGACAAGGCATTTTATTTATCTGTCAATTACAAACATTTAAATATCTCAAATGTTTTTTGGGCAACGAGATTTATTATAACATCACAGATTATTTTGTATTATTATTATATCTCTAAACCTATAGGAGATATAATAAAAAAATTAAATGTATTATATTGAGAATTTAATTATTTTTATATTTTGTAGTACCATAAATTTTCAAAAATAATGTTTAGAAATTTTTTTTTAGAAACTACCACTCCCGGTTGTCCAATTGTTACCAGAACCGATTCAACTGTTAGATACTGTTAGATTGAGGAATCCGTTGTTACACAAGTCTTTAGTCTTATAGAATTTGAGAAATCGTATCTACAACATCGTAACACACACACAGACACAAACAGACAACATCGTAAAAATGTTATAATCCGATTCTAGGGACCTTAAAACGTGCTTATTCACTAAAATCTGGATATTCTATTTTTAGCATGAATCCAATACCTCTCTTAGCGAGAGGTAAAAATTGAAGATTATTAAATTTTCCACTACCTATAAAAAAATTGCATAAAGCTTAGGTACTGCTTCCGTTTTTAAGATAAACAGAACTTCTTGGATATATATTTGTGCTATTCAAATATATGTAATCGACAAATAAATGCAACGCTAATACATTTGCCAGAATTATTAAATATTATTTATTTTGGTATATGAATAAAAAATTAAAAATTATATGGTAAATGGCGTTAGATAATGTGCTGATCACATTAGAATTTTAACGCTTTCGAACAATTTATTTTCAGTTCTAATAATGTTTGTTTCCATTTAAAAAATGCAGGTTGTTAATTTACAGCTTACATTATTTAATGTTGTACTATATTTTGTCAAAAGAAAATATTTTAGCCATATTCATAGTCAAATGACTAAACAGTGACTAAATGTGTAAATAGTAACAATAAATTTTAGTTATTCATAGCATACCTAATCATTATTTAGTTTAAAAGTCATATTTTCATACTTTGTATTTTTTTTCTTTATTTTTAAGACGATAAATAGAAAAATTATGTGCTTTGAAATAAAAAAAAAAGATTTCGTTCTTTCGAAACTCTCCACGACTCTAAATATCTAAAAGAAAAAATGTAAAGAGAGAAATACCGAAACAACAATAAAAGCAGATAATGTGAAGCGTAGAAAATTAAGTTAATATGTAAAATAATGAAATATGTTATCATATGAAGGAAAAATATTGTGTTAATAAAAGTAATAGTAACAGACCATAAAATTTTACGTGTACATAGTTAGCAATGAGTCATATAACGAGTACGTAGGTTGATTCAATAAGTATTTATTCGGTTTTAAAATTGCATTGAATACACGAGCATAATTGAACAAAAATACTGATTCACATAAAAGTTTATTTACAAACCTGTGAAATAGGTATGCATTTCTATAACTGTAAAGCGTATAAAAATTTCAAATTTTAAAACTAAACATTGTTGTTTTCACAATCACAATCAAGTCACTATTGACAATAATTCATCGCTTGTTTAACAATAGAGGTCGCCAGTTTGCAGTGTTATCAACATTACATAAACGAGAAACTGAAGAATATTAGCAGACCTACCAACGAGCTACGCTTGTTTATAGTACCAAGTACTCGAACGACCAGCAGTAATTTCTTATCGCTGGTCATAGCCGTACGTGAGATAGGGGTAGGAAATACCGTTAGAATATTATGTGTACGTCAACCGTGAACTAGATAATTTCTTGCATATTGTTAGACTAAAGAATTCCATTTACAGATATGGAAAAGTATGTAGGTATATTGTACATAGAATATAACATACATATTTCAAATATTATTTTGTGTTAACAAAAGTACAAAAGAAAATGGTTGATAGCATAAGTCCTGTTTTAAAACGTTGTTTTAAAAACTGTCACATTTCATTATTTAATAATAATAAATAATATCACACAAATTTATCAAAATATGATTTTAAATCAGAACATAATTTGTATTCAAACAAATATTTATTATTAAATACCAATAGTCCAAGAAACTGAGGTGCTTGCCAAATATACAATTTAAAAAAAAAATGAAAAATTATAATATTTGACATCTATGTGCATAATTGCTAAGCTATCATTTTGACACGGGCCCCCATATCTGCTTGTCAAGGTCAACAAAGTCACATGACTGCTTGCGCCCTATTGTATTTAACATTTCTAACATTAACACTCTACACCAAAAATTCTACTGATACCTATTCTTTATATTATTTAGATTTTGTAATTTTATTCATTCTATGAAGAAATTTTGTCCTACTCTTCGAGATGTTTCCAATTCATTGTCGGGATTGAAAGTATTTCGGAAGGGTATATGTAATATATCTATAATTTTAAATATTTAACTATTAATACAATAAGAAATAATATATGTATGTACTTCCCAGAAAAAGTCTTCAGTAATGTCTTCGGATTTCTGACACTGACATTTACCTGTCAGTTACAAACATTTTAATTTTTCAATTGGTTTCCATGGCATTATTTGAGCTGTGAAATTTATATAACAGATTATTTTATAAATCAATAAAAGTATCAGATAATTTAATCTTTAATGTTTGCAAGAACAAAAATTTTCAAAAAATAATATTTAGAAGATTTTTTTAAGAATCTGCTACTTCCAGTTGTCCAATTGCTACCAAACCTTTATATAAAAGTATGATTTTACATGTTAAAGTCCTACGTTCCGGTATCGCGGTCTACACCCTGTATGTAAAATACTTATGAAACGACTAAAGTCAGGCTTATTCAAAATTTAAAATATTCCCAGAATCATAATTCTAAAAAATTTCCAATAATGTTGGTCTTCGAAAATTGTAAAATTTTGTATCATTTATTTACCTTTCTTTAATAATACTTTTCATGGTTCTAGGGAAGATTAAAGTATGAAAAATATTTAAAAACTAGTGAGCTGATGTTAAAATACAAGTTAGTAAAATGAAGTTATCTACATATAGGTAAGTTTGTAATTAGTGCACACGAAGAAACTTTTAGTTCCGAAATTTATTTGCTAAAGAAGATATTTTAACAGAGCATTAGAGCTCAATAATACTCGTAGAAGTAAAACTATTATTTTTTTCTCTAAAAGACCCTATTATTTTTTCGTAAGTTTATAGTATTACAGACGAGATACGAGAACATAAATTGGCCGTAGGAACCAAATGTAAACCAGAATTCTAAATACACTAAAATAAAATATGCGAAATATATCAAACTATTTAATACATAAAATAATAACCGAAACAAATATTAAATTCTAACTACATTTTTTGATCTTAATTTCTTCCCAAATAGCAAGATTGATGAGAAATTAAGTGCATGTCAAAAAGTTTTCTCAAAATGTATTGACTGGTAGTATTTACTTAAAATTTTAATTATACTCTAACAAATTCCAGGCTATCATTTAATAGAGATTTATACACCAGGTGAGTTAAGATAATGTTTATTCATGAAAAGAAAGTTTAAGCCACAAGCCCGTAGGGCGAGTGGGTTAAATTCTTTGAACAAACTTTCTCAACTTACGTAGTTTATACCATATTTTATTCATTTTTGACGAAATAATAATAAAAACCATTATAATATTTAGTTTTTGACAAAATAAAAAACTAATCAATTAGTAGATTGTGCATGACAATCGTCGTTGATAGACATCAAGTCGTTTATACCAGCTTTGTTTTTGTCATTTGGGTCGTGCAAAATAATGAAAAAGGTTAATCAGTCTAATAAAGACTGTGGTGAAAGAGTTATTTTCGTGTCTGATTTTATTATAAATGCATTTATTTGTTGCAGAGTGAATTAAAATTCTGTGAATGACTTAATTTTTTTTAATTCACTAGAGAATAAACAGTTATTCATAGTTGTTGCTATGGAGTTAATAATGATAGTTCAAAACATCAAAATTGAATGATAATGTATACATTGTTATGATTAGAAAACAGCTTAATTTGTTAGTTTGTCATTGTCTACTCCCCCCCCCCTGATTAATAGTAAATACTACCAGTCTTTGAGTTTTAGAGGAGCAGGAAACTTTAAAGTTCTTCGTATTCCTTCTTCTTTATAGGAAACATATTCAGAATTTGACTTAAAGAAACAATATTAATGATTTTCTTTAATTAACAATATTAAGCTAAACATTTACTATGTGCTGACGCATAAGTCAAAATACTCTAATACTCTTTTTTACTCATGAACTACTTCCATCTTTGGCTCTACGTTTCCATCGTTCCATCAGGTCTGGAATACTGTCAGTTAAAATTTCCATGAGAAAAAATTAAATAATAATTATGATATTTAGATTTCTCTCCACTTATAAATATGAAATATCATAAACATCCTTCATTGCCAATTCTTAATATTTGTGATAAATTTGTAAAAGTCAAATAATTGTCCTCATTTTTACCTTCCGTCACCTTTAGGTAAGGAAGGTATTGTCTTTGGTCAAAAAATTCAATGATAAGTTTTTAGTGATTAAGAACGTTTTTGGGTCCCTATAATACGATTTTAACATTTTTACAATGATGTCTGTATGTATGCTTTTCTTGAAAAAACGCTGTTAAATCATTTTTTAATACTTAATATTACTATAAATATTAAAGAATATACTATTATCTACACGATTTAATTGCATTTTATCCTTCATATTCAATGGATATATAGAGTTAAAGAATTATAAAGATTTTAAATTTCATAAATTAGCCAGCTATGCTATAACCATAGAAATACGGACTACATTAAAATTCTAATTGACAGATGTCAGTGGCAATGACTAGAAAATGAATGTGGCAGAGAGATGAGAATGTTGAGATGGATGTTGGGGAAGACACGGAAAAATATGATACGGAATGAGAGGATAAGGGAAATGGCTCGAGTGATAGAAGTTTCTAGAAAGATACAAGAGAGACGTTTATATTGGTTTGAACATGTCATGAGGAGATATGAAGAATATATTGGAAGAAGAATAAACAGCTTAGTAGTAGAAGGTAGAAGAAACAGAGGAAGATCAAAGATAAGATGGAAATGCTGTATTGCGAAAGAAAAGGAACTGAATGAGGACAACAAGCAAAATAGAAATGAGTGGATGAAGAAATTCAAAAATAGCGACCACTTAACCAATGGGAAAAGCTAAAGTAGAAGAAGGTGTCAATGTCAAGTGCAATTTACATAGTTTATTTATGAAATAATTTTACTGGAAATATATAATCTTTTGCAAGAAAATTTACATATGGAATTTGTACATAATACACAGAATTGACGGAAGGTAACGTGCTGGCCACATCAGATTTTTTAAAAACTATTTCATTGCTATTACTTTTCAAACAATCTAATTTAAAAAAAAGTGAAACGTAAATAAAAACCTACGTTCAATTATTATTTTAATTTTTGAAATATTATATTACAGTTATTCGAGAAACACGTGACCGTAGAACGAAATAGTTCATTAAAACAATTTGCAGTAAATTAATGGAAAATAACAATACATCCCATTTCGAAAATAGAATGAACGTTTATGGTCAACTCTTATCGCTAGCATACATAATAGGCTCATGTAGGTGTGCTAGTATTACGTATTCATGTAAAATTGCAAATAGTCAAATTCATATAGAAATTTATTAAGAATTTCAAATATCCTAAAACATTTTCATTTACAATAAAAACAAACACATAAAAATGGCATTGTGATAATAACATTTTCAATTTAATTTGAATGAGCTAATTAAATTCGAGAATAAAAAACAGTGATTTTTATTTCTTCGAGCAGTGCTGGCAGAAGACGAACCCTTGACCTCTGACATATCCGCAAGGGGTCACAGTGAGCAAATATAGCTTTTATGTAAAATGTAACAAACTCACAGCAAAAAACTCGACAGATAACGAAGTATTAATAATGACTACACTCGAATAAATATACAACAACGAAGGTATAGTTCGTTTAATGAATAAATACGAACGGTTAGTTCGAATATTATAACCATATCTTTTCAATTCAATATCAGATAAAGTAAATTGAGTTACAGAAAATGCAAATTCTATTTCAGAAAAAGGAAATTCTATTTTTAACAGACATTATTATTTTTATTTACTAAAACAACCGGTAACAATTAATATTCAAACAAATTAAAATTAGTTTTTTTTTTCAAATCGTTTGTAAAATAAAGAGGAAATTGCACTTTTTTTTCACTAAAATGAATGAATCGTCCGTGTATATGAGTAAAACATACGTGACTATATTCACTCATGTGTGGGTGAGTGAGTTACCACAAATAATTTCTATATTATTAAAGATACAATAAAATACTATAAGACAATCTTATACAAGGCCAAGGGGGACATTCGAATAGAGAAGATAATATATATTTTTTTAAACCAGTAGTACTCAAGTTACAACATAAAGTATATATTTTTTTAAATGGGACATGGGACGTACAGTAAATTTTTTCAAAGATGTCCGATCAAGATAATCTGTATCATGAACGAATTAACAAATTGGCATATATTTATCTCTCTCTTTTGCAAAGACTACAAACGTGTGCGATAAGAATGGATATAACACGCTTGTCTTTCAAAATTCTTATTTTTTCGACTAATTTAGAACATTCTACTTTAAAACGATGCTCGTTGTTAATAACACTTTCGCTGTAACGTAAGTTTATTTATTAATTCAGATACATTACCTTGATTCATAGCCGTACGAATAACGTTATTTTCTGTCAGTGTCAATGACACTGAAATTGTGTCAGTATCTTATTTTTCACATATTTGGTTTTACATTTGCTAATAAACTTACCAGTTGACTTATTTTTGAATTTTGAATGCTTTTATTGTAACATATATTTTTATAATAATAAAATAACAGTAGTATCTTATGTACCCTCATACAAACTAAGCAAACGACACTATTTGTCAGAATGGGCGGAGCAAATATCTTAATTCATACTAAAATAAAAAATAACTACAAAAAATTATTTACATTTCATTTGAATTTTTCTCACTATTTTCATTATATAAGGATATAAAATAATTACATGGTTGAATTCAGAAATAAATATTCTATCGAATGAGCCTAAAAAATGTATGCCGTTCATTTAAAAAAATATAACCTTGTATTATAACTTGAAAACCACTGGTTTAAAAATAACTCAACTAAAATTTTGTGAGATGTCTATTAACTTTATGTTGTAACTTGAAAACCACTGGTTTCATTTTTTTTTCTTTTCTATTCAGATGTCCCCCTTGGGTCTTCTATAAGATTGTCTTATAATATTTTATTGTATCTTTAATAATATAGAAATTATTTGAGGTAGCACGTTTAGCTGTTACACTCTGTTAGGCGTTTTAACCGGTTAAATAAACCAATTAATAAAATCATTCAGGAAATCAGGAAAGAAAGATACTCATATATAGATATAAATTATTAATTCTGTCTGATTAAAAAAAAACACTTTTTTTAAATATGTCCGACCAAGGTCATCTATATCATAAACGAATTAACCAGTTGGCATATACATATTTATTTCTCTCATATTTGCATTGAAAAGAAGGGCGTGCGATAAGGATGGATATAACACGTTTTTCAAAAATTTATATTTTTATGGCTATAAGTTACATGCCATTTTAAAATAATACTGTCGCTAATTCGCAGTAACATAAATTCATTTATTATTTCGGTTATATTAATTTGATTCATAGCCTAGCGTACATATAGCGTTATTTTCTGTCAGTGTCACTGACATTAACTCTGTGCCAATATCTTATTTTTCACATTTTTTGTTTCACATTTGCTAATAAACCTATCAGTTAACTTATTTTTGAATACTTTTACTGTAACATATAGTTTTATAATAAGAAAATAAATTTCAAAAAGAGTTAATAATTTCAAAATAGTTAAATTGTTTTCATGTCAGCTATTAGCTGATAGTTAAAACAACTTAAAAAAAACTAGTATAATGTAAAACAGGTTTATAGTTCAAATGTTTGATCTCCTAATACCAGTATAATGTATAATTAACTTATTTGTTGTTTTTGTTTAAATTATTTTCTAATTGAAACATCTGCAAAGATGTTGAAAATAAGTTGTTATTGTCTGAACAAACAAAAGTTGTTATTGAAAAAGAAAACAGTGAACGTGTTGACCAATAATACGTAAGCTGATGACAACAGATAACGCCCAACATAAATGATCAGGTGTGGTCAGCGTTAACCAATAGTAGTGGAGTATAGCAGTCAACATGTAATCAACATTCTCATCTTGGATCAACACGATCTTTAAGTTGTCATGTAGAATTAATGTTATACATAATTTTTTTTTAAATATGATAGTGGATTGAAATGGAATATGTGGCGTCAAATTTTTAACATCTTGAGTCATGTGTCATATGAACTTTAGTAGATATAGCCGTTTAATTTTATTTTATTTTATTTAAAAAGAAATTGTAAAAATAGTAACTAATTTATATTATAGGCAATTTTTACTAATTTATTAATATTATAGATATTTTATCATTCAACCGCTTATCAAAATATGTTTTACAAAATATTTTCCGTTTCGGAATCAAATCCAAATAAGAATTTTTCTGTACATGTACAAAATATTTTTAAGTGATCATGACAATTGTTTTCTTAGTAAAAATTTTATATTGTCATTATTTCTCGCGCTCATTTTGAGTTTACTAGCGTCTAGCAGGTCAGGAGAGAATAAATCGTAATCCTAAAATCTCATAGCTCCGACGTTGCGCGACAGAATTGTCACAAGGGTCTTCTAGGCAAAGTTTGATTTACACTGGGAAAAAAATACATTTGCAATAGAAAGATAAGTGCAACATTATGAGAATAGATGTCTGTCTGTTTCCTAAAAAAAATATCTAACGATCTGTCACATATTCAAATATAGAAATAAAATATTTAATAGGTGCTACGATTTATATTTTAAATTTCCTTATTACCTTCCGTCATCTTTAGGTAAGGAAGGTATTGTATTTGTTCAAAAAATTCGATGATGAGTTTTTAGTGAATAAGCACGTTTTAGAGTCGCTAGGATACGATTTTTACCATTTTTACGATGATGTCTATATATGTCTGTGTGTGTGTGTGACGATTTTTTTCATAGACACAACCACACTACAATTCTAAAAATTATAATTCTTTCTTATTCCTTTTTGGTTATAACTGATTAACCGGAAGTATCCTCATTTAACAGTTTTTCTTGAAAAGACGCTATTAAATATCAATTTGTGACATTTAATATTATTATAAATATTAAAGAATATTCTACCTATACGAATTGATTGCATTTTATACTTCATAATCAATGGATATACAGTTAAAAAATTATAAAGAAATTAAATTTCATAAAACAGCCAGTTATGTTATAACCATAAAAACAGCGACTATATTAAGAAAATTATAACTGACAGATGCCAATGTCAATGAAAAGAAAATGAATGTGGTGGCAGAGAGATGAGAATGTTGAGATGGATGTTGGAAATTAGACGGCAGGATAGGTAAAGGAATGAGAGAATAAGTTTCTATAAAAATATAAGAAAGACGATTACATTGGTTTGTACATATCATGATGAGAGAGAAGAATATATTGGAAGAAGATGAACAGCTTACTAATAGAAGGTAGAAGAAACGATGGAAGGACTGTATTGCGGAACACTTGAGAGAAAAGGAACTAGGAAAAGTTGAAGAAAAAGATGTCAGTGTCAAGTGCAATTTACATTGTTTATGAAATAATTTTACTGGAAATATTGAATCTTTTGCAAGAAAATTTGTGTATGGAATTTGTACATAATACACTGATTGACGGGAGGTAATGTGCTGCACATTAGATTTTTTTTAAACGAAAATTAATTTCATAAATCACTCATATTTTACTTATCATAAAAAAAATAATACTTTTTTATACAGTTACTGTAACATGGTCTATTTTTAGCATTTAACTAGTATAGTCACCTCACCAGCATTCATAACTGTTAAGAAGAAAAAAATATGTAAATAATCTTTTATTATAAATAACAGATTTAAGTGAGACTCGAACTTAGCTTAATAAAAACCAGAAACAGTCACTTTATACAATATTTATTTTCTAACCTTGTGGAATTCATAAAAAATTAATTTCCCTACATGCACCATTAGAAACGCATGAACTGCAATTATAGTTATAGCTTCTACCAGTTCCCATAACTCAGTGATTAAAGTCCAATTATTAAGACACATTTACATAAAATAGAAACGTTCCAATACATTTAAACTTGTAATAATCAATAAATAACTTACGCCTTTAGACTTGTGGCTAGGCGAGGTAAAAAATGACGGAAAAAATGACGTGTTTATGAGGCCTTATATGTCAAGGGATAGAAACAGTTCCATGTAAAGGTTGTTAGCGATATGAGCTAGAACTAATTCTCATATGAATTTAACCGTTTAGGTATAATGTTCTAAACTAAATACATTTAATGCGTATTAAGAAAGAGTTAATATATTTTTCTCCTACTGAATTCTTAAGGAAGCTTTGAAGTTTTAACAACTTTTAAATAATAAGTAGTAGTAGAACATGTTAGGTTCCTCCTTGATAATTATAAGTGTTGCTAAGAATGTAAATAAATAAGTTACAAATTTGTAAGAGATTTTTTATAATAAGCAAAACTGTAGCGCCTCTTTTCGTTCATTTGGAAAAGCGGCCAGGGCAAAAAAGAATGAAGATTTTCATGAAAACACATTTTCAAGGCCAGATTATCTTTTAGCATATTAAGGCCCGTTATATTCATCTAATAAACTAACAACTATTTGGCAAATAAATTATTTATTAGGATTAGGTGAACAAATTTTGTCAGCAACTTCAACTAGCTACTATAGTATATATTTGTATGTCAAATAACGTATTTGTAAGCTACCTACTAATAAGAGACGAAACTACAAATATTATTTGTTAGTAAATATTCACAAATTAATAAATCATAATTCAACTATTTCTGTTCCCAAATTACTATTATTTATTTAATGAATCATAAATCTTAAAAATCACACCACCAACGTTTATGAATGTCAAGAATATTTTGTCAAAATTGTTTTTCTTTTATTTAGTATGGAGATATGATGACACTTAACATGTACTGCGAAATTTATCGTTCAAAGTTAATTTACAAAAAAAATAATAATAAAATTGTAAATATACAATACAGGGTGTTCATTTTAAATGGGCTATCATTGCTATTTCGAGCACCATATGAACTACAAAGACGGTTAAATTGGCAAACAATTTCACAAGACAAATTAAAGAAATGAAAAAATATTTTAACTATTTTACTGCCTCAAGGAAGTGACAGGCTCGCGTACTCGGCTCGCTGGTCATTTCCTCCTTTCAGCAGTAAAAACCTTTTTACCTGGCTTGTAATGTAAAATACTATAACACGTATTCATTTTTTCCAATTATGACACTCTTTTTATAGCCATATTTTAATCAGATTAATATAAAACTTTACATACACTTTTGTCAATAAAAATCATTATGTAAGGCCATAAAAATACAATATCACTGAATTCAGAATTAAATTCTCTAACGAATGATCAATGAAAAAGTATATGTTCTCATTTAAAATAAAAAAGTTTGGTCCCGTATTTTGAGAACCACTTGTCGCAAAAAAAATCTCTTCTTTAAAGTTGTCTTGCGAAAGAATTTATTTGGCCATTTAATCGTCTTTTTAGCTCTTATAGTTCTCGAGATGGTGGCCCATTTAAAATAAACACGCTGTATACAATACACGACGTTCGCATCCACGGCCAGAATGTAAGTTTAAAATATAGGAAAAAAAACTAAAATAAAAGTATTATTAATAAGCAGTTATGTTGAAAGAAACATTAACAATATCTGCATTTTTTTTTCTTTTATTAATATTCTTACATATTTTGTTTAAGTAAATGCTCGATTTTTAATTTTTTTTCGAGAAAATATATTATAGTAAATACTATAAATTTTATAAAATTTATGTCTAATCCTTGTTTTTTCTTATTTTGTGTTGTCGAGTCGACTGGTTCGAGTTTTCTTATCGCTTAGGTTACGATTCAAATTTATCTTTAGCGATGTATCTGACCTCATCTACGATCTAAGTTATCTGACGTTGTGTGACATTTGACCTGCTGCTGTATCGATTATTTGATAAATATGAAATTTAGACGGCTTTTGAGTTTTTGTTCATGGTTGTAATGTGATACACTATCGATCGAAACAGATTAATTTTAAAATTTACCCACTTAATATAGTCCGAATATAATTCCATTTTAATATTTATATCCAAAAAAGTACTGAAGCCGAAATATTAACCAATATAACTTTTAATATAAATAAAGGATACACTAAGTAATGAAATTAAACATATAAATGTTGACGTCTCTACAATTTGAAAATAGACGCGATTAATGTTTGCTTCTAATGATAAATGTCATCTACACCAGTGTTTCTCAAACTTTCCCAAAATATATTTTTTCTATGCCCCCTCGGAAAAATTTGCTCTAATCTACATAGGATCGGCATAAAACGATGACACGCACCTGTACTATAAAACTACAAAGAAATCTTGTAACACGCTTACCAAAAATTACTTAATGCCTGTAACATTTGTACAAAATACGATGTTTTAATGTTTTCTTTCAATTTATGGTACTTTGCCAATAACATATTCCTAAATATCTTAAGAGTTCAAATTTATAAATTTGTCGGCTTAAAGAAAATCAATTTCGATAGTTAATAAAAAAGGAATTGATAAATTAATAAATAGAGATAAATCAGAATTGTCCGACGGAGATGTTATATTTCCAAAAGGATTTTTGATTTGATGTTCACTGAAAGTCCATTAATATTTTTGCAATTAAAATGAAAGGAAATCCAACTGTGTGCAGCATTCATGAAACCACAGACAATGTTTCTATTTTGAATTATGGTGTTAAAATTTTAAGTATTCGAATAAACTAATGGCCGAATTTATCATCCACTGATCAACACTGATTCTGAATCAATCCAATTCATCATTAAAAATCAAGCTAATCTACTAATCAAAATCAATGATCAACTGATTCCTCATATTCCATGAATCAAGGACTGATCACATTTTTGAATTCTAATTTTGACATTTATAGCTGTCAGTATTTTGGCTGTTGTACTCATTTGTAATTATTTATCTTTAATTAAAACCGCATTGGTTTTATTATTTTCCAATATACTTTACTATCTTTGATTTTCACTATATTTAAGAACACTCCTTTACTGTAATTACAGCCGAATTCACCATTCCTGAATCATGAGTTGATTCACAGATCAACTCTGATCCTAAATCAATCCAATTCACCATTAAAAATCAAGCTAATCTGCTAATCAAAATCAATGATCAACTGATTCGTCATATTCCATGAATTAAGGACTGATCACATCTTTGAATCCTAATTTTGACATTTATAGCTGTTAGGATTCTATAGCTGTTGTACCCATTTGTAACTTTGACTCATCCTTCTTTATCTTTATTTAGAACCGCATTGGTTTTATTATTTTTAACTTTTTTACATCTTTCATTTTTACTATGTTTAAAAACACTCCTTTATTGGAATCAGTGTAATTTCTACCTATATCAAAACAAAAATATAATATTATTATAGGAAAATTATAAAATATATTTTTTAAATAAATGAAAAACTTACATATCAATACCTTTTTAACGGAAAGTACAATTACCACGAATAAAATTCCATGACAGTTACATCACAGTTACATTAACTGTCAAAAACCAAAACAAAACTGTGAATCAGTTGATCATGATTCCTTGATTCAGAAATCAAGTTGGTGAATTAGAACATACGTTGATCTACAGATCAAGAATTAATGATGAATTCGGCTGTA
This sequence comes from Harpalus rufipes, assembly GCA_951394225.1. Classification (NCBI taxonomy): domain Eukaryota; kingdom Metazoa; phylum Arthropoda; class Insecta; order Coleoptera; family Carabidae; genus Harpalus; species Harpalus rufipes. The sequence goes on along the minus strand of OX596286.1, from coordinate 22,457,539 downwards.
AGTCGTATATTTTAATTCCTAAAATCTTGTTTCGAAATAAATCACTTTGGTTAATTTTTTGTCGGTTTTCTTATTGCTCTTTTTAGCTATCATTATCCACTCACTGCTTTTCAATGCCCCCCTGTTAAGCTAAGATCACCATCGCCCCCTTGGATGTATCCAGCGCCCAAAAGGAACCGGTATTGACCACTTTGAGAATCACTTATCTACACCAAAGTTTTTTTTTTTATCAAATTTCAACCCGGATTAAAAATATGGCTAAGTTGATATCACCCTTACAATTTCTGATAGCTTCAGTATAATGTTAAGTACAAACCCTAATACTCGTGTAACACAGTGATAACATGGGCAGGTGGTTCTTCGTATATTTGTTTGTATTATAAAGTTATAAGGGTGTGATGGTATGGTAAAGTGTCTACTAAAAAATGATGTTGTTAGGTGCTCAAAAGTTCTGTTGACATTTTAAGGGCCATATACACTTGTTGTATAAACAATACTCAAGGATTTTAGATAATAAAATCGTGCCTACACAGTCGTTAAAGATCTCGTTAAAAACTTAAATAAACATCACAGTTAATTCAAAATGACATACATACATTATATTTATAATATACATTTCTATATTTCTCATTTTATATTTGGCGCTAAAATGCAGATTTCCAATCATACCGGAAATCCTGTCTAGCAGGAAACTTTTATCTAAATGTCAAACACTGAAAAAAAAATTATGCACGTGTTTTACTTTTGAACTGTTGCGACATCAAGAAAGCTACTGAAATTTTAAAAATTATTATAACAATAAATATTCATATTAATGGGGTATTCAACCATTGTAAAGAAATAGTAAACTTCAATAATTATAGGAAGCATACTTTAAACTAAAATTTTTGATAAAATGAAAATGATGAAATATTACTTCGTTACAAGGCCCTTATCGGTTATTATCGTAAATTTTCGGATTAATTCAGGCGAACTAAACCTACTATTCGTTGTTTTCGTCTGAATTCAAATTATGAACAACACTACTATCTCGTTCTAATGACATTCTCAAACTGTTGCATGAAATAGATTGAAATAATATTTAATTTAAATATTTTATTTATTTTAAACATTACTAATTAAGTGTTAACGATTACACTTACAGTAAGTGTAATAATAGCCATGTTATGTTGTATATATTAATTTTTTGTTGTATAATTGTTGTAGACCCTGAAGAAGGTGCAAGGGTGCACCGAAACGTTGGTATAGTAAGAATAAATGCTGTTTGACTAAACTTTCGAATAATTGTAAACACCTAAACCACACCACATTCGAGAAATTACCCACAATAACTAATTACTTTAACACGGGAAAGAAGTTTTAACAAAAATAAATGAAAATATGTGCCTAATGCAAATAATGCTGATATTGCTGATACCCCTAGAAGTAACTGTTGAGAAGCATAACCAACTCAGGACCATTACGTCAAAAAAAATTTAAGCATTCAAAAATTCATGTCCTGCTTACTAATTTGAATTTTAACATCGCGTTTTTACCAATATTCTTAGATTTATATATATTTTTAGAAAAAAAAAATTGGTAGAATACCCCATTGTAAATTGTAATGTTTATGGTGCATCGTAAATATTTTATTAGTCAGTTTAATAACATATAAATAGAATTTTCCACGTAGAACCAAATTTGAAAAAAATATAGACTAACACCCGTGAAAATAAGAAATTTTATTCTTAATAAAAAATCTTTCAGAACTCATAATGTTAAAACAAAACAACCCTGAAGAAAGCAGCAATATATGCTGCCGAAACGTTAGATTGTATAAATATAAACAGAACTATAATTAAAAGATTGTTTTATATTAATTTTATCCTTATTTAACTTCCTAATATTTATAACTATTATCACGTTTGTAATGAACAAACATAAACAATTTCTTCATATTCATTATAAATAAGTATCTACTACTACATTTTAGTACACGTATCCATATTTCATGTCAAATATGAATGGACTATCCCGTCTGATTGGTCAAAAAGCAAACCCATCGATTTACAATAATGAAAAAATTGTCACCAATTAGTTATAAATTAATTTTAACATTTTTACGTATACCTACATCAGAATTAAAATACTAGATCTATATATGACATTTAGACTATAAGATACCAATTTCATAAATATAAAGTTCATAAAAACGATTGTACTTGTTCAAACACAAAGTCGAACTTTGTAACACTGGCTGGCAGCAAAAGCCTTGTTTTAACTAAAACGCTGTTTTAAAAAATGTCAAATTTCATTATTTAATAATAATAATAATAAATATGAAAATATAATTTTACAGCAGAACATAGTTGGTATTCAAATATTTCTTTAAAAATAGTTCTTTAAACATAATAAGAATGAAATTAAATATTGAAATTTAAATTTGACATATCTAAAAACAGCATTTTAGTTAAAACAAGGCTTGTGCTACCAGCCACTGTTTTTGATTAAACCGTGTAACAAAATTAATTTTGTAAACGCGAAATAAAACTGTATTTAAAGTATTGTTCTTTGCATGAACTAATTTGATTTGTATTTTTTGTTTCTTCTCTGTGCCAAAAAGAAAACCAAATTTATTTTTAGTGTTTCCTCTTTTGTGGTTAAAATCACCCATAGAATTTTATCACAAATTAAAATATGTGAACCGCAAAAAGGTATAGGTTTAGGAATTCCACCAACTTGCACTTTCAGTGGTTTTGAAAACTATATTAACTATTACTATCTAATATTTCCCAGCGTTAGAAACAAAACCGTTTGAGGAAGGAAACATCAAACATTTAATTCCTTATCACATGATCCTCGGCGTGTAAAGCGAGATAACGTGGCATCTCTCTCTCACAGCATCCCAGTGGTATGTCACCACGTCTGTGGGACAAAGATAACGAGCTATCTCCAAGCTCTCGTGCAGCAGATAACGCAGAAGAGATAGCAGCTACTAATTGGATGGCTAATAGTTTAACAACCCTTAACACTGGACTACAAGATGCCAATTAGATTAAGAGATCGTTAGAGATATGCAAGATTGAGATGTACGCTGGAATTATTTGCGCAAACTGTGCTTAGTGTAGATGTTGTTAAATCGGTAATGTTTACAAAATAATGGCATCCATGATAAATTAATACGTAATTATAAAATAGTATATTAAAAAAACAAGTATCATAGGGCAATCTGTTAACATATGTGTCCAAGTTTTACAGAGGATACGTTAATAGGCTTGAAACATGTTTTTTATACTATTTTTTCTACTCAAGTAATTATACAATGAGATTTTTTAAAAATATGACTTGTCAAAAAATATGACATGGTGTTTTTCTGTGATTTATGTTGGTAGGGCTTCCCGCTAAACAACTGAAATTTCACATTTTAACAGATTGTATATTGTGTGTTGTGAATTTTGACTGTATACATTAATACATTTATCAAACAGTGCGTTTATAGTTTTTAACGACGTGTTTGCAGTGCTTTTATAGACCCATAATAACACCGAAATGGAAAAAATAATTTGTTTATGAATTTATGGTGACGCCTTATAAACGCCCTTAATGTTATACAGGTATCCTGATTTGGAAGGCCCCCATTGGGATCTCGGATACTGTAAGACACGATTTCGGCTAAATTTAATTTTTGCTTCAAAAATATATATTTTTTTTCTCGTTCGAGTGGTGTAAGGGTTATTATATTTTAAATAATTTTTTAAATCACACCTGGTATGCCTCTACTTACGTAAATTTATGGGGTCTCCAGGCCGCGTACCAGAGCGTCTGGTCGCGAATCTGGGGATCCGAGTTCGATCCCGATCGATGCCAAATATTTCAAATTTTAAATAGCACAAAATTAACCCCTGTGCTGCACTCCACCAATTAATGCTCGCACGGTGACGCCTGGTAAACGCCCGCACGGTACAAATATGTCATCATATATATATGACGATATTTTTTTTTTCGTAAATTAAATAATATAGTTAAACTTAAATTATGAAACAGGGTACGTATGAAATAAGTTATATATTTATGTAAATGAAATACTATTTTAAAAAGCTAATGAAATTGTTGACAAAAAAATAATTTAAAATACAATAACCCTTATACCAACCGAAAGAGAAAAATAGAAGTATTTTTTGAAGGAAAAATAAAATATGGATTCCAATTAAAAAATCTGATGTAATCAACACAGTACCTCCCGCCATTTACCTATGTATATAATTTTTATATTACTATAAATTTATTATTACTATAAATTTATCCATACAATATATAGAAAAAGTATTAAAGCAAACTTGTAGAAAATGGAATAATCTTTAATTTTTATAATAACAAATTAAGAAAAAATTACATTTAAAGGTATTTTTTAAAGAAAAACTATCTTGAGCTTCAAGTAAACTGCCATTTCCGGTTATCCGATTGCCACCAAAATCTAATCAGTTCTTTCCATATTAGAATAAGGTAGAAATACACCCTTACCAAGGGTAGCGGGAGGTAAAAAATGTAAATTTGTATTATATCTCAAAAAGTTGCCATTAAAAAATATTTTCATACGCCGCTGGAAGCACAATATCTAACTTTTTTATTTGAAACATTTTTCTAGATTACCAATTGTTTAAATGAAAATTCCAACATAAATCGGTTTTACGCCATTATCTAGTAACGTATGAGAATTTTTGAGAAAACAAAAGCATATCTAAGATGGCTCCCCAAAGGTGCACCACATATCCTATTTAACCGAAATCATATCTCTTATAGTTTCCGAGATTCCAATGATGGCCTTCGAAATCCGGATACCTTTGGATATGTCGTTATTACCTACCAAAATCTGTCAACAGGAGCAGAAAAGTGTTAGCCCTTGAAACCGCTAGGTCGTGTAAGGTACTTTTTCTAGTTATTATGTAATTAACACATGTGTGCCACAAACAAATTATCCAGCACCTCTTTAAATGGTTTAATAGTATATTATTCAATGAGCATGTAATTTATGCTATTACTCATGAGAATGAAGTTTGCATCACGAGCCGGAAGGCGAGTAATTTAAATCATTCGAATGAGTAATAGCCATTACATGCAAATAGAATACTATACTTTATCCACAATTGTCAAATAATAACATATCAGTGATATATTTATTAAAAAATAAGTAAAATTTTTTCACTGACAAATGAAAAAAAAATTCCATAAAAGGTAAATCTAGTTATCGTTGTTGTAACAAAATTATCAAAACCGACTATTCAACTACAGTTTAAGCTTAAGAAGAAAATAAAAATATGAAAAATAGCAAAACTAGTGTAATTTTGGCTTTTTATCTGGAAATAACTACTTATTAAAAGTAATTTTGTTTGTACTGTTTGAAAGGTAGGATTTGAATTTGACATAACGATTGAATAATATTATGTTATCAAACTGTCAATATTATTCAATTAGCAACAGTAACGAAGTTCATTAATTGATAAAAACCGGTTGAATTACGAGTATATTATTTGACAGTTGTGGATAAAAAGTATTTAATTTTTTTATAATTTCAAAATTTACAATCTATTATCTATAAGTAATAGAAATAAAAAGAACGATAAATATCTCGAGCTCAACGACCTCAACCACTGCAGAGTGCAGATTCCGAATGCGGAAGAAGCGTGCGTCATTGCATAAATAGCATGAACCTAACGCGTAAGGTGGTTGGTGCAAGTGGTTGTACTTGTTGCTGTCGCTGCTTGCGACGCACATTCAGCTGTTTCTCTCCGAGCAATTGCGCAGTAAATCGTTCAATCAGTGCGGAACATACAACACACGACGCTCTATACACTTCCGGAAATAAGATCAAGAATAATACCTACGTCACTTAGAGCAAATTTTAAATCAATTCCAGAAAAAAGATTTCGTAAACAATGAAAAGGCAAAATGTTAGTCATTACCGAAATTTGCGAATAGAAGCAGATTGGCGCAAATATAATTTACCATTTACCCACTTAGAAGAACAACTGTTACCGAAAAGAACATTGGTGCTGTAAAGAAGATAATCGAGCCACTTATGCAATAAAAAAATATCAACTGAAAATTGATTCTTCAGCTATTTTAAAAATGTTGTCAGTCGTGTTGTGATCGCATCAGCTTTCTGATTTCAAAAATTCCAAAAAAAGGGAGCGAGTAAGTATTTGCCAAGAAAAATTACACGCCAGTAGTCGTGTATGGATTCATAAAGACAGGCCGGATGAGAAGGGGGGCAAAATCCTAGGGCCCCATAATGCCAATGGCTCAACGAACCGGGAGTATTTTATTTCAAATGGTCAAATGATATGTAATTTATGATTATTTTTATTCTTCGAATCATTTGGTACTTATCACATACATGACCAGCAAAAACGGTTATTTTTTAACATTTTACATCTAAAAAATTTAAGGCGTCTCAAAAACTGTTATGTCCCGGGCCTCAATCTGACTCTCGGCGTCCATGCATAACGATAAGAAAACGCCAACCACCATGGAGCAGCGAGCCACGAAAAAAGTAATGTATGCAGTATTCTTTTTAGAAATATGGTAAATGAAGTTGTGGGGGATGAATAAAAGACAATTAAAAGTAATGGTACAATGAAAAATGTTTGTCTGAATTGCTCAGTAGAAATTCAGAGATAGGAATTATTACATCATGATTATGAGTCTTTCCAAAGGATAGCTTTTATACTTCAGTTTTATTGTTGAAAAAAATGAATATAGAAGTAAAATCTCTCTTGACGGACTCTTCCAATAAGCGGACACCTCTATTATCTGGACAATTTTATGGGACCCAGCATTTTTATATTCATTTTCCTAATAAACATATATTTATTAAGAGAATATGCTATTGAACAGGTACGAACACTAATTTTGGATCCCATTTTTAAGTAACCTCTCATATACGGACGTTAGTTAAAATCATTAGCATTCTACTGGAGATTTCACTGTTTACGATATATTTCGGCTTGAGTCAGAAGCAGTCGTTCTTATTTGTTTTTACAGTACGTCTATACGCACAACCTCGTATTGGCATGTGTTGGATTATGTGTTAAATTCACATTTTAAAAAGACAACATGTACGCGTGTAAACGTACATTAACGTTGCGAGAAAACATAAGTTATTGAAGTTACCGATAAAGAAAATAAATATATCATTACGGTATATTACATATTGCTGGGTGTGCCAATCTACTTTGTTCATACATTTCGGTAATGATGATGACATATTTGTAGCGTGCGGGCGTTTACCAGGTGTCACCTCACGGGCACTCACTTCTGGCGTGGAGAGTGCACCACAGGGGTCAATTTTGTGCCAAATTCGAAATATTTGGCCCCAGATTCCCGATCAGACACTGAGGCACGTAGTCATGAGACCCCATGATAAAGAAAAACTCAATGCATATAAGTTAGCAGTCCGGTTTAATATCGGAAAATTTCAAGCAGGTGAAATCATAAAAAAGAGGACAGAACAATTGAAAATTTTTGATTTACATGTTAAACCACAACAAAAGAGGAGCTTTTTTAAAACAGATAGTGCTTCAACATAGATAAACTTACATATGAATAGTTTATTAAGGCACGAAATAAAAACATTCCTTTGTCAGGATCTATAATTAGAGCGAAAGCTACGGAAATTTCGGAACATTTAAACTACAAAAATTTCATTGCTTAAATTTCATTCTCTTTAAACGTACACCTCTTCTAACCGGACAAACAATCGGCGATCAGTGCTGTCCGCTTAAGACAGATTCCACTGTAATTGTTCTTATTTAAAATATACGGCGACGTTACCAAAATAGTGATAAATATAATGAAATTAACTTATCGATTTGTATTATTGTTATACTGTTAAATTTTTAATATTTGGCTAGAAATTCAATTTAAATAAAGTTACCTATGTTAAAATAATTAACTTTTTTCATTTTAAAGAAAAAAATAAATACTATTACGAATTCTATTATTTGAGGTATGATTATCGAATTTTTAAGTGGGCTAACTGATATGAATTGGGGCTCGTACAATTACTTTTTAAATGAAATATTTGTCACAAAAAAAATTGGCAGACGTTAAGCAACGCCTATAGTCGTGAAATTACAGCGGCAATTTTCACTAGTGAAAATTGTCATATATAATATCATAAGTGATAAATTTTTGCTGGAAAATTTTTCAGATTGTTACGAGAGCGGTTGCCTAGCAATTTATCGAGTGGCATTGACAAAAAAATCACGAGCTGTCAAGCGAGTGATTTTTGATCAATGCCACGAGATAAATTAGCAACAGGCTCGAGTAAAAAAATCGGAAAATTTTGCCAGGATAAATTTAACCATGAATGGTACTCGGATGACTATTTCTAAAATAAAAATCAGGTAATAATTTAGTTTTTTTTTTTGACAAATTTTTTTATTGTGTTTTTAGGTGTTATATTTAAGATTGCTTTTTCAATGTTCTGAACAGATTGGTGTCCGAATCGACTCATTTTTAATAAATACTGAAAAAACTGAAAATATATGCATTTTGACATGTATATAAACAATATGTTTCTAGGTACTTTTAAAACGTTAAAAAAATCACTTATCAAAACTCACTTGTAAAATTACAGCATCTTTTTGGCATGAAGGATAAAAAAATAATTGTGACGGTGGTTTGTCGAAATAAAACTTGGTAACTAGGTAGAATCCTCAATTTGGATTGGTTTATAAATTCATGAGTGAAATAGTCAGTGTAATTCGATTGTGATTGGTTCAACTCATCAAAATACTGTGATTTAATTGGATGACAGATTATGATTGGAATTGTCCGTATGACTTTTTCAAATTGTTATGATCTTAAAAATGGTCCACGGTTGTTTATTTTTAGAACAATAAATTAATTTGTAGTAAAGTTAAAAATGATTAAGAATAATTAATCGATTGAGTAATGTCTCCATCGGAGGTCGAATTTCATTTCCAGGAGCTGTACCGCGCGGTATAATAGCCTAGTGTGTGTATACCTGGCGTTCACTGCTCCAGTATCAAGTTTCATTTCAGCGTCCAGTCCACATCCACATCCAGTTCAGTCGCCTGCCGTAAACCCGCGTTTTTAAGTCACGCTCACTAACTGAATCGCTTCCTACACCAGAGAATGAATCAAGAACCTACTAGAGGCGGAAAGGAATTGCTTCATACAATAACTATTGCAATAAAATATACATCGTTAAATTCAATTATTAAAATATTATACACCGTAATTATTCAATAAGTTATGGACTGGTCCGTTTCGATTTAAATACTTTAATGTTGTTCGCTTCCATTTCCTATTATTATTTTTATTATTATTATTATATTTTATCTTGATATTTCAAATGGCAAATACTATAAAGCCGTGTAAGTTAAGTTACCGGTTGTAATTCGAAAATCCCGGGTTTGCTTCCAACTGACGTCAAACTTAAAACATCAATGCTACAACAACTGATATTCAAGGACTTAACAGCGTATATTTTGGTGTATTGGAAAACTTTAAAAAGGCAACGGCAAATTTCAGGCCTAACTGAGTTTCATTTATTTCCTTACATTTTATTTAAATTCCTACAACTTGCTACATTATTATTGGTGTACAGACAACCAATAGGAGTCCGTATCAATGACGTCACCAGAATCCTTACACAGGATATTTCCGGCTATTTTCCGTATTATTCGGTTGTCGTTTTTCAGAGCAAATAGATGTATGCTCTTTGAATTTTTTGTACGATGTTTAATAAATTAACTGAATGTTTTATAGCATGTATTTTGTATACATGAATTGTAACAATTTGTAAGATCTTACTGTAAGTGTGATAACGTTCATGTTATTTTGTATATATTACATTTTTATTTTTGTTGTTTAATTGTTGTAGAAGGTGCAAGGATGCACCAAAACGTTGGTATAGTAAGAATAAATGCTGTTTGACTGAACTTTCGAGAAATTATTAACAATTAATGGTACACTTTACTTTTATCAGTAAAATGTAAAATAAAACGAGTGTCCAAAATAGTTATTTGTGTAACAAGATTGTAAAAGTGATATTTTTTGGCTGAATCTGAAGTTTGTAGCCGTGGTGAAGGCAGAGGCCAGCAAATCAGATGAGGCTAAAAAATAACTTTTAAGCCGAGATGCACACAACATTTTTTAGGCGACTATTACAAAGTTATAATTTTTTTATTTAAAATATATATATATATATATATATATATATATATATATATATATATATATATATATATATATACTCGTATTTTATATCTGATTGATTCATATCACCTGTAGGCAGAGTGCCATGTTATCATCTTGACAACTCACAAAACAATTTGCTTACTGTCAAAATATATTACAACTTAAAAATGAAAATAAATTAAGTAAATAATTAATTTGTTGAACAAGAATATAAGCGATAGGAATAACGACAACGATTTTCCAATACGCCCTCTTAAAATTTAAGAAGCTGCATGCAATACAACACTAAATTTAATTGTTAAATAAACGTTTGACAATTCAGTTCGTAAAGTAAAAGCGGCCGTAAAGTATTTTGACAGATGTCAAAATAAAAGTAATACTTTACGGTTGCCAAAGAATACGTAAAACAACTACTTATGTAAAAGTGCCCAAAAAGATTTTTTTATTTCAAAAGTTAATAATCTTCTTTTGCTATTTCAGAATCAAATAATAGTCACTAAATTTTAAAAAAATGTTTAGTTTACTTTATGTACGAGAATTGTGTTGAAAACAAATTATATACAAAAATTGACATAGAACCGCTCTCACAGTGAGCACATACATTTCTTTTTGATATTTTTGTATTATTATCTACCGATTATTATACAGTAGGATTTTGATTTAAAGTTGATCGGCCCACCACAAAATTCCCGCTATCCCGCTTCTCCAGGCCTGGTTTCAGCTATCGTTATTGTTTCGTAATTCGTACAAAACACTTTTTGTTGAATGATTTTAAAACATGAAAATGGCACTTAGATTCCTTTTGGATATAAATGCTTCAATTACTATAATATTAAAGTATCATTTACTTGTTAAAAAGAACTGCTCCATTCAACATGTGAATAAAAGACATTATGATCTATTTACCCAACGTTGTCTGTGAGAAAACTACACAAAACTATACCTGAACTATATACACTCAAAGTTCAAAGTCGAGCAGGTATAATTCATATCTAGGTTAGACAAAGTCACAAATCCTTTGGCAAATATTTTCCAATTCAAAACCGTATCACAACTTGGAGGAAAGCAAAGTGTACCGCAATAAACAACCCTTGGGGGAGAGAGTTTGTGCCATGTTCTTCACTCCATCCTAACCTAACTAAACACATCCACGTGCTGTGAGATTCACCGATGTTTGCAGATCGAACACCTCACAGATCTAATGATAAGGGATCAACGCTTTTGTTTTTGTTTGGCAATGGCTTCGGAAAAGGAAATATGCTTTTTTGCAGCTCGGCAGAGAAAACAAAACAGGTTCAAAATTTAACACTTTCGCCATGTACATTTTTCTTTTTACGGAATACGGCACCACACACAGCAAAATATTTCACCGCCCATATTTTTTGTAATTTGGTTTACTTATAAACAAACGAAATTTAATATAGTATAGATGCAAACTCATGTTCATAAATTACTTTAGTATTGAAAATAAATCCATTGTTTATTGTTAATGACCATAAAAAAAACATTTGCAATTTGAATAATTGTCAAAGGCTGCACTGTAACTCAAAATTGCATACGTGGAAATATAAAACGTTCCACGCATGAACTTCCGGTGGAATGATAAGAAGAACGTGTACCGTATTTAGTGTTATCACTTAATAATAAAGCAACCAGCCCTAATGAAAACAAAAGACAGATACTTTGCCAAACATCCTGTCGTAGATAATATTAAAAATTCTTTTGTATGAGAAAAAAGTCAAATTGTATTCAACAAAACAATAAGTAAAAATAAAACGATTATGAAATTTGACACTTATGTCGTCGTTTTCTATGACATTACCTTTTCCCAAAACTGAATATTATTGGTGAAACTTATACGCAAAGTATTTGTATAACTGTGTATTTTATACAATGCATTTTGTATACAACAGCACCGTGATATACTTAGAATAAAATAACAAATGAAGATGTTCTTAAAAGGCTTTCTTTTTACAATATTTGGAAAACATCTAATTCATTTTCCCATAAAATCAACAAGGAAAATAGTTCTGATTTTTCTAAACATACCTAAACTAAAGTATAATATGGGGCCCGGAACTCATTTTTCCATTTTTTTTTCTTTTCTGAAAGACTGAATAAAATGATGATTTTTTTGTATTTATTACACTTTCCAAATGTGCACGGTTTTTGAAATATAATTTTAAAAAAATGTATGTGACGTCAGATTTTGAATTACGTCTGTCAACTGTCATCCATTCATGTGTTAGTATTAGGAGTTGTCATCGTAGGAGAGATTTTGTTCACAGTGTCTTTTTTAAATAATTTTTATAATTTATAAAACATGGAAGATACTTGTGAGCGCGCAGATTCAAAATTCAAATAATCTGCCAAAAATTGTTGTACGTGTCGAAGATAAAATCTGTTGTTATAAAGATTTTTGATAATTATGTTTTATTTTAAATGATGTGTTTCATACATTTCCATGTAATATAGAATTATATATGAATTTTATTTTCAGAAATTTTGAATAATATAAAATTATATTCTTTTCACTTATTAGTACTACTACATTGAAGTTGTTACATCATCGTTGTAGCACCCATATTGTTTATTAAAATTAAGATTCTTTTTTTAAATATTGTAAAAATATTTTGGTACAAAATAATTTAAAATTACTCATATTTTCATAATATATACAACTTTTTTTTAGTATCGGACCTCATTCACGCCCGTAAAACACGGAAATGTTGAAATACTTGCTCAAGTTGTGGAAAATTTTGTACCCACTGTAAATGAAATGGAATATTTACGTGGAGTAGTACACAATATTAAATTCTAGACCGACATCGTTATCAGTTTCTTTGGTTAATAAACATTTGTATTTAAAAACTGGTTATTTTTCATAAATTGTAAATAAAAACTAATTTAAGAATATGTTATTTTTTTATTCTGAGTAAATTAATGTGGTATACAAAATGTATTATCGTATAAAATATATACAGAATGTTAAAAGAGTAAATTTTTTTGAGGTTATACACAGGCTGTTGACCGCGACGCCGGAACGTAGGACTTTAATATGTAAAATATTTTCATTATGTTCCTGCTTCCTTAATTATTTTAGGTAAAAATGCTTCAAATAAAAGTTGTAGAGCTGAAAATACTGAATCTGAATCAGCAAGCAAGATTAATTTTACGTGCTTTGTAACGGCAGAAATTTGGTATGAATATGTGGAAAATGACCCGAAAAATAGCGATAGCTTTGGAATTGAAACAGATAAATTAACAAATGTTTGACGTTTTACCTGTCAAGAGTGTCAAGTTAGGTTAATATATTTTTATCAGTTATTATATGTATTTTTTCACTTTAACAAAAATTACAAATAGATAATAATAAAAATAAATCAACTTAGCTTGACAGATAAATCGCTAACATTTGTTCATTTTTAGTTTCAATTTCATGACCATCCGTTATTTTTGGAGTGATTATCAACATTTTCATACCTAATTTTTATCGTTATGGAACATGTAAAATTAATTTTGATTATTGATTTTATGTTCTACAACATTTATTTGAAGCTTTTTGAGTTTTTAGGGAAGCAGGAAATTACGAAAGTATGATTTTACAAGTCCTACGTTCTGGTATCGCGGTCAACACCCTGTATATTTCGATGTACTGATTCTCAATCAGAAAGATTTTTTTTTAAATTCGGAAAATTATTTCTTATTTTCTATTTAATACTTAAATAAAATAAATAAATAAATATTTCATCACGGCATATTACCCATTGCTGGGTGTGCCAATCTGCTTTGTACAGATATCGGTAATGATGGAATATTTGTACCGTGCGGGCGCTTACCAGGCGTCACCTCACGGGCACCCATAGCTGGCGTGGAGAGTGCACCACAAGGGTCAATTTTGTGCCATTAAAATTCGATGTAATTTTTGGCGTCGGTCGGGATCGAACCCGGGTCTCCAGATTCGCGACCAGACACTTGAGGTGTACATTTTTAGTGCCACTGGCCGATACGAAATTTTTATTAAAATGCCTGGGTTCCCGGAAAATTCATTGCGCGTAAATTGATCACGGAAAATTTATCACCGGTAAATTTATCGCCGAAATATTGATCGTCGGAAAATTAATCGCGGGGAAAATTGTTCGTCGGAATATTGATCGTCGGAAAATTGATTGCGAAGAAAATTGGTCAGGAGACATACTGAGTTATAGAAATCCCCTCTTTTAATGTGGATGCTCCTCCCCCAACACAAGGTCATTACCACGTTATGCATATGTTTCTCGCGGCATATCTCAAAGTTTAATTTCTAAACTCAAAAAATAAAAAAGTTATAAGAAAATTTATTAAATATGGGTGATCGCGGGTTAATGTACGACCTCTAATCTTCAACATTCACAATACTCAAGACACATGCAGGCTCCATTTCTAGCTGATGTTTGCCAAAAACCAAAAAAGAACCAGACTTTCATAGACCCCGGCCGTGAAAGCTTAAGTATTTACACTAAAAAAAAAATTAAAGATGTCCGTTCAAGGTCATCTACGAATTGTATGAATTAAGATTTTAGCTCCGCCCATTCTGTCAAATTCAGTAGTGTTGTTCACTGAGTTTTTATGAGGATACGTAAGATACTACTGTTATTTTATTATTATTAAAATACATGTTACAGTGAAAGCATTCAAAATTCAAAAATAAATCAACTGGTAAGTTTATTAGCAAATGTAGAACCAAATATGTGAAAAATAAGATACCGGCAAAATGTCAGTGTCAGTGATACTGACAGAAAATAACATTATTCGTACGGCTATGAATTACGGTAATATATCTGAATGAATAAATAAACTTACATTACAGCGAAAGTATTGACAACAACGAGCATCGTTTTAAAATGGAATGTCCTCATTTAGTCGAAACAATATGAATTTTTAAAAGACAAGCCTGTTATATCCATCCTTATCGCACACGCTTATAGCTATTGCAAATGACAGAGATAAATGTATGCCAATTTGTTAATTCGTTCATGATACAGATGACCTTGATCGGACATCTTTATTTTTTTTACTGTATATAGATTACGCTAGTTGAAAACAAAACACACTTCTTCCCCAAGCCTTGTACTACAACTGACGTAAATGTCACTGTTGTTGCATCATCCAATTCGCATTGTAAAAACGGAGGTTGGAAGTGTCTTGTTCTCGGGCTATTATGCAGTCACCTAAGTTCAGTCGTATACACATACATATTGACGTAAAAAAATCCGTACACGTTTTGTAGCACTTTGATTACGTTAACTGTTAAAATGTATTTTACAATTTTGTTGACAAAACGTCACCAGTACTTTCATATACTTGTCAAAAATAATTCATCACGATGTTTTTGAATAAAGATGTTATTGAATTTGTACCGATAAATAACTTTGAAGCAAAATAAAACGAAATAAATAAAGCATAATTTATTATTTCGAAGTATCTTATCAATTTTGAATGACAGAACGACAAACTAATCCGATAAACAACAGCAGGACTGCGTCGTATCCCTATACTTTCCGGAAACCTCACTCCACGGCGTACCTTGCGCAGCTCGCCCGAATCTCCAACTCGCGAGCTATATATACACACATAGGTGATAACATTATCTTCGGAGATATTATATTATGACCGAATGTGTATACATACAGTATTTTATCACAGTCACAGGCTTTTGATAATCAAGAGAGCTATGAATTTGCTATCAGGCTTGTATGGGGGGGTCGTGATAATGCACAATCTACGGGCTTGGAGAATTTATCTGGAAATAGCGACGTCAGTCCTGCGAGGAACCTCACGAGGTGTAAGTGTGTTGTACCTGGATAGCGGTGCCGTGGCTAGGTTGGGATAGTGTAGTACGCGCGCGCGGTTGTTAGACCACGCCTAGAAAGGACTATAACCGCATATGGGACTATGAACCTTTGGATAGTATACAGCAAAACAAGCAAGGTTTGTTTCACTCAAATAAATTCTAATTAAGTAACTGTAATTAAGTGTTAAATGAATTTTGGTGTTTAATTTTTACATTTTGTGTAGTACGAAAGATAAAAATTATCTGAAATTTTGAAAATAACCGTTTTAAAAAACATTAGTTTTAAATTTATTGTATGAGTATTAACGGATAAAAATATTTCACTAAAATGGTTACACTAATAAATTAAACAATTGATGTCAAAATATACGTAACGTCATAACAAAAATATATTATATTCCACGTGTACAATAAAAAACTCTGTTAATAAAAATTTTAACAATGAAAAGAATTACATTCAACTCCTCAAGGCTGCATTAGAAAAATAGCTCAATATTCGTTTTGTGCTACGTGTAAACATTGTCCTGAATATTTTTTATTGCAAAAAGAATTCGGAATAAAGTTTCGTGGCCTGGATATAGTGCAAGGCCTTCGCCTCGAGCATATGACGGACTATATTTTGTTCCTCCACGTCATCGGAGTTTGCGATAAGCGATGCTGCCGACCGCAGTGTAGGAAAATGGAGCATGTTTTTAACAAATATCGTCAATGTTTGTTGAGTTTAATTTAAGTAAACTATGTTCTCATGGTTATTATAATTTATTTCAAAGAGGAAATTTCGTTACAAATTATTTGAAAGATGTAGAAATAACACGGAATAAAATTCTGAGAATTTTCAAGGTTTCAATTTGTTTGATAATATTATTTATGGCCTGTACCGCCTTTTTAAAAATGATTGTATCCATGTGAAGTGTGAGTAATGTATTGCCTAGTGTTACAATTTGAAATTATTACAGTTTTAAAAATAGTAAAATTTATTACTTGAAGTGAAACTTTTTGCAGACTTTTTTTGCTTCCTACGCTTTGCATAGCCCTTGTAACGACGTCATTGGCTGTAAATACTGCACGAGCAAGTAATTAAAAAGATAAGAACCACGACAAGTGTCTCCGCCATTTTGTGTTTTAAAATAATAAGTTCTTTTTGAAATCGAGCAAATTCCCTCACAACTATGTAACTAAACGATAATTTTTATTTACTATTTCTTATTATTAATGTGTTGATTAAAATAATGTCAAATTATCAGAAACGAGATTACTAAAACAGTTAAAATCTCATTCATTTACTTAAATATTTAATTGTAGTCGTAGTAAATACTCACTGATTAGATAAAATTTTGATTGTAAATTATTTTATCAATATGTTGAATAATTGTACCATACTTAATATTTACAACTGTTGATTATGATTCAAAACATTCCGTTTCTTTGTAGTACCACATATTTCTAATTTCTGATGATTAAAATCATTGTTTTTATTTTAATAAATATAAATAGTTTATCACTTATTTCAAAATAAATGTGATGCAACATTTTTGACAGTTCCCTACTAATACATGTTTATACACAAATTTCCTATTTATTTATTTTGTAACTTTGGGAACAATGTGTTTATATCAATATTTAATCATGAATTCTAAAATTCGAGACATATTCCAAAAGATTATTTGACTAGACAAAATAAATAGATATGGACAATCAACCAAAGCAATGATTCATAAATTAAACAAAATCAGATTTGAAACGATCTTTACAGAATTTTATTGTTACTTTCAAAATCGCATTTAATATTTCGAAAGTAAGTAAAACCTCTCTTAACAGACATCTGTAATAAGCGGACACCTATTAACTGGATAATTTTACGGGAATCGGCATTTTTATATCGATTTTCCTAATAAACATTTTTCTCACACTATTAAACGGACATTAATTTTTGATCCCATTTTAAGAACGTTACTTAAAATCATTAGCATTATACCGGGGATTCCACTGTTTACGATATATTTCGGCTTGAGTCAGAAACAGTCGTTTTTATTTGTTCTTAATATAGTACTTCAGTACGCACGACTACGTACTGGGTCGTGTTAAATTCTCATTTTAAAAATGACAACATGTACTCGTAAACGTATGTTAACGCTGCGAGGAAAGCTACAAGTTATTGAAGTTTTTTATAAAAAAAACTCAGTGTACAAAAGTTAACAGCCCGGTTTAATATCTGGAAATCTCAAGCAGATGAAATTATAAAAATCTGATGTGACCAACACATGACCTTCCGTCGATCCTATGTATTTTATATAAATTACTCACACATAAGGTAGTATCTTGCAAAAGATTATACATATATTTCCAGTAAAATTATTTCACGAAGTATGCAAATTGTATTTGAGTTTGACATCTGTCATTTAATAATATTTACCGGGTGAGCTTGTAGCAGCATAGGTTACAAGATTTATGAAAATTAATTTCTTTAAAAAAATTATCTCTAAAAAACATTCATTATAAAGAAAAAATGTAATCAAATCATAAAAAGAATACAATATTCTTTATTATTTACAATAACGTAAAATGCCAAAAGATGATATTTAACTGCGTTTTTTCGACAAAAACTATTAAGAACTTCAAATAAGGGTACTTCCGGTTTACCAATTACAGACAAAATCTAATCAACTCTTCATACGTACAAAAGTGGAATATGAAAGAATTATCATTTTTGGAATTGTACTATTGGAGTTATTGACGGAGAAATTTTTGTTACACACACATATATACATGCAGACATCATCGTAAAAATAGTAAATTCGTATTTCAGGGACCCCAAAACGTGCTTATTCATTAAAAATTCACCATCGAATTTTTTAACCAAATACAATACCTTCCTTACCTAAAAGTGACGAAAGGTAAAAAAGAGGGCAGAACTATTGGAAATTTTTGATTCACATGTTAATCCAAAACAGAATAGGAGCTTTTTTAAAAGAGAGGGCCTCAACATAGACAAATTTATATATGAATAGTTTATAAAGACACGAAATAAAAACATTCCTTTTTTCGGAAATATCGGAACATTTAGCCTACGAAAATTTCAATGCTTAAATTCCATTTTCCTTTTAAACGGACAAATAATATAAAAAAATCGAAAAATTCAAAAGCGATGCAAAAAAAAACAAACCAATACAAATAATGGAATAAAACACACGATGAAAAAATAGATCTAGAAATAATTACCAGAACAAATAAGACAAATAACATTTACTATGCTATAAATAAACTCTTAAACTCTACGAAATTGAGCAAAACAGAAATATATAAGAAAACAAAATTAAAGGTACACAATATAATAACCGCACTAACAATCACGGTTGCTAGCACAACTTGGAATATGCAGAAGAAACATGAGTTTAGACAACTACTATGTACAATGTAAGTCTGTATAGGACTTCATCAAGAAGAGACAGCTACCTTGGTAAGTCCACATGATCAGAATGAACGAAGATATACCGGGAAGACAAATATGGATGACGTACGTGGTACAAAAAGAGACCGAAACAGACCTAAAGACAACCGGGTTAAGGAATATGTTGAATTACAAAAGCACGACGATTAAAGATGCTAGGCAAATGGCAAGGCAAGGAATAAGAAGCAATAAGCGAAATTCGTACACGATTAAATATATCTGTACACCCAACACCTTACGGTAAAAGGGTTTCTGACATGACATGTAAGAAAATTAAGCAACGGAAATAAAATACATCAGGAAGATCGCAGGAAAAACAAAACTTAAGAGTGGATGTCAAATCAAGAATTACACAGTAACCAGGATACAACAGAAGCAACGAACACATAATGAGAAAAGTAGTAGTGGCTGGAAGTATAAACAAAAAAGGGGAAGAGGAGGGCCGAGGAAAACATGGAAAAGAAGCACAGCAAATGAAAAAAATGACAAAGGATAAAAAAACTGGAAAACATGGATTAAAAATAAACCTTGAGAAAAGGAAATCACACACGCGAATTCGAGTATAAGGAATATGGAGAAGAACAAGAACAAAAATTATTTTGCAATAAGAAAATAATAATAAGTGATTTGAAAAGGAGTTGTGCAACCCGACTCTCTATAAGTTAAAGGAAAGTGGTGATTTTTCAAAAAAGAAATTTAATAATCTGTTGTTATTTAGTATCTTCAACTTTTTCCCTTCGCTGCACCCTGTCCCTGCGGTGTTACCGCTTCTTCATAACTTAGCATTTTCAAAATTGCCCATGAATTTGCAACTGTGTAGAAATCTCCAGTCCATACTTATTTGACGGCAAGTATAGTCACTAAAACATGTATCTCTTACTTTCATATTTTTAAACAAAAACTTTTATCCTTCATTAAAATATTGTTTTTATAGTATCTATTTGTTCGAAAAAATTCCTTAACATACTCCAATTGGAGTAATTGGAACGAAGTATTGAAATAATGAGAAAGTATTTGAGCAGTCTTACAACCTCTTGTTGAGTTATAACTGCAAGTAAAGTCAACAAAAGTGCATAATCGTTTTCTCGATCATAATGCAAAAGCAAATCACATAAACTTTAATATGTACATAGCGTGAGATTTGTAGTTCTAGCTACCGGGATACTCGGTCTAGAAAGTTACTCAAACTGTAATATGAATACCAGTATGATTATGATCACAATCAAACACAAGTCACGCTGTAATGAAATCTCGTGTTTCATGATGATCTTGTTAATAAGAATCAGATTATTCATGTTAACCTGACACTTGAACTAAAGAACTATAAAAACATTTTATGTAAGAATGTAAAGTATTAATTCTTACCTACTGTAATACCATAACCATTTTTATGAACTCATTTGTTGTTAAATTTAAAACTTTTCTTAAAATTTTTATTTCAAAATATGTTTTGTACATAAATAACTTATTGTGTGTGTTCATTTTAATGTGCTTTTCTGTACTTGTTTATTTTCTTCGAAATATTAAGCAAATATTGTTTTAAAGATAAATATTACAATATTCCACAATCAGGAACGTATTTAAGGGGGAACGCAAAACTATACAAAATAATAAAATAAAATTATTGAAAGAAGTAAACATGTATAATATGAATTTGAAGAAAAGAGAAAACTCTGTATTTATAAAGGTTTTGAATGTCTTTAAATAATTTCAAAAGTTTCAAATTTTCTCAGGTACGATTTAGATTTAGAAGAAACTATCAAAAATAATTATTTTGTCCCAAAAAAAAAAAAATTCAAAACAAATAGCATTTTTTATATTTTGTGTTCATAATGAAGTCATTACGAACCCCAAGAGCCTTCATTTCGGTACACATTTGTTTCAGAAGGTTGGTAATAGATGACATTTACTTATGTTCATAAATCAGAATTGACACTAACTTGCAAATAATTGGATAAATGTTAATTCAATATTACAACATTTCGCATATACATACAAATTTCCCTAAATCAACTCGGTTTAATATAGCAGTTTTTAAAAAATATATTTTAGTATATAAAAGATGCAAAATATAAAAAAAAAATATATAAAGGACTCATTTTTTAACTTTTCGCACTTGCCATTTAGGAAACAAGCCCCGAAGCGTGCGAAAAAAAAGTCTTATAAAACTCGTTCTTTAATATACTATTTCAAAATTCTTATTATATTAACAATGACGTGCAACTTTTATTATTAAATATCGAAATAATGCTTAGAATTTGTCGTTATAATGACATTCAACTTCAACAGTAAATGATCTTAATATAAAATGAAACTAATAAAAATGATAAATAAACTGTTTTCTGTTAGCCATCAAAAAAGGAACATGTACAAATATAAATCCAGAGACACATCCTTAAATCCAGTTCTGTTATATCACATTTTTTTTGATTTTATAATAAATAAAAGTATAACAAATGATTCTTATTTATTGTACTTTTGCAATATTATTAAAGTAATAAAAATGATAAACTATTTTCTGTTAGTCGTCAAAAAATTGACGTGTACAAATTTTAAACCTTCGGTATCCCATCCTTAAATTCAATTCTGTTGTTCCACAAATTTTTGATTTAATAAATTAGAGTATAAAGAATGATTCTATTTATTATACTTTTGCATAAGTGTGTACCTACTTTTAATGTTCAATCATAAGCCGAAGTTATGTCATAAAACTCGTTACAGTAACCTAATAAGGAAACATGTATTTTACAATTATTCTTAAAAGTGTATTTTACGTTTACTTTAAAATCACATTTTTAATGTTTTCAAATTCCAACACAACAATCAAAATTTATTCGAAAGTCACACTACAATTATTAAGAATAAGACCATTATTATTTCCTTCTATTCCTTAAAAGCTATCAAACAATATTTTTTTAGAATGCTTTCAAAATTATCATGAATTGGTACTATTGCAGTCTCAATCTATTCTTCAGACGAAAAATTTCTACCACGTAATTTTTTATAAAATAAATAATTGTTAAAAATTATAGTGCAAATTTTGTTTTCCATGGCCAACCAAATTTTTTTATTCTCATCCCACAAAAGTTTTGTCTGTACCTAGCATTGAAGTCTTTTCACTACATCAATGAAGGGCTGAACTTTAAGAACGAAAATATGTAACTTTGTATCTAATTATTAATAAATCTGACTGATATTAAACAAGTTATTGTTATACAACGGCAGTTAGAAAGGAAATGGTCAAATGTTTGATAAAAAAAACCACAGAAAAAGTACATATTTTTGTTCCATTCGGATCTCAAACAGTGTGAACTTTTATCCTGTCACATGCATACAAGTTTCAGTTATTTTTAGAGTTTCAGTGCATGATTTATTATGCGTTATCATTTTAAAACTCTTAATTATAAATTACTAATTAAATTCTTGTGCAAAATCTAAATTTAAATCACGGTCACGCATGGCTTAAGAAAATGGCATAGCTACAGACATATCTAGCAAAAATAAAACAAAATTACGAGAATTCTGCCCAAATGATTTACAAAACATTGTAAATATTACCACGACCTTTGACCAATGAACTGTGGACTCGTCTGAACAGAAAGAGCTCCAGTAACGGCCACATCGACAGTTTCAAGATGAATTAAAATTACTTTAAAATGTATTCGTATTATACTAACCAAAATTCATAATGCGTTGATAAATGAAGAATTCAAAACAAAAGATAAAAAGATGATATGGTTACTTGATAATTTTTATTAAAAAATTGGCAAAGATACGATGAACGATGAGAAATCCGTTACGTACCATTGTTTTAATTGTTATCGTATTTGTACACATATGTAGTGTATATGAACGTAATGCAAAATTTTATCTTGTGTTATCGAGCTTAATATTGATAATACCAACTAAACAGCTGATTGTAATATTATTACGAGTTCATTCATACAGAATTGACTAAGACACACCTTTTTAATTAATTCGAACGAAAGTTTTACCGAAATTCTTATAAGACCTCCATTGCTTTACCAAATTTGAATTTAACATGCTGTGAACACAGTAACCTTAAATACTGATAATAAAACATAATATATGAAAGGAATCAATGTATTTTGTTAACTGAAGTTTGTTTTTAAAATTTATGAAAAATTTATAATGCTTGTCTCCCAAAAATGGCAGGTCAAATTATATGAAAAAAAAAAAAAAACAATTTATGGTCGTATTCTATTTAACACTGTAAAACTTACAGATCTGTAATCTATAAAACTGTAAATAATAAATAAAATTGAAACGATTTACGATTAACAAATTTACAGTTCTGTAAGACTTACAGTTTTGAACATATGTGGTTCCAAAATATATTTATACAAATAACAGATTTTCCCATATTTATTGATAGGTATATATATCAAAATTTGAATATTTATTTTCGTTGTTAATTTTTTTAATCATATGCAAGGGAAATGATAAATTAAAGAGTTTATCATTATGTATTTTTATTCTAATAATGAAAGTAGAAAAGTTGAATAAAAGCTAATGGAAACTCATCATCAGATGTTTTGGAACCTTCCTCAGGTCCTTTTACTCTCTCCCAAATCTAGTCTAAATCATTTTGCTTGTCTTGATTGTTCTGAATTAAAAAAAAATAAACAGGAATATATATGTATGATATATAATATCCGACGAACACTGCTATTAGATTTATACATACTCAAAATGCTTTTCTTGGATATTCTTATATTTAATAATTATAAACAAACACGTAACAAATAAGTTATTTTAAGTTCAAAATAAGAAATTATTATGAAAGATAATATCATACGAGAAATACCTTCATCAACAAGCAATATAAAATAAGTTTTCATAAACAGTTACTACAAAAAAAAAAATGAAATTGCATTCAAAAATCAAAAGCATTTTCCATTATTAT
The DNA here is from genome assembly GCA_951394225.1 of Harpalus rufipes. NCBI lineage: Eukaryota > Metazoa > Arthropoda > Insecta > Coleoptera > Carabidae > Harpalus > Harpalus rufipes. The sequence continues at coordinate 22,433,125 of OX596286.1, read as the reverse complement.
TAATAAAGATATTCAGAAAGCCATTATAATTTTAATAATTTGATCATTTTATTGTATGATACAAAAATTTCCAAATTTCCAAAAGTTTGGTTATTGGCTTCAAACGAATTTTATTTGACATTGACTGAAGGCTGAAATATTATCGAAGTTGTGAAATCGATTTGATTTCACTATTTTATTATTATTATTGAACTTTTAAAATACTATTGGACATTAAAATATTTAAAATTAAAATAAAATGTTATAAAATCATCGAAATTTGAACTCCAACAAGTTGTAAAATCTACAACGATACTTGACACAAAATTATTCTAGAACTCTAAGAGCAGTGCACACTCTCTGACATTGATGTAAGAAGAATTCAAAATTGCAAAAAACTCAAAATCCAAACCGATTTTTAAACTCCTTACTTATCACAAAACTATAATCAACCCTGTTGGTAGTCTCGAATTTTTGACATGTACTATCACCCACATGCAAAGTAAACATTCACTATCACTCACCGTATGGGCGCTGATAATCAGGTTTGGTGGCCATATCTGTTTATCACTTGGTATCGGAATGTTACTGACGTTCCAGAGAGCACGACTTGCCCGCTACTGCACTAGCCGAGTGGAGCTCGAGGCGAGTCGCGGAAGGCGCTGGGTGGCGCTGCCTGCGCCTAGGATCAACTCCGCGTCGGAGGAGGCGTGCCCCCCTTCCCCGGAGATGGGGGAGGGGGGCCCAAGAAGAATGAGCCTAAGAAAAATTTAAAAATTGGTATTAATTCCAAGTGCCAAAAATTTATGTTCGGAATGGAGGAATAAAAGAAAAATAAGAGTTTTTATTTACAATATTATTTTATTAATGTATGTTCTTAGACTTTTTGACTGGGAAAAATTCGATGGGTAAAAGAAAAATTACTGGAGATCAGTCAATGGTTAACTATTATTTATTTCTGGCCTCTAGTAGTTTCGGCACTTCTTGTGCCTTTCTCAGGAGGAACAACTGAATATTTAAAATATAGTGAAAACATAGAAATACGAAAATGTTCATTTTAAAACAAATGTTGTCAGAAATATAACAACGTATGAAATAATACAAGAAATTAAATATTTTAAACATTTAAAATTCGCGGGCTAATTTCTTTTACTTAAAAATTATTAACAATAAGAAGAAATATGACTTAAAGTTTTGCGGTTTATAAGTGACCTTCGGAACATTATTGTTACAACATTGGTTTTTTTCTCGTTAGGTGTAAAACAAAAAAAAGTGTTATGTTCAAATTTTCTGACATTTGTTTTAAAATGAACATTTTCATTCATTATAGTGAATGTTGACAACCATCGGATATGTATTTTTGTTTTTCACTATATTTTAAATATTCGATATTATTATTATTATATATAACTTCACGTATAAGTTATAAAACCTGATTTTGTTTATAAAATATTTGTATTACTATTTATAACAAATTTTGTAGCTCTTGAGGAAGTTATAGGAAATATTAATACGAAATGGTTATAGTGAGCACCTAATTTACCGGCAATTCAATTTTTTTCTTGCTCATTCAACAGCTATAACACTATTCAAGTGAAATAAGCATATATAATTAAGGTGTAATAATTAAAGAAACACACGATATAAACCTTTTGTTTTTCAAAAGTATCTTGATTAATAAAATTTGAAAAATTATTGCTATACTTCTTGTTTTTACCTTCCGTCACGTATATAAGTAAGGAAGGTATTGTCTTTGATAAAAAAAAATCGATGGTGAGTTTTTAATGATTACGATCGCTTTAGAGTCCACAGAATACGAATTTACTGTTTTTACGATGATGTCTGTATGTGGGTATGTGTGCCAGTGTGTGTGTGTGTGTAAGACAAAAGTTTCTCCTTCGATAACTCCAATACTACTATTCCAAAAATTATATTTTTTTGGTATTCCTCTTCTATACGTCCATATGTAGAGTTGATTAGATTTTGTTTATAATTACTTAATCGGAATATTATAAATATTAAAGAATATTTTATTTTCTATACGGTTTGATTGAATTTTTTCCTTCATGTTCAATGCATATAAAGTTAGAAAATTATAAAGAAATTAAATTTCATAAATCAGCCAGTTATGCTAAACCATGGAAACTACTAATATATTCAGATTAATTCTAATTGACAGATGTCAGTGTCAAGTACAATTCACATAGTTTGTCCCTGAAATAATTTTACTGGGAATTTAGAAACTTTTGCAAGAAAATTTAGGTATGGAATGTGTCAAAATACACAAAATTGACGGAAGTTATTGTGCTGGCCACATCAGATTTTTTGATAACCAAAATGAATACGATCTAAGTTTATTTTTCTATGTATACCTCGTTCAACGAGAGAACGTACCTGTTTCGCGCAGGCAACTATAAAATTTGGGGGGGATGTCATATCAGAGTTGTATTGTGATTATTTTTAGATCTAAGGTACTTTTATAATTAAATAATCATATCAGAATTATATTGTTATTATTTTCAGATTTATATAATTAAAGCACTGTAAATAAAATAGATATAAGAAATATAATAATAGACAGAATGAAACAATAATACAAATTTGGCTCGTGATCAGGTACGTTATCTCGTTGAACCAGGTATACATATATTTTTTGCTCAAAATGACCTTTCCAACAAACTTATATTCGCAGGACATGCATGTAATGAAATCTTAAATATAAAAAATTAGAGTGTTTAAGTCTCTCCAAAACCAACGCGAAAGATCGCATCAGTGCGAAGACGACAATTTCGCATTTGCGATAATGTACTTCACATCGAACGAATAATAAAGTATAGGATAATCTGTTTAAGTCCGGCACCAAGAATATTTCGTTTATTTTGAAAGATACAAAAAAATGTTAATAAACAAAGTTTAACTAGACAAACGGGCTCATAAGATGATCGTAATAAGAATTTTCTATCACTTCCATTTTTAGCGGAAGTGGGTACAACTTTAAATCTAGCATAGGGAATCGGTATTTACATACAGGTGTTCATTTTAGATGGGCCACCATTGCTATCTCGAGAACTATAAGAGCTACATATACTTTTTATTTGCTCTTTCGTTAGAGAATTTAATTTTGAATTCAGTGATATAATATTTTTATACCCTTATATGACGAATTTTTTGAGAAAAATACATATAAAATTTTATATTAATTTGATTAAAATATGGCTATAATAAGAGTGCCATGAATACATGTTATTTTTACCTTCCGTCACCTTTAGGTAAGGAAGATATTGTCTTTGGTCAAAAAATTCAGTGATGACTTTTTACTGAATAAGCATGTTTTAGGGTCCCTATAATACGATTTTACCATTTTTACGATGATGTCTGTATGTATGTATGTGTGTCTGTGTGTGTTTCTGTGTGTGTGTCTGTGTGACAAAAGTTCCGGATCCCATAACTTCAATACCACGATTCCAAAAATTATATTTTTTTCGTTTTCCTCAAGTTTACATCCAGAAGAACAAGTGATTTGATTTTGGTTATAATTGGTGAACCGGAAGTTGCCACATTTGAAGATTTAACAGTTAAATTTGATTTATTGACATTTAATATTATTATAACTTAAAGAATATATTATTCTCTATACGATTTGATTACATTTTATACTTCATATTTAATAGATACAGAGTTAAAGAATTTTAAAGAAATTAAATTTTATAATTCAGCCACCTATGCTAAACATGGAAACTGCTATTATATTCATATAATTCAAATTGACAGATGTCAGTATGAGTAAAAAGTAAATTAATGTGACAGAGATGAGGATGTTGAAGTAGATGTTGGGGAAACACGGAAAGATACGGTAAGAAAATAACTCTAGTGTTACAAGTTTCTAGAAAGATAGAAGAAAGACGATTACATTGGTTTGAACATGTCATGAGGAGAAATGAAGAATTATATTTGAACAAGAATGAGTAGTTTATTAATGGGAGGTTGAAGAAGCAGAGAAAGACCAAAGATAAGATGGAAGGACTGTACTGCGGAAGACTTGAGAGAAAAAGAACCGAATGAGAACGACACGCAAAAATATCGACTCCTAACGAATGGGAAAAGCTAAAGAGGAAGAAGTTGTCAGTGTCTAGTGCAATTTGAATATTTTGTTTATGAAATAATTTTACTGGAAATTTATAATCTTTTCCAAGAAAAATTATGTATGGAATTTATACATTATACACAGGATTGACGGAAGGTATTGTGCTGGCCACAACAGCTTTTTTTACATAAAATGCCGTGACAAAAAGAAGTGAATATTTTGTTCTTGTTATTGATCATAAATGTCAACCAATGTCAACGCAAACAAAATATTCACATTTTTCTTTCATGGCATTCTAATTCTACGTAAAAAAGTACCAAATATTCATTTTTTCCAATCATGACGCTCTTATTATAGCCATATTTTAATCAAATTAATATCAAATTTTACGTTCATTTTTCTCAAAAAGTCATTATGTAGGGGTATAAAAGCATTATATCAATGTATTCAGAATAAAAGTCTCTAACGAATGAGCAAATAAAAACTATATCTTCTCATTTAAAATAATAAAGTTAGGTCCCGTATTTTGAAAACCACTGGTCGAAAAAAATATTTTTTCTTTTTTTTTTTAATTTGTTTTGTGATATAGAAAGTATAAGGATTTCGATGAATTTCATACACTGGTGCCACAATTTCGACAACGGTTCTGTATTTACATTACAAAAATGGACACAAATTGAGTATTTTATTGCTATTTTTCCATCTATTTTTCTGTAGACGTCATAATGAAATCACTAGCGAATAACCAGCGACGGCAACAAAAACCGTGTATGCAGCGAAAAACAAAATCGCTACAGTTTCGCGTACGTTTGCGCAATAAATTTGCGCCACTGTGGGGACTGTCACTTGTCGCTGTGTATTTTCAGTCGACGACAATTTGAAAAAGCGAAAGTTTCGCAATCGCTGCGATTATTTCGCATTGATTTTGGGAAGCCTATTTTAAAGTTATCATGGATGAAAAAAAAATCAAATTAATTTTATATTGCTAATTATTATAAAATATTAAAATTATAAAATAAATATATATTTATAATTTTATGCACGTAAATAAAAAGAAATATACCAAATAGTTTGTAGATAATTTTATATATCAAAATGATAATGTAATTTTTGTTGTGGTTGTAAAATAAAATGATAAGTAAAATAAATAAACAGTAGGTGAAAATTTTGTGATAATAAACAATTAATTTTTTGATTAGTAAAAATATCAAACGAAAAAAATATTTTTTTATTCATAAAAAAAAATATCTAAACGAAATAATAAAATTCATTTGGTTAATTTGTCTTTAGCACAGTATCATATTATCCCTCCTACTACTTACATTAAGTAGCAATATTAAGTAATTAAAGTACCTTTTGAACAAAAGATTTGTAATTGTTTTTTTTTCATGAACATGAAATAATAAAAAAAACAATTTTATGCTTTCATGAACAATTGAATTTAATAAACAATATAAACTTTCAATTAGAATTTCATACTTTAAATTTTCTTTTTGTAAGGCTATTTTAAATTTATATTTACCAAATAATTAAAATAAGAAAACTTTCTTTTGTTGCAGGCTTTAACGAGTTTCGAACTTCAACCCCCAAAGTGAATCATCAACAGTTATAGAAGAATTTTCATATGTAAACAACAAACAACATATTTATTGCTGTTTACTTAAGAAAATAAAGTACTTGAACATTCATTACCTTCTTGTTTTGATGTTTAACATTTGGTAATCCCATCCCTACCACCTAGTGAGAAGGCAGCCATCCTCTTTTCACATTGACCATGAGTCATATGGATGATATTTAGAAGTTTGTTTACAATCTGTAATAAAAAAAGAAACTTTAATAATTTTAAAATAGTATCTAAATGTATTACTAATTAAATATTGTTAACATATTAATTTAAAAAATGTTAAATTCTTGATTAGTTTAACTTTTTTGTATCATGACCTGTAATGATAATTTAAGTTTTATTTTATGCGTACTACAAATGTAATTTAAGATAAATATAATAAAATACCATAGAATACCTACATATATAGACAACCTCTAATAATAATAATATCAGTTCAATAAAGTAGATGTACTCGCGCAAACAGATCGCATAATTGATACGTTTGATATGCAACATACAACGTACAAATGTGTAGGTGAGGTATACTCTATTTATGATTAAATATATACAAGCCTATTCAGAAACAAAAATTAAACCGTGTTTAAGTTAAACACTATTTAAAATAGTCAACATTTATTATAATTTGCGCATTTAGAAACACGGTAACTAAATATTTAAACATTGTTTAAAATAAACACTGTTTAAGAAATCAAGACCGTAAAAATACGAATTAGGACACAAATTCATTTATTACAGCTGTCATATTGCTGTCATAATTGGACAGATACATGTTGAAATTAAATACGTAGCTAAAATTAAAGATAATTTAAAGTGCACTTGCAAATTTTAATAAAAATAATTAGAAAAGGATACCAGCAAAAAAAATCTGTTGTGGTCAGTACAATACCTCTCGCCACTTCCGTTTTTGGTTACATAACAGTCATGTTACATTGTTGGCCTTGACAAGCAGATGTGGGGGCCCGTTTCAGAATGATAATTAGTAATTATGTACATAGATGTCAAATGTCAGAATTTTTCATTAAAAAATTCAAGATTTTCTAAATTCACGTAGTTAATTTGTCACCAGGAGTGTAGAATTCACTACATTTAGAATGAGAAATTATGATATTTGACATCTATATACATAATTACTAGCTATCATTCTGACATGGGCCCCCATATTTGTTTGTCAAGGCAAGGCCAACAAAGTCATATGACTTCTCGCGCTCTAATGTATTTAACATTTCTTGTATACCTACACTCTACACCAAAAATTCTACTTATATCTATTCCATATATTTAGATTTTTTAAATTTAAATTCTTTCAATGAAGAAATTTTGTCCTACTCTTCTAATTTTTCGAGATGTTTCCAATTCATTGTTGGAAGTAACAGTATTTCTGAAGGGTATGTGTAATATGCCTATACTATTAAATATTTAACTATTAATACATTAAGAAATAATATAATGTATACATCCCAGAAAAAGTCTTCAGTAATGTCTCCGGATTTTTGACACTGACATTTATCTATCAGTTACAAACAATTTAAATTTTCAACTATTTTCCCTGGCATTCTTTCGGCTGTAAAATTTATTACAACAGATTATTTTATATATTATATTTCTTGTATCTCTAAATCTATAGAATATATATAATAAAATATTTAAATGTATCAGATAGAGAATTTAATTTTCTTTAATATTACCAAGAAAAATTTTCAAAATATAATATTTAGAAGATTTTTTTTTCAAGAATCTTCTATTTCCGGCTGTCCAATTGTTACCAAAACCTTATCAGGTCTTCCCATGAATGTCCGATTGGGAAATACGTAGTTAAACAAATAAAAGTCTTATAGTTTTTGAGTAATCGTCCTTCCAACATACACACACACACACACACACACAGACATCATCGTAAAAATATTAAAATCGGATTGAAAGGACCTTAAAACGTGCTTATTGAATAAAATCTGGGTATGTGACTTTTAGCATCAATCCAATACCTCTCTTAGCGAGAGGTAAAAAAAGAAAACTGTCACAAAATTGGAAGTTGAAAGATAATTTTTAGTTATTGAAGATAAAAATGTGGGGATTTATATCAACAAAAAGAAAAGTCCATGCTAGGAATTAATGTATCAAAATTTGGTATAAAAAAACACTGAGATAAATAAAGGAAGAATGAAGGAGAATAAAATTAAAAGAATGAATAAAGTGTGTAATACAGAAATTAAGATTTCAAAATGTGTTATTATACCTAGGAAATATATTTCAGAATAAAAATAATAAGAAAAGAGCCGGTGGCGAAATAGATCGACAGACGAGATCACAGACATTGATTTACGATATTTTAAAAGATTAGTTTACGAAAACACAAAGTATTATGAGGACGATATAAATGTAAATAGATTTCATGTAAATAAATTAAACAGGAAGAAATACAATAATAATTCATAAAACTTTAAATAACATTTATTTCTAATGCAAGTCTAATACACGTTCACGGGTGTTTATATTCATTCAGTTTCCTAACTTCTTCAATATTTTCTAAAACCTCATCAATTTCACTCATTTCGAAAAATATAAACTACCCCAACACCTTGTTTAAATTTGCATGTTTAAATTGCTGTTTAGTTACGATGACTACGATGAAAAAGTGTCTATGAATGAATAAAATGCGTTTAAACACGGTTACTAAGGATAAACACTGTCTAAATTAAAACAGAGTTTAAATAATTAAACAGTGTCTAAAAAAGTTGTCTCTGAACATAAAAATGAACGAAATGTCAAACAACAAAAATTTAAAGAGTGTTTAAGCTAAACACTGTTTAAATTTTTGTTTCTGAATAGGCGTGATAAAGTTTAATATGTGTCTGATTAAGGTCATATCATACTAAAAATAATACTTTATTGAAAAAGAATCTAAAGGCGAGGTTCAGCCAAGGCTGATTTTCCATCTAATTAATTACAATATAGTACAAAGTGTAATTAACAACAAAAAAATTAATACGTACAAAATCATTATGAAAATAAAAAACAATAGCATAAAGCGAAGAAAACAATTATAAAAATTTAGAATTTATAAAAGAAAATCCGTAGAAAATAAATATGTACATCCAAAATCATTGATTGTAATAAATTTGGACATGCAGAGATTTTAAATTATTTGGAATGCTGTAGGGGCTACATATAGAGTGGTGACCGGCACAGCTGAACCTATGACTTTAACATATAAAATCAGACTTTCCTAATTTCCTGCTTCCCTAATTGTTTTAGGAAAAAAAGCTTCAAATAAAATTTGTAGAGAATAAAATTTTGCATCTGAATCAATAAGCCAAATTAATTTTGTATGCCTTGTAACGGCAGAAATTAGGTATTATTTCTAATTTCAGTTCCAGGTAACAATTATCTGTTAATTTAAATTGATATTTGTCCACTTGAACAGAAATTACAAATAATAATAAAAAATAACATGACAGATAGATCGTTAACATTTGTTAATTTTTGTTCCAATTCCATGGTTATAGATATTTTTGGGGTGATTTTCGACATTTTCATACCTAATTTCTACCGTTACATAACATAGAAAATAAATTGTTTATTGATTCAGATGTAGAATTTTATGGTCTACAACTTTTATTTGAATCTTTTTTACCTAAAATAATGGGGTATGTTATCATACTCAAATTTTAATATAAAAAATAACCACTAGAGCTTCTTATTATAATAATAAAAACTAAATATTAATTTGTATTAATATTGTTATTAGCAATTTAATGTTTTGGAGAAGGGATATATGACGTGAGTATGGTAGAACAAAATTCCGAATGACAGAGTGAGAATCGAACACGATACATAAAACATAAAACACCAGTAGGTACATCATACAAGAATTATTATTATTTTTACAAAATATATTATAATAATTCAGCTTATCTTATTTGACAAAAAAAGAATAATAATAGATAGCGAGATTGAAAAAAGAAGGTAAGTAATTTACGCCGAAATACTTGCAATGAATAACAAAAAATGTCAATATTATTTATATTGCAATATATTTTATTGTACAGGGAAATATGACTAACAGAGTTTAGTAGCTCATAGTTTTCGCTGTAGGTACACTAAATTTTTGTTTCTGTTCAGAGTTACAACTTCTTGGTACGTATAAACTAACAGATGATAACAAACTTGAATGATCGGTTTTATTATTTATAATTTTATATAAAAAGATACATGATAAGTAACTGCGACGATCTTCAAGCGTTGACAGAATGAGAGAAGCTAAAATCTTAAGTCATACAGTTCGAAGATGACCTTGGTCAAACATCTTTAAAAAATTAAACTATACTTACATTTAATTATATTCTTGAAAATTGTCAGCAAGTTTTTACCTATGCTTATTTTGAAATTTTAGGTGTATTTTAGTCACACCTAAAAATAGGTCGAATAGAATTTTTCTTGATTTTTATTTATGTAGATTCTTCCAAATTTTGAAAACGCACATCGATATCTTTCTTGTTCCCGAGATATTCAGCTCCAAAGTGGGGTCAAAAATATCTATCAGAGTACCAATAACCCAAAAATGGATGGAGATACAAACCAAATAGTACATAAGAATGCTTATGCCTGTTTTACATTTGTCAATTTTAAGAACTTGGGCAAGTTCTAAAAATTGAGCTTAAAATTGTGCAATAAATTGACCAATTTCTAGAAAACCTGACTTTCTATCATATTAAAATATTAAGTCATTGACATGTAAAAGTCATATAATTAAATTGATATATTATTAAAATTACTAGGAAAATATTAAAAAATTGAAGTTAAAATATACTCTATTTCATAATTGGCTTAAAATTGATAGTGTAATGCAAATGGTTTTTAAGCTCAATTTCTAGAACTTGGCCAATTTCTTAAAATTGATAAATGTAAAACAGGCTTTAGATTCAAAATATTTAAAATGCCTAAAGTCTGAATAGATTTTTTTGGAATTTTGGCCATTTTCTGGTTTTCCATTATTTTATTCATAAAATCTGAACCAGTTGAACAATAAATTTGAAACTTTGTATTTTTTTCGTAGAATTCAATGGTAAGGTCATCAGAGATATCTCCACACCATTTTAGGTTGATTCCAATCAATCCATTTTTGGGTATGAGCCAATTACACGCAAAATTTCAAAATAGGCATAGATACGTGTGATCAATTTTCAAGAATATACATAGTTTCAGTATTCAGTAATAGGGAGGTATTGAAATTACTTTCAGGCGGTCTCAAACTATTTTAAGATACATACGAAATTGTTCTCCACTAATTTAAAAATATTTTTTGCCGATCGTTATAAAGAATTATTTAAAATAATAATAGATTTTGGCAGAAATAATATGCTCGCTAAATCAGATTTTTTTCAGTAAATACATATTCATAAATATTATATTTATGAATAATTTGTTCTTATGATTACGTTTGTATTTATTTATCCAGTTAATTGTTGTCAAATAAAAGAGTATATCTGTCAGTGTGCGCATTTATTCATTATTCCATGGCACCACTGATATGATTAATATTAACAGTTAATTTTTTTCAATTTTTCCTGTTCTGGATAATATATAGAAAATTATGAATTACGATATCATTAGATGCATAAGTTTTTCTCTTCAAAAAAACTATACTGTTTTGCTGAAAAATAATTAGGGGAAACAATATTTGAACATTTCAAAATTTTAAGATATCGATTCTCCAAATATTCTTGATAACCTAAACTGTAGTCGATGTAAAATTTACTTATCCCAAGTCGAGTTTCCTTCAACACAATGAAAAATAAAACGTTATACGCCTGAGCATCCAGTTACCCGCAACAGAACATACAAGACCGTAGCGCAGTTCATCAAATATCTCTGTAACTGTAAATATCAAGATTTGGGCTTATAGAGAATGAATGTAGAATATAAATATCAATAGCACAAATCCGTATCTAAACAATTTCAAAATTTGTGTCATTAGAAAAATGCTTGCTGAATTCAAATATCAATAACACAAATGAAGGCGGCTACACACGTTCTGGTTTACCAAAGAGGTCTGTCTTGGAGTAAAAACCTGAGCGTGTATGTATAACCACCTTCACATAGAGTTTGCAGTACGAACTTTTACAGCGGCAAATAATTTCCTATTTCCAGATTAGGTATTCCAAGAAGGGAACACACGTATCGTCCTAATGTTCATACATCGCACAACAGTGTTTCTCTCAGTTTCATAACGTTCAAATCTTAACCATGAAGTTGGCGCAGATGAACTTCGCCCGCTCACAATTTAAAAAGTACACTTCGGAGTACAAAATGTACTTGAAAATTATTTATTGAATCGGAATAGTTATTGTTACTATTTTTTTAATTTCTATTGCGGAGTGTACTTTTTAAATTGTGAGCGCGCGAAATTCTTTGCGCTAACTTCATGGGCAATATTTGAACGTTAGGAAATTCAACGAAACAACAAATGAACAGGTCGATGTACAAACATTATGACGCTACACACCTAGCCATTTCCGAAAATAAATTCAGAGATTAAAATATTTTGAAAATTTGTCACCTTATGGAAGAATGCATACTGAATTAAAATTTGAACAGCACAAATCCTTACTGTAGAAAATTCACCTGCAAATGTACTAGCCTTGAACAAGCATTTATAAAAATAAATTCAAAACTATCTAACTTAGATTTAAGAATTCACTATTACGAAATATTAAAGATGAAATTCCCTTTACTGGTCCAGAAAAAGCATTTCAGAGTTTTAAACATTTTAAAAATTTGGATCCTCATAGAAAATTAAATGCATACTGAATTCAAATTTGAATAGCATAGAACAAATCTCTCTCTACCGTTTACTTCGCCATTAAAACTTTTAATGTTGAAAATTTCTTTACACAAAATGTATTGGCCTTGAACAATTTTGAAACTATTTATTGAAAGTGACACGTTTAAAAAAATTGTACATGTTGAATTCAAATTTGAATATTATAAATCTCTATCTATCCTAGACTCCGCGGTACGAACTTTTCAAGTTTCCTCTACGGATGTATTGATTTTGAACAAGCATTTCTGAAAATCGTTTTAGAGATTTAATTATATTTAAACTTTGTTTTTGATTTCGACTTTGTAATTAATAATTTAATATTCAGGTACGATACATTTTTACAGAAAAAAATATTTAGTTTTGACAAAGTTTGGTTTCACGAATTTAAATTATTTATTTAATGGGTGTAAAAGGTTGGCTCTCAAGTGCCAAGTATACCTAGAACTAGAATAAATAATGAGTATAATTTCAAAACGTAATTATTACACTTTCTAAAGATTTCAAACATAAAATTGTTACACTGAAAATCATACAAATATGAAATAATGTATTAATAAGAATCTCATGTTTCACAGTTAATAAAAATATATATATTTTTTTATTTGCATATTTGAAGATAACAATAATGTTAGCAGTTAAATTATATAAGTAATTGCGCAAATATTTAAACATCTTTTCATGCTGCATAATTTAAAGCATATAGTGACATCTCTTGTTCATTTTAAGTAAAATATGGAATAACTACATTTGTATTTTCTCTTCAAATAGCACACTATATTATTTTAAAACTTACCATTTTGATATAAAAATAATTGTTTCATTTCTTCATTCTGCACTTTAAAACTATCATTTTAAGTTTTAAATGGGGAAAATCAGAGAAAATATTGAAAACAGGGCATCGAACCCGAACCGAACCAAAACCGGAATCAAACCGTAACATTTTGGATAACCCAGAACCGAACCTCAGATATACTTATCAATTGAACCCGAGTCCGGACCGAACCGGGTATTAAAATTCGGGTTCATTTCCTGCGTTCACTTTTCGTGAAAATTGTGTTCGTTTCTTGTCTTGCGTAAATTCCGGCTCGCATTTTAAATTATTTCTATATATTGTTATTAAAAAATCATTAATTCAATTTTCATTAGATTGAACCGAACCCAATACCCTGAACCCGGAACAAAACCGCAAATATTATGTTTGAACCAGAACCGCACCCGTCTCTCAAAAAACAAATTAACCTGAACCGAACCCAATTTTTGACGGGTTCGATGCCCTTATTGAAAATTTGTGAACTTGTTTTTCAATTTATTCAGTTATCCTGTCGAGAAATTATTAAATAGTTTAAGATTTAAGTTTATAAAGAAATACATATTACTCGAATTCTTTGGATACCAACCGTAAGCAACTGACATCGAATTAAACACGTTTCGTCCGGTTTAACATTAAACAAATACGAATCAGACTTTTTTTCAAATTTAGTAAATTTAAAATGTAATTTTCCTTAACTTTCCAGACTGTACAATACAACCAGCTTTTTAAACGCGCATTGAGAGTTGCATCCAAAATATATCCTCAGAAATGATTGTGGAATAAAATGAAAATTAAATATGTATATACAAGGAGATATGGTTATTAAATAATGAATATAATCGTCAAAGTTTGTCTGAGTTTATTTTTTACAGAACGGTTTTGTCATATACAATGACGGTAGTTTGCTATGTATTGTATCGTGTATCAATCGTTTATTTTTATTGAATATAAAGTCGGAAAAAAGGGTCAGGTGATGTACTGAATCTGTATAACTTACATCTAGGCTTATGCATAGTTAACTTAAAGTATCAACTGCAATAAGGCCTCCTATGGCTGTTTCAAATTTGATATTTCGTCATAAAAATCAATGAAGAAACGTACATTCGTGTATAAAAGTATATGTACACACTTGAGCACGGTACAGGAAGTAATAAAACAAGAGAACAAAGTAACAATTTTCAAAAACATGTTTGTTTATAATAATAATAGTTTATATTAATGATCTTGTGTTTTGTATAAAAGTTATATTGTACTATCAAAATAAATTCAACCCAAATTCATCAAAACGATTCAAAGGCGCGCCAGTTCATTCCACTACCAATTGTACAAAAGACCAGTTTCGGAAGAATTGCCGCTGTAGGCTGGACCAATTCTAGATGATGTGAGCAAATTAGACAACAAATGACGAGGACACAATAATTTATAATGACCGAATGATGAAAGAATTGGGAGAATTTATTTCTAAAAAACCTTAGCAAATGATTCAAACAAAACATCATGCAACAATTATAGTAAAACAACATGCACTCTCGAAACAAACACAAATGCAATGAAACAGGAAAATTACCCCTAAATGATAATGAAAATATAATATATGCAATTTATGTATAAATTAATTATGTACAAATAATTCAATGAGTTTAAATGGCACCCTCTCGAAATATATTAAATCATACTAGTATATTTTAATAAAAGTATATAAGTTCATGGGTAGCCAGATATTAAAGTATAACATTAACATTTTATCATAAAATTATAATTATAATGCATAAAATAAAACATAAATTTAGTTAAGAAAATTCAATCGGCAATCTCCGGAGCTCTGTTACATTGTGTTGCACAGTTCATAGACTGTGAGGCACCTACGGTTCACACTTTGAATTGATTGATAAAAAATAGTCTCTACATGAGAACAGATAACAGCTGCATTCACAGATGTTAGAAGTTAAAGTCGAACAGGTCCGCCAGACCTTCTCCGTTGTCCAAACTGAAGTTGTAGTCGGACACGGAGAGAGGTGGCTCCAACAGTTGGAATGGCTCTGAGCACAGGTCCAGAGTTCCTATAACAAACAAAAAACACATGCTAAACACTACAACCAGTAACGACTACTCTATAAATCGCAAATGGTCCACACTTCAAACCTAATAAAAGTATATAACAATAAATTTTGAAAAAAATATCCCCTTTATTTGAAAAAAATAAATAAACAATTATATATAAATATATAAAAATATAAATTTAGCCATAAATCAGATTTTCTGCCACATTCTGAAACAAAGAAAAACACGAAAGTTACTTCCAAGCGTTAATTTTGAAATACGAGGGTAGCACCCAAAGTTTCTGCATACAAATATAACCAAGGTAGCTATGAAAAATAATTGCATCATAAAACAAAAGTACACCCTTATGTAGGGTGTTATGTAGTTTGAAAGTTCTTGTTACAATTAGTTATTTGTTATAAGTAATTTGCTATGTAGTTTTAAAGTACGTACGTCGTACTGAAAATGTAGTTAACAAGAGAAAAATTCCGAGCTATGATATTTGACGAAGCAATGCTTCAGGCTGCTTTTGAAAATAAAGCCGGCATCAGGTCTGTTCACAGCTGGTACAATGAATTTAAATTTGATGTAGTTTCTCAGTGAGGATTTACGCGAAGGTCGGCCAATTTCTGCAATGGGGTCCTCCACCGTATTAAAAAACGGGTCAAAGTTTAAAAAAGGTTATTAATTTTTAAAACCATTTCCACATCTCTACATCTACGTCACACATTTACTCTATCGCCTTTTTTAAATACAAAAATCAACAGAAGTAAACCAAATAATACTTGTTTAAATTTATGATGCCACATCATATTCCACGCATTGGTATGAAAGTGAATGTTGAATGGCACAGGCTGTCGATGGCACTCAAATCTTGGACTAACAAACATGTGTTTGTACCTAAAAATCTCCTAATATTCTACAAGTATGATAGAGGACTCTTCGCAGCTTAATCAAATATTATAAATACTATGTTTTAAATAATAATTGATTAGTGTCGCGAATTAACCAGTGTAAATAAATATACCCTAAAAATAATTGCTCAAAAAAATCTACCCCCCCCCCCCCCGAGAATTTTTAAAAGTCGGCGCCTATGATAGGTGATGAAATATGAATTTATACATTTGAACCTGAAACAAATCGACAATCGGCTCAATGGGTCTCAAACAGACTCCAATCCTGTCAAAGTTAAACGAGTTCGAAGTGTTGGTTGAAAAATGATTGGCTCTTTTTACTGTTAATTGTTACACAACAATGTTTGCCAAGGGTGTTTGAAAAAGTGCGTTAAAATCGGCTACTAAGTAAACTAGTCTTACATCAGGACAATGCATCGTCACATACGGCTGCGCAAACTAAAGCCTATTTAAAAGAGTCGAAGGTGGAATATAGTCCTAACCTTGCACCTAATGATTTCTTCCTATTTCTTAAATTAAAGGATAAAATGCCAAGTTACTTCTGGCATTTTCCTAAATGTGGGTTGCCGCACATCGGTGCGCGGTTGAGCAGGGAACTGACGAGGTCGCGGTCTAAATGCATTTGGAGCCAAACACGTGCTGGCTCGGCTAATGGCTAATATACTGCGACCTGTACATGTTAGTTGTATTTCGCCAACGCCAAGCCAAAACTAAAAAGGATGAAAGGCTCAACTCCACGCCATACACGATGAATAAAATTAAGTTCATTACGGAATAAGCCGTTTGTAGCTTTTTAAATATATACCTTTAATAAAATTGTTTGAAATTATAAACCTTTATTTTACAACTCAAAATAATAAGATAATTCGTTCCGTTCGTCCGTGAATGAATATTATTCTGAATAATTCCTACCTTCACAGCTTCAATAATTTATCTTTCCAAGTACCTTACTAACTATTATATCCCACTTTCCAGTGCTTATTTTCGTTTGTTTGTGTTCCGTAGTATCCTACATATGGTGTATTCCGCTCTGACATACCGGCGTACCATTTTTAACTCAGATCCTTTGACAAACTTGCCTAAAAATTCAAAATACCGATGTGGTTAAAGAACTTTGAAAGGGAACAGAATAACTAATTTTTCCTGTTATCGGTGCAATACTTACATATCGCGGGCATCTGTCGCAATTGTATAGAAAATAGAGAAGAATATGAATAGTTCAACTTATAACTTATTTTTTATATCTCCATGCATCTTAATATTTGAATTTAAGTTGATGTCCTATATTTTATAATCCTTTTTTGATAATTAAAACTTTAATTTTATTGAAATTTTGTTTAGTTTGCATTTTGAGAAATAAAGGAATATAAACCAAGTAAAGAATATTAAAATTTGATTAGATGGGCTCCTAGATATTATTCTAATCTCAAAACACCATAATATAGTCAGAAACCATTTTACCATAAGGTGTAGGGTGTACAGACATATTTAATCATGTACAAATTTTGCCCATTGCTTCTTATTCCTTGCCATCTTCCAAGATTCCTAGTTGTGTTTTTATTCTCCAAGATCTTCAGTATTACTTTATCCCAGTTGTCTTTACGTCTTCCTGGTGTCTTTTTTCTACCATGTTCGTCATCCATATTTGTCTCACGGGTCTATCTTCGTTCATTCTAATCATGTGGCCCCACCAAGTTAGCTGTCTCTTCTTGATGAAGTCCAATGCAGACTTACATTGTAGTTGTTCTCTAATCATTTCATTTCTGATTCTATCTCGTACTGTTACTTCCAGTACTCTTCTAAAATATTTCATTCCAAGTGCTTGAATTTTACTTTTCATTGCCCTAGATAATACCCATGATTCGCAGCCGTATGTTAAAATGAATCTGTATATTGAATTGTATACTGTTATCTTCGTTTTGATGTTAATCTTCTTATTTCCTATGAAGCTGTTCTTTATTGCATGATGACTCGCAGTTTTCTGAATTCTGTCGTTTATATCAGCCTCTTGTAATCCTTTACTTTCAATTTGAACTCCTAAATATTGGAATTTGTAATTAATTTATTAAAAAAATATGTATAGTTTAATAATCGTACAAGGAAGTCGTGTGGTGTCCACATCAGATTTTTTATTATATTCTTTATGGTGAATATGTGGTCTTGAGCACTTCGACCTTTCATGAATCCACTTTACATCTCTGACAATGTTGGTTCAATGGGGTCATTTAAAAAAAAAATCATTTTTTTTATAAAATCGTGAAATCCGTCTCATTTAATAAATATAGTAATTTAAAATAACATGAAATATGCGACTTTTCATTCATAAATTTGCTAATAAACTTTCGCGGCTGTAAAATACGTGACGTCACGGCTTGTTATTCACACAAAGACATTCCTCTCACACACACACACACACACAACGGTCCACGTGATATCCGTTTACTGTTGTAAAGAAACTAACCTAAAATTGTGACAGGTGACAGCAGAGTTAAGTGTAAAGGTTTGTAAATAAAACATTTATTAAAATAAATACCAAAAGTTGTATGAAATATGTTTTTAGTTAACAATATGTTGTCACAAAATCAAACTGACAAGTGATAACCCAAGCAATCATTGTTCCAAACACAACCAGTAGAGAGCACCTGCCGCATCCGACAAGCCGTGACGTCAACGTCCAAATATTTGAAATTAAAGACAACTTTTAAAAAATCATATCTTTGATTCTAAAGACTTTTAAAGTGTAAAACATACACCTACATATTTAATTTGACCTATTCTTTCAAGAAAAAAATGAATTAGAAAATGTGAAATGACTCCATTCTTTTACGGAACCTTTTTTTCTAAAATTTGCTCAAATACTTTTAGAGCTATACTCAACAGAGGTATTCCTCTATAATTACTACAATCATTGGTGTTTCCTTTTTTATGTACTGGTACAATAATATCTATCTCCCAGTCTCTTGGTATTTTATCTTCATTCTAAATCTTGTTGAAAATTTGTAATAATAGATTTGCGCCTTTCTCACCTATGCATTTTAACATTTTTGGAATAATTTTATCTTGCCCCGCTGCTTTTCCGTTTTTTAGCATGCGTAAGGCTTCAATTAATTCATTCATTTCAATTTCCATCATTTCGTTTTGTTCATACTTTCCGTTACTATTTGATTCTGTGTAGTATATATTCCTCTTGCTTCTTCTTCGTCTCGGTTTGTGCATAATAGCTCCTGAAAATAATCTTTCCATCTTTCTATATTTTTTATTGTACTCTTTATAGATATTTTATTTGTTCTAAGTGTTTTCAATGTTCTATAAAATAATTTTTGGTTCTCCTTGCTATTAATTTCTAGTTGTTCTCCAAACTGCTTCCAGCTAGTTTGTTTTGCTTCCTGTACTAATTCCTTCACTTTTCTACGTTGATCTTTATATTTATTGTAATTCATTTCACTTCTGTTATTGATTAAGGTTCATCCATGTTATTTTCTTCTTTTTAATTTCATCTTTAATCTCTTGATTCCGCCAGCATGTTGGTTTTTTACTTGAATTTATTTTAGTTGTTCCGCAAATTTTATTTGCGTCAACAAGGAAATGATCAGAAAATATTTCTGGGCCTGGTCTGGCTCTACAATTATTTACTCTATTCCTGTTCTTTTTTTCAACAAGTACATAATATATTATTGATTTATCTTCCTTTTTCCGTCCTTGTCGCGTGTATTTGAGTATGTCCTTATGTTGAAAAAAAAAAGTATTTATTACTATAGATCATTCAATGCGCAAATATCATAATATTTGCATTTAAGTTACTGTCCTATATTTTATAATCCTTTTTTGATAGTTAAAACTTTACTTTAATTTTATTGAAATTTTGTTTAGTTTGTATTTTGAGTAATAAAGTAATATAAACAAAGTAAAGAATATTTAAATTTGATTAGATGGGCTCCTAGATATTATTCTAATCTCTAAACACCATAATGATTGTCCTAATACAGAACACCCGGTGAGTGAGACCGGCGCGACTCCTTGTGTTAAAAATATTCACGCGAGTACTGTAGGGTTAGAAAAGAGGTAGCGCAGGGGTTATATTTTATGTTAAGTGGCTCTACCATCTTGCTTTAACGATTGGTTTTATCGAAAGCGTAAATGTGTTGAATTAAAAGGAACGTACTTCGAAAAACAATAAAAATAATTATTTGTGGAAAATTTTGTTTTCTTTACAGAAAGTTTCGGTGCTACTCTCTTATAACGGAAAAATGATGATTCCATTGTTATTTATAGCCCATTAATTTTTTCTGCCAAGTGTTGTCGATGAAGTAGTTATAATAAAAAAAATATATAAATATAGTTATGGACAAGCATGAAGCTGGGCAAGTGGCAAGTGAAGGCGGTTAGTGGGCGGTGCACTGAGCTGAATCCCATGGTGCTACACTGTACGCAAGGAAGCTGC
This sequence comes from Harpalus rufipes, assembly GCA_951394225.1. Classification (NCBI taxonomy): domain Eukaryota; kingdom Metazoa; phylum Arthropoda; class Insecta; order Coleoptera; family Carabidae; genus Harpalus; species Harpalus rufipes. Next base: position 22,412,409 of record OX596286.1, on the reverse strand, counting down.
AGCACACACAGCATTCAGTTCGGTACATGGCCAAGCAAGCGAAGAAGAAACTCACAAATGCAATGGATCCCAAACAGCCCTTGTAGAAGACATGTGTAGTGAAAGCAGTCGGCGCGTAGCTAGAACTCTGCCTGTGATGTGACTCGAAACAGCACAGGTCACGGGTAGAGCCCCAGAACGCAACGACCCCAAAACAGCCCCAGAGTTTAGTTGTAGCACCCTTACATATATACACTCATTGCACATACATCATTTAAGCTCTTGTTAACTTGAAGCTGTTACCCAAATTCAATATTTTTTATTATATGCACCTCCCGAATAACCAAAATTAGGCCCCTGTATTTTGTCTTTGGTTAAACTGTCTGGTAAAAGGAATATATAGTATAAGTTGCAAAAATGACACATACGATATTGGCTACAAAGAGAGCAATTTTTAAATTACTTTCAAATAAGAAGGGGAATTTTAGAAATTAGTTATTGTAGAGGGCTCAATTCTTAAAAAACAAATTATAAACGCATGTGAACTTGTATAAATGGTTACTATACCATATTCAAATTTAAACTATCTCAGTAGCGAAAATATATGTAAATTATTGAGTATTAGTGAAAATATTAATAAGTTTGCAAATTACAAGTGATTGAAGTCGAATAATAATTAGTATAACGTATTAGGTTCTAAGCAATTTGATTGGTTACCTGATTTTAAAAGCGAGACTTGCGCGCCGCCCTAGTTTGGTCAAACAATAGTCAAACTATTTCAATGTTCTATAATTTATTAGGATTTTTATTTTATTTGTTATTTATACTTAATAATAATTTCTTCGCGAATATAATATGTACATTTATATATAAAATTGTTTTATATACAACCGGTAAATAAAGTTAACTTTATTGTTATCAAAATCATTAATTAATGTGCTTCATTATTTCCAGAGGGAAATAAAAATGACAAGTACTCCCTAGGGAAATAAAGTGATAATTTTATTTTCTTAGTGTTCAATTCTTAATTAATATTAACATACAAATATGTAGAATATTATCGATTATAATTATTTTGAAAAAAAATATAATTGTGTTTGTGAAAAATTAAAAAAAGAAAATAGATTTTTCGTTTATAGGAATTTGCTTCATTTTTACTAGTTTCACATGCTGTTGCTGTTAATCGCTTTTGTAAGCTAAATAATTTTTTTTCCGTTTGTATATAAAATATTGTATATAACACGGGAGTAAAGTGTCATTATTTGCCTCAAGCGATTGCATCCCTCGGGCTACGCCCTCAGGATTCAATATTCGCTCTCGACAAATAATGACGAACTTTACTCCCTTGATATATAAACTACTATTAAAATATATTTTTAAAAAGTTGCAAAAACCAGCCATGTTGTGACGTCACATTTCACGTCACATTTCAGTACTGCAAATTCAAACTCATTTCATAGAGACTTATCATACGAACACAGAATTTCTAAAAGGAAAAAATATATAGCCTATAAATTGAAAACTACATATCTAAATATGCTATAATATATTAACATCATTCCTTTCAATTTTATAAATATAATTTTCATTTGGCCTGAAGTTATCTACGCATGATGCTATCAGCTATTCTTCTTTTTAAAGATTTAAGATTAGACGCTAAAAGTTTGTTTAGCTATAGAAATGCACGCGAGGCTTTGAATTGAATATATTTTCGCTAGTATTTTAGCATGATGGCACAGAACAACATTTCACCAACATTACTTTCGTAAATTTCAGGTTATCTTTAAATGTCACTCTGACGTTTAGAAACTAGTGTGAAAATCAAAATGGCCGTTGATATTGCAATGTGACATCACTGGGCGAAGATCCGGCGGGGAAAACCAGACGCTTTTTCAACAATGTCATTTTTATTTGCAATTTTTTCATTCTTAAAAATCGATTTGCGGAAAAAATATAAATACGGATCTATTATTTTTCATTACTGTATCGATTAAAGTTAAAAATCCTAGTCTTCCAGAAAAAAAATTGGTATAGGACCCCATTACATGGTATACATGTTGATATTCAGAATAGAAATTAATAAATGCAAGTAGTTGCTATTTTTATGTCGATAAAAGTATATATTTTTTACAAATTTAATAATTTTTATAAATTTACTTGCTGTACCCGTTGCAAATATTTGCAATAGTTATTTATGTATCATAAAAATAGAACTTCAATGCCGAGGTGCATATTAAATTTTATTTGAAATCGAAAAATTGTAACAATGAATTTTATTTTTATAGGTTATGTTTATATATCTGTCAGTCTTCAATGTTGCTAATATCGGACATTGAAGTTATTGTAAAGAGAACTTAAAATAGGGCTGTTGCTATGTACTAAATTTTAAAATAACTTGTTCTGTAAAGAACCTCAAATTGGAAAATAATACGAAATATCCATTACATATTTTACAATTAATTGTCGAAATTTGTGTAATATTTTGAAAAAGTCACATGATCTAAAACAGAATGTGACGTCAAGAGTACATACTGTTTAACATGTGACATACTTTTATTTATATAAATAGCGTAGGTGGTGGAAAAATTGGTTTCCTATTAGCTGTGATGTATGTACTTCGTTGTTACAGGAGCGGGGGGTTGTTTTTCATGATTATTTTTGGCGCCAATCTTTTTTTTTAATTATTTACGAAAATAACAATTTTATTATTTTTTATTACTATAAAAAATATTGCTTAAGCCTTCATTTAAAATACTTTATAAAAAATCTCAAACTTCTTCATCGGAATTATTTAGGGTATATTCTAAAAATAATAACCAAAACCATGGTTTCGGTTGCCGATTGATTCTAGTCACGTGACTATTATTATTTAAACAGCCTTTCATAATCCTAAATTATGGAACGGAAAATGTTGCGATGGTGCGCTTTGGTTGCAACCATTTTAATGCCAAGTTTCATAAATGTACAATTTTTATCATTTGAAATTATTAGAACACTTTTGGTAAACCACGGTTAAAATGTTTTGCACTACTCCTGAATCCCGGTCATTAACAACGCTAGCATCGCTTTTGGCCGCTCTCGAAACCAATGCTTAAGTAAACTTTAAAAATTAATTATAAAAAAACTATGCAAAATTTTGAACTTTGATGACACGTCCGGTAGTTGAAAGAACATCTCTACAAAATTTGGCGTCGATATGTAAAACGGCGTAGATTTGTAAAGACGTCAAACTTTTACTTTTATATATTAGGAAAAATAAGATTATAAGTTATTATAATAATATATTTCTAAAATTCCCCTTCTTACTTGAAAGTAATTGAATTTTTTTAAGTTGCTATCTTTATAGTAAATATTGTCAATTTTTCGATGTAATATTTTTCTTTTAACTGACAGTTAATAGTTTAACCAGAGATAAAAATACCGAACCTTAATTAAAAAAAAATGCATCAGATTATCAATGAATGAAGCTACCAATGACGACAATAAATATTCCATTATAAACCGGTTTATGAACCAGTAACATTTAAAACCGGAAGAACATATGAACCCAGCATGTGTTTCACCGAGAGCATAACTGCATTTTTTAAATTTCCATGCTCGTATTAAAACCCCACAAATTAAAAAATAAACAGTATAAAATAATTTCGAACCACAGACATAAAAGCATAAGAGCCGAACACACTGTTAGAAAGCACAAATACAAGATGTTAACCAACCTGGCGTACTATGCTGGTCATCAATGGTCAGAGGATAGCGTCCACCCATAGGGCCGAAGTCATCGCTCTCACATATGAGCGCGTGTCTTAACCTAATAGTTTCTGAAGTAGCCGGACCAGAACCGGACGGCTCTTCAAACATGCGTTTGATGCTCTCGTTCATAGGTGATAATGTAAACTTATCTAGTCCCATGTCACTGTATTGCGAACTACATGATTGTTCAGACGAAAACGAACTGTAGGTGGGTTCTACTTTCGGCACGATTCCATCCATGCCTACACTATGCAACACTGGGTCTTTACTTTTACTGTTGCTGGTAGAGTCGTTTTGAAACGAAAGGTTTCGCCTAGCACTGCTATTTGGAGCCTTCTGTGGTGCTAGGATAGCTCGCACAGGACTGATGAAGTTGGACTTGCTCGGCTGCAGTACATCCTCTAATAGAGGATCTGACGGAGGTATTGGTGTACGGTGCGGCTTTGGTTTGGCAGTGGTAACATCAGGACATAAATAAACTTCTATCTCACCATTGTCACTCTTCATTGAAATTTTGTAGCTGTCGGTAGGAACCTGAAACAAAATAAAAACATGCAGTATCTCAAATAATGAAAAAAAGCAAAATTTCATTAAATTACCTGCAGTTTAGATTCAGGAGGTGCTTTAATAGCCATTACAGTCTTTGCCCTATAATCATGAATGTCTCTAAGATCTTGGTATGTGATGTAGGCCATAGTTTTATCTTCACAGACTTTCCTCAGACTTGTTTCAGCTGTATTAATAAGAGAATCTAAAAGGTTCTCTTTGGCTTCCAGGTACTTCATGTCTTGTAAAAGAACTTGATAATTATTAGTGTATACTGTATTTCCGCCCTTCCATTGAATATTGTTCTTTGATTTCTTCTCCAGAATTCCGATTCCTTCAAGAACATTGGTTATGTCGTAAATCCGACGTTTTTGTACTCCAAGTTGTTCAGAAGCTCTATTTAAGTCTATCACTCCATTTGAAGAACCCTTAAGAAGACCAACAAACTTTTTTGTAAGCAAACCCAATGATGTATCATATCTCGTACGTTCAGGTTTTCTACCAGCTACTCTGCCACGTTTCGGAGGTGGTGTTTTGAACTCTTCCTTGATGGGGATGGGGACCATCATGTCTAAGTTAAGCTTACGTTTGACAGCTTCTGGGGCCCGGACCGTAGGCACTGCGGGAGGCTCGCGCATGATTTGATGTTGTGGAGTGACTCCATAACCATGATCGATGAGATGCTGATGCACTGTGGGCGTCAGATCTTCTTCCTTCACGATGGTCATGTCCGGGGTAGTGGTGACGGACCGCCGCAGCCCCCTCGGACTGGCCGCGGGCTCCGGGCACAGCATCGCCGGCCGCCGACCACGCGGCATTTTGGTTATGTTCTCAAAATCGTATCAGTAACTAACGAAAATGCACGTTGATTGCGACATATGGTTTGGTAGATAATTAAAATTTCAGGACCAAAACGTATAACAGAGATACAAAAGACAAAATAGTGTATAAATGGAAATAAATAATAAAATAATAAATCGCGTGGTTATACTATGTCGTGGTTCTGGGCTGTGCGAGTGTGCCCGCGAGCGAGCTGGGGTCTACCTGGACAACACAAAACTGCTAAAACTACAGACAAACAATTTACTGAACGCCGGGGGGTTGCTTCGTCTCTGGCGTCAACACCGCTATCGAATTACAGCCCTCTACATGCAGTCATTCGAAAGACGATAGAGTTCCTGTTCACTCGGGCACGCCACAGGTATTCGACATTCCAGACAATTTCGTGAATTTTAGCTGACCCTATTACCGAAACAATTACCCCAGTCGTTCAATTTTACAACCACCGAAACGATAATCACATTGGAGCATGCAAACTCACAGGTCTGATACAACCACCACGTAACCGTCACAAATATATTAAAAACCTACGTTGCAGCGACAATTCTTTTGAATGATTATAATGATGAAATAAATATTATAAAAATTTAAACGATTTATCGATATACAACCATAAACTTACCGGGAAATGCTACATATTCAGTAGTGACGAAGAAAATGTCCGCCACTCTATGCTGTAGCAGTTAGCTTCAGTGCAACACATATTCACTCATTATCACGACAAGCATTTTTTTAAAACGTTTAAAACCATGCTGCGTACTTTAACGTGGACGCAGCTTTAAAAAGAGATGTAAAATTTGGTAATAAAATAATGTTATTGCTGAGAAATACTAGCTCAAACGTTGCTTACAACCGTCTTACTCGCGCCTGCCAAACAGCCACACAAAACATGTAACATCTGCGACCGGTCGGTTGGCGCGAAGTACAACGCATGCGCTCTAATGCCTCCCTCATATGTTCCGTTGAAAAAAAAATATTTATCACAAATACGGGTACAAAAACAATTAAAACATTTTTAAGATAAATTATTATCCTTCCTTTATTAAGTATATGTTATACAACTATACCTACTCTGTACTCATGAGACGTAAAAACGAATTTAAAACAACCCAACCTTCCTGACACCGATAACACATGTAAACAAACATGGCTATTATAGAGCGGGATACATGAACCGTATCAAATGAGGTCTGGAAGAGTTAGTAGCGGGGATATATTATAAAGCAATGATAAATATTACATGTTTTATTATAATGAATTAAGTTACAAACATTATGTTATCAACACGTAGTGACAAACACGAATGTCGCTTTGTACAACTATGATGTAATAATATACAAGATATACCAAGACTCTAAGAACTATATGTATTTATATATGTATATAGTAGAACAATTCTTTTTAAAGACCACTAGTCACTAAATAGATTTTGTATTTTGATTCTCTACACATTGATTGTTGCGATGTCTATAACAGCCACCTGATCCCCAAAAATTCTCAATCAAATCATCGAACAAAATTGATATTTCGCATTCGTCTCACTGATTTTGTTCAAAAGATGATTAAGTGAGAATTATCAGAGAGGGATGATGATGTATGCATGTCCAATCATAATCTCAGCCTATTCTTATTCCTCTTTAATTAAATAAAGCGAGGGAACAACAAAAATGCATCTTACAAACTATTGTTGGATCATTTGTATCAAAAATACTGCTAATTCGGGTGTACAGTTTTGAAGTCAGGAATGTAGAATGAGTTATGATTGTACACACATACAACTGTGGTTCAGTGCATTACGAAACTGTGAACAATATATAACATATGGGTGTATATTGTTTGTATAAGGAAACATGCTATGGTTGCTACCCTAACTATATTCCCGAATATATAACCGGTACAAAATCGTAATGTAATATGAGCGGCCAGTAAGCTGACCACTCATAAAAAATACTCAGTAAAAGGTTGAATAATTAAATGCAGGAGATATAATGCAAGCATCACCGTATGGAACGTAGCTACACAGCAAGCAATGAACGAACAACATGACAAACACATTCAAGTCAAAGGAGAGAACATTACTGAATTGAATATAAATAATAAAAACTAAACGTAAACTATTATTACACACGCAACTCAGTTCTGTAAAAATAACACAACGTAATTAAAAGCAAATGAAAAAATAAATTTATCATAATGATCCAGTTTAATAATCCTAAGTAATGTAATAATGATAATTAATAATAAGAGCGTACATGATAGGACTTACAACAATATTGTCGGCGAAACAGAGGCCGAGAGAGCCATTTCGAATGTACAAACATGTGGGGCGATTGTTCAAGTGTGTGACAGGTCCCCGCCCAGCTACCCTACAAGCTACTATATATTTTATACACGGGCGCCGCGGCACATGCCCGTCGCGACGCCCTCTCTATACACATACAGAGGCTGTGTTTTTGTTACTTTACGGTTACTGTTTACAAATAGTATTATACTTTTACATACATACACGGTGAACACACGCACTCGCACGCACTCTGGGAGTCTTCGAATGGTGTGATCTGTCACGGCGGATCGACTTTTTTACAATTCATAATAATTACACATTATATAGATTATACATTATACAAAACGGCGTTTAACCCAAGGTTATGAATTTACACTTTACAGACAATACAATACAATGTTTGGGTAATAGTTTACTTAAATGTTTCACTTTACATCAGTCTGAAAATGCTACAGTTCGCGTAGCCGTCCCAGTTCCCGAACGTTTATAGCCCTGTCTTCCGATCTCGGTTCCGCGGTCACTGCCACCCCGACCCCGACAACTGCCTCTTAAAACTTATAATGAATGAGATACGCCGCATTCGCATTCGCCGCCAAGTCCCAGCCCAACTTCTAAGTACAATTTGTTCAAATATTTTATACAATTTTCAAACACACTATTTTTAAATATAACAATATTTCTATACAATAATTATCAACTGGTGTGTACAGGTTTATATTTCGCAATCGTATATACACAGGCGGTGTCGGAGAAGGTGGCATCTGACCGCGGCCCGAGCACAACACAATGACAACTAAATTAACGTACTTAAACCTTACTATGTTACCAGATCGTTAAAAGTATGCATTCATGTTTTACATGATGAGAATGTACGTGCGCCTGGACGTACACCGGTATCCACCACCGATCACTATCACTCTCCTCTCGTCTCCAACATAATAAATAAAAGTTTTACATAATTTTTATCAACGAATGTTACAGAACGATTCTATTTTACATTAATATTACATACACATATAATACAAAATGGATTACGAGAGCGTAGAGATGAGATTCAATTGTGATTACCAGTGCGCGCGAATGCATGCACGATTCATGCAGACAAAAAAGAATAGAAAATTTAGAGACACCCTGTCGCTTTAAGAAAAATCAAACCATCCAAGTTCCAAATTGCAGACAGGTACTTTTCTAAAGAAATGATATTTTCTGTACAAATTTGAGGTATTTTTTGTCTGCAAATACAAGTTTTTACAATGAGATAAAATGAAATAGTAAATTTACAATGAACGGGATGACGGTTTTTAAAAAAATCTGTACAACTTTTACATGAACATTTCATTTTTTATACAAATTCAATGAATACTTAAAATAATTAAACCTCTGCTTGTATGAATTCTTATATATCATTGATAAGATAAAATAACAACTATGTATGTGAAAGCAGCAATATTGTTATTGTTAAATCGCTCGCGAAACTGTTAACGTTTCAACATTACCGACTGTTGACTTGAATTCATCTGCTACAGTAAAGACCGTTAAACTGTTAACAGTATCAATAAAAGCAAAAGCGAGTTATAAAAATATGAAAATTTAATTTGAACTGTAACTAGAATATTTACTTATTATCAAACTAAAGTGTTGCATAGCGAGAAGTCGGAACTATGTGCCGGTCATCGGATCTACACGGAGGACTTGTGGTTATTTATTATCAGAACATTACACGAACTAAGGAAGAAACATGCCAAGGGATAGATACTGATACTGAAACAACCGTATTTTCACTATAAATGCACAATTTGCACGTAAATGCTAGCGCCGAGTGCGCCTACGAAAATATACAAATCAAATCAAATCAAAAGCAATTAATTATTTAGTTTTTTGATTTTATCATAATGAAACAACGGCTGCGAAATATATGAAGTACATCAGTGCATGACTGATGATTCCTGAGGGCGGTATCACATACTTTAAACATCATCTAATGACTTAGACCTTGTGTATTCTGTGCCACATTCTTGTCGCATTATCAGTATAAAAATAGACGCACAAAATGAAGTAGAAAATTTATTCACAATTTTCGTTTCGTAAAGTCATAATATTTCAACGCACAACATATCTTACCATTCACTCATACTCAAATGGAATTTATATTTCAAATAAATACATATTTACATCTTAATACTGATTCAATACAAAACGAAATACTTGATAAGCTGAAATTTCGTTAAAACTATTGGAAATATATACAATAAAATGACAAATAATTTAAAAGCATAGCGACAAGTGTGCACCGAGTACACGAAGATCTGTATTTAAAAATGTAACACGGTTTTGTTTTGCTCACTTTTTTTCTTGAATGTTCATTATACTTGTGTAGTGTTTCAAAAGTTATTCACTGGGCAGTCCGAACCCTGTTCACATGCAACACAACGATTAATTAATTACTCGATGAATGGGATTATAGATACAGACACGACTACATGATATAATTATACAGATATAGTACACGATTACATTATATCTATGTAATAGATTATGAAATATTTATATATATAGAGACAATACAACCAAACGCCGCGTATCCTACTGAATGAACAGCAGACAGCATGCGACGCGCCGACTCACACAATGCACAATTCCACAGTAAATTACACTAAAAAACGTAGCAAAAATAAAATTGTGTACAAGTTCTAATTACATTCGTAATGAAAGAGAAGGGCCCGTGCCGAAATTAAATACTGTGTACTATATGAAGACTTTTATCATCGTGTATTGTGTGTCGTTTAAAATAAGTGACCCCTCATTTTGACGTTAACTTTACTAAAACGATAATAATTATATATCAAATTATTAAACAGACTTGGTCGTAAAATAAAAAAAAGTGAAATTATATTGTAGTTAAAACGTAATGAACAAAAAGGATTTACATAAAACCGGGCCGTAGCGGTTGTTGTTTAGAGGACCCCGTTGGCTGGCGGGCCTATGGGGCCTAGCTCGTTGCCGATGCCGCTCATAGAGTTGCCGCTCTTCAGCAGAAACTTCTCCAGTTTGGCAATGATGTGCTTGCCGTACGTGTACTTCCGCAGCGAATTCAGATGCGGCCGGATCTTGTGCATCAACACCTTGCGTTGAGTCGGCTCCGACACGTCGATCATCTTCTGCACTACGTAGTTTGCGTACTGGTCCTTCATCATAACATGTAGAGCGCTATAATCAAATAATTTTATGTATAATAGTGAAAGTTTGACGTCCATACAAATCTACACCGTTTTACATATCGATGCCGGCTACCGGACGTGTCGTAGAAGTAGTTAAGAATTAAAAAATTTGCAGAGTTCTTTCATAATAAATTTTCAGTTTACATAAGAAAAGCTTGTTTTCGAAAGTGGTCAAGGGCGGCGCTAGCGTTCAACGTCCGAGATTGAGTATCAGACTGACAGATATGTAAACACAACCCATAAAAATAAATATTCCTTTTATTTTTACATTTTTTTTTTCATTTTAAATAAAATTTAATATACACGTCGGTATTCTATTTTTTTTATCACGAATGTGGAAAATGAGCTGTATGATACATAACTTATTTTTGCAAATATTTGTAACGGGTACAGCTATAAATGATAGGTTTGTTCGCACAACAGTCAGAAACCGTCACAAACCATTCTGAGTATGCGCATCTGTTTAAAAATGTCCCCACAACAGAAAATTTAAATCAACGATTAAAAACTATTTGTTCTTCAGCAAAATATTTCAATCCCTGATCAGTTTCCAACCTTCAAAACAGTCCGCGAATTCTACCGATTTTTTTTTTGTTTGAGGCATGCGCAGTAGAACTTCTGGCTATTAAATAGCATTGTTGTTCCTGCGTTAGGGTGACCATTTTTTCTGCGGTGCAATCCGGGACATTAAGCCCGGCAGGGAGTTCAGAGGAGTATTTTGCAAAGGAATAAATCTTTTCAAGAAGTTCATCGCAGTTTACAATTTTGTTGCTTCAAGTTTTTGCAAGTGCTGCAATCGAAATTGCACTTTGTTTAGGAATAATGATTATATTATAACCACGCTTGTGATTCATTGTTATTATTATTATTATTATTATTATTGAAAATACAATACCCAACAGGCACAAATGCCCAATTCTAGGGTATGGAGAAGAAAAAAAATTAAAACAAATTAACACATTTTTGTATTTCACGGACTGAAGTTTGGAAAATATCAATCTCACCTTCAATGATATTGTACGATTTGACCATATGATGTCATGTCATGTTATGCCCAATACCGCCAATACAAGGCTTCGAAAATAATACGTGGAAATATTATAGAAACTAAATTTATTTTGATAAACGAATTGTTAATTCCGAGATATTTTACGGTACGCGTATTTATGCGGCACGCAGAGCTAGAATCCGGGACGAATGGTCACCTGATCCTGCGTGTACTATACTTCATTTCACGTATTAAATAGTAGATGGCGTTTGAGAGCCGACCGTTTTTACATGCATTAAATAAATAATTTAAATTCGTGGAACCAAACTTTGTCAATAATAAATATTTTTATCGATAAAAATGTAGAAGACCTGAATATTAAAAATTACAACAAAACATGGTTAAACATTACTTAATTCTGTAGATTTTATTTGACTATTATTGAGAACTAACAGGTGATATTTTTTAGTTTTTGCGAACTAGATTTGCATTCTGACCAATCATATGTCAGAATTTATATCCCTATCTAAACCAACGCTTTTTACTTCCTTATACGTAAGTAAAGGAAGTATTGTAATCGCGAAAAATTTCGGTTTTCAGATTTCAGCGGAAATATCCATTTTGATCATCCCTGAATCCATTTTGACTAATTTCGTCGTGACGTCTGTACGTACGTCCGTACGTACGTATCTCGCAAAACTCAAAAACGGTAAGCCGTAGAAAGTTGAAATTTTGTATTTAGGACTCCTATAACATCTAGTTGTGCACCTCCCTTTCTGGTTATTACACAATTTCCAGAAGTGGTACTTTAGATGAAGCCTATAATAGATTTTAATGAAAAACTGTTTTAAAATATAATCCAAAAGTTTTCAAATTTGGTATACAAGACTTTTATTTTATGATTCGTACAATAACAAATATTATATTTTTATTGTGAAATTAGTCATATTCATTGTTGTAATCAAATATTTCTTTGTTGTAATCAAAACTCTCATTAAAAACTCCCTTTATGGTCGCTATATATCTTACTGTTTTGAAGTTAAAATTAATATTTTGTAATTTATTTATTAAAAAAATCTGTATAGTTTAATAATCGTACAAGGAAGTCGTGTGGTGTCCACATCAGATTTTTTCTTACGTGAAATGAAGAATACAGAAAGCGAGAAGAAACAAATTAGGTTCGTTCCCATTTTAATACTGCTCATGCGTCGTACAGTTCTGTACTGTATGTTGGAACAAACCTTAAATCATATCAATATAAATTCTTCCATACTAATAAATATTTGTCATATAATTAAGTAAATTCTCGAGTGTAAATTTAAGAAAACCAAAAATAAACGCTGGAAGTAAATTTTAAACAATAAAGCGAGGTTATAATTTCATTGTGTGGCGAGAACAACAATCAACATAGAATAAAAATATTTCAGTTCACTCCAGATAGTAGTAATAACAATAACCGTACATTCTGTTCGCAGAACACAAAAATTTCCAGTTTGAAATCAATTTCAAACTATACACGCGTAATGAAAAATTAGCAATTAGTTGTTTATTTTGTTGTGCGAACAAACCTAAAATATCTCAATCATTCAACACAACTTACTTGTCATTGAAACCGCAGACTTCTTCTATCAGCAGTGCTCTTTCAGCTCGAGTTGCGTGCGTAACGCATTTCTCCACGACATTGCTAGCAAATTTGTGTTGTGACAAAACCAATACCTTGCCTCTAACGCCAGCTATAAGTTGAGATTTATCTTCTGCATTGCCATGTTCTGTGTAAGAGTAAAAGAATAAATTAATCAATTAGAATGGAGTGAAATCGAGAGTTTAACTTACCTAAAACATGTTGAATGACATAATTTCCGAATTGGTCCTGTATAAGTTGTTCCGTATGAGCATGTAGTTCTTTCAAAATTGGAGCAGTTTGCTCGGGGGTGCAGTGCTCCAGTATTCTCTGAATAACTCGGCAGCCATATGGATGAGTAGATAAAGAATACACTTGTCCAGAAAATGAATTGATAATGAACTGTAAACAAAAATCAAATTAATATTTCTCATTTTTAAATCAAATAAATATTACAAACCTGTAGAGCAGTTGGTTCAACGCATTCGATGCACTTTTGAACGACGTGGTTTCCGTTTTGGTCTTTAACGCATTTCAGTACATGACCATCAAGTTCGCGTACGATTTCCTGTTGTTGTTCCGGACCAATTGATTCTAAAGCTTTCTGAATAACACGGCATCCGTACATTTGTAACGCAAGCGGTAACACGTTTCCACGCACTTTCTGTGCGAGAGTTGTCTTTTGTTCCGGTGTTCCGAACTCGAAGAACTTCTGAATGACATAGTTGCCGAATACGTCAGTCATGAGATTGTATGCGGCCGAGAGAATTTCAGAGAATACTAGCTGCTTTTCGGCAACTGTCGCGCGTTCGAGTTTCTGTTGAATAAAACGAGATCCATGCTGATCTTGCGAGAACTCGACGATGTGGTTAGCAAGATCCCTGAGTTGTAAGTTGGGGAAACGGTTATTACGGAAGTCTTCCAGTAACCGCGATCTACCCTGAGGTTTGTCCAAACTTGAAGTGGTGACTGTTGTGAGATTCGGTCTAGCAGCATTCAGCTTAGTGAAGAGCGAGTTGGTGGAGCCGAACATCGCGTTGGTAGTAAGGCCTGTAGCCATGGTGGAGGCACGATACTTGGCCTCGGCGCCAGGAGCGGCAGACAGCACTCGCGAGTTTACCAACCCGCCCAATTGTAGTGGAGCAGATGGAGGAGGCGTTAGGCTTCCTGTCAGTGGACTGGGACTACTTCCAAGACCGTAACTCGCCGCAGGCCATTTGGGCCTATATTCCAGCGAAGGCGAGAACGCAGATGTATTGCGGTCAAATGAATCTCGTCTACCTGTTGATGATGTGTTCAGTCCCAGGCCTGCAATACCACATTCACCTTCATAACACAAAAAAAAACATGAATTAGAACAATATGAAATCAACATTTTTGATAATAATAATATAAATTAAAGCAAACAAATTCATTTATTCATTATTCGTATTTTAATGGATTATTAGATATATTTCCGTGAAATAAAATAGTAACATGTATTTACAATTTAAATTAATAATATTTAAATCCGGTAATAAATTTTAGATAATGAATAATTACTATTTACAATGAAAACAGTTAAAATGAATTATTAGTAGCGAAAGCAAGAACATAAAGTGAATGAAGGAGTAGGTGTAGCTAACCTGTTTGCAGGGAGGTGTTGGTGGTGGCAGGAGAGCCGATGGTTCCGAGGGAGCTGCTGCCAAAGGGGGCCGCTGCCGAAGGGGGCGCATGCAGAGTTGGGAACAAGCCAGAACCCACACCCACCGCGGCCTGTGTCACACCTGCAGGCACCCACGTCAACCAAACCACACGGTGTTAGTGTACAATTCACAAGCTCCATCACATATTCACATACATACACAACACATAAGATGTCTAGTCAATTATAAATGATTTGGAAATATTTCAGACAAAATTCTATTCATTAAACAGAGTACGTTTAATCAACACAATTTTATATAATGAATAATACATGATATCACGTTGTAGTCCGAATTTTATTAGTAGAGTGATTCAGAAATGCAAATTAGTGCGTTAATATCCATTAGTTTTGATTAAATAAACAACAACAGTCATCCAATTTATATACACAACACACATTATTTACAATATAAAATATTAAAAATGATATTTTACCTCCTAAAGTGCCGCCATTAACCGAGGTATTAACAGTGGCTCCGTAGAGGCTCTGCGGTGTGCTAGAATACAAGCTAGCCCCAGCGGGCGTCTGTCTGTTAGCCTGGGGCTGTACTAGCACCGGAGCGGGCGACACCAACCTCATTGGTGTCCCATTCCGCATTGCTGCACCCTGGGCCATGAGGATCGAGGCGTTCTGGTCGTAGTAGGGCACGATATAACCGCCCTGCACCTGGGGTTGCTCCTGCGTGCCCGAGGGTGTCAGAGGACGCCGGGCACCGTTCGTCGTGCCTTGCTGGATGATGTTGGCGGGGTAAACTCCCCATGGTGCTACACCATAATACTGTGGGACTCCGGTGGTTATTAACGTGCCAACATACGGTGCTCCTGGCTCCTACGAAAGAAGAGATAATAATATTAAATTAAACTTTATTTCTATATATTTATGCTACGAATTTTGTAAAGCATCTTAGTTATAATCATATTATAAAATTGTTTTTATGAGTGTAGTTGCAATAAATGTTAAATATGCTTCCGATTGCAGCGCGACCCTAGTGGATAAAATGGCAACAACGTCATTTGTTTTAATCCCCAAACATACGGCACGTGTATGTAGAAAATGACATTTGGATTTAACACGTATCTTTCATGGCTCCCAGACGGTAATAAAACTTTATATTTTATATAATTTTAATGGGACATTGTTCTGTAACTGAATTATACCGAGTGGTAGTGGTTAGGGGTGAACATAGGGAAATAACATGTGATTTTCATTTTATGTAATTTCCTCTGCTCTCCTGTTCATTTGACAGCAAAAAATTTAAGTGTAATTTCTTTTTAAAACTGTCAAGAAACCAAAAGCAATAAAATATGTAAAAACAATTTTGTATGTAACTTATTTCTGAAGAACTCTGTACTCATTGTTAAAAGTTTTTTTTTTCTTAATATGAACAGGAGTAGGAAATTTATCTTCTATGAAATTTCCTACTCTCCTGTTCATTTTATTATACGATATTCTATAAAAGTAGAATAATTACTAAAATATTACACTCAACAATATAAATATTTTTTAAGTAACTTGCTCCCCAAAAAATCTTAAATAATTATGGCAATTTTAAATAATTTTCTGGAACTGGCAAGTTACTATTTGCACATTTGAAGTTATGTAAAAGAAGCAGGGGTGTGGAGTCGGAATAATGGA
Source organism: Harpalus rufipes (assembly GCA_951394225.1). NCBI lineage: Eukaryota > Metazoa > Arthropoda > Insecta > Coleoptera > Carabidae > Harpalus > Harpalus rufipes. The sequence continues at coordinate 22,395,861 of OX596286.1, read as the reverse complement.
GTCGGGCAATTTTTAGTGGAGTCGAAGTCGGAGGCTCCAAATTTTACAAAATATATATTACTTTCTTCAGTCAAAATTTGACCTTAGTTTTTTTGTTAAAACTAAATAAACTACGTAGGAAAGTAGTTTCTTGACTGGAATGGATATTAGGAAAGTAAATTTCTGGGATTCAGTCATCCAAATATTTATTATATCTTCATCATTTCGATCCTACCAAGATCATCTTCAGGTTGTCCCATGTGCTTCTGTGAGTGTGCACAGTAATTTTTTCATTGACTTTTAATTTTAATTAAGGATCGAAAAGTTGAAGATATAATAAATAATTGGATGACTGAATCCCAAAATTTACTTATTATATATATTACGTTAAAAACCGAAATTAAACTAAAATAATCAGTCAAAATTGAATTCAGTCAAAAAAAAAATATAAAGGTTTCTTTTTCAATAAATACACTAAATATAAAATAAACGAATAACTAAAAAAAATCGAAATTAAACAAACGGCGTAGTAACCAGTTCTATACCAACTTTTTAGACTTGCGGATATATTTTTTAAAATGCAACCTTTTTTGAGATTTTTACTATTTCATGAAATATGATGAAATTTTGCGCCCCTCAAATTTTGGCCCAAAGCGCAAGTTTCTTTTGATTACTGATTAATCCGCCTCTGTTCATATACGTTATAGATAAGTAAACACAACTGGATTATTGCATTATATATATATAGCTTACAACAAGCAATAAAAAGTTACTTAATGAAATATTGCATCAACAAAGAAAACTAGTAAATAAAGAAAAAAAAGAATAAATTAAGTAAAATTCTAAATATAATCTGTTAGGTGTTAGAATCCAATAAGTTCAACAGTAATAAAGTGTGAGTAATTATGTTAATTTTACTTTCCCATTGCCGTTCATACAAACAAGAACATATTTCACGCAAGTTATTATATTCACAAAAAATTCAAATTACCAGCAAGCCTTCCGTATAGTCGTAAGAATATTAAAATTCATATTTTGAATTGTAAATCAGAAAAGATAATTAGGTGTTATTTATGGGCTTTCTATTAAATATGTATGCATCAGCTCATAAAGTACGATCCCGTACTCGTACCTGTGGTGCCTGCGGGTTGAGCACGTACTGGGGCTGCGGAAAAGCGGCGGCGGTCTGAAGAGGTTGTTGCTGAGCCGCGAGATACTGTTGCTGTTGGATGAGTTGCAGCTGGGCCGCGGTGGGTTGACCAGCAGCAGCGGCTGCTGCTGCGGCTTGTCCGAGCGCCTGACTTTGTTGCGATCGGAACAGTTGCTGCGGAAAAGAAACAAATTATTAGTAAAAAAATATTTAAACTACGGGTTTGGACGGTAAAATTTGTACACTGTAAATCAGTCACGGCAATTAGCCAATCAACGACGCGGAAATATCTCACACAATGTTTCATCCATAAGGTGGAACAAAGTATAGTTGTTGTCTTATGTACATTTATAAAATTTAAAATCATAACAAAGAGTAAATAAACGTTTGCGTCAGGAAATGGTGGTTGCTCTCTGACCAAGAATTTGCTGTTTATTTGTGTTTTATGGTTTATTCATCTCGTGGAAAACAATGGAAATGTTTATTAATTTTTGTTGAATGTGTCATATGTTAATTAAATTGTACATGCTGCTCATGAGTTTAATTAATAATAAACACAGTTGATTGCATTTCGGTGTTTTGAAATATTTTTATTAGTTTTATCTTGTGTACAATATTATTAATTACACCACAATATTAATTTTTAAATTAAATTGCAATAAATTTAAATTGAACTCATCAGGAAAATCTATTTTGTTGATTACAAAGTTCATTAATTTTTATCACAGTGTATAAATAAATAAAAATAAATAAATAAATAAATAAATAAATAAATAAATAAATAAATAAATAAATAAATAAATAAATAAATACTATAGATGTGCCAATACCAATCATAATACATATCATGTTTATGAAGTTGACATCCGCTAGATGTCTCAGTAGCTGAGAAATATTCTCGATACAAAAGATATTTAATTTAAATTTTTGAACTTTAATTGTAATACTGAATTGAATTCAGGTTTAAGGGTACTGTTTTTGTTATAATCAAAACATCTTCTTTTAAATAATCTGAATGAAAATATATTTATATAATAGAAAGTAAAAACATAAAATAACAATTATTATAATCAATTATTGTGTGTAATAAACTTTTTCATTTAAAAGAGATAGAAAATATTAAGTAAAATGGCGGCAACGCAAAATGTGGAGAAAGTCTGTGACAAGTTTGGCAGATTCACATTTTACTTAATATGTGCAGACATAGAAAGAGATAACGAACTTATAAATTGAAACGGTTTATTAACCATTATTTTTGCCGTAAAAAATATATTTTTAAATAAATTAAAGGGATTTAATAGAGGGACACAATATTCACTAAATTATCTGTAGGTCTGATACACATTGTGACAAGGCGAGCGCAAGAGCAATAACAAATAAATAACTTTTTTATAACCTTTTCTAAATTATAGTTTCAGGAACAATATTTCAACTTTGTTATCTATGTTAATCAAAATTCTGTTTAGAAATAATTATTCTTAATTTGATATTAACTATGTGTTTAGTCTAGTTGTCAGCGGTCTTGACATTTATTTGTTGACAATTAAGTCTAGAAGTTATTGCAAGGCTATGTGGAGGGTTGATATTTGGTTATGGTTGCCTTACATCCTGCACCCTGCATCCCCTCAGATATCCTCTCACGAAGACGATAACGGTTTAGATACTCATGTCGACAATACATGAGTGAGAGTTTTAGTTTTGGGCGCGTGCTAAACAATGACATTTGTTATGTTATTTCTAAAATGTTATGTTAGAGCACCTCGTGATGGGGCTGCTTGTAAGGTGAGCATTACGGTCTACTTACTACCGACATCAATAGTATTTATACAATATTTTTATTTATCCTGTTTCGGGAATATTGGTAGTATTTATTGTTCAGTGAAACGAAAAGCATTAAAGTCATTTACCCGGTTGTCGTTACCGAACCGTGGAACCCTTGGCCGTGACTATCTGACCCTGAAAGTATCACCAGTACAGTCACTGAGCAGAACTCTCCAGTTTCTTCGGAGAGAACACAACACCAACGTCTAAATGGTCCACTGCACGTAAGACAATGAACTCTGCATAAGATTGGGTTCACCTTCATGTACTCAGCTCGCGTAATTATTGCATCCAATGCGTACGAAATAATTCACCAAAAGAGATTTTAACTGAGATTACAATCACGTTTTTATTGTAATAATTTAATAGACGTAATTTAAAGTATGCTTTGCGTTTTTTGTATTCTATTGTTAGATGTATGAATGCACAAATGTATGATGATAATGCTTGTATTGTATGATAGAGTACAACAGTATAAGACGAAATGAATTGCAGAAAAGGAACATTATCTTAATTAGTACCGCTGTGCATAACAATTATTCGAGGTTTTTTATGAATTTTAATGCATTAACCGTTATATATAAACAAAGACATCTCGGTCAAAGAACTTACCAAATTATTTCTATCAATATAAAGATATTCCAAGATCAACCAAATTTAAACTTTAAATAAAGAACCTTATAATATGTGGACAAGTTCATATAAGCAAAATTTCGGAAACTCTTTGATTCATAGATATTTGCAAAACGCAAAATATAATGTTAGTAAGGGCGTAATTGGCGCAGTATAAAAATGCTTATTGGTTATAAAAACCGGTTTACTCTATTTAAGAGGTTTTTAAACCGTTAATCTAACCGGTCAATGGGTCAATAAAACTATTCAAGAAAAACTCTTACTCATAATAGTTATGCATGCACAACGTTTTACGCACTAGTGCAATCAAATTATATGTTTATATCGGAAAATTCTTCTTTACTGAGCTAGCTCGGAAAATGCATGTTTTAAAACCGCGAAATTTTTTTTGTACCTAATATAACCTGAAAGTGTCTTTACAGGGCTCATAAGCTTCCAAGGTTCGCCTGTAGCTCGCCATGTAATATTCTCCGCTCATCCAGTAAAATATCACTTTCAGGTCTAGTTACGTAAATTACTATTTCTTACTTCCGTTATAGTATTTTACATTACAAGCCAGATAAAAGTTTTTACTGTTGAAAGAAGGAAATGATTGGCGAGCCGAGTGAGTAGGCAAGCCTGTCACCTCCTTGAGGCAGCAAACAGTTGCCTGGCGTGTTTGGTACAATATTTTATTTGTTACTTGTAAATCAAATTTAAAATTATAGCCATAACCTGTTAGTTGCAATTGTAAAAATTATTGTGATATTGAATTGTAGAATAAAATTGATACGAATATAACTGAAACGGAATATCCACCTGTTTTTAGGTTCTTCTCTTAATTATTTAATCTAGAAACATGCTGTATAAACAAAAATATTCTCGGTCAAAGAACTTACAAATTATTCTTATGAATATTTATTTTTAAATAATTAAAACTGGTATTTCCAGATTTTTATAATTTTGTTATAATTTCCATGTGTTACAAAGTAGCTCATTAATTTGTACAAGCATACATAAAAAACATTCATTACATATTAAAAAGATTTAATCAATTTAAATTAGTAAAAAAAAACCGCTATTAAATATTCATCTCCCTATTTACCAAGCTGGTATTTTACTTTGGCCATCAATCTAGCTGAAACTCACACTTGACGTTAATTGATGCATTCGTATTCTAAGATCTTATCATCCGATGAAAACACAGATTTATTGAATTGTCCCTATCAAGTGAAAAATCTAAATCTAACAAAAGTTACAAAAACTGGAACGTAAATTTAAAATTTTATGTTTTGCGCAAACAATAAAATCTCTTTCCTACTGTTGTGTGAAAGAATAAAAAATTGAGAATGCCGTGTACTGTGGAAATAACATAACCAGATAACGTGTAACGGTATACAGAGGACAAGTAACAGTTAGTGACGCTCTTAGAAATAAATCTGATAGAATTAATGGTGCAAAAAGAGTGTAATGAGTTCACTGACGTTTGAATTATTACGTTTAATAAAGCTATCGAGGTGTTTTATTTGGTTGTAAAACCAATAGAGCGTGCTGGTTTATGAAAGGTGCATTCCTGCACAAATATTCCAAATATTCGCATTCGCGGACCACATAAGTAGAACACTCAAATTAATTACTATATAAACAGCTAACTAATCAGGAAATTATTGCAGGATACAAATAAACATACATGTCGTTTCCAATAATATAGGTTGGCAGTGGCACGTAGCCGTAATAATTATTTATGGTATAAGTGTTAGAGCCATTTTATTTGAAAAGAATAAAATAAAATCACTTTTAACACGTATATCATACAATCTTTTTTCCACAAATACTAATTTTTCACTTAACTTTGTATTTATAATAATTCTTGATGTCAAAAATATCGATTTGATGTTTCAGTTGTGCAAAGAAGGCAACTAATTCATTTTTTATATTCCGATCTGTAAAGTTAGTACTTTACATACTGCAAAGTAAGTGTAAACGATTTTCGTATTTTATTTACTTTACACAATATAGAGCTACCACGGCTAAAGTTTGGTTCACGAAAGATGACAATTCAAGGTCATTTATTAACCGTATGGTGTAATATTACTTACAGATAACTTCACTGCATTTACTATACATAGACGTGCAACATGAAATATTTATGGATACATTTTAACTGAAAAAAATAAGCGTAATTTATTAGAAAATTATGTTTCTTTTTAAATAATGCCTTTGCCAAATATTTTTGCTCTTCACCTATGTTTTTGCAAAACACAATAACCTAGACTTGACAAAAACCATGGAATAATAATTTGATTTAAATGTCAACGTCACTGGGTAAATATAAGTATAGAGGGCAGTGTAGTAGATAATTAGGTATCTGTGGTATCTGTTACCCTACGACATACGTCATTAATAATTGTAACGTTATAGAAAGTAATGTCAACAAGAACGTATATCTGTCACACAACATAAACTACATAGACATACGCCACGTAATCTTTCTCTTTCTAACATGAAATGTTGCTAAGGTACTGCTGTATTAAATGTTGTGTATTCTTTCTTCGAACAAGTGACCTTGAATTGTCATCTTTCGTGAACCAAATTATACCACCAATACACGTGTGGCATTTAAGTTGTCTTACCTAAATTTAGATTTTTCTGTATATTCATGTTTGTAATACTGACTGAGTACAGCAAAATTTAACTTCAGATACGCTATCTGTCAAATGTGAACTGGGTATTTGGTGTTTTCAGTAATGGTCATATGCTCGTCTGCCAAATTTCTAATTTGTTTCAGGAATAATTTGTTTCAGGAATGTTATTTAAGGTCGTATAAAAAATCTTGTATGCAACTCAAGTGTAAACAAACTTTATGACATTCGGTCAATAATTTATGTGATTCGGCAAGTTTCGTCACTAAATATTTGACCACATGTCATAAAGCTTGTATTTACACTCTTGTTGCATAAATAACTATTAAAGTACACCCTGCCTGCATTTATACACTTGCTCTACCTTTCGTACAAATGTTAAAACACTCCTAGAAACAATTTTCTGAAAATGTATTCAGCTGTTTCGTCGCATTTTCCATCACTTCTACTGGATTAGCAAAACATTTTCCCTTCAATTTCATTTTTAGCCGTGAGTACAGGTAGAAATCGGTGGTGCAAGGTTTGGAAATGGGAGAGGTGTTTCAGAATTGTAACACTGTTCGAAAGGTAATTTTTCACCACCAGGGATTGATGTACCAGAGCGTTGTCATACAGAAAAATCTAATCGTTTCCTGCCCAATTTTCAGGATTTTTCGTTTGTTTGCGTAGGCATGTAAGGATCCACTAATGTTCTTGTTTACAGTGTGGCCTCGAGGATTGAATTCGTGGTGAATCAAGACCTGATAATCCAAAAACACCTCCTAATCACTTTCCCCTTGCTTGTGTTCGAGCGTAATTTTTGCTTGTGCCGCTCGTATATACAGTCGATTTTTTCATCGCTTTATTTCCGCATGTTTTTTTAGCTTCTGTAGGGTCTCAGATGGAGATTACAGAACGCAGAATTTGATGTTTGCATGCTTCTCTGAAGACGACATTTCAAAATCCGACGAACGAAAAAAAAAAAACGCATTGTCAGAAATAACCTGCAGCTTTCGCAGACGGGCGGCTCCCTAATAGTGGCTGCCAACCCAAGAAAAAGAAGTTTCCCTCCAGTGATCACCTACTTGGCTTTAGACAACGATTCCGGGTACTTTTTGATCGTAAGGACTGTACTAATACATTTTACTAAGTATTATTTGTATTTTTTTAAATAAGTTATAGAACGAAACCTTTGTTTTATTTAACATAATTCATATACCAAATCATTTCTCACTTAGTTCATATATCATTTATCATTTCCGAAGCACTCTCTTTTTACGCCTTTTCCTCCATGCTCAACAGAATATAGGTTCAAATTCCCGACTACATACATAAATTCTAATTTAGAATCCAAGGCAAATGTCACAAATCACGCCATTGGATGCTGCTTACGCCCAGTGACTCAAGTTACTGACCATGGCTGCTATCGACTGGGGATTAAATTTTCGAAAAGAGGGATAAGTCAAATTTATTCACCCACATGTAATGCATTATTCAACGGTTAAATAATTCATTTGCACGAAATGTCGCTGTAAACGGAATCAGAATTTAGTGAATTCAGATTGGACTGCTGCTTGAGGCTTGTCCTATTAAGACAAATAGAATTCTATTATAAATTAAATTGTAGGAAATTATAGATTTATTTACTCGAACGAATATTTGGTTGTCACATCCAAATTTATTATTTATTAGTTGGAATGCATCTTTATTAAATATTTACAAAGATTTATCGAACAAATTTAAATTTTGAGTGAATGAATAAAATATGAAACTTCTGTAATTTATCCACCTGGTAAAGTAATTAAAAATTGCTAACATTTCAAGCATTTTTCATATTTGAATAACGTTCGTACAATTTTTTTACTGGATTTCTCGTAAAAAATCCTTATAAAAATCAACATTTTTATTACATTGAAAGTCTGTATAACGATTCCCACCATACCTAAAAAAAATTACCTCCACTTCTGATGATTACAGAATAACATTCGTTTTTTCGTAAACTTTACGGGGAAAGAACAATTTCAACCGGTAATTTTGTTCTGAGTAAAGGGATAATGTTTATTTTAGGTACCCTTTTTATTAGCTCTGTAAATGGTTGAGTCATATTCCAAATGTTGTTAAACTTTCTTTGTAGCCACTTTAATTAAAATTTTTGAGGATTTACTCATTTGTATGGACAATAGTAAGAAAGATTTTGTGGGAAAAATACAAAAAATAGAAGTATACGCATATATGTACTAATCTCGTATAATGTCCCTGTTTTTTATTTCTTGAAGAATAAGAAACCGTTAGTCGCAGAAAATGACTGTGAACCTGGTGATTTACAAGTGTACAGTGCAACATGAAATAACACAACACTGTGTCATTTTATTGTTAATTTTGTCCATTGTCTCGTCTTAACGACCGTTTGTTATTACCATCTAGGGTTCATAAACCCGTTTCCAACAAAATCCTAAATAATATGAAAAGAATTACAGCTATTCCAATATACTAGATGCCTTTCATTGTGCAAATAATCATATTTACCTTTATGAAAAGAAAATATGTAGCTGCAATTCGTTTGAAACTACTTTGCTCCAGTAGATGAAAAATTGCTGTACGATCAATACACCCTGAGAGCTTATTCTCGAATTTAAATGAAAATAATACAGTTAATTCCCAACTGGAATCGATGAAGACGCGAGTGAGTGAATTGGAAAAGTAAATCCAGACATTCTGCACGGATTGTCAGCAGTTATGAGCAAAAGAAACTTGAGATTCCAAGCCATTCTCAAAATCAACAACAAAGGAAATACAAGATAAACTGAATGAGAAGCAGGAGGAGAGATTGCTGTGTAGCAGACCGCGACGGATAGGCAGGAGCAGATACAACAAGAAAAAAGTATTTCAGACAAGACATCTTAGACGCTGGACTAATTTGCACAATAGAGTACCACTTGCATAGGTTACTCAGGATGCTTCTACTGAGGCTATCGCTATGAATGAGATAGTACACATTATTTGCATACATATTATAGATCTGGTCTTCGCAATTCCAATCACGGTAGACAACATTTAACTAAGTAATGCCCAGTTGTACCACCGACACTTAAAATTTGAACTTGTTTTATTCAGTTGCAGAAACGTTCATCAACGTCTTGTTCACTTAGCGATTTTTTGACAGCAATATTTTAATATGAGGTCTCGTGGCCCCGTCCCTGAGTGTCTGGTCGTGAACATTAAACCGCATTAATATAAAATTATTATTAATTTCTTTCGCATGAGAAAGAATTTGAAAAGTTTTTCGAGTGGCGGTGTTCAAAAAATGAATTTATTATCATCTGATATTTATACATAAACCACAATTTTGATTTGTTTGTATATGTTTCTTGGAAATTTTATAGGCCCTCGGGGATAAATAATAAAAGTCGAATTGCGCCCGCTTTTGAATGTAAATAGACAAGTTTATGATTCCAAAATAAAATAAAATTATTTACTGTCGCGAGGAGTGTTACAAATGCATTTCACTAGATGTCACTGTTGTAAATAACAAAAACAAAGACTTTATCACCTCAGTTATCGATGAATTTTTGAAGAAGAGTTCGTTTTGCTTTTGAATATCAAGTATAATTATTATTATTAATTTTCTAAGGTATTTCTTGACTGTTGGTATGATGTAAAGGTTATAGATAAATAATTGGAGTTGCAGTCTGGTGAAAAATGTTAAATAGCTCCTAATAAACATTTTTCGCCAGACTGCAACTCCAATTATTTATCTATAACCTTTACATTATTATTATTATTATTATTATTATTATTATTATTATTATTATTATTATTATTATTATTATTATTATTATTATTATTATCAATGTTTATAGAAATGTACAATTTCTTTCGGCTTTTGACCATAATCGATAAATATAAAATTATAATTATTATATTTTTTTAATAAATTTATTTTTCTTTTTTCTTCCTTTAAATCATAGATGGGGTTGAGACCCATTTTGCCCCCCTCTGCTGGCGCCCTTGGTCGAACTATCGAAAATAAGGCAATAAATGTGACTGAATCCCAGACTTATTTCCATTTCATTCAATTAATTTAAATAATTCTGGTATCTGGAAATATTATTTTGTGAAATTCCTCCAGGGCATGCTCTACATCTGACAATATTGCATACTGGTTCAATATGATCGTTTGTTTATGCTATCGAAATGTTGGTTTATAATAAATATAACACAGAACTATAACTAAAAGATTATTTATTCATAACATTTATCTAATATTAAAAATATCAGTTTTAAATACCATATACCAAATGAATATTAAAAGAACACAAATTGCTCATAAAAAAATTAACTTTTAACAAATTTTAATAAATACCTACATAAGAACAAGAGTTATAAATTATAATAAATAAAATGCTGTTGTATGCACAAGTGTTTGTTTAATAAATAAGCTTACTTCTTTCTAATTCTGTTTCAACATATTTATAGTTTTTCCTTTTTTATTTCTTAAGGTTGGCACTACGAAGTTTTCTCGAGTTATTTGATTTATAGTGTGACAAGCATTATACTTTTTTTTTAAATCGAATTTTATTCACCAAAAGTATAGAAAGTTAGAAAATATTTTGATTGCAAGTTGAATATTATGCCACTCGTTCACTTTTAACAGGCAGTAGTTTTTTGTTTTGGTTTTTGGACTTTTATTTAACAAACATATTTTAACTGTAAAATATATCTACGTGTGTAATTATTTTACAGCAACTCGTATTTTATTTTATAATGCATTGATAATGACAACTTTTTTCTGTCTTTTTTATTTATTTCGTAAACCGCTTATGTTGGTTTTAATTTCTTTACTGTACGGTATATTACATTTTGTGACTACAATATGTTGTGTATTTCATCATATTCTTTACTACAAAACAAATATTCATATATCTTTTGAGAAACGATATCCTTATACAAGCTATAAAAGTTTATAAGCGTTTTACAAAGATACGAAAAAAACTATAGCAAACAACGTCAAAAGCTAAACGCTAGATATTAACTTTACAAAGTATATTGTACTTTTTAACAGAAAATATTCTGGAAAAAATATCAAAGGGATAAAAACGTTAAATTATTCATTTAATAAATATTGAATTCTAATAATTACTCTGAATAAATGATGCAGGAAAATCGAAAATAATGTGATTATGTGTGTGTAGCTAACACATTAAGTTAAAATATATACAGGTGTAACGAGTTATAAAACAAAAAGTTATTTTAAAGTTTCAGGACTTTAAAATTTTACCTTCATACTGAATCCTTCATTTATGAGGCATTCAATTGTTTTTCACCTCAGCAACTTCATTCAAAATATCTCGAGGAATATATTTTTCATCAATTATAGCGAATAAGAATGTTAACGAAACCAGAAAAAATCAATTTCAATCTGTCAATCCGTCAAAATTTTGCTAGAATTTTCGAACAGTTGCGACTTAGCTTACTTATACAAAATTCATATTGCTACAAATTGCTGCATATTTGTTTTAATAATTTAATAACTACAAACCAGAAGACAAAATTATGTATGTATATCAGACGAAAAGTGTCTTAATTTGCCTATACCTTAAATATTCACTTTTCTCCCTAGATACATATATTAGAATTATTTTGCATGTTTAGTAACCTGAAAAATCCAATTTGAAATTTTATAAAAGATTGTTCATTTGTAGTGATAGCCATGGAATTTAAACAAAATTACAAAGAAATGCATATCGTTTGAACTATCATAAATTCGATTTTTAAATGCATAAAAATTCATATAATTGTATTCTACCTACATCTAAGTGACTGAACATATTTTGTTTTTATATTCTACATTTAATTCACAGAGCATATTTTTTTGTATTTTAATTTTGTAACCTGCAAAATCGTAATTTTGTCAGTTGAAATGCGCATTTTGAAATGAAACGACTTTTCTCTCTTCCAATGCACTGCTTCACTTTGAAATTATAATTTATTAAGACACAGCATCCATCTGTATCACTTCGCGTTTTAATCCATCTTTTTCTCTTACAACTCTATCACCGTTCCGTCCGCTATGCGGCTCACTATCTTGATAGCGTTCGCGGTATCTCACAAAGCGATGACGATACGAAGAAGACGTCACGACGTATGCCGGAGTAATTCACACGGTCGTGCTGGAAGGTCGCTGAACTCGCCATCGCCATCACATCGGCGCTCCGCGTTCTGCAGGTAAGGCAGACACGAAGACGGCGGATATTTGATACCGGATGGAGAGAGTTAACAGGAGATTAACACTTTAGTTTTTGTGAGGTAACATGAATACACGTATGAGGAAGATTATGACGTTAAGAATGGAAAGATTGATTGAATGCAGTATGGTGGTATGGGTAATTTAAATGTATTAATCATTCAACAAATCTGATTTGTATATGGTTAAGTACAAGGAACATTAAAGTATATCTTATCTAAGGACTGATCACGGGGATATAGTACAGAAAATCAGCATTTCAATGCGCTATTAAATTGAAATGACTTGGGAACGGAAGATATTAAACTTCACTAGGAAAATATAAAATACGTCTTTAAAAATAGTTGCTCCATATTTTTTCCTAAATCTATTTTTAAAATAACAGTTTATATATTAAAATTTTAATCAACAGTTAAATAAACAAAACTGAAACGAAATGATATAATATTGTTCATTTGTCTAGAACAGCGTTTCTTAACCTTTTCAAGGCGCGACCCAAATTTAAGTATTGCACTGGTTTCGCGACCCACTATATAGAAAATTATTTAAAAAATATAAACTCATGACATTATATAAACAATAATCTATTTATGAAAATAGGAAAATGAATATGTACGAATATTCCACATACCTATTTAAAATAAAATAATATAAATTTAATGCCATAATATCAACAAATTCAAATAAAACGAAACTTGTTACAATATGGTACATAAATTTGATACAATTTTAATCTTGTCTGATAGTTAAATATCCGAAAATAAATATTAGAGGTGGGCGCGGGTCGTGAATTTCTTTAAAATTTAAAATCAAATATACGAGTAGCTAACAAAATTAATGGCGGTTAAATATTTGAAAGACGGTATTCATTTTCTTGTGAACGCGGGTCGTAACATTTAGTTTTAGTAACTACAAGAGCAGAAAACCAGATTCGCACATATTCCTACATAGATAGGTAGTAGCAAAAATAATATAATAATATTTTCAATTATTTATTTCCCAAGATTGATTTTTCTTTTTTTAACCAAAATGAACTCAAGGTCTGAGTAGGATTATTAACAGTAGCAATTCTACATTTTATTTCTAACATTAGTAACATTTTAGTGAAATTTTATATTTTAGAAAAACATGTTTGGCATTTAATATTAAATATTATAAAATTCTGAATAGTTTACGCGACCCTCTCACAATCCCTTCGCGACCAAAATTTGGGTCGCGAGCCATATGTTACGAAACGCTGGTCTAGAAGTTAAAGTTTTAACTGAAGATTGTAAGGTTGGTCTTAAAGGATAAATAAAAACTACTTTATTTGAAATCATCACTAAAGTGCACAAAAATCGTAATTAAAAGTTCAGATTTCAGTATTAAAGTAATTTATTATATGACGGTTTCATGCAAATGCAGTGTTGCCAACCTTATGATAATTATTGTACGTAAAATGCAAAAGGAACGAAATAAATAATTCCGAAGAAGAAATTTGAGATAACATATCATTTTGAATGTTTATTACCCTAACTTTCAATGTCCGAAGGTTCGCAACACTGAACATAAATTCGTTTGTTTAACTGACAACAACTGACAGATTTGTCAAAAATAAATATTTCTTTCATTTTCACAATCTTTCGATATCAAATATATTTAATATGCACCTCCGCACTGAAGTTCCTTTTTATCATTCATATGGTTTATTTATAAAAAGTAGAACTCGAGTACGTTGATACATAAATAACTATTAATCACTAACTACTAAAGCAACCAACAAAATTCACATTAATATTATGTAACTTCAAATATAATATATAAATGTCAAATGTCTTTCACAAATGTCGCCTTAAAGCTAAGTGTTGGATAAAAATTGTAGTTATTTTACTCACTTGTGGAAATTAACTTGTTATTAAAATATGTCATGTCTTGCTTGTACAATAAAGCCTGTTTGACATGGTCATAAATTGTTTCAAATGAAACGAATGTTATGACAAATAGTTCTATTACTAAATTTCATTATAATGATACAGGCTTTAGGGACCTTTCAATATTTATGCCCAAGCTTTTATTTACCAAGCACAAGCCTAAAAATATTTTTCCTTTAATGCATTTTAATAAAAACTTGTATTATTTATTTATAAATAAGTAAATAAATATATTCATTACGGTATATTATGCATTGCTGGGTGTGCCAATCTGCTTTGTACACAATTTTGATAATGATGACATATTTGTGCCGTGCGGGCGTTTACCAGGCGTACATTGCTGACATGGAGAGAGCACCACAGCGGTAACTTGTTTGTCATTTAAAATTAGAAATATTTCTTTTGGCGCCAGTCTTTCAGTGTGCAATATTAGTAAAGATCTTAAAACTTAATTATTGACAAAAAAGTTTATGAAACCATATTTTCATGAAAATATTGGATTGTAGAAGTAGGTCCAAATTGGATAACAGGATTTGATCCTAACTAACAAACAAGTGATGTTAAATAAAAGGTTGTAAAAATAAATATAAAACCGAATTTCTTATTTTGTCTGTTTTTCTTTCACGACCTTTGAAATATTTCTATTGTTGGTGTACCGTAGATCCGTACATTTATATCTCTGGATTCGGGTAGAGCAGAATTTTTCTATTTTCTTTGCTGTGAAAAAATTCTAATTCCACGGTAGCATTGTGTGGGTCGAGCATTGAAAAATTCAAAATCTATAGACAAACGCTTGCGAAAGGTTTATAAATTGATGCGGGGCGTCGGTAAGAAACGAAACAACTCCAACAAGAATCACGTACATCGATTCGTTTCTTTGAAGGGTCGAGGCCAACAAGAGCAACAGCAACACCAAGCAGGCCCTGTGACTCTATCTTTTCTGTTGTAGTGTCTAACGGCGATAAATCCGCGGGTAATTGTCGGATCCGAGTGGATTTATTGAGAAAACGTTACCAACCGCGATAACTATACTTTTATTTTGTTTGCTCGTGTTCTGTTTTAATGAAACTTGGGTAGATGCTCTTATCGCGGCACTAAACAGTTACTTGGAATTGTAAAAAAGCTGTCATTAAGATGGCGCGCACATTACTACTTCCGTAAAGAGAAAGAGGTTACACTGGTTGAGGTTGATGTGATGCTTCAATGCCTACCGATACACTTTACGGCTCACCAGAAAATTTTTAATCTAGTCGGTTAATTATCGACCAATAAAATCGATTTTAATGGTTTCAGGGCTCACGTAATTATGATGATGTTTTAGTATTTCTTGGAGGAGGAAGTGGAGCGTAAATTACTCTATCGATTATGTAATTGCATTTAAATTGAATATAAAGTATACACTTTGGATTACTTTGGCATTAATGAGACCTGCAGAATCCGTCAGATATGTTTACATTTTTGTGAACAATAATTATAAAGAGTTAAATCTAGTGAATAATACCTATCAGATTATGCCTCGAAGTTGATGCACTAGTTTATCTAATATTTGTTTTAAACTTCGACTTGATATGAATAATTTAACAATCAATTTTTATTGTTCCCAAATGTTCTCATACAGGCTTCGTAGTAGGTTATTCGGAATTATTTTCACGGGAGGTCTACTTAAATTGAGCTGTAAGATTTATTTACATTTTGACTCTGTTATTTTCTGACATCAAAAAATGTTAACAATTTAACAGAACACGATTTTTAAGTTTGTTCATTACATTCTTTCATGAAAATAAATAGTTGAGGGGTGACAAATCATAAATTTGACTTGATAATTCGGAACTGCTGACGGAGTCTATTTTTTAAAAAGTGTTTTATACATATATACTCTGTACAATATTAATAGTAAAATCAATGAACTATAATAGTTATTTATATATTTAGGCCGCGAAATTACTCTTTAAAATTCCTAGAGAAAAACTGGCGCCGAGGCCACTTACGGCCGAGGGCGATAACGAATTTCGCGGACAAAGTGTACACACTATTTTGTGTGCAACCGTAAAAAAGTGCAATTACAAATTTTATTGTATTTAAATAGTTTAATTAATTGAAATAGAAAGGCGGCTTTGATGGTATTGACATTTGATAAACAAAATAAATAGTTTTGTAAAAAATAGTTGAAAAGAAGAAAAAGTTATTTCTAAAATAAATATTTTACAATAGTTATTGTATTTATTTTAAAAAACAAACCTAGAAACTTATTGTTGTCACATTTTAGAAACCATACTGTCATTGTCATGCGTCATGTCGTTTCTAAAGTATCAAACTGATTTTAGCTTACATCCAATTTCGCGGCCGTTACCATAACAACGGCCGCGAAATTAGATTTCATGCCATGTATTACGTCTGCGAAATGTTTAGTTCGCATCCGATTGCACAAAAAATTATATTATAATTTGTGAAATGCAATGAGAGACATTTATTTATCACATTAGAATTTTGTGATATATTTAAACTTCTTTCCCAATACAATACAAGATCTGGTATTTTCATCTCTAGTTAAATTGCCACCTTAACTGTCAATTAAAACTAAAAATAACTGACAGTTAACAGACAGTTTAACTAGAGATAAAAATACCAGGCCTAAGTCAATTAACTTTTTCTTCTTTGTCGAAAATTATAGAATATAGCGAATTTTTAGTTTACTTGTTCGTACATTCCTTAACACAGCACTTTTTGAAGTACATTAGGTTAATTTTTTTTAATTCCATTATTTTTCATACAGGTTCAAACGAAATTATAAAATCAATTTTTAATATTGTTCCTTGATATTCCACTGGTGTCGCATGTTATTCTACGGGTCCCAATGATCAAGCACTTAAAGAAGTCGAGGTCAAATTTGTTTGTATATAGTTGCAAAAGTTATTCCACAATGTGCATATCACATGTGTAGATCGATCATAAATCAAGTTTTTTAATGAACTTTTTTATGCAAATGACACTATTTTTATTTCAGTAATGAAGATCATTTGCATTTTATTTATATCAATCTTTGCAGAACAAAATTTCTAATTACATGATAAATTATTCATATTTTACAGACGAACAATTCTTTACGGCAGTCCTCCAGAGAAATTCCAGGGAGAAACCAGAGCAAAACAACAAAGTCACCGTTGTACGCAAGAAACAACATAACCGTATAAAAATTCATTGACAGCTAAGAAAGAAAAGCCAAGAAAAAATGACAACACGTGAAATTGAATATTACACAATCGCAGGTACCGTGATTGGTTCATTGAACTCTTATAGCATTGGATATCTATCTCTGCTGGGAATTTAGCAACGGTGGAACCCGATCGAGTGGATATTTGTGACAGAGGACAGATGGATGCACGCATTAAAATATTCTGCATGTTCGATCATCTGTTGACGAGATGGGAGCAGTCGAGAACAGAGAATTGAGAACGGCAGGAACGGAACGGACACCAGATGTCTGACGGGTTTTATCTATTTCTTCTTTTATGTTACGTCATCAAGACTACGAGGCTTCTACTTATGACATTGCGGTGTGCGATTATGTATTAGCATCTGGATGGAACATTTCGCAGAAATAAAAAGAAAAACCAACAGATATGAATCTCAAATGCATTTGATGCGACAACCACAAAAAGTATTTTAAACTTTTTCTTTACATATTTTTTTTTAAAAACCAATGACATAATAGTTTTATAAACTGGATTTGTTAAATGCCGAGAAGTTAACAATACAGGTGGCCGAATTTCCGAAACTATAGATACAACTTCGGTTCAATCGGACATGAGGTGCACCTTTGGGGGACTATCGTACATGTGCATTTTTATTTTGCCAAAAATTGTCGTAGGTTACTAGATAATGGCGGAAAACAGAATTTGGTCGATTTTTTCGTATTGAATTTACTTGTAAACTATCAGTAATGTAGAAAAATGTTTCAAATAAAAAAGTTCGGTATTTTTATTGTTCACCCAGTGGCGTACGAAAATAATTTATCTATTTAATATGACATGAATTTCGTTCTAATTTAAAAATGGAATAGCTCGATAAAACCACCAGCTAAGAACTATTTGTTACAGTGACACAACTACGTTTGTCTAAAACAAATAAACGGCATTGATTAATAGAAAACCAAATATTTTATCACTGGATTTCTACAAAGTAAGCAGTGTCCATGTATACCAGACATTTGGGCTTATTCTGGTGGCTATTGAATATTGAATAGAAAACAATTATTATTTATAAAACAAGAAACCATCAATGCCCTTGTTTAATAACCAATATTTTTTAATAAACAAGTATTGGTTTCATAAGCAATGAAGCATGGAAATGGTGACCATCTCTGACGTAAGCAAAATTGTAGAATTTTCAATATTGTTTACGTCATCTCAGAGCTCGCGCAAACAATTTTGAATGTCATCTAGCAGTGATAATCTGCACAAATAATCTATAAATTAGTAAAATATGTTAAATTAATGAATAATAACACATTTGTGTTATTAATACGAGTAAATGCAATAAGAAATAACGAAGAGAGGTAGGTAAGTATTAAATACTATATTATATTCAAATAAAAAATTAAATATTAGGAATAACTTAAATATACATAAATAGGCGACAATTAAAATATTCCATTAGAGAGTTACCAAAAATGTAGAGGGTATGAACATTTTGCTAAGCTGTCTCAATTTTCAGTAAGAAGATGTATACCTATAAAAGAACTTACTGATACTGTACTCCATATTATGAATAATTTTATATCTTTTCCGCTTAAAAAGTGAGAGAAAAATTATTTGTTATACATCGTGGTTTTCCAAATAAATGATATAAATTTTAAACTGGGTTTTAGTCGTTTTTAAATGATTTTAAACAATTTCTGTTCTGTGTATTTTGTAAACATAACCTACTCTCAAATTTGGCATTTACTACACTATGCGCATTGCGCATGCGTCAATTGTTTCTTATGCATATTGAATGTTAAGCAAGGAAGTTATCAATGTGGTCATAAGAATACCAGCCATATACAATATTGTTAAAAACACGCTTGTTTAGCAGCTTGTTTCCAATTGAAGATTAGATACTAAACAAGAACCACCAGAATAACCCTGATTGGTGGGTTTGTTGTCGATCTGGAAAAGCTTTGAATTTACTATTTCAATGGCTACAATTTCTGGAACAGAGCTGCATTGCATTGATTACATTTGTGTGTAACGTTTATCGTTTTGTTCCCGTATGTTTACAAATTGTTATTTTGTAGTTATTTACTATTCAAAATCATTACATTCAGTATAAAACAGTATCAGTTCGGTTTATTTATCTTCAGTTATAAAAACAAACAGAAAGCGGCTATTGTAAAAATCCATTAATACGAATGGTCGTTTTCCATGCAAATATAAACTCAAAACCAAAATTAATAGGTCATCGTAAAATTTTCAAAATAAAATTAAAATATGAGGTAATGAGAATTCTTCACAGCTATAAAATAAGCAGGAAACATAAACGTTGGAAGAAATAAAATTAAATGACTATTAATACTAAAGTGTTTCGATTAAAAAAGAACAGAAGTAATTTTGTGATATCTTCGCCACATCAACATTTTCATGGTAATGAATCAAGACTTTAATTTCGGCTCCACAATTTGAATCCATTCAAAATCAGCCACAAAAAGAAAACAAAAGAATCCACGACAATGCTATGAACGCAGTACGGTACGCTTGACCCCGAGAAATGAACTTGGTCAAATCCAAGAAAAAAACAGAGCAAAAAACTGACGGCGTGTAAAAAGAGTGGGTAGTAAAATGAAACGGTATCGGCCATCAAGCTCCAGTAGCCCGTTATCTTCACCTGGTCACGTGACCACCCGCAGGCACAAAAACAATAATTTGTTATTTATGCGACTTTCGTGTTCGTTAAGAGACTGGTTGCAAATGAACTCATTTGCCAGTGTCAACGCAGTTTATGCTACATGTTACGAAAATAATTTACGGATCGTTGTAAATTTCAATGTTTTATCGACACGTTCAATTGCTTTCATACATCATTATGTTTACAGTAAAAACTGATGTGTATATTACAAAATTTATGGCTTTCATATTATTATCGTTTTAATTTTTGTTCCATACGTCAATCAGCACAATAACTCATTTTATGAAAAGCTCAACTTTTTATGAACTAAAATCAAATGCAGCTTTTGCAAAATTATAGACCAAATGAAATACACTACATGCAAAAAAAATACGATATATTTCAGAATCACCAACTATGTCCTCTTTGAACTTAGATTTGTTGCCATCTAATTCAAAATGTCATTTTGACGAAACAAGATGCGGAAAATTGTTGTCAGTCTCGCAGTTTTAGATGAAAAGGTTTTTAAATAGACACAACCATAAGATGGAGCAGTTGTCCACTGCACAATATATTTTAGATGTATTTATGCCGTAGAGAACTTCTACAATTATATTCATAAATAGTCAAATTTATATCTGAATAGATAATTGTAATTCAGAAAAGTCAATTGCAATTTAATTCAGAATAGACAATTTTAATTCATTAAATTGTTATATTTATTACAACTGAAATACAATTATTTTTCTGAACCATATGCTGCATTATAAAATTATATTGACAAAATTAACTATTCTGAATAAAAGTAAATATGATGTGACGCCTACTGTTAGTATAGTTTTTTTTATGTTACAGATAAAATTTGCTATGTATGTTCACTTTCTTACAAGCTCAGGTATACCACAAGGTTTAAATATGGTGCCTATTATTCTCAACGGCCCGGTTTACACTGACATCTTATAAGCTGACCCAATAGTTTAGTATACTTCGTGTAAACACTGACAACACTCTATTCAGGTACGTTTCGGAGGTAGTACCTAACCAAAGTATTTGGCTTGACTATAAGACATTTTCCTCTTGTAAACGAATCAAGTCCAATTTGCCAAGTTATGTATGCGTGTTTTCCGTGTTTTCAATGCTTGTTTGTTGACAAGTTAGGTTATGTGAATTGTTTTGTATTACATACAACGTAGTTAAAAGCAAGTTATTTTATTTTGCATAAAAATAATTTGTTTGAATTATTCTTGTGTTTAATTCACATATTTCAATAAGTTAGGTTAATTTAACAATACTAGTTTTAAACATGGCGATACTTCTTGTCAAATTATAACCAAATGAAACTTAGTTTACGATATAAGCACACAACTAAATTGTTTGTCTGGTTAATGATTAAGTCACACTACACTATCACTGTGTAAATCTGGCCAATATTTAAAAATGGGTATACCAGTTGATTTACAAAAATCTATGTACTCAAATTGTTTTTCTAGGATAATGAAAGTTATAAAACAACAAAACTAAACAGTTTATCTTATTTTTGTCACTGTTCAAATATTAACAAAGGATTTCATGATGTTTTGGTTAATATTATTGGGGCACATTGTTTATTACAATTTATTACACTAAGAAGATAAATTTCTCACTAATATTAGTGCAAAAATAACTCGTTACAAAAGCAAGAAAGTTATTTTTGAACGATACTGTTTTTTTTTTCTAATGAGATAATTTAATATAATAGATTTTCGCCAGATTCGAACTTGAATTGTCTGAGCTACATGCGGTTACCAAGTGCACATAGCCATACAGTTCGTAAAATGAATCTATTGTTATTGTTTCGAAGCATGGTAACGAAGATACTTTACAGACATGACTTCATGGTTGTTAATTATTTAGCATTATTGTTCTAATTACTCCATCTTTCACATTTATTTATACCGTTCAAAATAGAAACAAGAATATAATTATAGGAATTAATTAAACCCTAATTAAACATTCCATGCTAGCAATTAACAAAATTTCTCCCGAAATGAAGAATTTTGACGATATGCTTGGCAGCGTGCGTTATTAAAATTCATCAGGAGGGTACAATTACACAAATGGCTAACAACACATAGTATAAACGCAAGCACGAGTATGAATTAGTTTCTCTGAATTCCTTTTCCACGCATGGAGTAGAAAGCATGCATGCGATCTTTGATCTGCTTTGCCGCGTATCGCGTAAGTTATGTTAGTCTGTGTCAAGAGGATGGAAGAAGTTGTTGGTAGAGTCACGTAGGTGGAGTAGTTTACTAGTTTACCTACATCGAGCAGTCCTGCTATTCTGACCTCGGAAGATGTGACACTCCTCTTAACAATCATCATGTTTAATATCTGTATTTACATTACAAATTGTACAGTATGAAATCATATAGGATAGGAATGCACTAAGCACAATGAAAATGTAGGATGCAAGACTTGCAACAGAGGTTCTTTACGTATGCATATTTTAATTACAGATAGACATAAATACAGTGGCAATCAAAAGTTTCAAAAACATTACTTTTTAAATAAAGTCAAAAGTAAATTATTACGATTTATTACTTCCATTTCTGGTTCCTTTATTGGCAGGTAGTGGTAATAACGATGTTAGTGTATCGTTGATGACGCTTAGTACGCATGAACTCATGGGCTCTCTAAGCCTAAGCTATCGGGGAGAGGGCATAATAGGGATCAGGTTTATTATATGAAAATTCAAGTTTTAATTTAATATCAGTCCGAATCAAACTGGGGCCGTCCGAATGATAAACCGACAACCTAAGGACCTAAGGCACACGGCCACATAACCAAAAATAGATTAGTTGATATTATTTCCGAATTGTTAACTTAGGTAGTGTCCGAGGTCCCATTTTGACATCTAGTAGTTACAATTGTACCTCAAAGAAAGTTTTAATTTATGAAGACGTTTCGACACGACTCTGTGACTCATAGCAAGCTTGTCATCGCGTAGCCAATAATGCTTAAGATATTCCATGCTTTGTTTTCTGCATATTAACAACTAATTTTCTTTGATTTGTTCTTCGACGTGATCTTTGTGAAATTGACCGTTTAGTTTTGGATTCGCTACACTTTTCAAAGGCTGCATATGAATGACAAGTAATTGGAAATTAATTTTCAGGTTAATAATAAAACGATCATTTTATGCGATGTATGTACTTCCTTTGAAAGTTTCGCAATCACTTCACGCAATTGCATAATTAATCGAATGCGATCTATTCTATTCTATTACTATTAATGGGCAATATGATATTAATGTTAATAACAAATGAACATGAAAATAAATAATTATAAATCCCACAATCCAAATACATAATATTTTCTATAATTCTGATTATTATTATTATTTTCATGTGTAATAAATACATATCTTTATACCAGATGTAACACGGAAAGTGAGCCATTGGCGTTGAACATGCGGGAAAAAGTTTTTCCTTGTGCAAAAGTGGCCTGTTAATTTAAAGCGTAGTACAGACCGACCAACACAATGTTGGCAACAAGTTGACAGATGTTGACAATATCTCTGTTACGTATAGCAACTTGTTTCTTGGTACATATAGTCAACAATGTTGTGCGTTTAAACCAAAACCAGTTGCCCGCCTAAACCAAATTCAGTTTTGAAGTAAAAATGGATCAGACTGCTGGATGGTGTTTGTGCTGCTTTTATCATAATAGCTGCCCATTCCCAAAACGAAAAAGAAGACGGTAGCAGACAGTTTTTTCTAGCATAAACTTAATGCCTGAATTAATTTTGAACAATGATAGCTCGTTCTGCAATTTCGTTAGAATAACAAAATCTGTCTTCGAAGAATTTCTTTGTACCGTACACACTGAGCGATGGATACATGTTGACAACTCCAATATCAACTTTGTTGGCCTGCCTGTCGGTACTACGTTTTAAGACAGTAATGCTTCAAATCATTTTTGCATTTAATTTAATAAGTTACTAATGTGTCAATCACGGAATTGATACAAAATCACAAACAGAATGCAACATTTTAGCTGTTAGATGTGCTGTGGCTGAGTTACAAATTAAAAAGTAGTATTATTTTTAATGCAAATTAAATTTTGGAATTCTTTCAGACAGGTAAAGTGAAAACGTTATTACAATTGTTTGTGATTTTGTTTCAATTCCACGGCTACTACAAAGATGTAACTGAATACTGAATTGAAATACAAAATGAGTAGTGAAAGGGCAAAAGGATATTTAGAGCAACAAGCTTTACTTACAGTATAATCCTCATAATAATTATTTTAATTGTTATTTGAACCCACGCCTTTACGCCTAACTGAGCCCTTATTGCCATTACAGAAATGAGGTATGATAAAGTGAATTCTAAATTCCCCTACACTATCCATATAATCGAGTAATTTGAAATGTGAAGCTTAACATTTTTAATGATACGCATTTCAAACTCGTCATAAATTAATGAAATCATCAATATTAAAACTGATCATAAATAATTTAAACAAAATAACAAATAAATTAAGTGAACTGGAATAATTCACTGCAGACCTTGTTTGAAATTCGAACGTTCATAAATAACTAATAATCCCCATTGCGTAGCTTCGCAAAGGAATATTCAATCAATGATACCGTCGTCGGGGTGGATGAATATTTTAAGCTGCGATTTGTACCACTAAAGCATCTGTTCTACAGCGACAATAAAATGCGAAATTTCACGAGGATTTGCATGTGTGAGGGAAATAATCTCTCCAAACAGAAATCGTGACGGGCCTCCGGCAACCAGCTAGACGCAGTAGAATTTACAAACTATAATAACACGTGATTTCAGAATATGGAAATATAGATTAAGTTACTGGTATTAATTCTATATGGTAGTGGTAGTGGTTCTTATAATTTCAAAGCTCTAAGAAATGTTCTTACATTTTTATTTGAATCCCTAATAATATATTTCTAGTAACTTTAATTGTTTTTTTTATAATCTAATTAATAATTTTGGTAATATTTATTGAAACTTGATACACTAGTATTAAATTAAAGTTTGTATCGTTTTGAAACGATAATTTTAATGGCGCCGCAGAATGTCGTCACCAATAGGCATTACTATGATAAATCTCCACTAGATAGCGTGGCAGTAGTAAATGGTACATTAATTCGAATAATGTCAGAAATATGAATTTTGCAATATACAATGATTTCCAAACACAAAAACAAGACATACTTTAAGCCGGCTTCCCACGGCGCTGACTCGGTGAGCCAGCGACGCTCGTAGAATTGGTCAAACCGAACCACGCGCCGTTGGAAACCCGCTTATATCTATTTAAGTAGCTTAATGTTACTTCGTTTAACGGTTGCCACCTAGAGTTATTTTTAATGTATATGCATATAAGTCACTATGACGTGTTAGTTCATGCGTTCATGGTTCATTATTAAAAAAAAAACAAATTTAGTTAGTCGGGAGCTGACAATATCAATCTTACGTATCTATTCTGTAACTTATAACAATAACGTTGAGCAACGAAAACCGTTCGTGAACGACTAGCCTTATTCGCTAACTTTTTGGCAAACGTATATGAACGAAACATTCGTTCTCCACCGAAATTCGTTAGCATTTCTTAATTTCCTTATTCTGTAAAGTTACAACGAACGTTTATCAAAGACAATTTTGTACAAACTATTCGTTTATGATCTAGTATTTAACATCACAATTATACAGTACCCAAATAATATGGATATTAATATCCTGAAGTATGGATCCAGATATTCTAGTTATATATTCCTCCTACGAGTAGATCATATATGAACATCGAGCAAACATGGATTGCTTATCGTGTTGACTGCGCCAGAGGTCCTAACTTCGGACATCCCAGTTCACTCAATATATGTATAAACTGTACTATTACTTATGTTATCTTTTTTTACGGAGAATAGCTATGTGTGCAATAAGTACATAATTCAGGTGTTCATGGACGAGCCAAAAAGTATATGGCAGAGCGAACGTTGTGAGCGAGACCAATATTTGGCGAGTCCATCAAGCCTAATTATGTACGAATTACATACAAAGCTTTATGTTCAACTACATAGCACAAAATTTACTTTTAAATTAATTTGGCGAGTTCATGAAGCCTAATTGTGTACGAATTACATACAAAGCTTTATGTTCAACTACATAGCACAAAATTTACTTTTAAATTAATTTGAGGTTCAAATATGTTTTATAGCTCTAACCTTTTGCAGGGTGCTGTGTTGAACAATCACTTAGTTACCAGGTTGTTCAATAGAAACAAAAAAAGATCGTCAAATTATCCCTAAAATCATCATAAATTTATTAATAAAATGGAAGAAATCAGTGAAATAGCTGCAAAAGTTAAACAGTGTCTTCTTCCTGAAGTCTAGGTCATTATATGAAGTGATATGCTTGTTACAAGATATGGTTCTTAGAATAAAGTAATAAAAACTACAGAAAATACGATATTCGCATTCGCTAACTTCAACACTGAACTTGTTTCTTATAAAGCATCGAGTTTGTGGGCGATGCTGCGTACTACAATTAATTTAGACGAAGGAATTGACATAAGCAAGTTTGACAGTATTATCTCTTTCTTGAAACAGAAAGGATAAGTTTATAAGATAAAAAGTCTCTTATTTTGAGCAAAGAGAATGTCAAACCTTTTCTTTTGCACGCTGTAATAATATGAACAATAGAATTAATAAACTGGCAGATTTTAAGTTTCTTTTGACAGAAATTGCTGTCATGATAGGTGGCTGTTTTACTTTATCATTATGGACTAGTCCATAATATGATACTTTATGGCTTCTAAACAGTAAAATAATCTAGTCATTATGAGGCAATTGAAAATAAAATAGTAATTGATTAGTTTTCGGTAGCAATGATAATTAGCTAGATTAAAGTAAATAAATAATATAAAATTTGAGTAAATCGCTCATTTCTAAAGAAATTAAAGTTGTTCTCCAAGTGTGTATTAATTGGCGAATGTAAGACGTCAAGTAATATTGTGGCAAGCGTTGAATATATTTGGTTTATGATGACAGCTGTCCAATACATTTTCTTTTGTACCATGTACTTTCCTTATTTCTTGAAACTGTAATTTAGATAACACAATCTGTACCGTGAGAATTTGTTCGCTTTCTTGCCAAGAAAATGTAATCTACAGATCTATAAACATGTAGGTATATGTAAATTGCATTGAAAAGATTTAAAGATAGAATTCATATTAATATTGATTTCAAGTAATAATTGACGAACATATTCCGGAACACATATAAATATTAATGTTTTCTTTGATAAATGTTACAATGTATCCAACATAATATCATTATCAACATGTTCATTTATAATATGAATGAAGATAATTTGTAAAGTTACAAAGTGGTAAAGCACCGAGAGTAATTAGTCTTTCTTGTATAGTCTTTTGGCATGCTGTCGGACGGTGAGACGTTTCATATGTGAAGAATGTTGTACATGTTTGCAGTTTAAAAGTTGAAAGAAATAGCCATGTCGTACATGGAGCAACATTCAACATTCTACATTCATCTCGGGAGCAGATGTATTCCATCGCAAGTCAATTCGATAAAAGGCCTACCATTTTGGACGGGCTCCAATTTGGCAAGAGCGCTGATGGAGAATACGTTCATCACTCAACGGGCTGACAACTTTGCGAAACAATTTCAGAGTTAAAAGATTCAGAAGCGTTTGGCAGTAACTAAAATAACTTCCATATTGCAGTTATGTGTAATAGCGCTGAAGTTAACCGTTTTAACGCTGGCGGTCTTGAAAAAATAGGCAGAAAAAAAACAGATATAAATGTTAAAATATTTTGTTTGGAAATATATCAAAGTATACACTGATTGAAAAAATATGGACAAGTGATGATTTTATGGCCAGTTGCAAGACATAATCTTCATCGACTATCTGGAAAAGGGAAAAACGGTCACAAGACCGCTTTATTGGAACGATTTCATGTTAAATTGATGAAAAAGCGGCCCCATTACGAGAAGAAAAAAGGCTGCTGCATCATGATAATGCACCAGCTTACTCGCCTGCAGTTGTAACTCCCTCATCCATTTTACTCTCTTGATTTGGCTCTCTGTGACTACTTGCTCTTTCCAAACATGAAGAAATGGTTAAGTGGAAAAAGATTCACATCGAACAATGAGGTCATTGCTGAAATGAACACCTATTTTACAGAGTTTGAAAAATCGTATTATTTGGAAAGTTTAATGAAGTTGGAATATCGGTGGGCTAAGTATGTTGAGTTAAAAAGAGACTACATAGAAAAATACATTGCAATTTTAAAGAAAAAAAATCACTTTAAAGTCACTGACTTATCAAACAGCCCTCGTATTTCAAGTTTGTATAACATCTTTCAAAACATTATCTAGCAAATTTAACATGGTATTATATAAAACAACTATTACGTATTTATTTATTATGCTGAATGACAATCAGATTTAGTAATAAAATTTAAAGCATGCAATTTTTTTCAAAACTTTTGTTATATACTTTTTAGTGTACATTTTTCTTTTTTCTAATTAAGTTTGCACTACAGAATTTTTTAGTAAGAACTTAACTGAAGTTTACTGTTGTTCTTATTTTCTACAAGATAATTAGTTGTTCCCTGAGTATAATAGAAACTATTACTTTGACATAAGATCGAGAGATTAAAACGAAATATACTCATTAAAATTAAATTGAGGTTTATGCGTTGTAATTTTCAATTTCCAATATTTAAGGTAAAAATAAATTAAGATCAACGAACTTAATTATAAGATTATCGTATATGACAATCAAGTATTCAAAAAAGTCAAGTTCATGCCATATAGCAATTGTTATAAGAATAATTAGAGTAGTATTTATTCCGTTACGTAGCAATATAACAGGCTTTGTTTTTGCAATGCCACCTTGACTGCAATCAAAAGCAGGAACTGGTTACCATTTCTTGCATCGAATGACATTCGTTTTTATTTTATTTAAAATGTTTCAATTCATTCAAGTCTTCCCTCGTTAAATCGACGGCGATTTGTCTTTCGTGGACAATTTGTCGTTGTTAACAAGTTTCAGTCTTATTTACGATTATTGCAATTGTTTTTCATTGTTTTGTTACGTCTTAATAGAAACGGTCGTTACGACAAATAAAACACGTGAAGTACGATCTCGAATGACAGAAATAATTAATATTGGTTGTTACATATATCGATTATATCCTGATGACGTGGCGGGTTTTGAGAGGAGACAAAATAAATTCTAATTTTGTTATTTCTCTACTGGTTCAAATTCATTTTCACATAAATATTTAAATGCCAATACAGGTATTTTAGTGACAGCAATACTTTGGACATGTTGTTTAACAGCCCAGATGCCAGTTGCAGGCGCCATTTTACTTACTATGCGGCAGAGATAGAAATATATAACTGTTAAACTAAAAATATCTATTGCAAGTAGTTTGCAGAAAATGTATCCGTCTGATATTTTTAAAGATTCCTATTTGATAAAAGCGAATAATTCTAATATACACGGTGACACTGAAAAACGGGCCAATCAAAATAACTTTTTATTTATAATTATTTTTTAATTCTCTTTCCATATTTGTAAACTAGACTCACAAATTATGGTATTTGGCATGATGGTACCGATGACATTAACTTCCATATTTCATATGGGACAACCTATATATTTTTATATATGTATTTGGAATCTACGTAAAATAACGAATTCAACGATATGATTGAAATGATTTTTTATTGAAGAAATAAATTACAAAACCGTAAGAGAAAATTATGAATAATTAACCTGGTAAGCCATATTAGGTAGGCTGTGACAACAAATTGATCATTATTTTATAACAAAAAATGGAATCTTATAAAAATAAATTACTATTTAAACAATTAACTTAAATATTACTTAATATTATTTCAACTGTTTTCACATCTTACCTAATATCATGGCTCAGCAGGTTACTTATGCATTTTCAGTTATGTTTTTTTAATTTATTTCTTCAATAAAAATGCACTTCAAGCATATCGTTGAATTCGTAATTTTACGAAAATATATAAAAAGTATGTACGGTATCCCATTTGAAATATGAAAGTTAATGTCACTTCCGGTCAAACCGGAAGCGGTACCATCATACCAAATACCATGATTTGTGAGTGCCTAAGTGTAGTTTACAAATATTTAAAGAGAATTAGAAAATAATTATAAATAAAAAAGTTATTTTGAGTGGCCCGTTTTTCAGTGTCACCCTGTATAGAAAGTTTTAGTGCCTTATTAATAAAAAGACGAAACACAAAAAATGATTATTATAATAATTCTGTGGCTAAATACAAGAACAACCAATGTAAAATTTTGGCCGAAATGTCATTAGAATCTTGAAGTGCTTTAGTGCAACACATAGTTTAAATCATAGAATTAGTGACATTGATAATCAAAGTTAATAATGCAGAATTTCAAGTTTTATAGAAAGCTACCATCGGTATTATTAACAATGAAAGGTGTATGAAGAATGTATGGTTAGGAACAATGTGATTAAGAGAGTTGGTGTGAGTCAGTTGAGATGGTTTGGGCATATGGAGAGAATGGCGAGTGAACGGCTTGTTAAGCGTATATATCTTGGTGAAGTTGAGGGTTTTCGATTGCGTGGCCGACCAGTGTGTAAGTGGATGGATGTGATTGGTAGGGTGCTTAAAGAGAGAGCGTTTCCAAGTGTGAAGAGAAGAAGAGCATGTATGAATGCGATTATGAGTGTGGCCGAGGCGAAAGAAGTCTGCTTAGATAGGAATGTGTGGCGAAGGATGATTGTTTCCTAACTATTATTGTGATCCGGATGCGGTATTTCGCTACCGAAAATCGGTCACTTTAATATGTTAAAGAGTAAGGATTTGTTGTATGATGTTGATGTTATTCTTATTGTTATCGGGTTTGTGCGAACCCACTACGTGGGACACACGTGATTTTATGTATGTATGTATGTAAATGCTGATTTTAAATCATCCATTACTCAAATTACGAAATGTTGACATTGGTTTTTCTTGCATTGTCACAGAACTATTGCTATACGTTAAAAAATACTTTTTTTTCTTTAATTGACCTCCTTAATATTCTAAACATAAATCATGAGTCGCCACTGCTTCATTGTCTTTCAAAGTAGTTAGAGAACAGCTGAGTATAACTAAATACGCATTGTTGACGTAATCATTGCTAAACTACCACAAATAAAATCAATCAATATTTATTCGTTATTATTCATGACAATGTTCCGGTACCTTGAGCGTTAGTCAATTAGGCCTGAATTTTGGTGGAGTAAACATGGTTTGGATGGAGATTCTTGTGCATCATAAGTCAGTGTTTATCCCACAAGCTCGTTGCTATTCATGGCGTGTTCAATATGTTAGCTAACAAGCAAAGCAGCTCATGCCTCATGCCTTGTATTGTTCCAGCGACTTGTTCCAATATTATCGTATCGCGTACATCAGCAATACTATGCGAGATGTATGTGCTGGTCTCTGGGAATGAAGCTAACGCAGGGTTTATCACAGTCTTGCACCTTCTATCTGCTGCATACTTTAGATAAAATAGAAGCAATTTAAATTAGATGTTGTTGCAACACCTCTTTCAAAATTACGGGGACAACAAAGTTATTCCATTGTTTGATGCAGCACTACACAACACTTTAACATGATTTAAGTAAAGCAAGCAAAACTAAACAGTGGTAAAGTTAAATGTTGTTTTATTGTGTTTTGTAACTTTTCCCGAAACCGTTAAGTAAATTGAATTTTCATGGCTATCTTGAGTCTTGCCATGCGGTGTTGCATTTTCAACATGACCACTGAAATGGCAATGGTGTAGAAATTTCCAGTCCATACTTATTTGACGGCAACTATAGTCATGTAAAATTTGATTTTTACAATTGTCATGTATGTCCGAATAACAACATTTTTCACAGAAATACTTTGTATATATTATTAGTCTAAAAAATAATACGGTTTTCTATTTCACAGGCAAGTAGAAATCTTAAAAATTGTATAAGAGTAAAGTACTTAACATTTTTGATTCAATGACAAAATTACAATTAATATAATGAAAATATCTAATTTCATTGTATGTTTACTTAAATTATTTTATTTCAAATCGTCACTAAAGTGCACAAAAATCGTCATTAAAAGTTCAGAAATTTGTACGTAAAATCACAAAAGAATATGTGCAAAAAATACGAACTAAATAATTTCGATGAATAAGTTTGAAATAAATCACACTTTTGAGTGCTCTTTGAGAAAATTTCAATTTCCGAGATTAGCAACACTGAATGTCAGACTGATAGATAAGTACACGCATAACCTATAAAATAAATATTCTTCTCATTTTCATAATTTATCGATTTCAAATAAAATTTAATATGCACCTCGGCACTGAAGTTCCTTTTTATCACTCACATTCCTGATAAAAAATAGAACTCCAGTGCTTTGATATATAAGTATAGTTTGGTTCACGAAAGATGATTATTTAAGGTCACTTGTTCGAAGAAAGAATACACAGCACTTTATACATCAAGTAGCTTAGCAATGTTTCATGTTAGAAAGAGAAAGATTATTTAACGTATGTCTATGTATTTTATGTTGTGTGTAGGTGAATAGTGACATTGCTTTCTAACATACTACAATAATAATGACGTATGTCGTAGAGTTACAGATATCTAATTATCTACTACACTGCCCTCTGTGCTAATGTTCACCCAGTAACGTTGACGTTTAAACCAGATTATTAATCCATAGTTTATGAAGGGCATTATTTAAAAAAGAAACATAATTTAAAAAAAAAAATACAACTATTTTTTTTAGTTAAAATGTTGCACGCCTATGCCAATAATGTAATTTATCAAATTTCAAATATGGTTATAACATCTTGGAACCAGTTAGTTTCTGCATGACGCGTTTGAGCAGTCAAAATTGCAAATTGATTTGAAACTAATCCAAATCCGACGCATACGCAGTTTCACAATACATCAAACTATCACAAATTGTATGCTCGAATAAACCTATTATTGTCGTATATGAGGGAAATAATTTGAGAATACTGATTTTTACAAGTCAGCATTGTTGGTATACTGTTGGACGATACTATATAAAACTATTAGGCGACGCCTATTACAAGAAACGCTGATCTGTTGAAAATGTGGCAAGTCTAATAATTAACTCTTTGAAGAGCACAATGAAAACGATAAAAAAGTTAGTAAAGTTGAGAGTTAATACTTTAATACCTCATACCACGAACATTAATAACACTTAAAGTAGCTGAATACCAAGTTGAAGAGTCTTTTGAAATTAACATGCCCTGGCAACACTTAGAGTAGAACCACCTATAAGTCTAAGACTTCCCCCGGATTTGAGTCTTGACGGCTGGCAGCAAAGCTCTGGGAAAAGTGGCGGTAAATAATGAAGAGAAGGGGTTACTTGACGCTTTCAGCAACAAATTGCGTTACATCCCCACCCAACCCTCGGAAACTTCAACTTCCAGTCGCAGCTTGAAAGTTGCGCGTCGTGCCAAGCATAACTCTAGCGCTTAACTGACGTTTGTTTTGAATAAACGCCGGCGGACACGGCCAAATGAGATGTAAACCAGTTGATGTGCAAGGCAAGACTATGCAAACCCTTTTTTACTATTCCTCCACTTCTCTCTTTCTATTGCAAAAAAATTACAAGGTACGACTACGGCTCTAACTCTGTCATTAACATTTCCCTGTATTGTACTGCGGTTTCATTTGGAAGTTTTAACGAGGACGA
Source organism: Harpalus rufipes (assembly GCA_951394225.1). Lineage (NCBI taxonomy): Eukaryota > Metazoa > Arthropoda > Insecta > Coleoptera > Carabidae > Harpalus > Harpalus rufipes. Next base: position 22,361,867 of record OX596286.1, on the reverse strand, counting down.
AAACATAGTTCCAAACTGTAGATACCGTATTTGTAGGGAATTAATGCTGTAATGAACATCATTGTCTAAAAAACAAAGACGTGGCTTCTATTTCTTCGCGGTATCGTGTGGCATACTTGCGCCAACACAGGATAATGCACATTGAGAAAAATATCACTCTATATATACTCTTACTAATGGGATCGAAAAAAGGATACAATTCAAGCTTTAAAATAAGTGTAATATACTGTGAGAAACAGGGTTTCTCAGTTTCATCAGTTCAAAAGGTATATGGACTATACTGCAAGTTAACCAGAAGAAGTCTTATGCCCGGTTGCAGAAGCTTTAATCAATTCTTTGATTAATTAACGGATCATCAAAACGAAATGCAACGCAATTTTTTGACAGCAATGATTTAAATATCATAAGAACAATGAAATTGTTCATTTTAACTGAACAAATAATTGATGAACGTTTCTACAACTGGGCATAAATACATATCCCTAAGTTTTTAAACTATTTGAAAATACGTAATAGTTATTTACATAATCAGTTCAGAAAAGAGTGATATTGTTTGATGAACATAATACAGGCCAAAACAATATCACATTTTCATAACGTATTATAATAATTTAAAAATACACAAAATTCTAGGTTTTTCTATGACAGCATAATACACATATTACAAAATCAATTTACCAAAGAGTTGCCGTGAAAATAAATGAATTAATTTTTTTAATTTAATGCTTATCCCAGTGCAAGCATTGAAAATGAGTTCTGAAACCAATATAGATCTTCCTTCTTTTGTAGAAGAATTAAATGTGAGTCAATAATTCAAAAATGTATTAAAGAAATCATTATTGATATATTCTTGTTTCTTTTATTATCAGTTTGTCAGTTGTGTAATATTCTTTAATTTCGTATCAATTATATAAAAAGTAACATTTCATAACCTCTTAAAGTTAGGTAAAACTCAACATTTTAAAACGGAAGTGTCCAGGATAATGTGTCCAACATGTGGATTCGAGAACTAGAAAGACACGAATACAAGAGTCGGTTAAATTAGATAACAGTTTTTTCATTACGAAGCCATTTTTCGGTGTATTGTTTATACAGGAAAAATCATGGCTCACTATATACAGGTAAAAATATAAATTTTGCAGTTTTTGTACTTTGCACATACCTTCCAAGTGTGGAATAATACTGGATATTGGCTTGCACTTTTTAAGGTATTTTAAGATCTTTCGAATGGCTATGCTCAATTCTTTTTTTAACAGTTGGACTTGGCGTTACGATATTAATTTATTGTTATGTGTACGTCAGAGTGGAAAGGGATACTTTTGAGGTCTGAATGTAAATAATGACTTGTATATTGGTGTTTTGACGACTACAAACTTGTAGATTCGAATCGAGATACCTCCGATCTGATTAGAACATTAGACTTCCAATATTTTAAGTCTTATTATAGTTGGTGGTATGCTGTTATGAAGTGTCAAAGAGTTAATTATTCGAGTAGAGGACCTTTAATTTAGATTAATAGCGATTTTATAACACTATAGATCCAATAAATTTTTATGACTGTCATTAAATATCCATTGCAATCTTTATTGTTTAATAATATGTAGCGCACATGTTTATTTTATAACAAGATCAGTTTCCAGGATCTAAATTATGCAATTAATTAGCCATAAAATAATTGAAAGTGAGAAAAACCAAAACAAACAATTTACCGCCAAGTATTCATACGCAAGTTAATTGTAGCAATTACAAATATAAAATGATTTTATTAATAACCGTATTTACTGCCAAGTCAAACAAACAAGCAAACTAGCAGAGGTGAAATCATAGTGTGCCGTGGTCTCACGCAGGAGTATGCATGCTAATGAGACCTTTCTTACCGGCAGGGTGGACCATCGATCTTCAGGAATAAGCTAAGAATAACGATAAACAGGTCACGTGATATGATGGTGTGTTCCCAAAAGGACTGCGATATGGAATTTTCCTCACGATATCGTATTACGAAAATGGACGAATAAGAAATGATTCATCATGTGACTGAGTATGAAAGTGATTGAGGAATAATAACGAATCAATTTTAATAAATCTAAACTGATGTATTTTATTTCAATTGTTTTATTAATGGTCGTGAACTTTGAAACTGACACACAAAACAAAATTGGGCAAATGGATATTGATATATTACTTATCAAGTCCAGAAAGTACATAACATTTTACAGGTTAGGATAGGTAATTTTCGGAATTAGTGACGTAAATTGTTCCTTCTGATATGAAAAACACGTTTAGAGTAGATGTGTAGATCCTGTATTAGAAAATTTTGAAAACTAGTATTTTAACTTTGTACTAATTCCTGTTTTACATTTGTCAATTTTTCCGCCAGTTTGAAGGGCTTGGACAAGTTCTACAAATTGAGCTTAAAATTGCGCAATAAATTGAGCAATTTCTAGGCAACCTGACTTTTTTCATATTGAAATATCAAAAGTTATTGACATGTAACAGTCATAATTAAACTGACATGATGGTGGAAAACATTAAAATATTGAAATTAAAATATAACATGCTCTATTTTCAGGATAATTGGCGTAAAATTGACAATTGTAATGCAAATGTTTTTTAAGCTCAATTTTTTGAACTTGGCCAAGTTCATAAAGTTGACGAAAAAATTGACGAATAAAAACAAGGTTTAAATGCGAAGAACCCATTTGATTTTCAAGTTAATCGACAAACTAGAAATGCCACTTTATTTTCAGTTCTAGTCCAGGTAGCTTTTTTTTAGAATAATATCTTCAAATATCTTTTTTCGCATTTAATGATATAGAAATTAAATATTGCTGAATTTTCTATGTATATGTATTAATACTTTTTCCATATGCATGTTTTACATTTGTCAATTAAGAACTTGGCCAAGTTCTAGAAATTGAGCCCAAAATTGTGCAATAAATTGACAACGCATTAATTGCTTATCAGGCGACTGTGAGTACATACATTTAAGCATGGCTCAATACACTAATTATAAATTGTATTTTTAAATGAACATCTACTTACATGTTTTAAGACGGTCATTTTTAAATATAATTTATAATTATATTTTTTAAATGTCACTATCACAAAATACATTCATAATGGTAATATTTCTTTATATAAATAAATGGCAATTAAATTAAATGGAGAGAGGCAATGTGCTAGCCACATCAGAATTTTCATTAAACTATTATTCAGGCATTAGAACATAAAGTTTAATGTCAAAATAAAGTAGTATATATTTTACAGTTGATATATTTATATATAAATTTTATATTTTTATACACCTCGTAAAATACAAATAAAAAGTATAATCTTATAAAAGAATAAATCCACATTTTATTACCTTTAATGCTGCTTATAAAATACGTAAATAAAAGTGCCACAATAAATATTTGAAATCCAAAGGAGCTTATTAAATATTGAGAAACTTATAACATGAAAAACAAATAATGACTTTTCGCGTTAAGAGCGGTTCGTAAACATAAAATTATACTAAAGGAAAATTAAATGCAATCTGTATAGTGAAAGTCTTAGAACTATATCCGTCAGTGTTTTCACAAAGCCTAGGTACATTACATAACGTAATTTATGCAAAGGAGTGACATACCGACACGCACAAATCTTATGCACTGCTCATTCTCTTACTAACGAGACTTTACTTCACTGTGTTACAATTACATTCGCACTTTGTCGGGCTTACGTTCTCTGTAGAATTAACAGCGTATCTAACAGATAATTTTCTGCATTTACTTCACATAAATTAAAATGCATGCACCGTTTCAAGACGAGAAATTAAATAATCCCCAACCCTGAGACAGATTGCAAGGAAAATTGAAAATATATATTCCCTCTGTCGCTGCACTGTATTTCGGAAATTGAAACTTTTTTTCATTTGAACAATGGCGAAACCATACAAACTAAATTTTCATGATTGAATTTGAAGTATTAGGTTTCTAGGTGAGATATATTTACCTTGGAAATGAAAATATGTTTCTGAATAACAATATTACAAGAGATTCAAGAGAAAGTAGAAACTCAGAGCTATTCAAAACAACTTTTCTTAGAAAACATCAGAAAAACGTAAATGTATTTAGGGTATAAACAAGATAGCGAGACATTAAACAATGGAACAATTATCTGCATGGCAAACAACAACATATTATAAACATAATGGAAAACACTTTGTTTGCTGAAAATAATATTGCCCTACTTCAAAATTTACATTTTACGATATTAATGTTGAGACGCACTAATTAAACAAATAATATGTGGTGCTACAATATGTGTTAAATGAAATATAATTTTAATATTTAATCTGGAACGTCAAATTGGATTGAAATATTTAAAGTACGTTTGATTTTCCCAAATGTTCCTACATAAATAAACAAACGTCACTAGTGCGCCATTCGGATTTGTATTTATAGTTCTCAAAATAAAAGAAATGTTCAAGTAATACTTACGTATCAAGGTTCTGAAGTTCTACTTTTTATCACGAATGTGGAATTTAGTTGCCGAAGGAAATAAACCATATGAGTGATAAATAGAAACGAGGTGCATATTAAATTTTATTGGAAATCGAAATTTTGTGAATATGAAAAGAATATTTATTTTTATACGTTATGTTGACAAATCTGCCAATTTCTGTCAGTCAAACAAACGAACTTATATTCAGTGTTGTGAACCTCCGGACATTGAAATTATCGTAATGAATAATGAATACTCAAAATTACCTGTCTCATCTCAAACTTCTTGAAATTATTTAGTTCGTTCTTCTTGCACATATTTTTTTGTCATTTTACGTACAAATTTACTATTGTACATTAATACACCTACCCTAATTATCTTATATGTATATGCAACACTGCATTCGCATGAAATCGTCGTATAATGTAATACTTTTTTGCACCTCAGTGACGATTTCAAATAAAATATTTTTTGTTCAAAAAATTTATTTATGTGAGTTATGTATGTTAATCTGACCCTAAAGTATATGAAATTCATAAATGACCGGTTAATTTTAACTTTGACAAATGAAATCAGAAAGAGGCCAACGTATAACAGAAACCAGGCTTTAGCTAGTCAATTTTAGATAAGGCCGTAAGAAACTGACAAGTTGTCGTATCTTTATAAATCGATAACTCTGATGTGACAAAATCATGACAGAGAACATTTTTCCTCTAAGGAGAAAATACCTCGGGATACACATATGTGAAAAATAAATCCTTGGTAGTTTATATTATTTTTGCAGTTCAGTTGCCTAATATTGGTTTTTGACTTCATCGCACAACTGTCTACATTTCATTTAGAACAGCTGTAGAATTTTTTAAGGTTTTACTCTGTATTCTTGGTATTTCATTTCAGAAAAAAAACGACACAGAACTCAAAATTCTAGAAATGAAATTTGAGAAAATTCAACTTTCTTTATAACAAAAGTCTGTATTTTTAAGATATGAATGACAAAGATCACACATTTTTTTAATTTCATTGAATAATAAAAAACTCAATGAATAATGAAAAACAACAGAGAAAAGACCAGTAAATTACAAATAGTAGGTTACAGTAGAATGGTGCCTGTGAAGATAGACAACTTATTAAATGCAGATGACATAATATTAATAGCAGATATACACACAAAAATGAGATCACTAGTACGAACCTGGACAGAAGTAATAAAGAAGATAGAAATCAACACAGGGAAAAATAAAACCATGATAATAATTAACAAATCTCAGAACGATAATACCAGAGTAGTTGAAATAAATGGACTAACAATGGAGAGAGTCTTCACTATGAATATCTAGGAAGTATAATAACACAGGATGGAAAAATGGATACAGATATAGCAAATAAAATAAAGAAGGCAAATAAAATGTACTACACAATTAACAAAACAATACTAGGTAAGAAAGAAATGCGAAAAGATATAAAGCTAAAGATTATAACGCTGTAGTAATCCCAATAAAAACTTACGCAAGTGAGGCCTGGACAATACAAAAAAAAAACATGAATCAAAACTAACAGCAATAGAAATGAAATACCTGAGGAAAATGGGGAAAACAAAATGGGACAAAGTAACAAACGAAAGCATTAGACAACAAGCAAGTCAAGAACAAATATTATTAAAACTAGAGAACAAACAACTTAATTGGATCGGGCAAGAATGGAGCAATAGAATCTAGTTAAAAAAAGTTACAGATTCAAAAAAGGGCAAGAGGAAGACCAACAAAAACCTGGGAGGGAAGAATAAAAGAGATAGGTAAAAGTAGAGGAAAAGACATGCAAGAATTGAAGAAACAAGCATAGGACCGGGCAGTATAGAAACAATGGAAAATTGGTCAAGAACGAGATGTAGTAAACCATATCCGACTCCCTACAAAGAGTATTAAGGATATGCGAAAAAGAAGGATAATTGTCAATGATGACAGTAGCATTTGTAACAAGTTTTTAATTCTTAAAAATTTGGATTTTTGTGGAATATTATTTTTTCCTCAATGCTTTCAAAATTACACCTAAAGAAAAATTATGCATTTCTCTCCCTTGGTGTATAAGATACACTATTTTGTTCTTATTTCCCTACTTTGAAAGTCTCTGCATCACAAAAAGGTGTCTGCTGCTGTTGGAAATTTATCTAAACCGCGCTAAGACACCTTCACTTTCGTTTTGTTCTTTAGATGTTCTATCAGGCAATTAACGCCAGCTTACTATGATAGCTGGAGCAAAAATGATCTCGGAGTTTATGCAAAACGGGTAACCAGAAGCTATAGCAACACAACAGCGAAACGGTGCGAACTAGTTGTGTTATGTTGATAAAGAAAGAATCCTCCGCTGCAGCATCTAACCGCAAGCAAATTTATCTTCGCTTAGTTGCTAACTTGGGCGTGTAATGGTACGCGTGCATGTTGGTGTGTGGGACTTACCGGTCTGCACAATGTGCGTATGATATGATTTACGATGCATACGGCCGCATGTTGTACGAGATGCCCAGCACAACTTTACCTGTGGATAATCAGTGTCTGCGCACATTATCATAGCAAGGACTTGTACTTTAACCTCTCTCCTTTGTCTTTCTAAACTTAGAATTGTTCAACATCTGGTTTTTTGTAGAGTACTTTCAATGATTTGAAGAATAGATTAGCGGAACAAAGCAAACACAGCTATTTTAAATCAAGGAACTGGCAACTAACTAATTAGAATTTATTAGCATTCTAATAATGTAGAACATAAAAAGATTTAAGATGATTGAAGTATGTATATTTTTTGTAAAAGGTTTTGAAATATTTGAATGATTAATGAAACAGTTAATCCCACGTAGTTTTTGTAATTAACTATCTTGAGACAGACAATAAGAATGACACAATAATACAAGAGTTATTCAAAATGCTTTTGTTTAATATTTCTTTTTTCGATTGCAAATCATGAAAATATCTTTCCACTCTAACAATAATTGCAATAATTTATTTTTCCACTCAAAAATTAAAAACTGCAAAATCGTAAAAATTGTTAAAATTATTTTAACATTAAGTAAAGAGATTTCGCTAATTGAAAATTTTATTACTATAATTTTGTATGTTGAGAAAACTGGTTTCTAAAGCAACGTTTTTTGAACGAATTATAAAACAATAAAGTTCTAGGACTATACAATTTTACCTTCATACTGAATATTTTATTTATGCGACATTAAATTGTTTTTTGGCTAAGAAGCTTCATCCAAAATATCTCGAGGAATGTATTTTTCATCAATTATAGCGAATAAGAATGTTCATGAAACCAGAAAAAATCAATTTCAATCTATCAATTTGTCAAAATTTTGCTAGGATTTTTGATCAATTGCGACTTAGCCTACTTATACAAAACTCATAGTGCTAGGAATTCATGCATATTTCTTTTAATAATTTAAACTAGAAACCAGTATTACATAAAATTATGTATGTACCTCAGACGTAAAGTATCTTTAAGGTACTCACAATAAAACATCGGAGTATAAAAATAAATACATCATCTCAACTTGTTTATTACCCATTTCAGGCTTCACCTCACTGGCTTTCAAAGCTATCGTGAAGAGAACATCACAAGGGTCACTTGTGTCCTATTTGAAAATAGGAATTACAACCAATCATCTTACGCACAGCCAGTAACAAAACCCAAAAAGTAGTTTCAAAAGAAAAAATAAAAAAGTGGTAAAATATTAATTTCTTGGTGTTCGAATAACACAGGTCATTAAAAGATTTAAATTATTAGATTATATTTTTTGTTATTTTTTTTTAAATTTTGAATGATTGATGAAATAGTGTCGTCCCACATATTTTTTGTTTGTGACAATGAAATAATAATTACCTAACCCAAAAAAGCTCATGAATAATATTATATCTACAATGTTTTGATCAAATTATTCAAGATGTCAGATAACAACCACTTGGAAAAACTCCAATTCTTCACAATAAAAAATGATTAACATGATATAACTTCGCATGCCCAGCATAATCAAATGTAGACGACAATTTTCGACTTTTTATAGAATTTATTTAATTATCATGCAAGATCTCGAGGTTACAGAGTTCACCAACTAAAAAAACTGATCGAAATCTTGAAAAAAAAAAACTGACGGCTGTATGAATAATTTTTCAGTTTGACGTTTACGAGTGGAAATCCGATTCTGTATTGTTTTATATACGCACAAAATCCCCGTGAAGTAGATAAATTCGCTATTCAATTTCAATACTGTATTTCTTTGTCAGTTTCAAGGCTGGCTTAGATCTTAAAGTGGGTCGTGCTGTACTGAGTTGGTGTATCTAGTTGCCGTGTTCATTGTGACCTCTAATCGTCAGTGAATTAGAACCAGATATCAGTTGGCTTTGTAATTTGCTATGACTATCTCACAAAGGTTTGGGAAATAATTATAAGGCAGCATAGACGCTATGAAATATCCGGGATTAAAATAGCGAAAATTGTGATAGTTTTAATAACAACTATTAAGTTTTGATGCGAGTATTGAATTACTTTTCGCTTCGAATAAATGTTGTTGCATGGCATTTAGCAATTCACTTGAAAATTACACGATTGGAACAATGTCTGTTTAATCTTGAAACCGGTAATAATAATATTTAACGGTGATACCCTATTTGTTTTCTTACTTAGAACAATATCTGAATAATAGCTTATGCGAAAAGGCGAAATAAATATAAAACTTTATAGGTCTTAGTGCAATACTGTTGCATGGTTAAATATTTTATATCGTCGTAAATTATTTCATGCAGTACAAACATATGTCAAGTTTAAATTTTAATGGTACTATGTAGTATGAATATTCAATCTCCTCTTAGTCACCAACTATAAATTTAAGAGTGTTTAAGTTGTTAGGTTTACTGTAAGTTTAATAAGATACATTCACATTTAAATATGGTCACTCATTTAGCAATTTCCATTCCTAGCCATTAATTTCGCCTATTCATTCCTTGACATTCGCTATTTGCTGGTTCTGCATTAGTAAGAATGAGGAATAGAATGTATTCGAAGAGCAATGAGGAAATATATAAATATAATACGATTATATTAGCATGTCGTTCGCGATAGTACAAGAGATAGTGGTCGTTTTCTTACTATCTTAATCGTGCCTTCATCAGCAATAATTATTTCTTGTAGTGATACTGCCATTTATCAGACAATATTTTATTTTTTGCAATAACATGAGCTGTAAAATTTATAAAACTTAATTGAAGCATTTAAAATCAAAGAAGTTTAAGTACCATTTTAATGTTTTATGGCCAGTTGCATGGCTTTATAATTAAAACCTTAATTACAGATTAACAAAAAAGTGCATATCGAAATTTTGACAGTAATTTTTAACAACTCATTTGTCATTTTATTTCGATACGAAATCAAAGTTAACAAAAAGTATTCTAGACGAAACAATAATGACTGCTGCAACTTTTTTTTTTGTGCTATTGCTAATAGGCATATGCGACCGATGGGTTTTGATTAATATGATTTAGTGGAAATAATAAAGACGAACCCGAACACCAATGTGCATCTGGAATTTTAAAACATTTGTATCATTTCTAAAACACTAAGCTTTGAAATCGAAAAATAATAATGAAAGAAATTAATATTTATAGGTTGTTTATGTTTGTCTGGCACTCAATGTTGCTAACCTCCGGACATTGAGGTTATTGTAAAGAACACTCAAAATTATGTGTCTTAACTTATACTTCTTCATCGGAATTATTAGTTCGTTCTTCTTGAACATATTTTTGTCATTTACTATTGTAAATCGTACATCGGCTCAAATTATCTTACATGTACAATAATTATTACAAGGTCGGCAACACTGCATTTGCATGAAATGTATAATGGATTACTTTAGTGCCGATTTCTGAACTTTTAATGACGATTTTTGTGCACTTTAGTGACGATTTCATATAAAATATAATATTTAAATATATCCGGCTCGAAGGACCAATTTTCAGAAAAGTAATACTTTTCAGACATTTAGATTTACTTGGAAACATGGTCAAAAAAGATGTATTTAAGAGTAATGTTTCAAGAAGTGAACAACAATTGAAGAGACGTTAATAACCAGGAAGCTCCTCTTTTAAGCAAAACTGAGTTTCTTATTTGAATATGTTTCTAAAACCATATTCCATCGTTTGGTGGAAGAAGCAGATCTCTGTTATGTATCATCATAAAGTTATAACAAAAATGGAGTTGCCGAAAAAAAAGTGGCAATAACAAGGTAAATCCTGGAGCTGTCTGGTTATATTTCTATTGTGATTTATGTTCCGTATTGAATATTTTGCGTCAAAAATCAGATATCTCCAAATTTCTATTTTGATTTTCAGCAATCTTTAAAATATGCTGTCTGGTTGTTAACGCCACATCTTCAATTACATATAGACCAATTAGGGATTTTTTTTTGTCCAACAACAATACCTTCCCATCCATAAGTTATATTATTAATATTATTAATGTCTCCAGTAGATACACCAAGACGTAGTGTTTTATCAGCCGTACAGTTTCGGTAAGTTCGACAAAGGCTTTCTTAGCTTCTAGGAGGAAAGTTCAGATCTATGTTAACCCAGTCCGGTTTAGAAGCAGTGATAAATCGTGGTGAGACAGTTTTTCTTATAACCGTTGTTTTTCTTTTTACTTGTTGATGGAGAAAAGGAGATAAAGACGCACACAAATACCCATACCATACCGGGATTCAAACCCAGAACCTTCAGTAACCGAACCAGTAAATCTACCACTGCGCTACCTGAGTCGCAGTATTTATAAGCAAGTAGGCTGCAATTAAAAAGGAACTTTCGAGCTAGATTCTGAAACTATAAATGGAGCAAAGCAAAGTTTTGGTCCGTTGGCGGGTTAATAGGCTAAATAATAGCATGAATGCATTAGAATCAAGGCAGTCCAAGAATAACTACAGCAAGGTAGCTGAGAGTTATCGCGTTGTCTAAATCTTCCCGTCGTGATCCAGGATTTATATCAGTCTGCGTGCATGTGCGTTTCAAAATATAAATGAAGACAGGTCTACACCGATCCGCACGCGGAGCAGCTAAGTAATGAGTTCGGTCAAGTCATAAGCTCAGCGTGAAGTTAAAATAGACCGACGATGATGAATTTTAATCAGGTCTATATCAACAATGCGATTTTTCAGCGTCGGGGCATAATAGCGAGCTTAATTACTCTCCTTGCTGTTCTCTACAAGGAGTGAGGATTTCATCAAGCAACTTGCCTGTGCTTCATTATGTCACAATCATGCTTGACTGTGAAATATGGTCAAGTAAGTCAAGTCTCACCATACAGGCATTCCACACTAACATATCCTGTCACGCTGTCTGCTATCAGCTATCGGATGACAGTAATGTCAAACGCGTACATTTTGTATTTGAATTTAATATCAGTTAATCCAATGTAAAACACTCTTTATGATTCATAAATTTGACTATGCAGTAAAGATGATGTTTCTATTACAGAAAATTTGCTCGAGTCGTGTGTCTCGGCGCTAAAAATCGACGCCGATAAATGGATAATGCGATGGTGCGTGCACTTCTTGCTTTGCTGGCCATCATACTGGAATAATGTCTTACTTTATACGTTGACAGAATTATTTATGGGGTAATTGTGTGTTTGGAGTAAGCGTTTTGACGACGTTATTTAATACATCCTGATTTATACTTCTGCGGCAATTGCTCAATGAAACATCTGATAGAATCCAGTTAATGGTTGCCCATTACAGTATTTATTAAAACGTAATACCACTATTTACGACCGAAGATTAAATACGTGTTTTTCTTCTTTTTGATGCAGGTATGTGTGTTTATTGCCAAATACGCAGACAATGGTATGGAAATTAGAAGAAAGTTCTTTCGCAGAGATATTGCGAATTTTTTTCATTTACTGTTACCTACCAAACATCATAAATTCATGACTCAATAACAGAATGTATTCAACATATGAAATATTCATAACTTGTATTTTATTTTCAAGTTACCTCGAGTAAACTCAATATCTTGGATATACACTGAGCGCAATTTTACGACTAAATAAATAAAATAAAATCGTCTGAATTCATATTAACTTCGAGCTCAATTCCCAACGCAATGATTATATTCTTAACAGTTTATTTAACAGCTATTTAAACAAATATTTTTACTTCAACAATGAGAAGTATTCTGTGGATTGAATAAATAAAATAAATCTAGTAAAAATAGGTGTTTATTTTTAGTTTGAAATGAAATGAACGCCTACGGTGGTTAAAGTTTATAAAAGCGCACTTATGCTTGAGTAAATCCTCGCCAATAAACTGAAGAATCCGCTAACACGTAGCACGCACAAAGCAATCCCAGACTAAGGCGAAGGCGAGTGAAACTACTAAGAGGCATATCGTGAGCTGTCGTGACAACCGCGAGACATTGCCAGTTTATTCATAAATTAAATCACGTCGCCCCAGCACGAATTCAGGGCGAGATATAAAACTACCACTACCATACACGCGAAAATCATCTCCATTTATTATTCCCAAAGAAACACAAAAGGAGGTAGGTTTACACTTGCTACACTCAAACATACTGACCCGCATTACGACCGGGGTTTTAAACCGTGTCTAAAAGTTCGTTATTTTAACAACGATTCCTAAAAAGTAGACTTTTTTCTAGATAAAATTTCGTTTTCGTCGACTAAGAGTTGCCTATCTTGATTTAGGAATTATTTAGCTAGCACCAGGTATCTGCTTTTCGATTGAATAAAATATTGTATAAACCACACACGTGAGTTAAGAATGTTTATTCACTCAAAGAATTTAACCAACTCGCTATTGGGCTCGTGACTTAAACTTTCTTTTCATGAATAAACATTATCGTAACTCACTTGGAGTTTAAATATCCTATTATTTCTGTCATACAAATTTGAAAATATTTTTTTGCACGTTCGGGTTTTTTGTAATGTTTACCGATATGGTATCCAAGGCAGTCGGTTTTATTACCAAATTACTAAACTGTAAGTAGCGATTAGTAAATAAAAACAATGATCAAAAGATTACTTAAAAAATGATAACTAAATTTTTTTAATATGTCAAAATTATTTTCAAATCTTACTTTTTTTTAAATTTAGTGGATCGATCGTACAAAAAATTCTATAAGCATCATTGTCTTCAATCACTGAACTGTCATTACCCTTCTATATACTTAATATACTATTACGCTATACATATCTACTTCATTAAAAATGTAATTGTGTGCATATACCTCGTCATAGTATTAATAAATTCTCGATATAATTTCAAACATCAATGTTGAAAAACATGTGTCAAATTTTAAAAATTATTGATAGTGTGCTAAAATAATATTACGATTCCTACTAAGTAATTCTTAGCCAAACATTAAGTATAAGTAGTTTGGTGAAATTCAAAATACATAAGTACTGGTTTAATCGATTCTTAAATTTAGGAAATGCAACAGTTTAAGAATCGTTGGTGAAATCGGCCATTAAACTTGTATTATAAACACCGTTTAATTGAAAGTGTTGCTATGGTACATAAAACCAAACATCCTTAAAACCGCATTCGAACGAGTAGACACTGTAATTACTGTCGTATTGCTAAAAAAATCTATATTTCCTGATTTTATTGTAACAAATAAAAATAGTTTTTATTATTGATTTTCAAACAATGATATTTTCAAATAAATCTAAACGCTTATATAACGAACTGACTACGTAAATTGAGGTTATTGATGGTTGCATTATACTATTATTACCAATGTTTTCAAGTATGTATATCTTTCTTCGCTGTTTTAAAATGTTAAAAAATTGGCCTTCAGTTTAATTTTCATCTTATACGCATATTGTTTTATATGGTTGTTAGGATTTGAATTCATGGTCTTGATCTGTTTGTATACACTATTGTAAACGTAGCCATAATAGTGTTGCCTCGTCCTTGAAGATTCGCAGAGGCGTAGAATTCAGAGCGACCAGTATGCAAATTAACAGCCCAAAATCGGAAGTCGTAACCAAGAGAGAGAATCAAATAACCTGGGGCTATTACGAAGAGAGAAAAGAGCATCAACGTGTTGAAATTAGAAAAGTTCTAACACTGGATCTAGCCTCTGGCTCTCAACAAATACGTTAGGATGGAGAGCAACCGACTGATCTACTAACGATATAAAATTAATTATATTTTTTGTTACATTGAAGTTTTTGTCCCGATAGCTACCATGACTTTCAAGTCGAGAAAAAATTAATTCGCTTCACCTAAAGTGGCACGTTAAACTAGAACCATCGGATATGCAATATTAAAAGAAAGTCCAAATTATTGTTTCCAAAATAGGATTAGAAACTTTTACAACAAAACAAACATGGCAATCAAGTAAATGAAAAGCCAATATGACCCCTCCATTAAAGCAAGGTCCAGTTGGGGAAGTTTAATATCACTGATGGATCCTATCCTATCCTAGTGAATATGATAGACGGCCATATAGTGAGTGTGTTTGTCGAGCCAATACCAAGGTGTAGGCGCAGGTGAGACAGGGGCAAAGGCAGGGGTATATACGCCAAACACGATCAATACGCCAACCAAGCCAAGCCGGAGTTTGGAAGGAGTGGACACCCCTGTTTTTGTCATAGATAAACGAAGAGTTAAGTTTATGTCAGCGCATGGTCAATATTTATTCAATGGCCACGTCGATTCCTTAGAAGCTAAGGTCGTGTCCTTTGTCATATTTTGGAATTTAATAATTAGGATTTAGGACAAATTCCTCCGAACAGCGCACTAACAGCATCAACAGATTTATGTAGGAACAATTTGAAGATTAACATTAAATGTGAATACAGAAGAGACTAGATTAACTAAGTTGGATACAACCGAGATTCCTTGGATTATCGACAAACTCGGATTATTGGAAAATGAAATATTAATGGCATATACGAAAGAAATGAATGTTTTATTGGGAAATGATACTCCTAATAAAAAACAAGTAAAAATAAAATTATGGATTTCTTCAAATTTCGAAATTATTTTAAAATAAGTACGTTAGGATGGACGTTAAAAAAATTACAACCCTAAAACTGTTGTAACTGATTAAAAAAAGTACCTGTGCAATCCTGACTATAGAAATTACAGGGTACGTCTATTGGAATGAGAAGTTTAATAATATGTTAATACAAATATGTGTTACAATAATTTTTTTTGAACCGTTTTTTACCAGGCTTTCTGCACTAATATCCCTGATTGATTGATTAAAACTACGAGAGTAATTAATTTTTGTAATTTTTTCTCTATATTAATGACCAATAAATTGTCTTTTGCATTTATAAAATTTATAAAATAAACTGTATCTGATCTAAACATGAAAAAACATATTTTTCAGCTTCTCTTTTCAATAAGCACCTGTTTTAATTTAAAGATCCGTTTTAAACAGCTAAAAAGTGACCACCCTTAATATACCTAAAGTTTCCACGACTTAATCCCAACGTCATCAATCGTACCCATATGATTCAAATCGCCAGAGAGGGAGGAATTGATGACGTCATGTTGTCGGGTGAAATCGTTCGATTTCCGTAGTATTCAGATAGATCAAAACTGAAAACTGACAGTATATAGTATAACTAAAGGCCTGTGTCCACGATGCTAGAAATCAATCCGAGCTCTTGCATATACTCCGCAATTCGATAACTCGGATCGTGGACACTATCAACTCGTACGAAAAAATCGAATAGAAAACTAGAATGAAAAAATGCGTTCTGTTCAATTTTTTCATACAAGTTGCTACCTTCCTTTACGTTATTAACTTAAAATTTTGACGTTTGATGTTTGATAAGAAATAATTATTTATAAATAAATTAATATACTCGTATTTTACTTACTGTCAGAATAATTTCTTGGTTATGTTTAATTAGTTTTTAGTATTGGTAGAAATGACTGAAACTAACATCATAAACATCTGTAGTCATACTAGTTCAATGTTTATGTGATCGAGAACTTGGAACGATTTCTAGCATCGTGGACATAGAGCCTTTTATACCGTGTGAATCTTATTATTCAACAAAATTCGAAGTGAAACATTTATTTCGCAATAATAAATTAATTGAATAATTATGTTACAACTGACAGTATTATACAATAAATATAACCTATATTGTGTCAGTTTTGTTATTCATCAAAATTCGAAGTATAAATAATTATTTAGCAGTAATAAACGAATTGAATAAATACGATTTAAGTATAATGGATGAAATATACCTCTTTTTATTGTCCAAAAGCAATATGTTGGAATAATTGTCGGCAATCTAAGAAACACCGTCTTTGCAATAGAAAAATGCACAATATTAAGAATTAACTAAACTACCAACACACAATGAAACAAAAATTATCGATACCAAAATCATCTGTATCATATGATTGGCAGTATGACATGAATACATAATCATAAAATTCAAAAAATTGTTATCGCGGTTACAATACAGTTTCTTTTTCATTTTTTGCCGTCGGTTGAATGGAGATAGCGTATACCCCTCTGAAACACCGACGATAATGAGGTAGCGAATAGTGTCATATATTACAAAGATTGTATTACATGTATAAAATAGTAGATTTTCTTCGAAAAACTTTCATATTTCAGTACAAATTGTAACAACGTGCATAATTTGTTTAATTAGTACGCATCAACTTCAAGGTGTAGTGTGCTTCTACATAACTTAAAATCTACTGTCTAATATCCTGCATAAAGATTTAGGATTTGTTATATTATGGTATGGTGGTAACTAAAAGTGCAACTTTAAAAATAACGTTACTATATTTGACAAATATGGGAAAAATGTGGCATAGTTGAGGACATTAGGTTGCACAATTTGCGGGTAAATGTATTCCATTGTTTTTGTTTGCTTGATGAGATCAAAGCTACTGGCGGCCATAATCGTTTAACTTAACGATAAGTGGGTACTTGTATGAAAATATTATTCGAGTCACAGACGTTTATTCAGTGTCATTTTTAAACAGTCACCTATTTTCCAAGACTGTAATTCCTTTTACAAATGGCTTAGACTTTCTTTTAGTGCTGATCATTTGTTGTGATGTGCTACTTTCTGGTTATTCATAGTGCATACTGGCAGTCTTGAAGGTAGTAAATCGTACAATTTTTACACGGCTTTATTTAACGCCCACTTATATTCATAACAGGATATGCCGTTGGCGAAGTACAATGCATGACGAATGGAAACAAAACCGGAAAATTACCAATGATAAATATGACAGGCTCTTCAAAGGATCACTTCGCTCTGACACAAATTATGATACATCAGCTACAACAGACCGAGCAATGCATCAGGCACGTTTTCCCATGCTTTAATCTTCTTTAACCTGTTTACCATAATTTGTGCTTTCATTTTTCATTGTATTCTTTGACGTTTATTTTGTTACAGGCATTCAGAAAAATTGAATTGCATCCAGAATTGTATCAGCCAGTACAATAGGGAGGACAGACAAGGCTCGAAATGATCACGTTGTTAAGCGAAATATAAAATGACGGATTTTGGATGGATTATTCCTCAACGGCTCGGTGTTCGCTGACCTTAGATAACTTCACGTTGGAAATTTGTGTCACACAAATATGGGAGGTATGCCTAAAATACCCTTTTGTCTTGACAGCTTCAGTTCGGAAGGCTTTGGAAATCGCTGCAAAAACCAAATTATAAAACCTACACAAATTGTGAGAAATTTTTACAAAATTATTACGACTACTTTAAATATAGACTTAAAATACATAAAAAATGTGTCCAAGTGATGATAGTTAACCGACATTTTAAAGGATCATCTTCTAGTCTAAATTTATCATGTTCAGAGACTGTTTTACTTTGGACACAACATGAAAATACTCGTGACAAAAGAATGTGTAGGTGTAATAAAGGTGACGTAACCCAATTATTAAATGGCGGAATATTATAAGGTATTCAGTTTTTGTTGAGTTTAACATCTATATTTGAAACTAGTCAAAAAAATTGTAGAAATTTCTCATCATATGCGGAGGTTTTAGAATTTGTTTGTTGAAAATGTAAACCGACCGAAGTAATATGAGCCTGGGCTCGTACATGTTAGGCTCCAAGACCAAAAACACTCAGCAAAATGAACAAAGACCAAAATCACATCGTGCATCAGGTTAGGTTATGTTAACGTAAGTTTAGAAAACTAACAAATACATACTGATTAGAGGGTGAGTTTTATGAGTTAACTTAGGTTATATTACGGTTTGTTAAATTCTTTGAGTGAATAAACATTCTTAACTCTTGTGGTTTATACAATATTTTAATTAATTTTAAATAATAAAAACCATTATAGTATTTAATTATGACAAAATAAAAAAAAAAAACTAATCAATTACTAGTCTGTGCAAGACAATCGTCATTGACAAATGTCAAGTCGTTTATTTATAAATTATAAACAAGCTTATATTTTGTGATTTGTGTTGTGACAAATAATGAAAATGGCTGATCTGTCTGATAAATACTGTGGTAAAAGTGTTATTTTCGTGCCTGATGTTATTTTACATGCATTATTTGTTACAACTAAAACTAATACAATTACCCCTTAACCTTAAAATTATAAAATAAGCTCAGAATTGTTAGGACCTCTGGCATGGGTTACATGTTGATCTTAGCTACTCCGCTTAAATTTGTACTACTGATGATGAGAACATAGTTCTCGAAATACGTATATAGCTAATTTTAAGGTTAAGGTGTGATTGTATTAGTTATAATTTAACGTTAGACTCCTCCTATTATTTGTTGCAGAGTGGGTTAAAATTCTGTGACTTAAAAAAAATTAATTCATTAACAAATAAACAGTTACTTATAGTTGTTGCTATGGAGTTAATAATGACAGATTGTTTTTGTTTTTCGCATACTGAACGTTTTCAGTCTTGGAGCCTAACATATGTGAATTGTGTCGAAAGCAGAGAAGTATTTTATGCCTCTTCAATTATCAGTAACGAATTCGAAGCACTTAGAAGATACGAGGCTAACAACCTAACAATATACGCTATAAATCCACTTTAAAATGATAATAGAACATCAAGTGGCCTTATCACATAGAAAGCTCTCAATTCAAGTGTCGACCATCTGCCGGAATCGAGCGCTGACGATCGCAATCCAACACCTGAATGCCTTTCCGATAAGAAAATCGCTGCACGGAGACCAAGCCTTCCATTGTGCTAAACACTTTTTAGAGAAACGCGAAACGCTGTAATTGCTCTTCGCATGTAGCTAGGCTTGATTGACGGTTAATGAAATTGTTTTCCGCTGTAATCGAATATTGTAGATGTCAGAGCCCAGCCAGTCTAGATCCCAACTGAAAACCTATTTGTTTGTTTTTGTTTCCTCGGTGGATTGCGCAGGATATTAGTTGATCGTTTATTTTGATTTCGGCGAAAAGGTAAATAGTCTGTGTTTTCATGAAGCTTTGCGGCCTTTAAATCTTTATTTATATATACATATTCATCATCGGCACCACTGTTAGCCACTTTTTCAGTGTTTGCTAGATTGACCGAGCTTTACAAATTCTCTTTGGAGGAATAATATTTATTGTCAGAAACCCTTTTACCATAAGCTGTTGGGTAGAAATAAAATAAATAACACAAAATCTCCTTCATTGAGTATTATTTTTTATACATAAAATCATACATGTCCCACTTAGTGGGTTAACACAAACCCGAAAACAATAATAACATCAACATCATACAACAATTCCTCACTCTTAACATATTAAAGTGTATTCTTATTTAATTAATTTGTAAGAATAAGAAACTTAGTCTACGTTACCAATTATTGATTTTTTTATGTTATCCTTTATAAAAAATAATAGGCTCGTATTTTTTTGTTTTTTCATACAATAACCGATTTCGCTGACTTTTTTGCTGAAAATAATGACCAATGAACTGGCGCGTTATAATGACAGACAGCAACTACATGGCAACCGCATCGTAAAGGAAGAAACGTTTCGTGCTTGTGAAGTTGACATTTCTAAACATTTTTAGCTTTTTGTGTTTTGTGGTTGTACTAGAATATCAATGTAATTCTCAAATTTTAAAATAA
Source organism: Harpalus rufipes (assembly GCA_951394225.1). Taxonomy (NCBI): domain Eukaryota; kingdom Metazoa; phylum Arthropoda; class Insecta; order Coleoptera; family Carabidae; genus Harpalus; species Harpalus rufipes. The sequence goes on along the minus strand of OX596286.1, from coordinate 22,341,275 downwards.
GTACTAATCGTACAAAATATTATTTGGTACCAAATCGCTTGAATAGGACATACAGGGTGTTCCCTGGGGAAACCAACAAACTTTCACCATATATTATCATGTAAAAAAGTTCATATAAACTATGTGTCAAATCTCTATTTAGAGAAATCGACAGAAACACGCAAAATCTTTAATAATAAAAAAGATTATTCTAATAAGAATGCTAGAGAAGTAACTATTGTTGTTTTTTAATGAATGCAGTCGAGATGCATTAGTAGAATACTGTCGACGATCTTGTCCACATTTAGAAAAGGAGCGGGATTATTATCAACAAGCTGATATTCTATTAAATGCAGTTAGACGAAGTCCATCTACAAGCATATGCAGAATATGTAGCAGTACTGGTGTTCATTGAAGCTAAGTTTGAAGAGTTGTGACAGTTTATATTACTGATACTTCAAATAAAACATTAGGTGATTAATAACTACATACCTAGCATTGTTATTAGAATAGACTTTTTGATTATTAAAGATTTCGCATGTAAAAAGTTTGTCGGATTCCTCATGAGACACTCTGTATGTCCTATTGCTTCTCTATCTACTGGCGTTTCATTACAGTAAAATCTAATGCTTATGTCATGCTCTGATTTTTCAAAAGGATGCAAATTTTATATGTAATTTAAAATTTATCATAACCATTGTTTTTATTACAGAAATTCATTTCTTTTTTGTAACTATTGCATTTAAGTTTCAATTAATAGTAACAAAATTATAAAATTTGATTTTTTATTTATACATCAATTAATGTCCTAAATTCACGAAATATTGGATTAAATAAAATTAATTACCAATTTCCGCCGAGAAATAATTTTATCAATCAAAGTACGGTGTTACTTCCTCCTAACCTTACTCATATTGTAAATTAAGAAGAAACATTTTTTTTAATATGTCCCAATATTTTAATGTCAATGTCCCAAAAAGTGCTGATCTAGAAAAGGTTATTCTATTTCGAGATCTATCTAAGTCTGGTCTCCTATTAATGGAGCTAAATTGACAAGCGGATTGAGCAAAGGTATTTAACTTAATTAATAACAGTAGTTTCTGAAATTGGAGTTGTATTCCTGTGGGAATGGTGGATGTAACAGAGTCTATCCGTATTTGTGTGAACAACGTGTATCAGCAAACGACCGTCTCGTCTAGTACTAGCCGTCTGATTTATTGAATGACGTGAAATGAGAGCCTGTATGTCAAGGTGTCTCACGTAATTGCAGAACGTGTTTGCGGTTTTGTTTTACCCTCAGTGATTACTTCTAATGAGTAGTTATTGTTTCGCTCTTCATGAAATAAAATCCTAATGTTTATACCAGTCTTGTCACTAAGCTCACCAAACACTTGTGTAAGAGTTTTCAACCATGTAATGATTTTCAGACTTCAAAAGTTGCTTGTTCAAAAACTTTTGGAAACGCATCAGTTATTTCGGAAGAACAGTTTCGAACTAATATTTCTCTTCACTATGTCCAGAAGTTACTCAAGAATGTTCGAACATTCTTCCCGCTTATTATTCTCGAAGTTCACTGGAAAATACGACACGTTTACTTCAATTTTTGTCACTCTAATTGTTTCGAATACATGTCCGGAAAGTTTGTTATTAAATTTGAGAGTGAACCTGATAAAACTTTGGAATAGTGATGCGGCATTGATCGAAATTCGAGTCGTCTTTAAAACACTCGATCTAACCGGACTAACGGCCACCTGTGTGTACAAATCATTACCGGTTTGTCGTTCGGTTCGTCGCTCTGGTAACCGAACACTCTTTGTGTGATAATGTGTTGTGCACTTGCAGGATTCGCTTACGCTTGTTTACCTCACATGTGAATATTTATTCCTGCAACATCGGATTCTATTTACAGGCCAACACGTTTTATTATACAACGATAAATTGAGCGCAGACCCTTTTTTCACGCCCGGCGTCGAAGCTATGATAGATGAGATGAGATAAATTTCTATAACTTTTCGAAGACGCAGGAATTATGAATAAAAATTCCTCTATGGTGGTATTTTGATGCTAAGAAATTGTTGTTGAAAATTATGGAAAAAGGTTACGAAAAAAAAGCTCAAGATCTAAGTACAACTTATTAAGAAATTGTATAAAACTTGGAACATTTCCAAAACAATAGTATGAAGGGTTGGTGTTGATAGTATGAAAGAGATTTCGATCGGTAATTTCATAGGAAGTTGATACAATATACATGTTTTTGACAGTTCCTAAATTCATTTAGGTATTTCAAATATTCGAAATATTACATTTGGCGTTGATCGGGATCGAACCCGGTTCCCCAAATTCGCGGCCAGGCACTCAGGCACGCGGACACGAGAATTTTAAATGGCACAAGTTACCTCTGTGGTGCACCTCCATGCCTGCAATTAGTGCCCGTGAGGTGACGCCTGGTATAAACGCCCGCATAGTACAAATATGTCATCATTACCGAAATCTATTTACAAAGCAGATTAGCACACCCAGCTATGGATATTATGTCCTGATGATTTATTTATTTCAAATACGACTCTCAATTGTACTTTTCTATTTATTGTAATGTAGGGGTAGTTTCCTCATTTTTTTTTTATTAGTTAGAATATAAACAAACAGAAAACATTATCAACAATTCCATATATAAAGTTTCTTATAAAAGTTTATATATTTTTATATATATTAAAAGAGACATTGACATTTTTGTCAAATTAATAGTAAGTGAATATCTTAACTATTTCTGTGGTGCAGGATATGTTGTTAGTTTTATGAACTCAATTCATTAGCATAAGTAGAAATTATACGACGAACACATATATTTACATGTGTAAAGTACTTATATGCATTTGCTTCAAATACTGATCTATTTTTTTCCTAAACCAATGCAACGTTTAATCATTGTATTTGAAGCAGCTAATGAAATTCTCCGTCCAAAATATGATTAATACTTGATATTTCAGCATTATCATTAGCTAACTTAGGTTCATCAGATTCGAACAGTATACCGGTCTGTAACGGCTGGCGTCGGATATGATCCTTAATTTGTATTGGCCTGACGTGATCTGCTTTAACTTAGTTGACATGATCCACATAGCATGATGTAGTCCATTTGTCCACACCTACACCCATCCTAGGGGCTGTCCACTATCTGACACACCCTGACAACAGCGCCGTCGCTGGCAGAACATTGAACCTCGAGCAAACAGGAATTTATGGTCTCGTGCTAGCCACCGCCGAGATAACGACTTTTTTAAACGAGAATTTGTGTGGTCTTGTCCAGTCTTAAACCCCTAATTGAATCCTCGCATCTTTTAATATCAACCAAGCATTCCATATACCTGCCAGTTTATTTTTAATATCAAATGGATTGTTATTTATGTCTGCCAACGAAATTATAGCCCGTGCTGTCCTGCTGATTTATATTTTTATTGTTGGGAATGAATAAACGTGGCGTTTATTATTGTTGATTTAAGTGCTGATAACTCACCAAGAGCTAGGGATATAATTATTTTTCTGCTCAAAAAGCGCTGACTTAATTAAGGAAAACGGATGTGCTGCTCCTTACTTCATGACAACCGATGAATTACTAAGGCTCTGACCAACATTGCATTTTAACATTATACTAAGAAAATTAAAAACACTATTAACAAATGGTAAATTAAATAATGATTAGTGCTATATGAAATAAATAAAATTGCTACGAGTATACGGTTTTGCAATAATATTTATTTAAAGTACAACATATATCCCTCTATAGAAACAAGGGACTTTGCTATAAAAATAATGGATCTTTCTCATATAAACTTGAGTTTGCTATACAAAAGTATAAACTAAAATGTAAAGATTATTAATTTTGACTGTTTTCGTCGGCGTATGATGGACATTTTACGTTTGCAACCTTTCTAAACATAACGTACCATCGCAAAACTCCGGCACTCATTTCATGTTCGTGACTAAGGAACTTAAATTTACGAAACTCGAGATGTTATATGGGTAGACACTTTCTCTGCATAATTGACACAAGATGACAGTAATAATTAAGCTTCAAAATGATGATAGCGTTTATGCTTCGTACATAACGTTTATTTTTTTATTTTTATAGTGGTAATTATTTCTATATAATGTTTATATTTTGTACATAGCAAATAGATTTTTTTTATAGCATGTGTATTTTTAATATAAGTAACATTCATTTTGTTTTTATGTACTAAATTATGTAACCTGTCAAAATGTGACATCAAAGACGATATAAGCGCCACTTTCATGGCTGAAGGCGATGACTTCCACGCCAAATTAAATTTCAAAACAATTCATAATAATTAACTGTTCTAAATTTGAAACAGTAAAAAAATCCAGAAGAAGCTATTAAAATTTCAGCTTTCTTTCTCAAAAAAAATATAGCGTGAAAGTATAATACCTATATGAACATGCAAAAATAGAGAGAATGTAGGAAAATTGTATTCCAAAGTGCGAAGAAAATCATGCTCTTAAAAAACACAAAAGAATTTTTCTCTCGAAAAGAATAAAATCCGTATTTACATATCATAATGCTGAACCTCATGAATGTTGACGTAGACTCTTCTAGCAACCAACATCATCGTTACAGTTCAGCTGACAAAACCTTTTCGTCGCTGAGAAGTGAGAAACGTCAGCTGTATTTGTGTTCATTGAATGTGTCGATGCACTCAGTCAGCAAGCGACAATTGTACGTCGCCATAGCCTACTTTCTCAGTCCCGCATGTGTCCATTTCGCCTAGAGTAACTCCTGCTACGAGCGCCATTAGGAAACGGAAACTTGCTTCCGACAAAGCGACTGGCCCGCAGCTCCCGCCGAGGCACCCACTGCTGCGACATTGATTTAGATTCCGAGTACACAGTAGCAATAATGGATTGGAAAGATTACACTACATTTTACCAAACTTTTCCTGCCGTATTGTTCTTTTCATTTGGTGATTATTTCGCGAAAACTTTCTGACAATCACAAACATTGATGCTATATTTATCGATTATTCATTCTTGTTCCACCCATAGCGGGATTTGAATCGTCTACTTTTGTCTTTGCGAAATTGTTTCAAATAACCTTCCAATAACAAACACCATAAGCGTCCATGTGTGCACCAACCTAGGGTACCTACCTATATACTCAGGGTATGGCCATGACGTTGCTCGCGTTGCTTCCGCCATCTGCGGGCCACTGTTATATTCGTTGTTGTTGCGCAAATTACTATGTATTTTCGTGGCTATTTGTTTTATTTTAATGCAAAACACATTTAAATATACTTTTAATATTTATTTAAAGTGTAAGTAATACTTTTATTTTATTTATTTGTGTATTTTCTTGATATACTGACTACGATGACTGGGAATATTGAAAACATAAAAATTTCCAATATTAAGCACAAACATTTAAATTTTTAAAAGGTAAGTTTAAAATATATACTTATTATGTAAATAATAACCACAGTTATTAAGTTTGATGTGATAATAATATATATCCTATGCTCTACATAACCTCTAAATCTATGTCATAATAATAATTGTGTATCTCTTAAATAAATGAATTTTTATTATTTCTTACAAATAAATAGGGAAATGAATTATCAGTATGTTTGACATTGGCTCGCTTATGGCGGCGATCTTGTCCCATGGCCATACCCTGTATATAACACCAACCAAACAAGGTGGTGTTAAATTTTGTCGAGATGTCTGCACACCATCGTACGCTGTTGGAGTTGCTGTTGCACTGGACGTCATTACATTCCCGCGAGCACGGCGTCTCTGCACTCCGGTGTCCGACATAAAACTCTCGTGGCACACACTCGCGAGTTTTATGTCTCTAATTACGAGCCAAATAAAACTAGAATTCTCTACATTCTTACTGAAGCACCGCGTCTTTGTGCACACTTACACACTGTTATGGACACTCAACCTTCTACAACGTAAAAAGGTTTAAAACTAACTTTATGGGATATTCAATCGTGCACTAGGACAAGTACCCAAGCACATAATGCCGACTTTATAAAAAATACTTTCAAGAAATTTATACCAAGAAAAACCAATTTGTTTGCTGGTTGCTTTATGTAAAGAGAACTTTACACCGTTAATAGCGCAGAATTATGCGGAGTGATATACGTGAGACAGTTTTAAACAACCGTAGATTATGTCTGATCAGCATACTAACGTCTTAACTCCGTTTAAGTTCATTTTACAAGAGACACTGTTTCGGACATTTTTATGTAATTTATCTAACCATGTAAATAATAACACAATCGCATTTTTTTTAAGTTGTTAAGTTTTGTTAAGTTACTGTAACATTTGTCTGTTAATTTCTCACGGTTGGTTCAATGTACGAATTTTAAAATAAGTGAGGATATCAAAGGCGACTAGATGAAATACTATTTGACATTCAATATTTTTTATATTATTTAGAAACTCAGATGCATTAGTAACAAAAAATAAATTGTGTTATTGTGTAATGAAAATTATGTTTGTGATAAATTTTAGATTGCCATTAAAGTTTGCATCGTTTTAAAACTGTTTGTGTAATGGCGCCGCAGAGTAACATCAACATTTGACATTATTATGATGACACGTCCGTAGATGGCAACGCAGTAGTACATATTCCTCTTCGAATTATTTAAGCAGTTCGGATAAAACAATATTTTGTACAAGTATAGATCGATTACGATTACTTGAGCTTCATGCCATTTATTTCTGAACCGCAAAGTAACAAGTTATTGTATATTTATCTCTGTCATACGTATGGTTTCCTTCATTATTTCGTCGATACGTATCTGTAATAACTTCATCTCTGTCTTACTAACAAATTTAGAGAATACGAAATTTGAATATATTACTGGAAGCAGTGGTACTTAATATTTTTGCAGGCTCGTTCCAACTTAAATTCAGGCAAAATTAGTGAACGTACCCTTTATGGCATATCCTGTATACGTTGACTGTCGCGAAATTCAAGAAGTATGAATTTCATTTTGACCAAAATTATTTGTGTACCATGTGCGCGAGAGTGTAAGTTTTTTTAACGCAACTTTAGCCGAGTTTAAAAATCACTATTTAAATAAAATTAACCTCTATTAACATCTTGGCAATATGACAATAACAGTTGAATTTACCTATAAGTTTTGATACATTTCATTTTGAATGTTTGCACATGTTTAATACGAAATTTATTAAATTATGTACATTTATTTATATTAAGAACATTTACACAAAGTACAATGCAAGTTTTTGATCGTCTTATGTCTTATTGGATGTGTGCGTGAAATAGTGCGCGCAGTAATGTGCACAGTACACGAAATAATGCACCCAGTGTACGAAATAATGCGCTACGAAATAATGTGCACAGTGTGTGAAATATACGTTGTTATGGTTACGTATAATTAATGAAATAATGACATATTTCGCATATTTGACATATTTACCTTTTATTACAAAGATCTTCGTTCTTAGATAAGATAATCTTAGGAATAATCGTAAAATGGAGTAGTATTTTAGTGAATGGAATAATTCATTATAAAATTGCACGAATTTAGGTAAATATATGTCGTAATTACATTGTACACAATACTGTTTTAGATCTGCTTGTAATCAAGTTTTCATCACTACCAATGCCATTTGATTCATATAAACAACAAACTGTGACGTGAGATTCATCACATCGTAATCGAAGTACGTATAGCATTCAATTTAAAATTTTACAATTACAACGATATTCTACTTCCAAACACAAAAAGCTAGAAATGTTTAGAAATTAAACTCAATAATAAAGTTTAGATTTATCTCAGATGCATTTGTGAGAAATTTAATTCACTTCGATTATTGAAGTTCGGCTACTAATCAACTTTCCGAATTATATAATTTATAACTAGTGTAAAGCTGTTTTTCTATTACTAAATTGCGCAATAACGGTTAAAGTTTAGATTATTCTTTCAGTAAATTGTCGAGTAATATGATTTCGCAAAAATAAATTCAGAACGGTCAGTGACATGGACGATATAAAAGAGGTGCCAATGACTGATGCCCTGTCTGCATACATGAATAAATCCTATTCCACCCATATATCTCTTCCGAAATTCACTTATTCTGGTTGAGGATTTCCATTTTAAATCCCGGGAATTACATTTAGTTGAGCTGTATAAACTAAGCAGTTTACATAACTTATTAATTTGAATTCTCAACATCCCAACAAAGGCATAAAACATTAGGTAGTACACAGATATAAATATTTGATTCAATTTCATGATATAAATGTTTACGAACGAATTGAAATTGGGGCTCTTGTGAAAACAATTATTCATGTAATGTGAGCCAAATTAACTAATTTATATTTCATGAGTTTCGTTAAAACAGTGGCACAAACACTCTGGGGGAGACAATGGAGATGTCCAAAGGGATAGCAACAAAAAGTTTGGGAAACAATAATTCAAACAAAATATTTATTTGTTACGCACTTGTAAACTTTATTTATTGATACTGCTTTACAAGTTAGTTACCACGATAGTAACGTTGTTGGCATGTGAAAATTGTGTTTTGTTACTGTCATACGTATTAAAAATAAGTGTCAAATGGAACTGAACTGGCAGGTTTAGGTCAAAAATTTGATTTGCAAGTGACAGTGAATAACAAATAAAATATTATACAATACTCGACAGGTAACTTTTTCACTGCCTCGAGGAGATGACAGGCCGTTTTACCTGCTTGTAATGTAAAATACTATAATATAATGACTGTCATCAGGAAATCGTAGGGCGAACGCGAAATTGCTTGACAATTTCCAATCCAAAGGTTCTGGGTGCGAATCCAGTGAGTATTCTATGTTATCTCTTAATAAAAATACACATAATTTTCCGAATTTTCGATTATACAGACCAAGTTTCAACTATTTCATTAGTCCGCATAAATGGGTTTCCACTATAATAATGATAAAAAAATTACGTATGATGTTTAAAGTCTCATGTGAAATATATCTGATAATGACGCGCCCATCTCTGTAAGCTACTAAAGGTAATCTAATTAAAAGTTTTAATTAATTTGGGAAATTATAAGTACGTGTCTGCATATTTTGCCCTATAAAAAACATGCACGAAAATAATTAAAAAATAATAAAGTGAAAAAAGTAATTTCCAAAGCGATGGAATATAATTTAGTGGACAATTTAAGCGTTAAATGACTAATTTAAGAATTACATTTGTCTGTTTAAATTAGCCTTGTTACCAAATGTTAATGAGGTACTCCAGTGTTTTTTTAATTATTTTTTTTAATGAAACAACAACAAAACTGAAAGAGAGTTCTTAGAAAGTATTTATTGTTATTAAGTTAATATTCTATGATGTGGATGTTCTCAAAAAAGTATTGATTTGAAACTAAATTTAATATTTATTATTTTTAGTTTTTTTCGTACGTTACGAACAAAAATGTCTAGAAAATATATGTCGACAAAATAGCTTTTATTACTGGTACACTGATATTTTGGCACCGTCTGTGTAATCTGTTGTGTATTAAATTATTAAAAAATCTTTCGGGACGATATGGAGGTGACGACTTGTGGTTCCAGCAGAATGGTGCTACGTGCCACACAGCGGACGCCACGATGGACATTCTGCATGAACGATTTGAGGGTATGGTTATCTCTCGCAGAGGTAACATGAATTGGCCACCAAGATCGTGCGATTTGACCCCGCTAGACTTTTTCCTGTGGGGTTTAATTTTTTTCAGAAAACTTATGTTACATATGTTATGCCATTCAAAATATGTTTCGTATTCATAAAAACGCACGGAGAATATCTGGCGTAGCATTATAAATTGAAACAAGTGTTATTTGGTTTACTTTCGTTGCTACGTTATTTTATGCATTCATTTATTTACAAATGCATTCCACATTTCAAAACGGCGATAGCAGAAGGCATGAAAGTAGCAATAATTTCGAATATAGTACATGTGTGACGTATTAGGGCATTAAAAGTTGGAATATTTAAAAACTAATATCTTTTTTTTAAACTTTGATAGTAGTTATCATTTAGTTCCAAAGGTCCACTTTTAAAATAAATGACCCATGTTTTAATTTGTTACCGTGGTAGAGGACCTGATTCATATTGGTAAAAGTAAAAATGCGATAAAATTTCAACCATGGGATTACATTTTTAGCAGCTAGATATATTGCGTCATTATGGTAGAAACAGCTAAAAATAAATTGCAAAATATAGTGAGCAAGAATTATGTCATTACCAAACATTTCATACATATTTGACACAAGATCAATAGCAATGATGAAGTAGACATGCTACGCGTCTCTTGGGACAACGAAGAATGCACTTATCACTTAAAGAAGACAAGAAAATGAATTGCGCCTGTGTTGGTTGGTATTTTATTTCACCCAGCCACGAAAATGTAATAAATAGGCGACGTGATTCCACTGTACAGAGAAAGTAAAAAACCTTTTTGTCATCAGTCAGCATTACTTCTTATTTGTCGCAACGCAACAATTTATATCTTCACTGCATTATTCTCATAATCACGTCTTTCTTTGCAGGATTATCTTTTTGTTCACATATACGAAGAATGGAAGTTCTAAATAGCTTTCGTGTATAAAGAAAATATACAAGCATTATAAGTGTAATTTCCATTAGAATAATTTAATAAATGTTTCTACAATTATACTACTTATTTATAATGATTGTGCCATTTCCGAAATAGACTACATACTAGTGGAAATATGTTATGTAGTTAGTATTAAATTAAATCATTATAAATTATAGTTAGTAATAAACAAAATTTATTGGAATTATATTATTCTTTTTGCAAACCCAGTTTTGTAAATTCTAGGTCAAACTGTCAAATCTTTCATCATCATAAAAATTTTGTATACTTTCGAAACCTGACAGCTGATAATTTATTTATTCACAAACATATTATTATTTGTATTATGGGACACAAATTCTTTGAAATTTGACTTACGAAAACTCTGGTTTTCAAATTTGTTATAAAAAATGTACTATTACAAAACCAAACCAAATGTAACAAAAGTCTTGTCAAACATGGCGAATGTTTTTCTAATTTTTTAAACCAAAGATATTTAGAAACTCATATTATAGTTGCAGTCAAATAAATATGGACTGGATATTTCTACACTGTTGCCAATTCATGAGAAATGTTGAAAATGTTAAGTTATGAAGAAAAAGCAACACCGCAGGGAAAGGGACAAGGAACGGAGAAGGGAAAATGTTGAGTATTTGACGGCGAATATAATTAATAATTAATATGTTTAGATTGGCAACCTTATGAAAATTTACGTTTGTTTAAATGATTGTCAAACTAATCACGCCGATTATTTTTAACAAATGGCGCTCACTTTTTCGGAATAAAACTATACAACTCAAATTCTTTTGAAGCAAGTATACTAACTAAAATATACTAAATTGGGTGAAAGAACAAAAGTCTTTTAGGTTAATAAGTCAAAGTCTGATACTTTGGCTATTCTCTAACAAAGTGGTTAATTTTTAACAATTGGTTAAAACTGTTATCCAACAGATATGGATTTGACAACTACAAATTCATTTTTTGTTATTTGTCGATGTACGTGATTCGTGAAAATTTTAACGACTTGCTAAATATTAACCAATGAGTTACAGAATATATCCAATTATAACCCAAATAGAGTGAAAGGAAGACAATAAAAATAATTAAAGATTCTTTATGGTACACGATGGTGAAACAATTATAGGATATTTGCATTCTTGAAAGATAATGAATGATTTTAAACATTCTTCGATCAACAGATTGAACAAAAAATTAAATATCAAAATGCAGGTTGGCAAATACTTCTGAGCAGTAGTCTATAATCAAGACTTTTTACCAACTGTTGACAGTGCCAATCAGTTTAACGCAGATATCGATAATTACGATATATTTATACCGCAGTGTATCAAGAAGCGTAATAATTGATTTCGGTTGATTTGAACTGGGATTTATAAAACCGGTTACTTGAAAATATATGTGTTTGTATATTTATTACCATTTTTTTGTTTTTGTCTATGCAGATCAATCAGATCATTAATATCAGTTATCAGCTCGCGTTTTGTGTTAATTTCTTTGTTTTATATAATGTTATTTTCCAATAAAAATAAAAACAATTTTTTAGATTATCCGGACATGATCAACCGGACCACAGCAGCTTTCATCAAGAAAATAAGTTTAAAAAATATAGGATAGGATATAGGATATCAAAGGAAAAGTAGCATTCTTCCTCGAGGTTTATATAATCTTTTTTTTTCACCGGCGGTACTAGAAACATCATAAATTCATCTTTGACAATTCAATGAATTTGAGAAATTAATAATCTTTGAGATTTACACTTTGACAACACATTTTTCATATAAATAAATTGAATTTCCCTATATTCCATTTCGTTTTGAGTTCTATGTTGTTTTCTTCTAAGATATAATATTAAGAATACGAAGAATCTCAAAAAAATGTTGATGCAGCTTGGAGTTTCATTTTCATCATTGTACTGTATCTAATGTATTTTACTTAGGAGCGTTTACATTGAAGACTTTAATTAAAATTATTGTATCTTAAATAAATAAAATAAATATATCATAACGGTATATTACCCATTGATGGATGTGGTAATCTGCTTTGTACACAGATATTGGTAATAATGAAATATTTGCACCGTGCGAGCACTTACCAGGCGTCACCTCACGAGCATTCAATGCTGACGTGGGGAGTGCACCACAGGGGTCAATTTAGTGCCATTAAAATTCGAAGTAATTTTTGCCGTCGGTCGGGATCGAAACCGGATCCCCAGATTCGCTACAGTCCTCGCTAAAGTACTAAAATTATATTATAAAAACGAACACAACTTTAATTTTAAGCGCTAAAGTGAATATAAAGTTTATTATATAAACGGCCCTTATATTAGATAATTGAACTGCCAAGTCAAAATAACAAACTTCCTAAGGATTATTTTTGACAAATTTTCTCCTTAGAGGCAAAAATTACTTCTGTCATGATTTTGACATCAGAGGTATCTATTTCTACTCCCGTTGATGAAAAAACAAATATTACATAATCTTTTTTGTTTTTCGTGCGCAAAACGTATTAATATCAGCTCGTATTCATTGGAATAATTTGTCGTTAAAAAATTACAAGTCATCAAACAGCAGTCATCATGGATATTAGAGTAAAAGTTGCTTAATCGGCTGAAAGCGAGGGTGCGGCTGGCTCGCCTTTGGTTAGCGTGACCAAGGGCCGTCCCGACGCGGACGGCCGCACCTCGACGCTAGCTTCCACCCACGCCATCGCACCCCCAACTGACATTAAAAAATACGAGGGTGCGCACCGCTATATCACGGAAAGCTCAGGTGGCCGAGATTAGAAGCAGAACGCTATCCTAAAATAATAAAGATATTTTACGACGCTAATAAATGTAAGTGCTGCGATTATTTAATAACAGCGCGATAGCTGTTAATTTTTATTAAAACTTCATACGATATCTCCGTAAGCTTATGTGGCCATCTTACTTAAAGTATGTAATGCACTTAGCTACCTGTACTTTAAATTACTTTGTAAATTGGAAATTTATAGGGAACCATAAAAATCATATTTCTTTACTACCTGTGTACTATAAAGTGTATTTAATTGTCCAATGTTACCTTTTTACTGAAATTATAAACTATAAAAATATAATGTACAAATAAACTTGTGGTTAATATCTACGTTATGTAAGTTATTTTAAAATTATAATTAAAAATAATATGAAAACTTCAAAGTTGGTAACGCTAACAGTTTCAATAAACATTTGAAATTTAGTTTATTTTGACAATTGAAATTTTGATAAGTTATTTAGAAGTTAGGTTAGAGTTAAAATATATATATAGGGTATATTATCATAATGGTATTTCAATACATGAGTCATAATAATATGAAAATTATAGCTTCTTAAAATAATAAAAATTTAATATTATTGCGTAATAATATAGTTATTTACAATTCAATGTTTTGAAAAAGGGATACAGTGACGTCAGTGTGGCTTGAATTTATATTTCTACCGCTATCAACAGCTAATGGTATATCTTAAACTAGGGTATCTCTCTCATGGTCCAAAATCACCGCCACTCTCCTGCCTCCGTCAACATATTGAGAATACATTTCTCTATTTATTTATAAGAAATGCGATGTTATATTATAAAGGAACACTACGAATTTATAAAGATAATAAAAATTAATTTATTTAAGACATAGAAAATTATTATTATGACAGATTTAGAAGTTATGTAGTTGAGTAAGTGTAGGGTCTCGCGATTCAAATTAAGCAAACTGTATCTAGTGGCTAAATTTTGAACTAAAAATATGCCCAGAATATATTATTTCTTTATTTCATATTTTTAAATTTCTCTAAAAACTGTAAAATGCAGTATCAGTGGTACACGAACAGCTTGCACATCCCAGTTGTGACGTCACAACAGGCCTATATAACGGCGGGAAAAGTTAATTTGAATCGCCAATAGGATATAGGATATAGGTTGGTATTATCACATCTAATTTAATATCTGTATTTATTATTTACATAATAATTATATATTCTAAACTTACATTTTAAAAATTTAAATGTTAGTGCTTAATATTGGCCATTTTGATTTCAATATTGTTAGTATCGTGGTCAGTATCATAACGTAATACCCCTGATCACATAACATAGTTATGTGATCAGGGGTAATACATAAGACACAGTAAATTAAATAAAAAAATATTACGTACACTTTAAATAAACATTAAGACTATCTAAACGTGTTTTTCATTAAAATAAAACAAATCGTCACAAAAATACACAATAATTTAGACAACACAAATGGCAGTGGCAGGGTAATGGTGGACAAGAACCGAGTCATGCCATGGCCTGCTCATATACATAGAGGTACCCTAATCTTATTACGCTCAAGTTATAATAACGTCACTATATTTCTCCATATTTTTAATAACTTCTTTCTCGTAAACTACAAATAATTAATTAGTTTGAAAAAATACAGTAAAGTTAAACTTTCTAACACTGTTTTTGACTAAAAGTCACAAAATTGTAAACGCATATTTAATTTATTATTCTATATAGTAACTAGATAAAAATCTAATTGACGCAGCAGTGTAGAGGAAATGTTATTTTCAAGATTTTTACAATTGTGCTTAGAAATTTAAATGAAAAAAATGTTTTGTGGAACAAAGTACGTGTTTAGAAAATTGCTAATACTCGTACGATATAAAATTTCCACATTATGAATATTGAAATGATTTGAGTCGAATGAAGGTTTTGTGGGAAAATACACAATTATGCGTGCGTTCTTTTGTACGTAAATTTAATTATATAAAAGGTAGAACACAATGAAAACATAAATTCTAGGTTAGGTATGCCTGGGTGAAATATCATTTTAATAAACCTTCCTGTCATCATTTCGTGGAATTTATACTCGTATCTTTCTTTAATTAATCAAAATATATTAATTTCATTTAATCTGTGTCCCCTGGCGACAAATGAGCTAATAATGTCCACTTGAACTAATTCGTTTCGTCCATTTGTTCATGGAATTAAACTTTTCTGGGCTATTATCACAAATTCCGATCGAATCAGCGCCATCTGCGACACCAGTAACTCTGATGGGACGAAATGAAACCTTCTGGTGCCCCTTAGTCTCTCCCTGCGAGTTATTGTTTTGCAATAAATCAATAATTGATAATTCCGTACACATCTGTTCCGCGCTTGCCTCAGTTATAGAATAAATAGTCAGTAATTGAACGAACGTGTATTTATTATTGGCTTTATTACTGTGAAATATTACGCAGGATTCGTGACGTCACGCATTGTGGAAATATCAAAGGAACTGACTTTATTCATTATTGATGATACATATTTCATCATTTATATATTATTTTTCTTATATATGGTGTTATTGATTCCTACAACAAACCATTATGTCAATGAATTAATAACCAAAAATTAAGGCTTAAAATAATTAAGGCTTAAAGCAAAACCATGAGTGATTATGTCATTAGACCGGTAGCGAAGTATTTATGTCGTTGCTAGTATACATTACGGGTCGTGCCATTTGAATTAGCAAGACTAATGCGGATACCGGCAATGTGTCGTATAAATTAATAACTAAAAATATAGTCTTTTGAAATTCATGTGTAAGGTAAAACCAAATGTAGTAGTTGTTTACGTCATTGGGCCGGTAGCGTAACACATCACGGGTCGTGCCATGTGAACTACCAATGTCATATAAACGGGGCTACCGATCATGTGTCGTACAAAGTTTTTTTTTTATACTGAATCTTTTGCAAAGTGATTAATTTAGAATAATTCTGATATCTGTCACATAGACAACTTGTCATAAAGGTTAACATTTTTGTATAAAGTGTTGTAAATGTTAAAATGTAATAGTATTGAATAATTAAATATATTTTATAGTTTTTTAAGATAAAGACCTCAAAAAGAAAAAAAAAAACTTTGTCTAGTGCTACCGGCCTAGACTGTAGAAACGTACATATAAGTCGCGTTACTAAACTGGTACTGGTATGTATAGTCAGACTGACTCTGTGGGGTTCAGCAATAAAACTATAAGAGCGGTAATAATAAATAATTTATTATTTTCAGATTAGGTATTCCGAGAATATCTTTTAACCATGTGTTAAAATAACATTTATGGAGTTTATCCTACAGTTAAGTCTTATTCCATCTTTATTATCAAGTATACATTTGTAGGTTAAGCTCGTTTCCTGTGTGAAAATGAGGCAATTCTGAATTTAACTCTTATAACGGTAGTAAAATAATCTTACTGTTTCTTTAACATAAATGCTATTTTTGTTTGAAATAATTTCTTATGAGAATGAAAACCGTAGTTCCTAAAATGATTTCAAACAAAAATAGCATTTATGTTAAAGGAGCAGTAAGATTATTTTACTATACAGAGTACTGAGCAGGTAGTAGAAGTACCATGCAATGCATATCTTCATTCCAATAGAGCGGCGCATATCATAGCCCGTTTGTATCCAATATTATAATGCTAGCAGTGAGCGATATGACGCTTCGTCATATTTACGATATTTACAACGGTAATAATAGATAATTTTCTATTTCCAGATTAGTTAAGTCTTATTCCATGGTTATTATTATTATTATTATTATGATACATATGAGGGTTAACCTCTTAATTAACTATATCTGTGTTCAAAGGAGGCTATTCTGAATTTAACCCTTACTTATTATTATTATCATTACTGTTTGCGACCAGTTTAGTATACGTGGTGGCGGTTAGGGGTGAACATAGGGATTTAACATGGTGTCAATTTTAAAAAGAAATTTCAAAATTTCTATTAGTTTGTAGAAATAGCCATGACATTTGTTTTCTTTTTTTGCCAGAAATTCTTAATAAACATCAAACTTCAATCTGACTTATGGAAAATAAATCCCATGTTCTTCGATGACTATTTCCACCACAATAATTCTTTATTCATAATAATGTCACGTTCCTCATTCGAGTAAACATTCATTATTTAATTTACTTTTTACATAAAAAAAATTGACAGAATGTGAATAAAATAATATTGTTTTCCACAATGTCATAAGACATGGCTATTGCTACTAATTAACATAACTTTTAAAATTTGTCTTGAAGATTACAGAGAAACTAGAACCATAATATAAAATGACTAAAACTTTCGAACATAAGACTTTAACATGTACAATCATGCTTTCGCAATTTCTTGTTTTGCCAATAATTTCAGGTAAAAAAGCTTCAATGTTTCAATTCCATGGCTATCGCTATTTTTGGGGTGATTTTCGACAATTACATAATTAATTTCTGCCGTTCCAAAGAGAATACAAAATTAATATTTGTCTAATTTTATTCGCAGTAATTTATTCATGCGTATCAAATTTCAGCGAAAACACCCATAGTATTCATTACAAAATGAAAACAATTTCATGTATTTTTTGTGAAATCCGATATTGTAAGTTTCATTTTTACATGAACGAATTAATGTAACGTGTATATTTATAACGTGTACAATGTGAGAATTTTGAATGAGAAATTTATGATTTCCCCTGCGTGCTAGGGTTGTAATCATGCCACAATCCAATTCACCTCAATTCATTATACTTTAAATGTTGTTGCATTTTGTATGCGCTTATCTGCACGGTATTTAAATCTCTTACGTTTTTCTATCCAGCTTAATTATTATTTACATTGTAATTTTTGATGTGTTTCACTCACAAAGCACATCATTATAAATAAGAATTATTTTCCTCCCTGCTGCAACTTTTTTTTTTCATTTTCTTACATTTTTTTTTCTATCTGGCTTAATTATTTTTTACATTGCAATTTTTTTATGTGTTGCGCAAAGCACATCATTATGAATAAGGAAATTAGAAAATATTTTTCGCTCCCTGCTGCAATTTTTCTTTCATTTTCTATGTTGAAACGATTTTTCTTGTCTCTTTTGAAAATAATAGTATTCCGTCAGGGAATTTTCCCATTCAAGTGTTGTAATGAGCCTAAATTGTGATATTAAACAAATACTAAAAATTAATACGTTCCCGTAAAAATAATAGTAATTTTATTTACGTAACAAGACCTGAACGTGATACTTTACTGGATAGGCGAACATTGGAAACTTGTGAGCCCAGTAAAAACACTTTCAGATAATGTTGGGTACAATTTTTTTTTCGCGGTACTGAAAAAAAAGAAATATAAATCTATAGGTATGCATTATTTTATTTTTAATTGCGAAGGAATAAGAAATAAATAACCAAACAACTGGTCGCAATGGAAACACTCAAGTAGGGATCGGAAAGTTACTTTCCGATCTCTTACAAACAATATTTCGAGCTAGTTCAATAAAGAAAGATTTTCTGATCTTAAAAGTGATCAGAACCAGTTCATTTTCTGGACGATCGTGAAAAAATAATAATACAGATTTTTTGGGAAAAGGTTTTTAAAATAAAAAGTTAAAATGTCTTATTTACACTGTTCTTTTTTAATTAATTCGACTGACCGGTTTTGATCATTTACATGATCATTTTCAAAGTCCGGTAGAGACTACAAAATACAAAAATAAACAAATAAGGTACAATGCACATGGCAAAAATAAATATAATAATACAAAAAAATACTTACACATTATAAACTACAGAAAAATTACTACGCGAAAAGGTAAATGTATATTTTGGAAAATATGCATTTATCTTTTACACTTGGGCATCATCAATTTTATAATATACAGATAATTTCAGCTCAAATTATTATTTTTTAATTCTTTATATTTTATTTAAATTCTTGAAGCAATACTATATAATGCAATCATAGGTATGACCAATAGAAGTCCGTATAATATCACCGTAGAAAACTTTCCACATGATATTTCCGACTGTTTTTCGAATTATTCTCTTGTCGATTTTGAGAGCGAACAGATGTGTACCTATGTGTTTTTTTGCGAATTCTTGTACAATGTTTGTAAAATTTACAGCGGTAATAATAAACAAGGGTTACGTTCAGAATAGCTTCTTTTTAACACAGCAATAGCTATTCCTAGTTTATCACGAACTTAACCCACAAATGTATAATAATAAACATGAAATAAGACTTAACTATAGAATAAACTCTCCATAAACGTCATTTTAACACAGGGTTAAAAGATTTTCTCGGAATACGTAATCTGAAAATAGGAAATTATTATTATTACCGATGTTAATGTTTAAATGAATGTATTTATGTGTACATGATTTTATGTTTAAGAATATGTAAAATCTTATTTGTAAAATTTATAAATATAATATTAATATTATAAATGTATATGTAGACCCTGAAGAAGGTATAAGAAGTGTATAATGTAACGTCGGTTTTGTAGAATAAACATCTATTTTACAATGAGATCCTTGTTAAAATAAACTGTCTGCCAACGTAAACAATCCAAAGGAAAACAATATTGGGATCCGAATTCATATCCAAAACATTTAATTAAAAAACGACAATTTTATTTTTAATACGAAGCTTCCCAATAATTTTTTTTAAAAAAATTACCAATCTTCAAACGAAACATTGAAGAGAAGCCAATTTAATATCTATGTAATCATCTTCGAAGATGACTCATTGCACAAAAATCCGAATTAATAAAAACCTTACTCTTTTGACATTTATCTGAAACAAATCATACTTTATTTTCAGCCAAAACGAGACAATATACGTGCTCAGGGACAAGATGTATTCCTTATTCAAAATGAATTTGCATGGCTAATAAAAAGAAATAAAATAACATTACACTGTTATTTTTGTAAACAACGACCATTGTAAATTTAAATCTGTTAAATATTTCAGTGATTTGACACAAAAAGGCCCATTTGTTTTGAATACACGATTTGAATATCATTGAACGCTCAAACGTATAAAATAAAACAATTATTACACGCATTAAATTTGAAACGAGCGGAATTATGTGAAATTGCTTTTATCTGTGTGGAAGTAACCATTTGAAATTAAAAACAGTTCGTTTTTAAAACATATGAAAAGGAAATCATATCAGTTGTATTGCGTGTCAAAATAATTGTTATTTATTAGTACGATATGAACAATATATCGATAATGTATCATTATACAGCATGTCTATTATTACCTTGTTTAATAAAATGGGATTACTTTGTCATATATTTATAGATAGCCGAAACAAATTAAATTGATTTTATAATTGAAAAACAAATCTATTTCGATGCATTACTTTTCAATTTATCTTCAATGCGACTGACTGGTTTGACAAATGAACAAGAAAATGTTTATTTTTGCATTTACAGTTTCATAATATTTATAACTTCAGATAAAATATTATTTGCCTTGCGTCATGTTAGAAAAAATTGTATTTGCATATACTGGAAATATTAAATATTATTGTACTATGACATTTAATTAACATTTATTATTTAGTAAAAGTAATTTCGTGATTACATTTTTCATTGCGCAGATATTTCGAACATTTTTGCGAAAATAATTATTTTACACCTGTCGTTACAACCTGACTTTTTCCATTTCAAATAAATACGTTTCTCACATGGAATTTTTTAACTTTCTTTTTTATTCATTGATTTCTGCATTTCGCGCAAAACAACTAAAAGGAAACTATCCTATTACCCTTGAAATAACATAAATTACTCAGTCCAGCAGAACTACGAAAGCTATTACGGGTAATATATTCAAATACCCGGTACCCCATGAAGTTCGACTAAACAGCTTCAACTCTGGCTCTCAGTGATATTAACAGTCGTAACGTAATGCCTAGGGGTTCATAAGAGGCGGGAAATAGGTGCATAGTTCGTTTAGAAAATCATGGATGCCATGAACGGGAATGAATTTTGAGAATATCTGGTCCATTTTTGATAGTTTTTTTTTCGTATTAAAATGCCGTTTTTGTGTTGCATTTGTACAATCATTTTCAGTGTGCTATGCACATAACACATTCTGTCAGAATGTCACAAAATATCAACATAACCACAGTTTTCAAATTTCGCATCTTTTCTTTGATCATGCGTGATACGAATGACACAGGGCTGCTGCCATCTATAATTTCTATGATTACTTACAACTGTTATATAATATTGAAATGTGAATACTCCAAGCATAGTTTCAAATTATCTCCTAACCTTGAAGGAAAACATTAATGTAAAGTACCTAATATTTTATTGAGTTACCTCTGATAGTTGTTTGAAATTAATGGGGTACGGTATTAAAAAAAGTTACACATTTCTTTGTAAAATTATCAAAATATGACTAATTATTTTATATCAAAATTTTACTAAAATATAAAAGTTTTCATTCATATAATTTTAATAAAAACTATTCGCGCTATAACAATATGATGTCAAGACTTCAAAATGATTAGTGCGAAAAGAATAAAATTTTATATTCAAAATTTCATACTGCTAAAACTTGATTGAATGATAATTCTAACAGATGTAATCAAGTTTAGTTCATGTTGACTCACTAGGAAGCGCATAAATTAAATATTAAAGGAATGACGTCACACAATTTGAAATTCAGTAAAATATTTAAAATACCGACCGAGGTGGCTTGGCGATAGCGTACTAGCTTCACGTGCCAGCGGTTCTGGGTTCGAATCCTGTTTAAGATGTGGAAGTTTGTGTGCGGCATCATCCCATATTCATCAATACAACGTTGACAAATGAAATGTTACAAATTTACGAAATATTGACTCACTCCCATTATCAAATTGTAATAACTTGTAAAAGTTGACAAACAATAAAGAATTATTATTATTATTAAATATTTAAAATACATAATATATTTCAATAACCGTACACATTTGAAAAATGTAACAAACACTAAAATTCATGATTATATTTCACATTTCAGAATAAAAGAAATAACTGAAAAAATGAGTATACTTTGGTTCACGAAAGATGACTGTTCATGGTCACTTGTTCGAAGAAAGAATACACAGCACTTTATACAGTAATAACTTAGGAACATTTCATGTTAGAAAGAGAAAGATTATTTAATGTATGTCTATGTAATTAATTTTGTGTAACAGATAGGTACGTAAATGGTGACATTACTTTCCAACACATTACAAATAATAATGACGTATGTCGTAGAGTTACAGATATCTAATTATCTACTGCACTGCCCTCTGTCCTAATAGTTACCCAGTGACGTTGACATTTAAATCAAATTATTATTCCATGGTTTTTGTCAAGTTTTTGGGTTTTGCAAATACATAGGTGAAGAGCATAAATCTTTGAGAAAGGCATTATTTAAAAAGAAACATAATTTTCATATAAATTATACTTATTTTTCATTTAAAATGTATCTATAAATATTTCATGTTGCACGTCTATGTATACGAAATGCAGTGGTTATCTGCTAGTAATATTATATCATACGGTTAATAAATGGCCTTGAATTGTCATCTTTCGTGAACCAAACTATACCATAGATACTCCAATATATGAACACATCACTCTGTTACATATTTTTTTAACCTTTTTGATGTTTTTTTTTTGTACTTATTTGTTTAGGCTTTAGGCTTAGGCTGTCCGCACTTTGCATCGCTTCCCGGCCCCATCGAAATTGTTTATACTAAAATTGTCCATTGCCCGTTTTTGTTAAGGACTATGCAAAAATAACGTTGCATCATTGATCAACAGATACAAGGTAATAAAAATTTGATGAGTAATTCTAACGGTTAAATTGTTTTTTAAAATTAATATATGTTAATTATTAATCATTAAATGGTTCCTGAACGAAGTAACTAATTACCGTTCGTTAGAGTATATATTACATGGTATGTAACAGATCTTGTTAAATTAAAATTAATCTTGTTAATTAAATTACCTTATTCAAAATTAATTTCTCGTTAAATAATGAATTGTAACGGATTCGCGAATATCTAACGGAAAGTGAGCAAAAATAGGCTACCACATTCACCATTTCCTGTTCAATGGGAAAACCACTTAAAAAGATTTATCTTCATAAATATTAATACACTAATAATAATAAAAAAAAATACTGAGGAACAAAATAAAGCTCAATGTAATATTATTCATGAAATTCTAACAACTGGAAATCAAATCACATAACGTGGAATCCAGCAACAAGAGTTTGATTATAGAACGCGCGAGTAACAATAACTCGAGGGTGAAACAAGGTCAAAATGAGTTATCACCGAGTGAAGATTATTATCTCGTAAATAAGGGTTCTCTGTACGCCCGCTGTCGAATGTAAGCGCCGCGAGAAATAAATTGTTTTGTTTGGGTTAGAAATATGCGCTGTCGGTTTATTTGACAAGTAGATATGAAAATATTACACCTCGAGTTTGTTTATGAAAAGTTGTTTGGTGGAACAATTTAGCATTAAGGTTAAGGTATCCACAAAAAAATGAACATTTTTATTTCCATGCTTCAATTTATTCCAAATTTAGAAACTTGTAGGAACACGTATAAACTGATGGTGTCTTTAAAAATAACCAAATTTAGCAACTTTTCAGACGTGTTTCTAATTTTTTTAATTTAAATTTTTTGCTAAAACAAAGTATATTCACGGAAGTAACATATTTTAAACAAGAAATTACAATGGCAGCAACAATTTATACAATACAAAGTAAAAAAGAAAGAAGACATAAATATTTGCTGCGACAAACTTTATTGCAGAGAAATCAATATGGTGCACTAATTTTTTGACATTTTTGAAGAAAGGCGACCTGTTTATCTGATCATTTTATTCGTATATCGACCTCTTATGAAGCATGATTATTGAATTATAGTAAACCAAAAACGACACATTTTATGATTTTGGCTGTTAGACACGAAAAGTAAAAATGAATAAGCAGAAGACACACGTCATCAACCTGAAAATAAAAACCTATAAAATGAAATATAATTTGTAGAAATTATTGGATGTTATTTATTTTTAAAAAAAGTAAAAAAAAATACTTGTATTTAAGAAACGTATATATTAATGAAATTTACAATTATTTCCAAGTCAATTCTTATCCCTTATATGTTTGGCACTACTGATTATTTCAAATAATTTTATATACAGGAAAAGGAAAAAAATAAATAACACCCAATAATTTCCAAAAGTTATATTTCATTTTATATGTTTTTTTTTTCAGGTTGATGACGTGCGTCTTCTGCCTATTTATTTTTACTATAAATATGACGTAATCTCAACTGTTTCTACTGCAGAAATAAAAAGTTCCTATGTAGAAATAATATTTCTTGATGTTCCATAAACTCATTTGATCATACCATTAAAAATGGGAACACGAAACAAACGGAAACATTTTGAATCAGTTCTAACAACAATGAGAAATATAAACAAACTGGAAAAATTTCAAAAATATACAATATAAACAAAAATGTTATTCATTGTTTCTTTGGTGGATACTCGTCTTTATAATAATATAAGCTGCTTACGCATAGAATAGTTAATAAGAACTAAACAAATTTACCGATATGCCTTTCTACAATGAATTACGTTAAATGTAAAGGGGGAAATAATCTCGGGAGTTTATAAATTATTCTGTTATAAACCAACAACGGAATGAGGTTTAGCGTTTCTACTTCGATAAACCTTGAAACTTAAAACTTTGTACATTATGAAATTATTAACTTACAATTCTCGAATTGCGAATATTTTGGTTTTGTTCAATTAATCCAAACTTGTTTAACTTGCTTTTCAAACACTCGTACTACCTTACAAAAACTTTCAACAATATCCGTAATTCATAGTGTCAATAAGCTTTATAAACGACCGTATGTGTGAAAATTAATTAACCATTTAACAATTATTTATTGTGATTTTCTTTTTTCGTTTTTAACCTCAGTGGTTGATTCAATTATCCTTTAAGAATTGTTCTGACCGAGAAAGGTCAACTAACTTATGCTTTTTTGTTTCCGTTTCGAATTTAATGCAGCCAAACTAATTTACAGAAAAAATTCAAAGTCGAAGATTTTTATTTACATCTTGATAGTTTCACCCATAGAACACTAACATTAAAATTGCCGCCAACGCTAAGAGACAGTCCGACGAGAAACATGAGCCGTGTTCCTTCGGGCTGTGATTCGCCATCTAAATGATCCAAGTGATCATGATTAAGAAGCAGTATGTTTTTCGTTTCCTATTCTTTATCCCCCTTTTCCCTTCTGAATCATCCTTTTTGACTGATTACAAAGAACTCATTTCAGAGCAAATAGCTGACGACAATAGGTTTTCGAGCGTAAAAATTTATCAATGTAGGGTTTGTTGCATCAAAGGAAATATGATTTTCCTACAAAAGCATATAATGATACACCATACTTTTGAAATCAATGAAAATATGTTACATAAAAGATTTGTTTTAATCCTTACCCTTATTCCTTACCAAAAACATTTTTTTTTACTTCTCAATGATCCATTTTTAATGTTGACTATAACACTTGACAGTAGATTATTTACAAAATAATATAAGTTGGTTTGCATTGGTCTGCATATGACATTTAACGCTAGGTGGTGTTTATATTATTTAAATTGTTTTCTTAATATAAATTTAAATCATGATTCAAAAGGATCACGATTAAGCTTATCAGGATCTACGAAATCACAATCACAACCCGAAGGAACACGGCTATGGATTGGCCAAAGAAAAAAAATCACATGTGAGCCCTGGATCTATATAAAAATGATAAAAACAGTTTTTCCTAATGAAAGATAATATTCGCAAAATTATAACTTACTAAACATTTATTTATCTTGCAAGTAGGGTATCAAACTTTATCACCAGAGCAGTAAAAAATTGGCTACGTGCCTTAGATAAGTTATCAGTTGTAGTGCTGTTTAAATTCCAGCCATTAGGGGTAATAAACATGAGCAATGCATCTTAAACCAACATTACTGTCATATTTCCTAGAGTGCAGTCAATACTCCATCTAGGAGGCCGCGACGGGGAATGAGAATGGAATGAGAGTCTAGAGGGCGTAGTGTCGAGGCTTGCGTGACCGGGACACCCTCAACTGCGCCCGATGATTTATATCACATCCGCACAACGATACGATACACCAAAGTGTTTTTATTCGATCCATTTAATGATGGAAACAACCTCACTTTTCTTACAGGTTATTTTTGGATTTCTAATGGCGAAATAAAAGTAGGTACTCCAATTTATAATTGCGGAATAAATTTCTTTTTTATGATAATGTATGTAATAAATGTTATCCTGTAGGTGATATATAGAGAATAGTAAAAATAAAAACCAGTGTTCAGATTTCTAAATATTAGTGTAATTAATAATTAGTAATAAATAAGTAATACAATAATAAGCGGATGTGTTATCTGTTTCACTGTTTCCTATTAGTACTTTCAAATTCATTAAAAGCAAATGTTTTCTTTCTACAAACTTTCCTGTTTTATTAGCTATTGAGAATAATTAAAATGAACATTTTTTTGTGCAGATTGGCACACCCAGTAATGGGTAATATGCCGTAATGATATATTTATTTTTATTTACATTTTCCTAATAAAAATTAGCGATAAATTCAGGCTTCGCTTAAACTGTAATTAATTAATAGATATTTATGCACCAAGTGAGTTAAGATAATGTTTATTCATGAAAAGAAAGTTTATATTCTTTGAGTAAATAAAGATTCTTTACTCACTTGATTTGGACAAGATTTTATTCAATTTTGACGAAATAATAATAAAATCGATTATAAAATTTACTTTTGACAAAATAAAAAAAGTACTCCATTACAATCGTCGTTGATAAACGTTTATTTATAAATTATAAACACACTTTATTTTCTGTCATTTGTATTGTGAAAAATAATGAAAATAGCTGATCTGTCTGATAAAGACTGTGGTGAAATTGTTGTTTTCGTGCCTGATGTTATTTTAAATGCCTTATTTGTTACAGACAGAGTTAAAATTCTGGGAGTGACAAAAAAAATAGCAAAAAAACAGATACTTATAGTTGTAGATATGGAGTTAATAATGACACTTTAAAACGTCAAAATTGAATAAATTTTATTTAAATGTTTTACAGGTAGTGGTATTTTCAAAATAAGCCCGCCTTTGTTGACGTCACCAAACTTTGCGAGAAACATTTATCGTTTCTTCAGTAACCGCATGCACAGTTAGTGTGGAGTGAATGATAAATGTTTAGAATCTAAGACGTACGTTTAAAGTATCCTGTCATACCATTCCGACGGAGCGTGCGGAAAAATTTATAAAAAAAAATCTCAGTTTATTACCCATTTCTTAGTGTGCAAATCTGCTTCTATTCCCAGATTTCGGTAATGACGATAAATCAGATCTTCATTTCGATACAGCATCACGATATAAATTTTCGATTCATTTAGATACAATTTATCATTATGATACAGATTTTCGTTATCCAATTGTAGTAGAGTGACTAATCATTAATTATTTACCACAAAATACAGAAATGATTTATAGTTTATTTTTTAATTATTATGAATAGTTGTAGAAAAAATAGAGTATGCAACTAATGTACAATGACTATTAATTCACTCGCATGAAACTTCATATTCCTGTATTAATATCTATCATTATAAACCTGTTGCATAATATAATATTTTACAACAAGCGGAAAATGCACTAATTTATAACAAATGGACGTTCAAATTTTGTTGGTTGCTAAGGTTTCATTTTTTAACTTTTAAGTCAGTAGGTTAAAAAAAAGCTTTATCACCAGAGTGTTACTTGAATTTGAACAGTAGAAATCGTATCCCTATTAAGGACGGTATCAAAGAGTAGGCAGTGACATTTTTTTTACCTTCAACCAAACCAAAAACATTCTACGCCATGAAACAAAAAAAAATAATTGTGCGCCGCCTTAATTAGTGCGCCCCAGGTTCCTAGTCCAGCCAGTTCCGTTATAAGATACTGTACTTTATCGTCGAGATTTTCGTGGATAAAATTCTGCTTTATAACATAAGTAAAGTGTCTGAGGAAACCATTATTATAGATCTTCTCGAAAGATTACCATTGTTCAAATATTTCCACTCTCTTAAGTTTTCAAATCAGAAAATCTTTCTCACGATTCAAGAAAATAATTTTGAAAACCTATTTTTTCGGCATTTCATAATCGAGTCTGACTTTTTCCAATCTCCAACAGATCCTACGGTACATGTTAGTCAGTCAGTCAGGAGATGCACAGCTATGCCGTCATCTTCGGGTGTAACTGTAAGCCAGCCGCCAGGTAAAGGTCAATGGTAGCGATTGCCTCAAGGTTTCCCAACAAAAAATCAAACCGTTTTCCGAAACCAACGGTTCCGTTACAATGCGCATGCGTCAAGCAGGAACTCACTCAAATGAATTTAAATGAGATGGAGTTACTGTTAGACTGGGTCGAACCAACGGTTGTTTACTGTTACTCAAGATACATGACGAGTGTGGTTGTGGTTCTAATAACCAGCATATTTACAAGCCGTAATGTTTACGATGATTAGGAAGGAATAGGCTAACGGCGAGTGTGTAACACATATTACAACGACAGTTATTCGGTCATAGATTAGATGGGAGTGAATGGGAGAGGCTGTTTGCAAAATTGACAATAGTGAGATACAATTTTTATAGGTTTTTTTTTTCAGAAGCAGGAATAAACCTTCCTGCTAAAGTCTATGCATTTGATTGACCACTGTTCGGTCTTGTTTACATACAAATTAAAAATAATCAACAATTTTGATATTTCGTATCTTAGATTAACAACAAGTAATTTAGTTATCTGTTTCTTTATATAAGATTTTCGAACCATAAATAAAACAATTCTTGTGTGAATTAATTACACAGGGTTGAATATTTTGTGAACAAAAGTTCCGGAAAACACAGGCCTTAATTGAACCTATATTCAACAAATCAATGTGGTCTGTGAATATGTGTCCATATCTCTTGTTTTTGGTAGTTGGTAATAAATTATGCATCCAATTACATTTGAAAGGTTGTCTAATAGAATCAAAAAAGTCCATTTATTGAAGTTTCCGGGTGTTTCCAATGGCAGTATATTTTTACGTTCATCACATTTTGAGAAACAAGGTTTTGTCAAAAACCATGTAAAGCACGAAGAATAAGGATATATGTTTGTAATTCTACAAGAAAAAAATTAATCCCCCTCTTTATTCAGTGACCAGACATTGAATTTTAATGGCACAAAATGGACCCCTGTGGGGCACTCTCCACACCAGCATTGAGTGCCCGTGAGGTGACGCCTGGTAAGCGCCCGCACGGTGCAAATATTTAATTATTACCGATATCTGTATTTAAAGCAGATTGGCACACCCAGCAATGGATAATATGCCGTGATGATATATTTATTTATTCATTTATTTATTTCTTTATTCAGTATGTTATAAAAAAAAAACCTAACCCGGAGTACACTATGAACAGAGAACGGTATGTCTTAATTTGAAAGTATTTAATTACATGTCAATTTGACACGAGATATTGACAAAAATCTAAAGAAATAAAAGCTTTTCTTCTTGAATATTATTTTTGAAATGGAAATATATTAGAAAACGGCGAATGGCATTATTTTTTTGCTGCTTGTTACAATGAATTTCAGGAAAATTATATTTCATGATCAATTTTGACAACTTGACTTTTGAATTGAATAATGATCAGACGTACGTTTCTCTGTTCGTAGTCTACCCCAAATTAGATTGTATTAACACAGTATAAAAATATTATTATTAAGATTTGAATTTATTTTAACAAAATAATAAGTTAAAAAATATATCTAAACTATTTTTTAAATATCATTTTCATCTGGTAAATGCAAAATTCCTACAAAACCAAACAAGTTTAAATGTTTTTTGTTTTTTAATAAATAATGCATCCATAAAATACAATTTCAAACTGTACACCTTGTTTTTATGCTGTATGTACAGGGAAAAACAGCTCCACAATTATACAATGAACGGTTTAAAAAAATGAATGTCCTGAAAATTCTATTAAATATTCCTAATTTTATGTTCTATTAATGTTGTATTATTATTTTCACGAGAAATTGTGTATATTTAATACGTATTTTATGGTAATGAAAGTATTGCATTGTAAATACCTTGTACGAATACATGATGAAACAGTCGTAAAATCAAAGTTGTAAGAAATATTTCATTAGAAATTGAATGTACTATATTTCCTTCTTAAGTATTCGCCATAATTTTTTTAATTGGCTAGTAAATTAGTTCCATGCACTCATCCATACACTTATTATGAAAAAAAAATTATTTACAAAAATTGCCACCAGAAGCGCTAGTTTGTTCCAAAATGGACGAAGAAAACAAATAATAATAAGAGTATAGTGAGTAGTTTATGACATTGTAAATATTTTGTTATAGTTGTACAACTTGCAAAGTTATTGAACACGCGTCTAAAGGATGTTCAGATTCTATGTCGTACACGTAAAGTTTTTTCATTGCGAAAGTCAATTTGTGGAAAGTCGTAAATGCAACACAAACGCAACATAACATATTTTTATCCACAAAAGGTAAACCGCTCACCTTGGTACAAGTACACGTTAGGTAGTAGAAAAGGCATTCAGAACTTGCAATCAATACTGAATATTTGTAGCGTAGGACAGTTGACGGTGTCAGAGCAGCACACTACGATGACAGTAATGCGATTTGAATATTTCATTAATTCACCATTAGTCAAAGAGACGTTTGCTTACACGTCTCAGTTCCGTCGGGCGGATGGTCGCTCCCTATAATTTAATAAAGATATCAGTTACGCTGCAATTACGCCAATATTACGTAGTCGGCTGACACCTCGTCGCATTGGCTCTTTTTATCAAGGATGTGAATAAATTGAAAAACGAAATATCAATTAACGTTGATTTTATCAATTAAATTAAATTTCTGACACATGTCACTTTTATATTATATCCATAAACCAATACAGAATATGATATTGCTGAAATTTATCAAATATTTCAAATTTTACTATTACAGTAGAACCTCGATTATCCGAGTCGCAATTATCCGAGCTCCGGATTAACCGAGCCGATCTAAAGACCCAACATGCGAGGTACGCGCGTCTATGATCTGGATTAACCGAGCCAATCTAAAGACCCATCCGTATTAACCGAGCTTCTAAAATATTTCCATTTAAAATCTGGAGAAAGCTCTGAGGTATATCGAACAACAATCAGAGGCAACCCCAGCGGATTTGCTTCTTCTTAACAGATGGAGAAATATGGCAGCGAGAAAAAGATGCAATATGAAATAGCAACGCATAGATAACTATTTCAATGTTTTATAATATACATACATACTTATTTACATGTTAAAAACGTTAAAAAACCGTTTAAAGTACATTTGTGTTTATTTTTTTAATGAATAAAAAATAAATCCGGATTATCCGAGTTTTCAGATATCCGAGGAGGGTATCCCCCACGTTACCTCGGATAACCGGGGTTCTACTGTATTAATAAAAATATTTTACACATCATTCTAAATTTTCAAGTTTTCATCCAATCTTTGTGCATATAATTTTATGCAGATATCAGTAATGATGATCTTATCAGAGCTGAAAATTCACTATAGATGATGTAATGTTGTCCGCCATAATTTGATCCTCATTACAAAGGTAATAAATTTAAGATCACTACAAAGAATAGTTATTTATCTATCACGCCGGCATTTTTTGGCCATGTAATACACAAGAATTTTTGTATCAATTTCTCCATAATTTATTAAATGAATTTAATTTATTGTCCGAATATTAAATAAATAAATGTATCATCACGGCATATTATCCATTGCTAGGTGTGCTAATCTGCTTTGTACACAGATATCGGTAATGGTGAAATATTTGTATCGTGCGGGAGTTT
The DNA here is from genome assembly GCA_951394225.1 of Harpalus rufipes. NCBI lineage: Eukaryota > Metazoa > Arthropoda > Insecta > Coleoptera > Carabidae > Harpalus > Harpalus rufipes. The sequence goes on along the minus strand of OX596286.1, from coordinate 22,308,872 downwards.
ACAGGCGTCACCTCACGGGCACTCATTGCTGGCGTGGAGAGTGCACCACATAGGTCTATTTTGTGCCATTAAAATGCGAAGTAAATTAAATACTAGGAATATTTTTAAATTGGTAACATTGTAAGATTTGAATATCGAAGTATATGGATTTATAAAAATAACCTGAAAATTCATCAAACATTGTTTTGTCGGTTATGCAAATTCAATTAGCTATAATTTGCGCACAAAATGTATTCATTTAAGATACAATTACTTTTGACATTATTGAAAATTATTCTGAATTAAATAATTTTGGTAGAATTCGATAAAATCGGCTACTTGCAGTTACGGCCAAGTACCTTATTGTTATTGTTTCATTGTTATCAGCTACCAATAATTTTATGATATGATTGACGTAGTTTTAATTACAATATACGGTAACAAGCTCGTTAAAAATAAAAACAATTGCAGGAATGTAAACAATTTTACTTTCAACCAATTTTTCGGCATTAATAGAGCGTAAACCAACCTTTAGCAACAAAAACACATGCACCACATGAAATTTCATTAATAACAGTGAAGGCTGTGGTAAATTGAGCAAATACGGTTCTGGAAAGACAGAGCCGCGCCCTCGTCACGATAGAGTGAGGAGGGAGGCACGGAAAATGAACTCTGACCTTCCTCCAAGCTGTACTAGCAATGTAATCGTTTGAAAGTTGCATAGTCTATGGTCTATACACAGAGGACCATACACCATAGGAGCTGCTAGCTGGTTTATGTTTTCGAAACGCTGTTATGAAATTAACAATTGATACTTTTATTTATGAATTTTTAAATAAAGGTCAACACGATTTATTTGAGGTAAATTTCAACAATGACAAGTTCCTTATCGAAAAATTATTAAACATTTTGTGTGTTCTCCCCTGAGGGTATTATGCGATTAACCCTATATTTCACCCAAAATTCTGGCATTTTGTTTCAATTTCCATTACAAGAGAAACGAATTTAATTCAACAAAACTGAAACCACCGCCAACCGTAACTACATACCAGCAGAACAAAACAAGAATCGATACATACTCGACCCAAAACGCGAAACATTACAACAGAATTCGCATTCTTGCATAAAGAAACTTCACAGGGAAACTATGCTCCTACGAAATAGTAAAATTATCAATTTAAACCCCTGGAGTTCTAAAGGGACTTCGTAATTGCACGGAAGACGAAATAATCGCTACATTGCCGGAAGCGGTCTTTTCACTTTTCGAATTTCTAAAGGATCCGTAATTAAAATATTGTCGATACATTTGTCCACATATTTTATTTATTGTTGCGACAATATTTATCATTTACGTCATATTTATGGCAATGGAAAATTACTGACACAAAATTGTTCAAACAAAATAACAAAATATATGTACAAAGAATGGCGTAGAAATAACTTCGCGTTTTCAAAATTAAAGAAAAAAAATTAAAAAAAAACAAAATATATGAAATGTATAAAATTTATTTTAAATCGTGCGTCAAAATGACTAAATTAGAATATTAATATTCATTTTTATCACGATTTTAAATACCAACGTATTAAAAAAAAGAAAATAAATACCTCATAATAATATGTTATATATGCTTTTTTGCACGATCGGTTTTTTTTTTAATGTTTACCGATAGGGTTTCCAAGGTAGTAGGTTTTATTTACAAATTACTGATCGGTAAGCGCTGTGTGAATCACTTACCGATCGCTGAGACGATAATGAAACAACGGTCAAAGCTTACTTTAATTAAAAATGACAACTAACATTTTTTAATGTCAAAATAATTTTCAAATCTAATTTTTTAAAATTTTGTGCATCGATCATTCAAAAAATGTAATATGCATTGCGATCGGTAATTGCTTTTCGACCGGTATAGGATCTAAAATCATTCCATTACTGACCATACTTAAATAACTATATTCATAAGATTTTATAAATATGTATTACTTACGTATTGCAGGGTTAAAATAATTCTTTTTTCTTTTTCGTGTTCTTTGACTTTAATAAAAGCACTGATAAGACGTCTTTAAGAAGAATTATAAGCGCACTCGCCTCGCGCCTCGTTTTCCAAACTTGGACTCGTACGTTAATATATTGCCTTATGATACCTGTGTTTTAATGTACTATTGTGTATGTAGAACACAATCAACAATAAAAAGAATGTCTACTGTATTTGATAATTTAAGTTTTTATAATGAATTACAAATATTTTCATGTTACGTGTTAAAAAACTTTCTTCTTTTCTATGTTTATATAAGTACATCATTGTATTCTTGTATAACAATAATATGATATAGTATTTATAGTTTATTACACATTTTATCACGTACTGTTCCTCAGAACTGTTATTACTACATATAACAATTATTTATAATAAGTAAAATAAAATATGACTAATAAATTTTGCAAATGGAAACTATTTTATAAGGTGTCAATTTTTAACAAAAGTGACCTCTGTGGAGCGCTCCCCATAACGACAATGATAAGCGCCTTTTACTCTACAAACATATTGTCATTTCCGAAAACTTAAAAGTAGATTGGCACACCCATAGCAATAAGAATGAAAGATAAGCCGTGAAGATAATATTTTTTTCAAAGTATGAAGCCATTATTTATCTTTATCAGTTTTACTGTAACATTATCATTTCCTGTTATCATATAGTATGAAAGTTGCGACTACTGTTACTAAACATGAAGACTTCTAATAACGAGAGTATAACAATAATATCAGCAATATCTGCATCTTTTCGTGTTCTTTTTGTAAGTTTCTCTCTCTTAATGATATTTTCAGATTTTCATGGTTTGTGGTACATCTAAAAATAGTTTATTTTCGAATAATCCATTCAAACTAGAACTGTATTGTTGTTCTTATGAATTATTGATGTCCCACTCTATAGGTGAAGTTTAACGACATGCTTTCTTCAGAAGACTGTCTTATGTACCTATTCTGTAACTTATACCTATAAAGTTGAGAAACGAAAACCGTTCGTGAACGACTTGCCTTATTCTCTAACTTTTGGTCGAACATACGTGAACGAAACATTCGTTCTCCAACTAAATTCATTTATAAAAGACAATTTCGTACAAACCATTCGTTTATGAACTAGTGTCGTTGGAAGACGAAAATATAAATATATTTCCTTTGAATTAAATTTATGATCAGAATTTATGGAAAATAGAAGAAAACAGCATTTTAAACATTAAACGAATTACAAATATGGTAAGTACGTATTTAATATTTCTGAAATAATAATGTATACACGTAAGTTAGTTTTCGAGAAAATAATTTGGTAATGAGATAACAACGAGATACTAGTAGGTATCAATTTTCTAAATATCTTGCGCACGATTTATTTTTTCAAATAAAATGAGTAGGTTTACAATACTACAGCGTTAACCGTATAATATAGAAATTCTAAAAACTGTTTTCGTTAAACAATATTTCAACGGTATCGCGTAAACGACAATATTACAGAATATGATTTTTGTAACGTACGTTAACGATTTCGTTCATAAACGAAAACCTAGAGAATAAGTACATTAATTAGTTAGAAAATTTGTGTATCATTACATAAATTCTTTGTATTTCATCACATTATATTATATGTTGTATTTATGTATATTTGTTTATTATATATTGTTTTTTGTATTATGTATCTATTTTTATTGTATTTATTGTCATACAATAAATAAATAAATAATAACAACTACATCAGAAATAAGGCTCAATTCAAAAGGTCAATGTTCCTAACTTTGAACACAAATATCGAAAACAAAGAGATATCGATCAGCGGTTTGAAAATATGGAATGTACGCAGCAAAATCTACGACTTCACCAATTAATTGCTCAAACCGAAAACATGTACACAAATGTTCATGAATATATTGGTATGGATATATTTTTAAAAAATATCAAAAAGTGTCGGAAAACTCAATTTTGTGCAAGAAGTAGACCCACACCTAAGATTTTTTTGCGATTTTGTACTATTTTATGAGGTTTTCAAATATTTGTTTATAAAAACGGAAATGGAATACTAAGATCATTTGGTTCAATTTATCAATCAAACTCGTAAATATCTTTGACCAGTCTCGAACTTAATTGCCAGTGCTCGCTTCACTCAGGTGACACACATTTTATCGACTGATAAATACTATTTACCTCTCTTGTAGCATAAATTACTATTAGGTTTGTTCGCGATAACATTCTCTGACGGGTCCCAAACTTATTCCGTACTAATTCATGTGCTGAATAGTAATATTAGTCACTGATTTATAGTAGTTGATTCAATCTTCGGACTGGTCTGATTTAGTACGTGACCAATCATGTATCAGTCAACGGTGTTCCACGAACACGAAATTTTCAGTGCGAACAACTAAAATGAATTTACGCATGCGTGTGATGTTCAAACTAGTCCGGGATCGCTACCGCGAACAAATTGTTAATCAGCATCAAATACAAAACACTTTTTTAAAAATTATTTTATTAAATTTTCGATTTTTAGGATGCGGAACAGCCTGATTAATTTATATTTTGTACCCCATTGGTTGCAATATTTCAGAATAAAGTGCATTAAAATTACCGCGAATTATGTAGGTGGACGATAAGCAAATTGCGTTACTTTAAAATAAGACAAAGTGGGCGGTAGACCAAAAAGGTTGAGAAACCCTGCTCTTAAGCATTAAAAAATTGAAAACAAGGGTATTTCTTGTTAATAGGTTGTAGTTTAGTTGTACTTCGTAATATACTGGGGGTTGTCTAATGGGGAGGTTAATAAGCAAGCAAATAATTATTTTGGGCGATTTAACAAATGGGTGCACTGGTTTTCAAAGAATCAGTATTGTCCGTTTAAACAGTTATGTTCGTTCTATTGGAATCTTTATCTGTCAACTAACTCTCTCTACGAGTATTTTTTCCCGTAACAATTCCTTCTGTCTGGTATGTCTTCTACAACTTCCTCGTTTCCGTGGTATGTTACAGAATCCCGTCTCGTTATACATGCATCTACTAAAGATGGCAGTGGCCTGTGGTCTGTGGATGATGGTGATGCGCGATTGTTCGGTGGGGGGAGGCAAGACGGGGTTAAATGTCGAGGTGAGGTGACCTCAGTGGTTGCCCACAGCAGTGCAAGAGAAGAGCTCTTGATACTGATGGAAGATGGAATACTAACAGGCGTAAAACGCGAAGATTTGAAACAAAGATGAAGATAAATGGTACAGAAAAAATAAGCATGTACTGGTATTACGACGGCATGCATACACGCATATATTCATGAACAGTTCTTATTGTGAATAAACAATATTGAATCGGATTATTGACAGCAATGCGCAAATTGTCATTTGAATGTTCACTTCGCTTCAATTTTGTTTATTTAACTGATAAAATTTTAACCGGAGATTGTAAAACTGACCCTTACAGTTAAAGCCTTAACTGCAGGTTAACGAAAAAAGTGCATATTAAAATATTGACAGTAATATTTAACAACTCATTAGACATTTCGTTTCGATAAGATATAGTCAATTTAATCATAAGTTAAAATTTAACTTATATAACCGGCGCAACTGGCCATTAAATATTGTCGACTTATAGATTGTTCAAACAATTTTCTATCGGATCATCTATGATTACAACTATTTGAAATTGATATAAATATTGTCGACGATTCGTGAGATCGAACAATTATTTTCTCAACGATTTCAAAATCGTTAAAAAAGCTTGTATATTCACTATCTTTTTTAATTCGTCATATCATTTACCATCATTGCTAGGACTCTACCGTATCGCCTAGCGATTGCATGACGTAAAAATGACATCATGCGATCGCTAGGCGATACGGCAATCAGTAATGTTAGAATGACGTCATTTTTACTATTGTAACTTTTTGATACTTATTTTCTTAAATATTGTTGATTCATAAGATCGTGTAATTGTTTTTTAACGTCATAAAAGTTTTTATTTTTATCATTACAAAAATATCCACTGAATCGCTCAGTCCTTAAATAGGTAAAACCATAAAAACTACTGGTATTCGTTTCGTACTCGATTAGTATTAATGCTGTAAAATTTCCTTAATCCGTGTCACATTCATTCACTAGTTTTTTAACCAAGGTGGCAATGTGGCAGCTAGAATCACATATATTTAGATGGACAACCGTGCAAGTTGTCCGAGTCCGACAAATATGTGGTATATGTGCATATAGAGCCGGCTGGTAGATTCCATATTTACATATTTTCTGTTATTAAACAAACTTGTAAGATCTTCAATAGAAATTGAAGATCTACGAAACAACAATGGACCACTTTCATTAAGAATGTGAATGAGACATCTATCGCAAATTTTTGAAACTTCAAATTATATTTTCTACAAAGCGTCTCCAACATGACCTCTACTGAACTGTGGTCTACAGTGTTGTCACCGCCAACCTATCAGAACAGGAACAAATGCCACGACACATTTTTGTTTTCAATTGATTTGTGTTGCACCCCGGGACAACAATGTATTCCAACCATGATTTTAGTAGACAAAAACACTTCTTATTTGGCAATGAGAAATGACAGATTGACATAAGTAACCATGAAGTTAGCTGATCATATCATCAACCATTCATCAACAGCATGTAAATAATTTCACAGAATAGTTCGGACCTCTCACTCTAATCAAGCGCACAACACCAGAGAAAATGGTCTATTGGATTTGATTTTCATAAAATATGAGGCTAACCCTGTACACTTACAAAGAATAAAGCCATCATGAAGAAATATTGTTTTAAATTATTACATGCCATAAAATTTACTACTGTGTACAATGTATATTGCAATTGGCATAACACAATAAAATATATTATTTCTGCGTAAAATTTAACTGTTATGTATATAAAAATGAATTTATTTTAACTCTATGTCTATTTTGTCAATAGCTTCATTAACGATGAAAGAAATATTTAATTAAATTTCAGTAATTGAAATTTGTTTTCAAGTCCATTGTTGACTTCAATTATTTTTCGTTTGTTCTTATTTCGATAATATTTTGTATGAAAAAGACGAGTTCAATTTAAATAAATTACCTGAAGATGAAATTGCGGTTGGAATTAAATCGTAAATGTTGACTTACCTGAAAACAAAAAAAGATAGGTTAGTAAACATGTAAACAGACAATCGGTAATAAAATTTCATGGGAACTAAATGCGTGAACGTCCATAATTTAGTTTTCTTTCTCTCGCTTCTAAGATATCGGTTTGTTTGGTCTCTAAATTATTGATCTGGTGAAAGAATATCTAATAGCTAAATTGGGTCAGGTAAAAAATGATTTAAAATTGAGTAACCAATTTCATTTCTTTAATCGCAAATAAATCAGAGCATCGTGATACAAATGAAGAAATTTGAAACTACTTAACCTTAAAACTTTTCTAAAGATTAAAACTTGTAGAATTCCATTCAATTAAGTTGCATAAAAGAACTTGAAAACTACTAAGCAGGAAATTAGCATTTGAGCTGCTGTATGAAATAGTTTCAAACCCTGACGCTTAAATACCTTTGGCAAATTGAATGCAGATATTATACCTAGATGAGTAGATAAGTATTATTCATTACATTTTAAATATTAAAACTTTTAATATAACTTCTAATTTCCCGTCTATCAATGATAACGATATCGCAACCCGAACACAAAAGTCAAATTTGCTGGTTCAACAAGTTTCTTTAATTATTGAAGTTCACAAAACTGGAATAAAATGTTCAAAATCAGAGTTCATATTTCCCAGCGCACTTGAGATTAACTACCTCTGGATAGCGAGGGAGTACAGCACACAAAAGAAGTAATTTGTATATTCAGAGTTTAATTTAAGTCACACAAAGAACGACGTTTTCAAAATACGTGCATTTTTATGCACCAATCAGAAGGTTCACTTAAAAGAAATAAAAATTGTTTATCTGTGCGCTAGCAAAGCTTTGTACTGCTAATCTAACGAATGGTTTTGCACAATGGTGGTTTACATTCAGCCAGAATTCACATTATACTATAATAGAACAAGTCAATATGTTAATGTTTGATAATCAACTCGACTATTTAATATGAATGTATACTGAATTGTACAAAAATAGGGATACACCTACTGATTTGTACAAATTAATGTTCTCAAATTCTTAACCTCAAATAATTTTTGATAAAGATTACAAAACACAATAAAAATAAACATTTTATTTTATTTTTTCATTATTTACCTATACTTTTTTTTTAAATTCCAAATAATAACATTAGATTTCGTATTTGTAACAAATATTATACGAGCTTCCTTTTCAGATAGTATCATACAGGGTGTTTTACAACTTTTGCACCAAACGTTAACTAGCAATATAATTTGATTCACTGACTCTATTAAAAATATATTTTTTGTGGAACCGGACGCGAACTAAATATTTCGCAGACGCAATACAGGCCGCAAAATTGGTTGTAACCTAAAATCACGTTGACACTTGAGAATTGACATGACAGATAATAGGATACCAGTGAAGTTTCTAAAATTTGACAACAATAAGGTTCTTGGTTTGTTTTTTAAAATACATACAATACAGTTAATAAAAAAAATGTCTCGACATTCATGGATAGATTTAATAGTAATTATTAAGGTCACTAAGTGCTTCCTACCGGTTGAGGATGATTTTAGATATCGAGACGAAGTCGAGATCTCCAATACATTCGATATTTAAATTTTTAGTTGTCATTTTTTGAAGTAAGTTTTGATCGTTGTTTTTTTTACTTCCCCCGCCTCCAGTGCTGAGACTGCCGTATAGCCTGGCGAGCGCATGACGTAAAAATGTCGTCACTGTTAACATTTCAGTATCGCCTGGCGATCACATGACGTCAGTTTTACGTCATTCGATACAGTAGAGCCTCAACAGATCGGTAAGTGATGTGAATCAGTCTGTAATTTGTATATAAAACATACTGCCTTGGAAACCCTATCGGTAAACATACAAAAACCGATCGTGCAAAAAATATTGTAAAATAGTATTTTGGAAATAACTCTTTCTTTTCAACGAATTTTTACAAAACTAATTGTTTTGTTTATTATTATAATATTATAATTACGTATTGTTTGAAAATAAATTATAATATTGAATATTTAGTGAGAAATGAATACATAAATATTTAAATTTACACCAAATCAGTGGTAGAAAAAATGTTCACTGCATATAAATTGCTCCTATTTTTGGGAATTCCGAAAAAAATATTTTTGTAATATAATCATGGACAGTGGCACCAACACAAGTTTAATTTTAAACGTTCCTTAAATTGAAAATATTAAACTGATACAAAATTCTAGTGTAAAATTAAAGTTTAGAATGTAGTAATTACTATATATCGAGTCTTTATTAAATTTTGCGTGTTTTTTATATAAAATTTCCATCATGAAAATTGTGGAAAGTGTTTTAAAGATGAAATTTGGTAATAACAGCTGTCAAGATGGAAATGATACTACAGTCAAACTACAGTATAGAGAAACAGGTCAAGCAAAAGCGCGTCTTCGTCGCGACCCGGTTACTGATTTTATACCAGTAAATAATTCTGCAACTATGCACTAAAATTAAAGTATACTTCCAAACAAGTAGTGAAATAGCAAATATATGAAGAAACAATTCGAATGAATGTCTATATATATTTTACACTTTTCTGTTGCTTTTACAACCTACTTGTGTATAGTATATGTATGGTTCGATACGAATAAATAAATAAATGTTAAGTTAAATTAATTGAGAAAAAAAAAACAAATTCCTGATAATGTTCGTATAAAAATTAATGTTTCGTGATAAGAAGACAATAGCAAGAAAAGTTAATTTTTCATTGATTGGTGTAAGAACAATTACGTGTACCCATATTTTTGAATAATACTGTATTTGCGATAAAAATTATCAAGGTAAGTAGCTGCATTTGTGCAAAATATGTTATTTAAATGCTAAATCATTACTATAAATTAAAATAAACGACAATTTAACATTAATGAGGCTATTATAAATTGATAAAGGAAACCTGTTTCTGTAGTACCAGTAATTGTTTTAAAACTATAATTAATATAATTTGCGATAATATCATCCTTTATTTAATAACAAACTAATTTCAGATTAAGTTTACTTACAGCGTTTTAAAAATAAATCACGTATATTTTTATAAAGTTTCTTTCAAATCGACATATAATAATAGAAGTCGCTTTCAAGCTAAAAAAAAAAAAAAATCAATAATTTGGAGTAATTTATCATGTGCGAAATTTTAAACCAGCAACATTCCAAACACCAATCATATATCAAGCTCAAAGTCCATTATAATAAATTCAATGAACTAAAGTAATTTATCAATCAAACCTTATTCTGATTATCGACATTTGTCAAAACGGTCTACTATTAAATACTCGTAACAATCACGCAAGTACATAATTGCATATCATTACCAACTTTTTCATGTTCTGACAGGCTGGTCTATTAAGAGATGAACGCCGGATGAACGAATTAAGAAGAATCTCAGAGAAGAAAACAAAGATTAATTGAAAAAATATCCACCAAAAACATGAGAAATCCCTCAAATTGAGATATATTCGTGAGATTCTCAACGCAACGCGTGACAAGTTGAGGCAGGTTAAGATGTTGTATCCATGGAAACGATGAGATAACCGGAGTAGTAGGTAGGTGTCGATGTAACAGGTTTCTGTCTGTGATCATTTTTATTCGCATTTTTAAATAAATTTTGAAATGGCATTGTTTAAATAACAATTGAATCAGTAAATATTCATACTGTAAATTTCAAAGTTGATATATGAAATATAAATTCAATATAAATTTGTTTTGTTATAAATCATAACAAAAACTGCTTATTGTATTCGTATGATTTCATTCAGTGTATAGCAAATTTGCAAGTAGATACAAAAATTGAAATTGACAACAAAAACAGGATACAAAATTTATTCAGGAAGCAAATCAATAACAGAAGTCAAATACTTTTAATATGTCTAAATGCGTTAAACATGTATAATTAACATCTAATTTAAACCTGGGTATTAAGTTATCCGAAGGTATTTTAGTAACCATTTACAACAACAAAAAAAAAAATTTGGTGTTCTTCGACCAAAGACGTTCACTCGTTTTGGAATAACAAGATAGAACGAAATTAAATGAACAAACATGAAACTTAGTAATTTTTTCATCTCCATTTGAAGTAGGAATGGGACGGATTTCCGGCAGTAACACTAAATCCAGCTGATCCGGCTTAAAATCAGGAATTACCGTTCCAGCCGAACTGAGCTTATGATTCGGTCAGATCCAGCCAAATTTGTTTAGAAAATAAATAAAAAATAACATATTAGGGTTTCAGTGAGAAAAATCATAGACGTTTTTCTCTAGAAACAGAAAATGTATGGTTATTTCCTAATTATCATAATGTATTTTTATTAAAATCATGATGTCTAAAGACTAGCTTATGCATTCTTTGATGTTAATGTACATCTATTTTTAACATACATATTAGGTACTGATTTCTGAAAATAATCAAGCAATATAGATTGCTCTGGTTGGGTTAGATAAAAGCTGTCTAACTATATTACTTATAGCAGGATATGTTTTATGATGGTTATACCACGAGTAGTAATGCCACCACAAGTTTTGAATCTGATTTTCTGTCTACAATTATCATTTTGTAATAAATATTAAGTTGATCAAATATGTTGTTCCCACAATTTGTAGTATGTGTACATATTGTAGGTGACAATATCATTGTAACACTGCCACAAACTCAATGATGAATCCGTCATGGAATCATGTCCCTTCGCTCTCTTACATAACTGACCTGGTGGCTAGAATTGACGGGCGATTCGGTCCGGCCGTTAGCCGGATAATCCGGTTCCGGTATTTCGGTCAAACCCTGATCTGGTAAATAATTTGAAGTTTACAAGTTGCACAATACGTTCACGATACAATGATAACGATACAGTTTCACCTTGTTTCTTATGAAAATATATTGCATCATAGCAACAGCGTAGTATTATTGTATGAAAAGATGAGTGGAAGGCTGCATTTGCATACTTGTATTTTTTGTTGCGTTCAAAATGTCAGTTTTCGTTTTACAATATCACTGAAAGAAGTAGTCAAAACGGATTAAGGATTGAGAAATAACTGAACAAAAAAACATGAAATGTACACTATACAGACCATCACAGTAAGTACATAGGAACTGATACTGTACATGAAAGTATTATCTAATGTTTAATATAAATTTCTCGTACCGTTATTCTATCGTCATTGTATCGTGTTTGTATCTCTAAAGTAAATTAAACTTAAATCATGATTTGACTTTATTATTATGTTGCTCCTAATCTTTTTGCGATGAGTAAGCATAAATAATTGTAAGATATTCATAGACGTAAAAAATATTAAGTATGGAGGAAACGTAGTACAAGCTACAAGTACATTTTTTGCTAACAAAGTAAAGCGGGATTTATAATGAAGTAAAGCAAGAAGTAACGCAAGATGCAACGCAGTCGGTAAAGCAGGCGCAAAGCAAGAACACTTCGTATGATTTATAATAAAATATCCCTAAATACTTGTGGCCTATCACAGTATGTGTTGAACATTGTATTATTTCCATAGCTGTTAGTTTATATTTGACGTTTGTACTACACAGAAACAAACAGCATATAAATTATTTAACAAAAAACAACGTGAAGAATGAGCAATGTTGTATTATTAAAAGTTTTAAGTCACTGATCAATTTTACAACATATGAAATGAGAGAAGTAAATCATTAGCGAAAAGGTATTGTTCATGACTTCAACATTCAACTATTTAAAATTAACTTTAAATTTAATTTTGTACGTTACGTTTCTCATATCTGTTAGATAACTGTGTTTGCTGGAAAGCTATGTATCGAAAATTTCTTAAAATTAATAGAATGTATTTTATACACAAATAATTTACATACTATAAAGTTTTTAATACAAAAATAATAAATATAAATAACTTTCCGATATACTCCCATATTCTGCTTTTTAAATTTTATATTTAAACAATCTTTCGAATCTTTATTAAAAATGAATGAATACTTTTTCATTAACTGGATTAATCTATTAATAATTCATCATCCATGTTAAATCATAAGTTACTAAAATAGTATAACAAAGTTCAAAATCACAAGCTGTCACCTGCCATCTGACAAAAACACAAACATATACTGATATTTGAAATAGTACAGCCTGATTGGTCAGAGATAGAAGCACAACGCAGAAAGTTGGTTAACTTTGGCGTTGCGTTGCTTCTGCGCTGCGTTTTATTAAAAACGGTATATGCACTCCGTACATTTATCTTTTGCGTTATTCCACTGCAACTGCGTTACCGCTTGCGTTACTTCATTATAAATACGAGGCCTGTTCAGAAAATAACCGAACATTTTGAATTACGCGCCAACGGATATATTTAGTGATATGCGATTGGCGACATTGCGTTGCGCATAACCTCCTCTGTAACCACATGTCCTTAGATTGTTGATATATTGTTTAGTTTTTATGATAAGTGTTAGTAGCAATATTTGAAATATGTGATTTTCTGGAACAACGGTGCAACGTAAAATTTTGCGTGAAACTGAGGAAAAATTTCACAGAAACGTTTCAACTTTTGAAACAAGCTTATGAAGACAATGCTCTGGGTCGTACGCGACATTATGAATGGTTTTCACGATTTAAAAATGGTCGTCAGTCAATTGGAGATAATCCTCGACCAGGAAGGCCTTCGACTTCAACTGATAATTTTTACGTTCAGAAAATCAACGATCTGGTGCGTACAAAACGCCGACTGACTGCCAGAGATAATGCAGAAGAGGCTAGCATCTCAATTAGGCCATGCCATGAAATTTTAACTGAAAAACTGAATATGCATCGAGTTGCAGCAAAATTTGATCCTCGTTTGAGGACTGAACAATATAAAGAACATCGAGTGGACGTTTGTCGGCAACTCCTTGAACAAATCAATGACGATGAAACATTCATATAAAGGATCATAACGGGAGACAAAGCTGAGTTTACGCCGTTTTCAGACTATCGATGATATTAAAGTAAATTCGTCACAGACCAAAAACCATTTCAAATGAAGCTATCCAGGACTGCTTCGCGAAATGGAAACATCGCTGGGAAAAGTGTGTGATAATAAATGTACCTTAATTGCAAATGTACCTTAATTGCATAGTGTAATACCGCTATTAAATCCTAAAATATATCCCTATGTTTCCATCAATCAAGCAGTTCTTTATCCTCAACAAGGAACTCTCATCGAACAAGCCCCATAAAATATAGTCGACGTTGCATGTCTCTGGGTCCGTTACGCGTCACCTGCCACTTGCTATGCCACTTACTACGCCACTTGCATACAATATTGTACGCGTGCCAAACGCACTGGGTGCTTGTAGAATAATACCGATCATATCATTAGAAATGCATTAGGCATAACTAGAACACCGTAGGCAGCAGGTTATTTCCAGAATAAAAAAATTGATGCGAGATATCACTAACTTTTGAAATGGAGCATAATAAAATAATTGGAAGATCAATTAATTTCAATAGTTGGCTAGAAATACTTTGTTGTTTTTGTTTAATTCAAGACTTGATTTGTAATTGACCGTGTGACAGACTAGCTCGAAAGATATTTTACGTTGCAGTCGAATACGAATAAACTTTTCAGTAGAAAATGGAATATGGCGCTTGAGAATCAACTGGTTTTACCTGCATCTAATAAAGAATTTATAAACGTAAAATCAAACTTTGTTCTTGCTACAAATTTTTATTTGGAATAATACACACAAGCTCAGTATTAAAAATTAAAAAGACGAAATCAAAATCGTGATTAATACGGCAATTCATTATTTTTTGATATTTTTGTTAATTTATAAAAATAATAAACACATTTTTTTAGGCATATATTATAGTATTGCTAACACCACTAGATGACATCCGACAAGTAATCGAAGAATTAGGTGACTGTCAAGTTGATATTTCTTACTTATTATTTGTATAAAATATTGTTTCATAGCAAATGTTTTAATAATTCGATGCGGAATATGTACTACTACTTCCCATCTACCGGTGTTTTATCACAATAATGTCAAATGTAGCTGTCATTCTGCGGCGCCATTGCACAAACCGTTTCACAACGATGCAAAATTTATTACAAAATTTTAACTACAGAATTCATTTTTTTGTTATAGTCCATAACTTTCATTTAATCATAACCAAAACTGCAAAATATGATTTATTTGTTTGAAATATGATTTATTTGAAATTATCAGTTATATCCGTCGATTATATTTGCGAACTGATAGCTAATAATTTTTCACTTTTTTGAACTCAGTTTGCGTTTTGACCAGAAATGGATTCGGTTTAAGTACAGATTAATTTGTTTTTGAGAGATGGGTTCGTCTACGGTTCTGCTTCAAGCATTAATAAAATTTGCGGTTTTGTTCCGGGTTCAGGTATTGGGTTCAGGTTCGGTTCGACCTAATGAATATTAAATTAATGTTTGAATAGCAATCTTTTTATAGAAATAATTTAAAATGCGAGCCAGAATTTATAATGCAACAAGAATACAAACACAATTTTCAAGAATGGTCAACACAGACAGCAACGCAGATATCGAAGGCGTCGATGATCGACTGTATTAGGATTACGCTTACGTTTCGAACTGAAAATGAACCTGAACCGGAGCTGGACCCTGAATTTTACAACCCGCAGCGTAAAAAAATATTTTATTTTCGCATCTTTACGTCAAAATAACCGAAACGTAAATTTTTCATTGTAGAAAAGTTTATTTTGAACACAAGAATAAATTTATTACTATTTATTTGTTTGAAATGTCAAAATATTAGTCAGATTTTTATAAAACTGATAAAACAAAAACTGAAAGTAGCCGATTTACATTTCTATTCTACAAAACGATAAAGCTCGATACCAAATTTCATTTCTATTGCGTTTTATTTATCGCTCCATTTCTAATATCTGAAATTTTTGCAACCACAAGAGCCAAAAACACATAATTCTGCACGAGTACAACAACTTATTTTATAACCACAATAAGAGGTAAAAGTTTATCATCTATAATGACGTAAACCCAGAGATAATTTGACGATATAATGATTATTTGTAAACACTTTATTGTTTAGAGAAAGGTAAATACATTTTTATCAGTTGATAAAAAAGTGACATTCTTTATAATCCCTGCCAAAGCGACAAAACTGTTTTCGTCTATATATAAATTCTCAAAAATAATAATACACTTTTAAACTTTATCTAACGGAAAATAATGATTCCCGATATGTGACGAAAATGCTCGTAATGTTTATATGACGCATAAGATAAGCAATACTAACAATACGATTGATTTTGAATACAATTTTATATAGGTACAATAAGAGAAAAACATTTCACAGTTAGTATACTCGCTTGCAAAAAATCTCGTACACCTTAATAATTAAGTAACCGACTTTACACCAGTTTTTAGTTATGTAAATAATTTAATAACTGACAATTTTGTCACTGTCATCACTATTTTATCTATTGTGGGACAAGTTCTTCAATGCGTTTAATTTACATACTAATAAATTACAAATATTATATTCCAGGAAAATGGAAGAACAACCAAGTATGTATTAGAATTTCTGTTAACTTTGACATCTTAATTGACACTAGTGAAAACGACAAGATAAAAATCAACTCAATACAGCAAAAAAATAAGTGTACGGGATTTTTTTGCCAGCCAGTGTACCACGTTTAGGACCTTACAAATATTTATATGTAATTGCAATCAATGAATTTGTAATCTGTTGATAAAGTTAAAGATCAAAATCAAAATTGGAATTTCAGGTATTTTGACAATTAAGTCAAAAGACAACAATAATTCACCTGTGATTTATTTCCAAGTGGTTGTGTTCTATATAAGTTTGTTACATATGTTACGTCGCGCGAAACATAAAAGGAACGCACTGTCGTACGAAAATAGAAATCCATCTATTTCCTTGGGACAAGTCGCACGGATATATTTGCTTCTTATTTTAAAATACACAAAACACAACCTTCACAATATTTAGAAGAATTTTAAATCCAAAACATAAATCAAAAGTTCATTGAGAAAAGAAAAACATTTGATTTGTAAGACAAAATTAATAAAATAAATTGAGAATGAAATAATTGGACGTCAGTACACAAGAAAATAGAAGAATAAGTGCAATGGTTAGACATAATACAACAATACAAAAGAACAAAATACAAAAGTTATCGATAAAACAAGAATAAATAAAAAGAAAGGTAGAATGCGTAAAACAAAACATATGAATAGTTGAATAGTTCAGTCTAAGAATCGAAGTCTTCGACTTTTTTATAAATACATACGCCATATGCATTTTTACTACAAATAAAGAAAAACAAAATAAATATTTTTTGCACTTTTATACGCACAATGAAGCAATTACAAATTTTCATTTAAAATAGTGACGCCTGACGTCACAACAACGTTAAAACTGTCGATAGCTATTAAGTCCAGTCCAGTCTCTATACATACAGTTTCTACCATGTCTTTTTATGAATTTATTCACTACGTAGAGATGGCGCTGTGCACCAACGTCAAACCTTCGACAAAGGAGTGTATCATTCTTGTCAGTAGTTTTTCTTTTATTCTTCTTGTATTTTGACTTTTTTTCTGTGTTTCAGAAATTTCCTTATTTTAAAAAAATATTTCTGTTGAAAAGTTAACACTGGCTTTTCTTTTTAAAATTTAAATAGACTACTAAGATCTTTTGTTTCAAGAATATATCAATTTTTGAAGTTTTTATTTTTTTTTATATAAAATCTATCCACGGTTAAAATGTAAGACCTGTTTTGTTTCCTACAAAGTAGCATAAATAAGTAAAAATCGGACGAACACTTTAAGAAAGCAAATTATAAATAAGAGTAGGTATTTCAAGAAATAGAAATTAGGAATATCTATTAAATATAAAAAAAGTTGGACGGGTGTATTATTAAATAGAAAAACACCCCAAAAAGATATGCGTACATTCTAGTTTACAGTATGATCAAACGTCATGGACGTACGACCTCATGACAATAAAATATATACTACAGCTTGTTTATTTAAGTTCGTGGCAGATAAATTTCAATATACATAGTATATGTAAATTAATGTCAACGTGTTTGTAAAACATTTCTTTCTATATTATGAAATGGAAGAAAACTGTCAAGAATATTAAATTAATTATAATATAAAACGCAGTTTCCAATTAACTCGAACAATATTAAACATTTGTTTTAGTTTGCGCAAACAAAACAACTTACAAAGTTGTAGAGCTAGCAAAAACAAACAAGTCTAGTTTTTCCTATAATAAATTTATATAACCTCTAATCTCTAGTTAATTAAAATGCATTGAACATAAAATTACTTTGTAGTAAAGATAACCCCAAGTACTTTAGCAAGTACACAATGTTATATTAGAGCAATATATTCCCGTTGCTAGTTGTTAGTGGAGATCCGATATTAGCACCCTGCTGCCATGTACGCGGTTAATTGTTGTCATCGCTCTTACACTCACGGGTTAATAGCTACTGCTATTGGTGGCTGCGGGTCAAATAACTGGCAGTCTGATCGATTTAGCTGTTATACATGGTGTAAAATAGTTCCATAGTTTATTCGCCAGAGAAATATCTGTTTTCCGCTAGAGAAATTGACGCTCGTTACTGATGTGCTGCAACATGCATGAAAACCGCAATTCCAACGTGAAAATATAGTGTTCGCAAAATAATAATTACAATACATGTATATGTAGTTATAAAACCTCTTTTACCATTTGGAAATCGATGTGGTTTTCTTCTTTATTGCATATTTGTTTCATTAACTAATTCGTACTATCATCCGTATTAAATTAAAAGGGTAAATTTCTCAAGTGTAAATGTAGATAATTATAAAATCTGCCATGCATTATCATTTATTCCTGCAAACCGACAACAATACCGTTAACAAAAAATGCATAAAATAAATACATAGGAAAAATGGTATCAACTTATAAAAATATGTTTTTTTGTGCCTCATCCAGAAATACTTTGTTATCGACCTAAGCTGGTACAAAATAGTGCAATGTCAATTTATGACTGGTTTCAACACAAGAATTACCAAAATGTTTACAAATTTTGGGATTAAGTCGTTAATAACTTTAACAAATGAACATATGAAAGGGTACCCAAAAATATCGAGAATAATTTTCTGTTGGGTGATAGAGCGCTAGTTCCGACTTCTCCCGCTAGGTGTATATACTAGACACTTTTTTGGATCTGTTGCCCAAGCGTCATTCTTGGGGAAATATTTGAGCGGTCAGTATAATTTTTTTCGTAAAGCGCTTTTTGACGTGTACGGAGATTTTTCAATAACAGACATTAAAGTTTTATTTCCTGAAAAAATAGCAGCGAAAAGTGTCGCAATGCTTCGGAGGGCTTACGGGGAGGATGCTTTGAGTCAAGCGAGGCTTTACGAGTGGTTTTCTCTTTTTAAAAGTAGTCGAATATCAACTGAAAATGACCTTCAACCGAGACTTTCCTTGACTTCCAGAATATCTGAAAGTACTGAAAAATCCCTGATGTGATCATGTCTGATCGTCGTAGAAAGTCGATGAATTGGAGGAACTCTCTGTAATATCTTTGAGTTTATACCAACGAATTATGACTGAAATTTTTAAGAATGAACGTGGAACAGCAAAATTCGTTCCATGTGTGTTTTCCGACGACAAGAGAACCAGCCATTTGAGTCTATTAGCAATTAAAAGAATAGTCAGAAAATGATTCGGATTTTTGTAATCTCTTCCAAGCATTGCTGGTGATGTCTCTAACAGGAAATAGAATTTGATGTTAACACGTTGTTTTTTAATGTCATTTCAAAATCGTCGACCCCGTCGAACAGCGCTTACGAAAAAATCACAGTGACCGCTCCGGTCGTTTTCCAAGGATGACGCTTGGGCTACAAATCCAAAAGGGTGTTTAGTAAATATATCTAGCGGGAGAAGTCGGAACTAACCCTACCACCCGCCAAAAAATAATTCTTGCTATTTTTGGGTACCCCTCGTAAACTAAATGTATGTAGTTATATTTGAATTTACAGTGCAAAATCGATAACAAATGTTTTTTTCAGTTTACTTTTATAAATCCATATCATTTGACATTCAAATATTCTGAAGTTATCAACGTAGAAAAAAACCTAGTATATAATATTTGGACAATAAATTAAATTCATTTAATAAATATATGGAGAATATTTTGTATATTATACAACCAGAAACTACTTTAAGAGTGCTCGAATTTAAAAATATATGACTCGCAAAAGTCCAGTTTCTAGACTAGTCATATAAATAACTATTATCGTCAAATCCGAATCCAGTTATAATGAAATTTGTAATTTGAGGTTATTTCAGTTCTGATGAGAACACGCAGATTCATACTATCATCTACACAGCTATCTGCATTAGCATTTGATAATAGTGAGAGAAATATTTAATAAACATCTCGACATGAACTGGTTTTATATAGAACTGGTATTTACATTTACTACGTTGATAATTTATTAGACAAGAGCTTAAATAATAAATAGGTAGAAAGCATACTATAAAAGCGATTTATACCCCTGGTGTTTTGATAAAAGCAGAGCTTTTAAGGCACTTAGGTAAGTTAGTAAGTTTACAACACAACACCGAAATTCATGTTAATGACGTGACTTCTTTTCATAGATCATTTGCCGTGTTCAATTCCGAAATTTGCGTGCAAGACAAACCCATTATCGGCATTCAGAGCCGAAACCAATTACAGACTAATTACCAGTTCCTTTCTTTCATACCTAAATGGTGTAGAAATCACGGAAGCCTACAATTTCTCTAACCAAATACAGGACAAGGGAAAAACAAAAAAGTTGTATGACAACGCCAACTACTGCCGTGTGGGTTAATTAAAGTGCAGGAGCTTGTCTACCGCAAGCGTCTAGAAAAATGCTAGGCTTTAGGCGACGCTTATGTAACTTTATGCAAGCAACCGCAGATATATTACTCCAGTAAAATTCAGAACTTGAACATAACTAATTTGCATGTTACATTACAGGAAATAAGCGAGTTCAACCGCTGAATAAATCTTTTAAAGTATCACTATTTTTCATAAATAAAGTTTTTTCTACGAGTATGAATCATAAATGTTAATGCAATTCATAGCTTCTCAAGAAATGACGAAAAGGCGAGCGTTATATTAATATTTATCACGCTATTTTCTCGTACCAAAACATCGAAGAAAAATGTGCTATTTTCTCGTTAACTATTTTGGAATTGAATTCTATATAGAGGTAACAAGTAAAACTAACCGCCGAGTTTATCTAGAACTGCAGAGAAAGCTGAGTTCAATGGTCTTAGCGCACGAGCCACAAGCAACATTAGCACTACTGAGTTGTTTACTATCTAACATTGCTCATTAATATTGTATTAACTCTAGGATAAAATCATTCTTTACAATTCATCCGATACGTTCTACCGGTATAATAAATCTGTGTTGACATATTAAACAAACATTTGTTTTCAGTTGTCAAATTGGTTCTTTGTTTTCGAGAATAACACATATATTATGGATAAAGATATATTAACTGGAGTGACACGTAAAGCACATGAATACTATCTGATAATTAACAATAATAATAATCCATAATGCAGACACTAAGCACGAAATGCTAAATACGTGACCAACAGTTAAATCAAACAATGAAACCGTAATATCTGTTACGAACAAACAATGTCCCCCATTCTTCATTCGATTCATACTCAAACTTTTCATCATAAAAGATTTGCCACTCTAATAGGAGCGTCTGATTTAATTTTTAAACACAACAAACCTTTTATTTTGTTTATACGATGTGATTTTGATTAAATACTAAAGTATATGGGTTCCGATTAAATATGGAAAAGAATGTCATAAAATAACGCCATGAATTTTGGATAATCCCGTAGTTTTTGCCCAGAAAATAATTTTTAGAGATGAAGCACGTTTTCACAGCATGGGTTCGTAAATTGTTGAATTTTGGGTACGGATAATCCTCAAGTGATTTACAAGATTCTAATTTAGGTAAGGAAGGTATTGTCTTTGGTCAAAAAAATCGTTGGTGTTTTTAATGAATAGGCACGTTTGAAGCTCACTAGAATACGAATTTACTATTTTTACGATGATGTCTGTATATGTGTCTGTGTCGATCGTTTCGGCCGCGATAACTCTAATACGATTCCAAGAATGACATTTTTTTCATATTCCTCATTTTTACATCAAAATGAAGACTTGATTAGATTTTGGTTGCAATTAAAACAACCTGAAGTACCTTAATTTGAAATTGTAACTGTTTTTCTTGAAATATAAAAGAATATTATATTCTCCATTTGATTTGATTGCAATCTATTTTTCTTCATATTCAATGTATTTAGAGATAAACATTTACAAAGAAATTAATTTTCATAAATCTTGTAATCTTCGATGCGTCACCGTGTAAACAGTTTCAATAACTCAAGTTTACTAATTGGCCGATGTCAGTGTCAAGTACAATTTATATAATATGTATGTGAAATAATTTTAGTAAAAATACAAGAAACTTTCTGTGTGGAATTTAAATAAAATACATATAAATGATGGAAAGTATTGGTGCTGGCCACAACATTTTTTTTCAAAATGATAGTGGAAACACTGTATTGGTAAATGGTGTTCGTTACCAAGATTTTAGGTTTCCTCTATAATTAATTGGTTGGTATGAACCTCAGTGATATGTAGTTCCAGCAAGATGGCGCGAGAAACAATTTTTGCATCAATGCTTAAGACCGAAATTGAATGTGTTATTATTAATGAAATTGAGCCACATTTCTAACAAAAAGTCACTGAAAAAAATATTTGGATGATATTCTTTTCCATAGTTAATCGGAATATATCTGGTGCTCCTATTGGGACACCGCTACATTGCCTTAGCGTTGTTAAGACATCAAACGACAATGTCGCATGAATAGCGAACAAATTTGGAGAATCCCAGTCGATCGTGGAAATGATTAGAAACAAGTTGCAAACATGGCAAACTTCGAACTTGACACTTCGTAGGTATTCTACATTGTCTTCGCTTACATGCGTGATAGCGTAACATACATTCAGTCAACATGACGAAAGATAACGGACCCGTAGAAACAGATGTGTCAGACGTTGTCAACTGAGATGCCAAAAACATAATGACTCAGTTTGAAAGCTTGGGAAGTTATTTTGAAGACCTCAAGTTATTTTCATCGAAGGTATTGTTAATGGTCTTGTATGATTTACATGGTTGGGAAACAATCTAGTAGCACGGTCTATTTAGCTAAAATTAAAGCACATGCTTTTCATTGAAATTCCGTTCAAATTGACTAACTTCCTTATTATTCCCTATAATAACCAGATATTTCATTTGAAATATTTTTGGCATCAAACAGCGTTCTTAATATTGACAAAAATTATTGAACGTTCAATATTCTTGTGCAATCCAATAATATTGTTAATCCAAATTAAACTTTTGCAGTCAATTTTTTAAATTTATACTTTTTTCTAATACCATGTTTACAGTACCGAACCAAAATATGGGTACAATTATTGATTCGTTGCTAATTTTTGTCCCTTTTATGATTCTCAATGAAAGTAACAAATTAACAATAAACCTGAATATTTTATTTTTGCCTTTGTTAACTATTTCAAAACATATTAGATTTCTCTAAAATTATGACTGTTGCAATTATTTGGAATGTTAGTGAAATAATCAGACTGGCAGTCTTCTATAACAAATTATTTATATATATCAACTTTTCAATTATTACTGCAATCTTGTTCAGGACTAAAGAATAATCAATCATAAAACTCGTACAAATACATGGAATAACATTGGGACACACAATTACTTAAATAATAAATTCGTTAATGTTCTGAAAATTAAAATAATAAGTGCCTAATTGTCTGGTCACGAATCTGGGGATCCGGGTTCGATCCCGACCGATGCAAAATGTTTCAAATTTTAAATAACACAAAAGTGACCCATGTGATGCACTCTCCACTCCAGTAATGAGTGCCCATGAGGTGATGCCTGGTAAACGCCCACACGGTACGGATATGTCATCATCAATACCATTATCTGTGAATAAAGCAGATTGGCACACCCAGCAATGGGTAATGTGTTATGATATATTTATTTATTAAAATAATAAATTAATTAATTTGAAACAAAGTAACGTCAAAAAATAAAACCTAAAACAATGTATGAGTATATTAGAACTACCGTAAGGCAAACGGTATATTTGTACAAGTTTTTTCATTAACTTCTTTTTCTTTTTAGCCTTGAAAACTATTACAATAGTAATCGAAACATCGGTATAAGAATAAATTATAATAGAAGATTAACAGTCGGATTATTTCGCCAATTCTCGGCTTGAATTTCACGAAGAATTAATTTTTTTAATTTAAAACGTTTTAAATTTTAGCATACCTTGAACTGACAATATTGCATCGAAATGAAATGACAAATGAATTGTTATAGATTGCTTTCACAAAAAGGGTCGCTTAAAATGTAAGCCTTTTCTGTGCAACTGGACATAAGTAATTTTTCGTTAAACTATTTTCATTTCAAATTTATACATTTATTAATTGTATTTTATTAATTTTCCCAGAATTATCATGTATACCCAAATTTTTGCATGGCATGTACTGTAAAATGTACTTGCAGACAGACCAGACCTTAAATATAATGCAAAGAGATTTTGATGTACAAAATATAGTACTCAACAACAAATTGTTTCAAATTAATCAATACATAGGTACCGTTTTAGAAACCAATCATGCGCGCCGACCAAAGAACTTAGCAAGTTTTTTCTGTTACATAATTGGTTGAACCGTTGTGGCAATTTATTCCGATCAGTTTAGAGAAGGAGTTAATGTAAGAAGAAAAAAATGTCCAAAACATATACGGCTGACCTAATAACGGGCGCACACATTCCTTGACCGGATGGTACCGTTAAAGTTGAGTTGAACCAGTCCCGTTAGCTGACATCTCGCGGCGACAGCGGTATTTCTCTGCCTTCTCGATCTAACGTGGCAAAAAACCAAAACAAGAACGAATCACAAATCAACCGAAAAAACTGACGTGGATCAATGACCTCTGCTGGACGGATGTGGAATTAACACCGTAGATGGACTGACGATGTCTTTGATAAATGACTCCGATATAGATTCGTCATCTTCGAAGGGTTAGGCTAGGCACTAGGCGTGACACAAATAGATGTATTTATTTATTACTCACTTGGTGACTCAGTTTCGCGAGATTTACATAACCAAACCATGGAAAGAACGTTAAATATTTACCTTCGTTTATCTAACAATTAAAACGTAAACAATAGATCGTTGTGTATACTAAATAACGATAATTCACATAATTGTGTTACTGATCTACAAATGTTATTGCAAAACAATAACACACCTTGGGACCAAGTATTATATAATGCATAATATGAGGAGACTTATCGCAAAATTTTATATTTTCATTACTTTAAATATTGCAAAACCTTGGCATTTTCTTAACAGTTGCTATTCAACTTGGAAGTAAAATAGTTTAAAACATAATAGAGCGAGCACCTTATTTTCAGCTTTATATTATCAACTTATTAAAAAAAATTCAATGCCATGGCGATAAGGTCAGCAATAATGGCAACTTGTACCGCTTATAGTTAAATTTTAACTATTGGTTAAATTGGCAACATCGTATCGAAACGAAATGTGTCAAATGAATTGTTAAATTTTACTGTCAAAATTTCGATACGCTTTTTTTATTAACCTGTAGTTAAAAATTTATCTATAAGCTGTGAAACTGGCCATAAATGCGTATCTCAAAAAATAACCTACATATGAACACAAAACACGACAATTTAAATTGGCAAGAAAAATCAAATAAGAAATTCCATATCTCAAACATCCTTTAATTTGAATTGCTCTGTAATTCGGAGGATTGGCTCCCAACTTTTTTTGTTTTGTTCTTGACAAAACTTGTATCAGTTGAAAGCGTTATCAATAATTTTATATGATTACTACCACGTCAACTTAAAAAAAAAGTTTTACATGTAATCCGAACGCCCCAATTGTCTGATTATTTTTTATATATTAAATTTTGTTATGAGAATTTTGTGATCATGCCACAAAGATATATAATTTATAAAGAAATTTGTCATGGATATAAAATCATATTTTTCGAAACATTCATTTCCAATGAAACAATTTGTTACCAAATTTGTCAACAAATTTAATTTAATTTAAACACGGTTTTAGTGAGGTGTAATACAAATTCTGGAGTTCAGTCTGTAAGAGATTTATTTTATTTTGGCCTCAACTGGTTTAGGCACCTCATGTGTCTTTTTCAGGATCTGCAAATTTTACACCAAAACATTTTTAAATTAAGGAAAACAACAGAAACCGTTTCCGTCTACGTAATATAAATATGTTTAGTTGTAAAATTTGTAGGTTTTGAAGAAGGCATAAAAGATGCCAAAATCGATTAAGTCCAAAAATAAATATACCTCTTATTGACTGATCTCCAGAAGTATTATCATTACCAATCCAGTGATGAAGTATAAGAAAGTATTAAGATTTAGGGTTGCGCAATTAATTGAATTGATAAAGACGAACACTAACTTCTATCAGGATTAGAACCTGAAACATTTGGATTACGAAGTGACTATGTTGCCCTGCCCTATGCTATTCTGTTCGTTAATCGTATTTTGGGCGAAAACTAACTCAGAACACATTTTTTTTTTGTTTTTACTTCTAATATCCATAATGTCATTAATGTAACAATACTGAAAGTAGATTGTAAGGATGTTTATTTGTCAAAATCCAATCATGCAATTTTTAACACGTTTGCTATATCTCCCTTATGAACGATATATGAGCAGTAAAAGCTCATGAATCGTATGATTCGTAATGGCATTCTGTCACAGTGTTTTAAACGTCATTACCATTGCATTACTGCATTTAAAACCCTCAACAATAAACAAACACACGTGCAGAATTATGTGAACATAAATTCCATCGGAAACCGGTAGAACAAGGTAGGACTTCAACACCCAAGTCCTTATCACGACGATAATCCTACCCGGAAATACGCGAATAAATCCGACCAAGATAAGCTAGCGTCCGGTCTCGAGAGGTGCGAGACTTGATGAAGAAAAGTGTAGCAAACATCGAAAGCTGACAAGGATTTACGCGCAGATATGACGGTTTTTTGTGAGGGCTCCGCTATATGGACGTGACAGATGCTGATGCCTCGAGAACAGATTTTATAACGGTGAGGGAGTTTACTTGGATTAATTTTAATCCACAGAGATGTTTTGAGCTCGCAAAACATTAATTCCTAAACGACTGCTTATTTACTTGCGGTAGTCGTGTTGCTCTGATATTTGTTTTATCATTGTTCCGTTTTGGTTTTTGCGGTTTGTGGAAAGTTCTGGATATTTTCATAATTCAAATATAACATTACCGCAGTAACAGGATTGCTGTAAATTTATTAATTAAATAAAGCAATTAGTATTGCTTTTTGCTTAATAATGAACAATTTTATTTGTCTTGTGATTATGCATTTTTAAACTGACGCGAAACGTTTGATATGAAAATGTGCATAAATTATAAAATATTGTTAACGGAATCTTCTATCTTTTCCTTTTCAAATTAATTATATTCAGCCAATTATATACCCAGTTCAAATTTAATGTAGCAATTAACAATTCGCCGTCAAACTAATTTGGTCGTTGCGCTAAACAACAAACGGAGCAAACAACAAGATGTGGTTTATGAGGCGCAAAATGCCAAACATGTAATTAGTGTGACGTCGAGCCCTAAACTATGCCGAAGTCCGGGTTATTATTATCCTTCGCAGACCTTTCCAGATTGCGATAAAGGTCGACTAAATCCCCCAGGATCATAGGAAACGAATAATGTCAAACCCTGGTATTTTATGCTACGCCAACTCTATACAATAGCATTGTTTCCACGTCATACACCTCGTAAAAGCAACCTAATTCAGTTTCAAATCAACATTCGCAAAATATATAAAAGCATATAAATTTTATAGGCTTCTTTATCCACGTGAATGGGGTTTTTAAAATTCTCGACTAGTATCCATTGAATGAAGAAATTTCTGTGATATAAAAATCAGTAATGTAAGTCATGTTTTTAATTCAAACGTCAAAACCGTTCGATGGAGTTACTTTCAATAACAATTCATTTCCACTGGTTTGTCGTGCACGATTAAATTTCCTCGTACATTTTTCTCCCGGGCGAGTAAATTTTCCATTTTGAGTCGGCAAGGGAACAAGCAAGCAGGCTAACCCGATTCGGCTTGAAATAATTTATAGGGAGCTCTACGTGTTGGCTGGCTCGCATCCCCAGAGACGGCGACGGCTACGGCGTCGGCGACGTACGCGTCGCTCATTTACGACGTCGGCAACGGACCCGCTGGCGAAATTGATTTTGTGATTGGCGTAAAGGGCTTCATGGCTTTTTTCTTTCCATTTCTCACCACGATGCATCACTGATGACAGTACAAACATTTTCTACAGATTTTTTCTGTGTTTTGACGCCCAATACTGTCTACTGTCTGGCCAACGGGGTTTAATTGAAAAACAGGATTTCGACGAAAATCAATAGATAATTTTATTACCTAATCTAATTGGAAAGGTCGGCTACGTAAAATTTAATTTGTCGCGACAAATTGGAAAAAAGTGTGTGCGCGAAAACGTTCATCAATTCGTCATGTTAATGTGATAGTTTGTGTTTCTTGCTGCTATCTGGTATTTGCTTATCGATAAAATATTATTTTATTTACCTAATATTCTTTTACTGTGTAGGGTAGGGCCACTGGCATATTGCATTATAGTCGCTTGTATAGCTTCTACGAATATTTGAGCATAACTAAACGTTAAATAAAAACAGTTTTTTAAAAATGTTGTGTTATTCTTAAGATACATTTCAGCTTAATGTGTACTAGATCTATAAAAACGACTTTGGCAATGTAAGTGACTGATTGATGATAAAATTAAAATTCAATTGTTTCTTTTTCCTGACGAGAAAATGTATCGGCTTTTAATCTAACCGAAGTGTTGCTAACTTACGTAAGTAAAATCAGTATATTTTTTTGTGAAGTTGCTGAAGTGTTTCTGGTATGTATTTACATGTTGAAGAAATTTTAGATACTAATCCCTATATAGAGGTGTTTTCAAATGTCCTAGCTTGTAATCAACCCAACTTATTTTAATTAAACTATGCATAAATAAAAACGGACACGAATTTAAGATGATGTTATTACTCATCACGTTTAATAATAAACTCTGTGATTGTGAAATGCCAAACTGTCGAAACATTTCAAACCAGCTGCATTCTTGCATTAACTAGATCAAAAAGGTAACTTTTTCTCCTTAGTTTACCAAATTTTCATCTTAGAACTGTGCAACAAAATTAAATTCAAGATGTACCTTAATTTTAAGTCAACCTTTGCAAAGTATATCTTAAGATTATTTCGGTGCATTTGGCCATTAAGGAAAATAAGTCAATAAGAGTATGCTTACAAGTTGGGCTTTGAGCTCCTTGGGACAGAGGGGTCCGAGCCACTGGTGTATAGAGATGAAACGTTTGGGTAGAAGCTTCATGCAGGTGGCGGATTGGCGATAGGCCTCCAAAGGGTCGAGTAGTGGGCACGGCGCCTGCACCGGCGAGCTGTTATCCTGCAGGACGACCATGGCTCTCTGTTCCACACTTAACAGTGCATCACCATTCACACACGTGTATCACAGACACGATTGATTCTCTTCTACTGGTATAGTAACTTTGTAGGTAGCTCTTGATATTATTATTCTCACTAAGACACTTTGATTTCGCGTAAGGCGTGACGATATACTTTGGTCGAATTGGTCGCACTGTTTATTATTGTAGTTGTTGTTGTTGATAAATAAATTCGTTGATATGTGGGATAATAAATAGGTATATGATGATCTGAATATCTTTGGTGTGATAGTTTGCTTCACTGCAGTTGACTTGATAAATATTTTAGATAAATAAATCGTTGTGATCTCCACATCAAAGGCACTGAAGCTTGGTCGTGCAGTTCGGTATTATTTTCACAAATAAATACACATTTATTGTAGTTTTGGTCAGTTTAGAACCTCTGTATCATAATAACAATTAGGACACTTGATAATCACAGCAGTTCCAATATATTATTGTGTGTTCCCGATGAAAGTCACATACGTTCTTTATAGTTTGTATTTTTAAGGATCACTTTAAATCACAGCTATTCAAAAATAAATAGGGGTTTACATACAAAATAAGTATGTACTAACATTTAATAAATATGATATTTGTAGTAGTAACAATCACAGAACAAAGTACGGAAATAGAACTGAAACACAGAGAGAAGCGTGTTGTGAGTGCGAGCTCTGACGTGCGGTGATTTACATAAACAACAAATGTCAAAAAGCCGGCTCGATTGGTGGAGTGAAATAGGGTAGAGGGTAAAGGGCACCAAATACGTCAGGGGTGTAACAAATCAGAGACCGATAAATCTCATAAACCTACCGCCTGGAGGACTCCGACAACGAGTCCGACTCCGGTGTGCGGAGTCTGAAACCAGGTTAAGTGGATGCGGTCGGAGCGAGGTGAGACGAGCGCGACTATTAACACACCGGCAACTAACATCCACGCATTTCAACTACAACTTGTAATCAACCAAATGCATCACACCGGGGAAAGAAAATAAAATATGCCGACATTACATTTTTTCGCACAAACAAATGATAAATTATCGCATTTTCAACGCTTTTTCTGAAAGCTAAACACGACGTGTTGCTGTATAATATTGTGCAGCAATGTGAAATTCGTGCTTTGATAAATTACACCAAAAATATTCGCGTCAGCAGAGGCGATATGTTAGAAAATTTGCTGCCACATGGTAAATTTCCAACAACACTCTTAGAGTGATGTGTCTGGCCCATCTACCAAACACAATTACTCCGGGCATTAATTACGAAATACTTCATTCACTGCGACTGTAAGTCGGCCAAAAAATATCCTGGCTATCTCATTTAGTTATTTTAATGCAACAAAGAAGCGATAAAATGCCAGGATAAGGAAAAACCACGTACGGAAACACCGCAACATTAAAAAGGAAATCGACACAACTAATCGCAACAAATAGAGATAAGAGGTGCCGGCATGTGGGAACCGCAATCAGAGCAAACATTCACTACGCAGAAAGAAATAAACACAAACTCCACCTTTATCAAACAAAATACACTTTTACTCCACACCAACAATACAAATCGCGCACTTTCATTTCAGCTAATCAACACGAAAAGGTGATATCCGTGTCGATCTGTCCGATTGTTGTGGTCATGGTGACGTGATGTCGACAATGTGCTACCGTTGACAACAATCGAATATCGCACATGATCGTCAGTTGGCTTCGTTGTTGTTGGGCTCCAGTAAGCGACATACGTTCAACACGACGCCGGTACGATTACTGGCAGGCGCGACTTGCGATTGTAGCGCCCCCCACTTGCGCCGTGGTGGTGGGGGGAAGTACTGCGAGGACTATAAAATGGTGGGGGGACAATGCGCGCGCCCAGATTACCGTCGACAGGAAGTGAACAGGACACCTCGGCAGGTGGGTCGTTGCCGTTGTATACGCCGTCACTGGCTTAGAACTACAACACGAAGATGCCACAGTGGCGTATCTAATGAGAAATCGCGACACCGCACTGACAATACCAGAATAACGTACCTGAACTAATCATTTTCTGGCTTCATTTCCTAGAGTAAACACATCTCACGTGCCCATCACTGCTATAGCAGAATTTAAATACCATGAACGCTACACTCCACAGGAAGCTAATGTCAGAAGCTACGAACAAAATCTTAACAAAGATTAGCTAGCTTCTATCCATTATACTACTGCAATCTGTTCCTCCAAGAAGAGATTTTATGCAATCTACAAACAAGTAATATATTGTTTAGTTGCTTCTGATATTTCTATTTCATTTGAAACCCTTTGATGTTTTCTTTTTGTTCTTGATTTCACAAGCCTTTCGGAATTTTGGTTATCCTCATTTCATTCTCGATTTCACAGAAATAGTTTGTACCAAGTACCACAGTAAAATACGAGGTTCATTTCAGAAATATTGTACACAATTATTAGTTTATTCATTTTATTATTATATCTCTTTACAATCCTTCAATATAGTTTCCCTGCTGTTCAATGACCAAGTCACAACGTCTGGGAAGCTTTACTATTCTATCCAAGACACCAGCTCTGTTCATCTGTCGAATGGCTTGGGTACCGGCAGCATGAAGCTCTTCCAGAGACGGAAAATGCTGTCCATGCATAGGTTCTTTCAGCTTTGGGAATAGGTCGAGTCCAGTGAACTCATATTCGGACTGTAGGGAGTATGATGTAACACTCTCCAGTAGTATTCACGCAGTTTTTCGGTTACGACATTGCCGATGGGGTGGGAGAGCATTGTCATGGAGAATGAGTGGCCCAGCCTCGAGTAACTGAGGTTGGATTCTGTGCAATTTTCTGCGCAATTTTTGCATGAAGGCCCGATAATAAACTGCTGTGACACTTGTTCCACATGAAACTCTGTCTGTCATGATGATACCTTTGTAATAAGCAAAGATATTTTACTTTTGATTGAGCTCTCCGAATTTTTTTTTGGTCGTGGGGAATTTCACCTCTCCAATCGTTGGACTGTAATTTCAACTCCAGCTCAAAATCTCGAACCCACGTTTCATCAATAACGACTATTCGATACAAGAATGCTTGACCTTCAACGTCGAATCTTTGTTTCAGTAGGGTTGCAATGTCCAAGCGTCAATTTTCACAATACCCAAAACACGTGCAGGCTCCATTTCTAGCTGACGTTGTGAAAAACAGATTACCCTAGAAGTTGAAAACAAAACAGAAGCTCCTTCCCCAAGCCTTCTACAACAACTGACGTAAATGTCACTGTGGTTGCATCATCCAATTCGCAATATTGCCAATCTGTGCATTTTTTATGAAATAATACTCGCATGACGGCACATCCTCCCCATATAGGCGTATCATCCTTTGTCCTCTTCTTTTATGAAGATGTAAACCAGTTTTTTTCACGCTTTTACGAAATATTAATTGATGTGAAGATCCGCCGAAAATAGTATAACAAAATTCACTCAGAACCATAACCAAAATATAAGAAACGAATGTCTAATAACGAACATTGTACGAAGTCAAAGAACAGTATCAGACGACGATAGATTAATTAAAATAGCGACACTCAAAACCACAAAGCAAAAGAGATCGGGGAAGACCACTGAAACACTAGACGACGTTAAATCTCCACATCATCCTTTTATGAATAATTTTTGGTCCATTGTCCGCCTTTGTGCAGAACTTTACAGTATAACGCTGCTACATTTTACTCATTTTCTTGTATTCAAACATCAGCAGAAACTTCAAAACTCTTTTAATTTGAACCAAACGTAACAAGCAAGTAAACAAAAATATCGCAGTAACTTGACAGCAAAAAAAGAAAAAAAATGCGATTGTCACTTGTTATTTTGATGGCTGAGTACTTTATATAAATATATCAAACACCGAAATCGCTCAGTGAGTAAAATACAAGAATAGTCACAACGCGTTATAAATTTATTTAAACTTACAAAATTAAAATTTATTTGTTGGTTTTCTAATCAAACCGGAACATAACCTAATCTAACGACAAAACACATATTCGTTCGATACGTATTTGTTAGTTTTGTAAACATAGCTAAACATAACATACTCTAAGGCTCAAATATTGATGTATCGGTATTTGTTCATTTTAAATTAATCCACAATACATAACATTTCGGTCTTGGGAGTCATAACAAAAAAAATTTTGAAAACTTTCAATGAAGTTAGATGTTTTAATTCAAACAGCAAATTTTTAAGTGTCATTGTCTTTCCTGAGACCCATTGTAAAGAAGGGAAGCCATCTATGTAATTATTCTCGACCGCAGAAAACTTAATAGCTCATTCAACTAAATTGAAGTTCAATGAGGTAAACATTGTAGTCATCTAACAAATTTGACCAAGTGAAGTTAATCTAATCAAAAACAATTGTTTTATCTGAGCACGTAACACTGATTTGGCGTTATCTAAAGTAGGTCTAAGTTGAATTACTCAAGATGGTAGCATAATGAATTAATTTCCACATACTGATTTGCGCGTAACTACTACTTTGCATCATATAATTAACTTATAAAATACTATTTTCAAAACAAGTCTGGGTGAATCTGTCCTACATAATACACTCTACTTGCGCAAAACAAGACCCTTCATAACCGTAACTTACAGTGACACTAGCTTCCCCTAAACTATAATTAAGTCGCTAGGCTGTAATCACGTTATGATTTCCACGATCAACGTCACTTTGAAAGGATGGAGCTACACCACTATTGGATTATACACATATTCCACATCACACGAAAAGGAACTTGAATAAAACTAATTTGTAATATGTCAAATACAAGTATATGATAGGTTTAGGTCATCATTGGAATTAGATTGCCTATTATACTATTGTGTGTTACATGCGGGTACTGTCAAATACATAATCGTGGTGGTACCCTTAGTGGCATGGAACTTTAATTAAAAACCAAATGGATTTCGGGAACTTCTGAACGAAAATTTTACTCAATTAAACAACACTACTATACACGACAGAAATAAACTAAGGAATAGAAATAAATTAGCATACTATTTCTCCAAAGTTGATGAACGTTGTTATCGGTCGATCAATTTTTATTAATTAGGATTAAAACTCCTTACAAAAAAACAAAGAAACGAAAATTATTTTCCATTACATTAATAAAATTATATGATAATGCCATGACTTTTCCATGTAATACTGACTTCATTGACTTTTCCATGACTGCTTAACTTTCCATGACTGGTCACACCCTAAATTTATAATTCTCATTGAAACGATAACGTAAAATTAATTTTATGTCAGAAATACCTCACAAAGAAAGTTACATTTTAAATACTTGTTAAACTAGATTGGCCATTAGTTTGAACAAATGATTAAAAGTGATTAGTCAGCAGTTGACTGGCATTGTTTTTTCTTCGTTAATCATTTATGGATTATTTCAGAGCAAATACTTCAAATAACAGTTATAGAACAATTAATTAACACATCTTTTATTGGAAGTATTTTTCTCCAAAATAATCCTTAAGTGATTGACAGACAAAAAACAATAATAATCACCTGCTTGGTATTATCACCGTTAATCAGTTATCAAATCAACGGTCTAAATGTACTCTGCTTAGTTTAAAAGTGGACTATAGAGTAGTTTTCGTGTCATTCTTTATTATTGTTCTGAAGTAAATAGAATATTGTTAACTATAAATGGGTATATATATATTTTTCTACAATCGTGTAGGAAATGAATGTTCTCAAACTAAAAACGAATGTGGAAAATAATTAAAACAATATTTTTGTTTGTAGTCACGAAAGCAATTGTCATGATCGCTTAAAAATGCCAAGCATAGCCGTCCAAATAGTACATTTATCAAAAATTTAGAATACAATTCGTAATTATTTTTATTTCTGTGGACAATTGCAGAAAACAGTTTATTATGTAATGAGTATATAATGTAGGCTATATTACACAAGGATGAAGTTTAGAATACGAGCCGTAGACGGGTATTGTAATCATCTGAGAGTAATATAGCCAATAAATGCGAGTCAAATACTATACTTTATCTACAACTATCAATTTCACAGATTATAAATTTATAATAAATACACTTTATGTGGTTGTCACAGCGGAAACTGGAATGATATGTCAAATGTCAGATGTTGCTGTCATGAGTAACTGATTTCTTTATTAATAAATTGAATTCAGTAGTATATTTTAAATTTATCAATCAATATTTACTACAGACGTTTATAAAATTATCAATAATGGAATACATTACAAAAAGTCTTACCGTGGAATATGAATATTTCATATTCCACTAGTGGTATATGAGTAGTATATTGTATTTAGAGTTGGCTGTATAATGTATTTGTAATACAATAGTTGTAGATAAAAATATTTTTGAAAAACATGCAAGAAAACGTGATTCTGAATGTCCATGCAAATTCTGATACGAGCGCAACATACGTTCCGGAATCTTTAATTTCCGGCAGTTATTACAAAAATAATAAATTATTTTTAAATTGGGGTCCATATGTACCATTAGAGTATTTATGTAATTATATTTCACCAGTTAAGGGTTACAATTGCAATTATTTTGTAAAACATATTGCGAACAAACTGTAATACATTTATTATTTACAACAATGATCATTATTAATTTTCCAATTAAATTAATACTTATAAATGCATTAATAATTCAAACTGATTATCTATAATATAATTTTTATTTTTAAATCCAGCATTAAATATCTACGTATTTAGTAGATACCTTCTACAACAGTTATACGAAAACATCTTAATAATGATCCAGTTTACCATAACCAGTTGTAGAAGATGTTGATGATCTCTTAACCGTTGGTAATAATAATATATTTAACATCAACATGTCATATCAAAGAAAAATTATGGACTTAAAGACTTGTCATCAATTTTTTCTATGCTTCATGATTACACCATCGTTTAGAATCCAAATTTTTATGTTTGAAAAGAAGGCGGATTTTAAAAAAGTCAAAATAATTATTTTTCTTTCAAATCTGCTGTGCTGAGAACAAAAACGACTCTCCATCAACATCTATGTTTAATGATTACAGCGCCGTTTAAAACCAAAAGTTTTACAATTAAGAAACAACAATGGAGTGAAGATGTCAAATTATTTCTCTTTCAAAACTGCAACGTTGAAACTAAAAGTGGTGCGTTTATAATTTGTCGGTGAAATGAGAAGAAGGAGAAAAGTGATTGTTGATGGCCACGGACGTCACTGCTTCTCGCTCGAGGTCTTTCCCCCCGGGCAAGTTGCGGATGGCCGGCCACACGAACTAAGTCTACCTCGTGGAAGAACGTGGCGATGACGCCGAGTCACAATCGAGATTTAGGAGGTAATTATGAGATATCAACGACTTGATTTATTAACTCATATCCGGATTTGTTCCGGAACGCTGTATTATGGAAACGATCCGCCGATAAAGACGTACGAGGAATTTTTGATACTGATAGATTGTGACAGCTTTCCGTAGCATAAATTTCAAGAATACGAAATGAGTTACGAAGGCGGTGGATTACAGATTTTCCAGACACCACATATGACACAAGAAGTTTAAATCTCAAATCGAACCGGACGTTTCAAAACGATATTTCCAAACGGATAAGCATCTCCTGTTAATTTTCAGATAGGAACAGCAATAATAATAGAAATAAACTGCTTATAAGTGAAGATTTTTTCCCAGAGTGAGATAAAGCAGGATCTCATCAAAATAACTAAGATGCCGCCTCATAACACAGTTATACTGTTGAGGAAATTACTAACAAGCATGCAAATTTCGATATTATGCAGAATTATATCTAAACGTTAACAGTTTACACATTTCCCGCACTTAACCAGCTGTCATGTTAATGCAACTGAAATGAAATCCGAATGGGGTCCTCCACAATTTTTTAATTGTGAAGCTACATTGAAAGCAATTAGTAATCTTAAAACAGCTATAAATATTTAGTAGCAAGATTAACGAACGACCAAAATGAGTTAGATAACATCATTTCAAAATACGATTTTACGACTAACATACACAGCTCTTTCTAATTCCGTTTAGAATAAAATCGACAAGAAAAAATAATGTATTTTCATATTAGACTAGACACACTATTGCCAAAAATAACGTAAATTTGACATTCAAAATGAGAAATAAAAAGTTAACATAATGAAACGGAATTAGGACATGTCTTAATTGCTATTCGTAAGCCCTTAATATTTTATTTTATATTTCATGATGTGGATATTAACATTATTTTGTTTTCAAACAGTAGAGTTCGTTAATAATTGGAATCACATAAATTGATCTACTTTAAACTTCAACACTTATGAAAATATATAATAGTTATTTAACTATCAAGTATGTTAATGAGGGCGATTAATAATCGAGCGAACGCGTTAATTGTTGAGATCATTAATCGCCAATTAACACACGTGTTAGTTACAATATTTTTTCGTTGACCGTATCTTACTTAAATGAAAAATCTAATTTTATTCCATGACAAATTTTTTTAGGTTAGTAATGGTTGACCGAACGTCAAATTTTACGTCAGAAAATCAATAAGTTTTGTCATCAATTGTTTTCAGTGGGTGTGTTCAGTGTACTTAATGCTAGACAACGCAAGCGGTTTTTTATGTTATTTGAGGAATTTTATTTTTTCAAATTCATTTTAAAGGTATGCTACGTGAATATACCTAGCTAGTAAGTGTCAAAAGCATGACTTTTAATTCTGTCTACCTTTTTGCTACAACTTAGCGTTAGCAATACATGCTGTGTTCCATGTGGTGAACGCACCCAATAAATCGTTTATTAATAAAAAATCATGCATTAATAGGGGTCATTAATGAATGATTTTCTATACATTAAGATAGCCTATTAATAAACGGTCGACGGAAATAGTTATTTACGTATTAAGGGCATGTTTAAAGCACGACACGCAGCGGAGGTCTTAAATTTTCCCGATTTATTTTATTTTTTACGGGAATTCTGAATTTTAATTCTGCTGTGGTTTCTATGTTATTTGTTATAAACAATTTTAATTTAGTGTTAAATGAGAATGACATATATCGATTATTCCTCCGAAATATCGGATTTGAAGATGTAGAGGTTCAGGGCAAGTTGGTTCCATAGAAGTCAAAAGACGTATAAGAGAAAGACTACGACAGTTTTGTGAGTGGTGTTGTTCAAACAAAGTGATTTTTCGAATTGGTTGCGTTGCTTAACATTTATTCATAAACCACGATTTTTATATGTTTGAATAATTGTTACCTGGCTACCTTATAGGCCCTTGGGCAATAAAAGCCAAATTACGTCCGCTTGTGAGGGCGAATAAACAAGTTTATGATTCCAAAATAAAATAAATATGTTTAAAATAACTTTAATGGTTAATATTAGAAATATGTCTGGACAACAAACAATTTAATAAAAAAACAAATTTGCAGGGTTTAGGGATACGATGCATAATAGAATTAAAGCTGGTATTATTAATAAAGGCCATGTAATCTGATATGAAATAGCAGAATTTAGTTTTTGTAAGTTTAAAATCTATATTTTAAAATTTTGGAAAGAAAATAGTAGAAAATTTTCACTATTTGAGTAGGTTTTATAATTTGTTTGTTGAAAATGCAAACCAATCAAACTAATTATTAGTTTGGGCTCGTACAAATTTTCCATTTTTCAAACGCCTTTGGTTTGTATCTGGCGTGACAATAAATTCAAACAAGTATCATTTACTTTACTTTCATTGTGTCGTTATTTTATGCATTCCTTTGAATTGAAATTAATATAAATTTGGAATAGAGTAGATGTGACGTAAATATTAAAGGCATTAAACACTCGAGTATTTAAAAAAAAACATTTTTCCTAAACTTCTATAGTCCGTATCACACAGTATAAGATCCAGTTTTAATATAAATGTTCCTACAGTGTAGGATCGCATTTTAACGCTGACTGTGATGTTCGTAACACTTTGAGTTTTGATGAACAGTTTTAATTAAATTCTTAATTATCTATGCGCCGAAATGGAAACACAAATACACAATCTCAATTCAAAACTAGAACATGAAGAAAATGTCATCCGCAGAGAAATTAATATATTGAACTGAAAAGCAATAGATAACAAAATATGCTTTCTCGTTAAATAGCTCCATTTCAATTAGTGAAAAAATTCCATACGTACTTTCTACGCTTTACTCTGCTGTGACAGCAAGGTGGGGTGAAGTAACTAGAGTGAATCGAACGCAACTAATTAGATTTGAAAAACAAATACAGGCAATGGATTAAAAAACAAGCCTTTCCACTGCAGATGCATTTCTGGGCTGTTCACAATGAGATGAAAACGTTGGCGCAAAAACGTTCATTATTTACGGATTACTCTACGTGTTTTGCACACTATCTACCTTTACATTGTGTTAACAAATGAAATAAAAACTGTTGCACAGATATTAAACTAGTTCTGATTGATTTCTTTTAACCTGTCCTAGATTTTAATTCCAAATATCTGCCTTTCTGTTCCTGCTTGTATCATAAATAATTACAGTAATTTATTTTGTACCTATTAGAGAGATATTTCGAAAATTAAACAATAGGATAATTGCAGTAATTTAATAAATAGGAAGCTCTTAAGATGACGAGTGTGTCTCTATTTCTATGATTGATTACAAATAATTATTAGGACACTTATCTTTATTAGCTGAAATATTTACCGTTAATTAAAAAGCAATTTTCTAAATTACTACTTTCTATTATTTTCAAAGTAAATTATCCGGATTTTATAACTGAATTTCCCGTAAAATAATTACGGTTTTAATAAAGCGTTATTTATATTCCGGAGCGCGATATATTACATTTTTAAATTATCTCTGAACCAAGTAAATTCATAAATTCGAGCATAAAGGAAGCCAGTAATACCGTTTAAAATTACAACTTTTGCTATATACCAAAAACAGAGCATATTTACTCTGCGGTATAAAATTTCCTGTGCTATTAAAGCAGAAATTGGAATCTAGTGGCTTTCAAATCATGTACGAGGAAAAAATCGAAAATCGATGAAACAACAGAGGATTGCATCAAGCTGGTGGGATGAGGCAGGGTTGAAGGGCTGATTGTCGTAGGGTATCACCATCGGTTCACTTAGCACATCGCATAACGATGTGGATGACGTTTTTCCGGCTGTCATATCACCGTGATGAATACGCCGCATTGCAGGCAAACGACAAGTTTTTCTCCACGTTTTCTAGATAACAATCACTGAAGAATCGCTGAGCATGGCATAAAAGAACAAAATATATTATTGTATACACAGATGTTTGAACCGTTCTGCTTTGTGATTCATGCAAATTCTAAGAATTATATCGCTGCAATTACGTAGGTGGATCTCAGATGCAACTAGATTATTTTGATTTGTGCTAGCTACGGATGGAAGAACAGAGTCAGATCTAGATTACGAACTTATATTAAATATCTCAGATTTTTCGCACTTTTCTTCCATTTATTTTGTCTCATTCGTTAAATCTTAAAAATGAAATAATAGTCTCATAAGTATCTAGCTTTCAATTCGAATTTTTTTTCAAGTTACAAACCAAGCACTAAAAAATAAGTGTTGCATGATTTTTTTTCTTTTCTTTAATCGAAAGAATAAGAAAAAATATGTTACCCGTATTTTATATTTTCTTTCATATTACTCTTTTATTCCTGAGGAAATTGTCTCTGAAAATACAATATTTAAATTGTTGCCATTTCTGTAGCCACCAATGAGGGAATTCATTCCATATTACCGATTTTTTTATTTTGTAAAGACTCAAACATAGTTGTAGAAAATAGTTTTGTGCTAGTGTGCCTAAATAAAAGTAATAATAGAAAAAAAGTGAGCCGTTGCGAGACGCCTGGCAGATGTGAAACATTGAAAATTATTTTTATTGAAGTATTTATTACTCGAAACGACATCGCTTTTTCAAATTCGCTCCGATACACTGTTATACACATAAGTAAAGCAGTGAGCGTGTAATATAGAGATGCCGATATACCAATACACACAAGTAAAGTGGCGAGCGTGGAGCGCACAAT
This sequence comes from Harpalus rufipes, assembly GCA_951394225.1. Classification (NCBI taxonomy): domain Eukaryota; kingdom Metazoa; phylum Arthropoda; class Insecta; order Coleoptera; family Carabidae; genus Harpalus; species Harpalus rufipes. The sequence goes on along the minus strand of OX596286.1, from coordinate 22,266,941 downwards.
CGAGGCGACGAGAGTTATGAGTTACGACGCTGGCCGAATGGCACGACCGTCGTGTCGTAGGACTCGTTCTTACCCCCGTATAGGCGCGCCATTACATGTTTCACATCAAAAATAGTTTTAGTAGTGTATCAAAACGAAGAAAAAAGAATGAAATGGTTGTCTGAAGTAAACATAATCATTTACAAAATCAAAGTTTCATTCTGTAAAGATCATTTTGCTGTAAGCATAAAGATATTTGAATATTTTTTAATTTTTATCTTTCCAGTTCTGTCAGTGGCTAGCATTTTCTGGAAGTCACAGGCAATGTAATTTGGCGCCAATTCAAACAGTATACTTTTAAATTGCTACTGTGTTTAATATATACAGAAATTTGAACAGAAAATCATATTTAATAATAAGGTACTAATTCGAATTTCAGAATAAAAAAGATGTTAATTTTTTTTGCAACACCTCATTGTAATTACCCATTGCTGCGTGTGCCTATCTGTTTTGTAATGATAATAACGTATTCGTACCGTGCGGGTGTTTTCCAGTCCTCACCTCACATGCACTTATTGCCGATGTGAATATTGCACAACAGGAATCACTTTTATGTCATTTAAAATTCGAAATAATTTTGGCGTTAGTCAAGATCGAACCAGGGTCCCCAGAATCGCGACCAGATTGTAAGTTAACAAAAAAGAGGTGTTTAGTTTTTTCGTATATCACGAAAACTATTATCGTGAATTCAAATATTCTTGAGCAGTAAATATCCGAAAAATAGTTTCGATTCTCGAATAGCTACATAAAATTTAATTCGCTAGAGAGAGCTAGATAGGGCCCTGTGGAAGAAACTATTGGACGATTCTTTTCTAGTTTCGCGAAATGTGAAATATATCTGATCGTTTTAAATTCAATTGCCTTCTTGGCATCGTTCTCTTTATAACTAAATTCCGCTAAAAGCTTTCGGAGTTCAATTTAATCTGATTTTAATTACTAAAAAGTCAGATAATGCTGAGTATAATTCAATTTTAATGTATCGTACATCAATAATTACTAATTAATAACGAAAATAACTCCCCGAACATCAAATTCACATCTCCGAGCAAAAGTCATTAATTTTTAAATCCCAAACAAAATTCCGATTTCATATCCTGGCTGGCGAGCAAATATTGACAGAGTCGAATACCTGCAAACTGTGAAGCAGGCGATGGTGAACAGAATGAACAGGCTTGGTGTTGGTTGGCGCCCGAGGAAATTCATTTGTACGGTGGAGCAGTGGATGCATACATTAATAAATGACGCCGGGTAAAGGATGGAGAAGCAGACGAAACTACCCTCGTTGGCACCGCAAGGGCTGCGGGCGACGTCGTGCCAATTCAGCAGCGTCGAGTGTTGTGCTAGGACTATGCAACGAAGACTGAACACTACAGAATGCAAGTCTGAAGCTGACAATCACAACAGGGTGATCAAATTAATTACAAACAGATTAAATTTTGTTTAAAATTAGATAATTAAAGCGTTACCAAAACAGATCTGGACATTTCATTGACTCATTTCGTATTTGTCTACTTCAGGTTAGTTAAAAGTACGTTATATGGCTCAGTCTTAGAAATTTGTAATATACACACACACACACCGGTAAAATTAGGAGAACGCCAAAAATAGGTATGTATTTAAAAAACAATGAACCCTCTGTTTTCAATATTTGTGATGGTAATTCTACATCTACAAGAAATAACAAATGACGATATAATACCTAAATATAGCCACCTAGTAAAGATTGAATATCATTCATAGAGGACTTAAATATTGCTCGGTTTCTAGTTTTATTACATATGGATGTTTAATTCGTGTTTACTATAGATGAAGCATCAAGGGTTAACAACCATTGCTGGTTTTGTTGTCGTTTCAATTCTAAGTACTTAAGAGTAGAAAAACAATTAAAAAAAAATGGAAAATTATTATTTTTTAAGTAATAATAAATAAGAATTAATAATTTATAAATAGTGGAACACTTAGATTAATTAAAAAAAAAATTCCGCTATTTATAAATTATTAATTAGTAATTATTACTTAAAAATAATAAATTTCAATTAAAAAAAAAATCTCTAAATATTTAGAATTGATCGAGCTATGTTTAACATCTTGATAAATGATAATCAATATTTATGTGTTCTGTTGTCATTTGTTATTTGTTGTAGATGTAGAATTACCAACATAAATATGAAAAACAGAGGGTTCATACTTTTTGAAATACATAGCTTTTTTGGCGTTCCACTAATTTTGCCACATAAGTGTATAACTCGTCTAAAGACTGATTTCAAGGGATCTTTCTAGCTCAGTTGGTGGAGAATTCTTCTAGCACAGGTGGGTCTTAGGTTTAAATACTAGTAAAATCTACGAATTTTCCACAAAAAATATTACTTTAATAAAACATCATATTGCAAGCATTCTGTCTTTGCATCTTGTTCATTACAGCAGCTCAAAATTATTTCGAATTCCAAATGACACAATCTGTGTACAAAGGCAGGGCACACCCAGCAATAAGTAATATGCCGTGATGATATATTTATTTATTTAAATCCACCATAATTAACATTCAATCCAAGTTGAAATTTCGGAGATCATCATTTTCACCATTTTCAGCTATAATTATTCAGTAACATCACTCAACATTACAAAGGTAGGTTACATAGTCATTAAATTAATTTAATACATTGTAGTGAATGTGTTAAATCAGGACACATCTAAAATCAAAGCCAACATGGTTCAACAAAAATCTGAACGGAAATGAATAGTTAAAAATCAACCAGGAACTATGAAAGAACCAAAGTGCCAAACACAAAATTATTTTTTTAAATAAGATAAGTTTTTTTAAATTGTTAGTAATGATGAATAAATTGATTTATGTATTTTAAGTTATTTTTATAATCAGTTTGAAAATTTAATTTGATTTTACATTCGCATTAATGTAAAAAGCTTCTTTCATTAATCTATTGTTATAAAAACTGCCAGAATCTAAAATTTCTGTGTCTTTGAAGTTAAATTTATGACCAGTTTCAAAAGTATGTTTTGTGAACCCTCAGTTAGTGGTTAGAACTCTGATTTTTCGAATGGTATTCATATTGATATATTCGTTTCTTTAAAGGTTGAGAAGTTTCACCCATGTAACTTTTGTTGGATGCGCCACAGTTAATCTTATAAATCAATCTAAGTGGTTCACAAGACCAACAGAAAAGCTAAATATGCAGTTTTATATTTTTTACTTCTGTAAATTCAAAGGTATCAGCTTTTTAGTAGCTTTTGAGAATTTACTTAAATGCACCTTACATTAAATTACTTAATGAACGTAAACCCAAATTTTCTTTTCGAAGCACCTGTATAATAAGAAATAGGTATTTAAAAAATGATTATTCCATTCATATTACTTGCCTTTCCATAATCCTGAAAAATCCGAAAATTACTGAAAGATGGGCAAAAAAATTACGACAAATTTTGATGGTAATTCTAGAAAACCAAAAATTGCCAACGTCCGTATATAAATAGAAATAGATAGATATCATATTTTTTGTACATACATATTTTGAAAAATGGATTTAAGGAATAACAAATATTTACAATAAATTTATATTATTGAATTTACACTCAGAATACTACATTATTATGCAATTAGTTTTTGAAGTACTGTTTGTTTTAGACTTTATACTTTGAACAAGGAAATTTCATTTGAATTTGGCTGAAAACAGAGCTAAGTATTGACAAATCAAAAGCATAGATCGTACTAAAGAAACTCTGAAATTACTCTGTAGTAGCTCTAGTTTACTACCCTAGTGGCCCTACAATATGGGCTGTTGTTTTTACTGCTGGCATCGATACAACAAATTATTTAATCCCTAAAGTGCTCGCCATTAACTATTCAGAATCTATTGCGAAATACTTCACAATGCAAATGTTTCAATCACTTACGCCTCCATTTAAACATTCAATAGTAAATCTACAAAACAATCGTGATAAATTAACTCCAACTCGTGTTTCTTTACCGGTTTTACATATAAATATGTAGAACACCTTTTTAACGTCAGCGCGTAATAAACTAAGTGGTAGTTATCGGTAAAAGTTTATCGGTTTAGTGATAACAAATAATAATATTCAGCACATTTGCGTTTGAAATGGCTGCAATTCGAGGAACCTATCGCTGACGCTGAGTCATCGAAGCATTTGCGAGCTCGTTGGCTGTTTAGGGTTCGATGGGCCACTCTCTACTTCTGACTAATTGCGTCTGCCGTAACGATTTGCCCAGTAATTAAGCAACTGACGTCGTAGCGTGTGATTCGCACAGATGTTGATTTGCAGTGCTGGGCACACATACGGGTATCAGCAAAAAATTAACGCCATTTACAACTAATTTGGCTTCCAAATTATATTCCACTTGTCGATAATCTTCAATTAGAGCTGCATTTTGTTTTGAAATTGTTTGCTGGGATTTGAATTGTAAATCTGCGTTTGATTTAATTGAGTTTGAGTTCATTATGAAAGAATAATAACAATTTAAGCAACAAAAGTGTTGTTTTATATCATTAATAGAAAAGATTGACAGTTCAAGCCGTAGGCTCCTGTTTTCTGTCAGACATAAAAGTTTGAAAGATATTTGACTTGTGTAATGTAATAACTGCTCAAAAACGCGTTTTTTATTCAGAGTTATTACCTAATAATATATTATACTATTATATATCAAGGGCGAGAAATATGTAATATTTCTCGAGGTGCAATTTGAACCCCGAGAGCACAGTTTGAGATCTGCAAAGCATTCATTTGTATATAATACTTTTTTGTGCTTCCGTCCGGCATAAGTAGTATTACATAACTCCAAATCATCCGGAAACACTTATTTATAATGTCTGGACCAGTAAAAGGAGTTGGCATTACTGTTCCAGTGATATGTCAATTTAGGACTATTTCAACACAAGAATTTAAAAAAAAATTACAATTTTGAATATTAAATTGGTAATTGTAACGTAAATGAATACATTTTAAGCTAAATGTAAGTAAATATATTTGAAACTGCAATGCAAAATCGATAAAAAAAAATTTGTTGATTTTTCGGATTATGTTTGTAAATATCTACATGTCATTTTAAATTCAAATCTACTGATGTTACCAACATGAAAAATCCCTAGAATTTCATATTTGAACAATAAATCAAACTCATTTAATAAATGTAGGGAGAAGTCGGCACAAAAAATCTTGTATATTAAACGTTCAGAAACTGCTGTGCGAGTGCTCGTATTTAAAGGCCTTGCCTTCGGCTCGGCCTGTCAAAATATACTCGTACTCGCAATAGTGCAGTTTATAGACTAGTGATACAAACAGCTATTCTGTCGATTTGTTTGAAAGCTAACAGTCAAAATATCACTTTTACTACCTATTGTTTTTTTATACATAGCAACCGATGAACAAACGCACAGCAACATAATTTGATGGCGATAACTTTCAAAATTGGTATTAGAACTAATCAATAAATTAATATTAATTCTAAATTCAGCAAAAAATGTGTTTAACACGGCACCAAACACAGATTACAGCTTCGGCAATAAAACAGCAGTGTCTGCTGTAAATCTGGTATTTTAGTGCCTACTTAAACAAATAACTATTTCTTCACCACCGCGAGTAAAAACAAAAATCCAAATTTTTAAAAATTAAAGCTTATGACAAATTCTATTGTCATCTTTGACAATTCAGTGAATTAAAGAAATTAGTGGTCATTTTGACAACACAAACTTTTGTTGTAAAAAAAAGTTAAATTTTCTCAAATATCATTTCAAGAATTTTTAGTTCAATGTAATTTGTTTTTAAACGGAATTCCAATAATACATGGAAGAAGTTTCAGAAGAACTCTAAGAAAATATTGATACCGTCTTTGCTGCTGTTCTAAACTTATTTCAAACGAAATTATTGTACCCACGCTATATTTTGTTTCAATTCCATGGTTATCACTACAAATGAGCAAGATTTATAAAAATTCAAATTGGATTTGGTAACTAAACATGCATAATAAAATCCGTTTATTTGAAACATTTTTGTCTAAAATTAATTGAAAAAAATGCGCAATGAAAAACTGATTTCCCATGTTAAATTCCTGTGGCACGCTTTTTAATTAACACCCTGTATATTACCTACATTACTATACCGTAAAGTTGAAGATGACTGATTGAGACTTGTAACCGTGATAACAATTGCAATTAGTGAAAAAATGAAACGTAATGCGCGTTCTCTTTATTTATTTTTTAACTATAACTAAAATCGAGTGTTTCTTAGAATTAAAATAAAGATAATATATTTAAAAAATGTTAACCTTGTTGGAATAGCTATTATCGATTCATAAAAATGATTTATGAGACAATAATTTGAAACCAGTCGAAATGATGACGTTTCAAACAAAACTGATAAATATTAATAACTGTAGGTATTGTTTTATCGCGCTACCTACTGAGCCATATGGTGCGTAAGTGTTGTTGCAAAACAAATGGTAATGGCAATATTTTTACAATCGACTGACCCCATTTGAAGTTAACTCGTTCTAATGCTCATCAGCTAACAGTAAAACTCACTGACAAGTTCGTGAATTTGCTCGGTCGGAAAAACAATGTACTACACTTTCGACACTGATGATTTTTTAATGTTTGCAGATTTGCTGTCACTGCCACAATGTCTGTTTAATTCTTTCGGAGATGTGAGCAACAATTACTAAAGTATACCGCCGGAGTCAGACACCAGAAACTTTAATAAAATATGCTGGATTTGTTTTTTTTTTTTCAAAAATCTCTTATAAATAATATCACTTGTTATAAAAAGAAACACAAGTATGTGCTATTACCTTTTAGGATGAAGTTATATGTTGATATTATTAAAATCTACACGAAAGATTTCTATTTAATTTACTTACATATCGACGAAGGAAAACAAATGAGTTTCCCACAAACATAAAAAGAGTCACAGTATGAGCAACAAAAAATAGTGTTTAACTTTTTTACAAAGAACCGAATTAGTCTACGTCATTATATGAAAATATTTCTAAACTTTAAAATTATATCTAACTATATTTTTGAAATTCATATTCATAATTTTCATCCGGTATATACAAAATTCTAACAAATTTCAAACAAGTCCAGATGTTTTCTATTTTTAATAAAATGTTATATTCGTAAAACAAATTTCGAATTGAACACCTGAGTGGTAGCAAGAACAAATTATTAACGGGTGTTTAGCGAGGTGTTGATTAGCAGTGCTCTGTCAATCAATTATGGATTCTTTTAGAAAAAATGTTTCAAATAAGTTATAGAAAAATTAATTGTACGCAATTTTTATTTGAAGACCGAAAAAGTTCAGTAAGCGATAAACAAAAACAACCATAACGCGTTGTGGACTTGTCTAATAAACATATGAAAAACGAAATTTATTTACAATTTTTTTAAATAAATCGTAACATAAGCAAGCCTTATGCACAAAGATGACACCCTGGTCTGAATGTATTTAGTACCTTAACATAACCTGATCTAACGGACAAATATTATGTGATTCCGGTCACATAAAAATTATTAACCTATACCTAACATTTTTCTTCAAAATAAATAACGAGGTATCCTCACGCCAATCATTCTTTCCCAGATAATATATCAACAACTTTACGAGTCTAATGCTCATTTTCTTGTACTTAAAGAAACTACAGCTTTAATTCGGACCAAACGTGGTAGTTAAGCAGATAACTACAAGTAACTTGACAGAAAAAAAGTTTATTCTTGTTGTTTTGATGGCTAAGTAGATTATTTTACCTTTTTCCTCAATGTAATGTTTGTTTAATATCCATGAAATGAGTTTTCTTAAGGACCAGTTTGAAATATGCCGATATAGATAAAGAAAAGTTATAGAGTATTCCTGAAGAAATACGAGTTTACCTCTGTATTCCTGTATACAAATAAGAAGAATCTATCGCAATAAAAATAATGCAATAACTACAAAAATTGCTCCTACGTTGAAGGTGGATGTTTACGCTTAAAAGCTTTTCCTCGATATCATACATAGCTCAAGTAATGTATTTTTAAAAGAGCTTTTTACGGAACAAGCGATATAACTACATAAAAAGCAATCGAGAAAGGGGCAACATCAAAAATAGCGTTTGCATTAAAGTTCAGCTTAGGAAAGAGTTAGAATTATAGCGTATTCGTTCAGGTGCAACACTGTTCACTAATTAATTGCTGTAAAGTATTGTTAATTGGTTGTAGGTATTCGAAGCACACGCGTTTGTGTTACAGACAGTTGTTTCCAATGCTGTCCTTGATTATTACACCACGTAAAGGTATGCCATTGTGGCAATGAATATTGTGCTCGTTTTTACATACTTGTATAACAAGGAAAGTATATTAACTATCGATTTACAGGGCTTCATCAAGGATGTTGTTTTTGTTTAGAAAATTATTGCTAGTCTAGATATTAATCAGCACTTTATAGGTTTTCTTGAAACAAATCTGCAAACCGTAACATTAAACTTAAATTTGATTCGCACAGTAACTGGAATTTTGAACGTTAAAGCTATAGAGTGTAACGATATTTATGAGGGATTCAAGAATATCGTATTTATATGACGATATAATAAGCATATAACAGAACTAAGTAATAGTGTCTATTTGACACACTATATTAGTATTTATAATTTACAGCCATCCATTTATACTACAATATGCAAGATAAAAAAAAACTAGTATATACTAACCGAGGTGGACAGTATTTCATTACTGTAGGCCGAGACATAATGAAACTTTTCACCAAGGTTTGTGTATTATTTTATTCACAATCTGAAATTAATGAGTAATTGATATGTAAATAAATAAATGGTCTGAGCTTGTTCATTTGTTATATGAACTGTCAATTTGATTACTAACCTTAAATTTTAATGTCACATTTATGTACATTTATTTACATTATTTATAATTTAATTCGTTTCTTTATATATGAAATGTACAGAAGTTTTGTTTACATGTAAATGTATGTAACCAACCATCACTGATATGAATGTGACATCTTCCTGCCCTGAGGATGGAAAGTTGACATTTTCCAATCTCTGTTACTTACGCTATACTTTCCAACCTTTTGGAAAATGAGGTTAACAATAAATAACTAACTTCCTCATTTTTTAAAAGTCATAAATCGCCATATTACTAACCAATTGTGTATAGTGTATTTACATCTGAGATGGGACATGTTTCATTACAGCCGAGGGCTTATGTATACTGCAACGTTTTTATTTATATGGGTGAAGTGTAAAACATAGACAAATATTATTAACCAAAAGAATGCGTTTATTAAACAATAAATAAATAAAGATTAAATATTAAAAGATAATAAAACAACTAACACTATGATTAAATAATTATAAACACTAAGAATATTATTAAATGCTTAAACACTACGATTATTTATTTAACTAACATTTATATCACTGCACTTAATTATATAACTACATTTATTTATGTTAACAACTGTTAAACTGTTTATTTATATCACCGAGTTCATATCTGGTTGCTTGTGTATATGAGACTGTCTCCCGCTGTTCTCCCGACGGTATTTATACAGCCCCTATCATTCTAGAACTCTTCTAAAGCGACAATGACCCGTATACAAAGGAATGAGGTCACGGCGCAATTAACCTGTCTCAGCGCGTCGGGGATTGTATTATCGCTCTGGTACGTTCTTTCGAAGGGATTACGTCATTGTTCGCGAACATGCTATCAGTAGCGGCGCATGCATACTTTTCTCTCAGGGGCGCACGTCACAATACTATTTTATTCACAATCATCCTCTTTTTAATTCAATAATTTTCGAAATAAATTAATGAGATAACAATTCATTTTATTAATATTTTTGACAGCTCCATTAAAATTTGTTTAGTCTACATAAACATTTGCAACACGTGGGGTTGAAGTGAAATCTGGTATTTCCCACCCAAGAGATTGTCATTACAGTTGGAAATGACGTATTTCCTAACCTCTAAAAGGTTAGGAATCGACATATTACTATAATGATAATGTGAATAAACTATTTTTCTACTTTTTATAGCAAAGTACAATATGTAACTCATGTATTATTGAGTATTGTTATAAAAAATGTACAGTTGTAGCCAGCAATTTTAAATTAAATTTCTAATCAAAAATTTATCATTTCATATTCTTTAATTTATGTTGGTTTACCATTTTTACGAGTATCAAACTTTATTTCATTAATGAGAAACGTTGCCACCTCCGATCAGTTTTTTTTAAGACGTTAAGTAATTGTATTTTAAGTCGAATGCTATAAAATAAATACTATAAAGTTCAATAATAAAATCTAAGACTCTGCGATCGACAATCTCTTCATTACAAAGAAACGGTGTTTTTTTATAAAAGGACACAATTTGGTTTTGTCGCCAGGTGTGTAAGAATATTAAAAAATAATTTAAAATAGTTATATTTGGTTTAAAATGTTTGAATTATAATTCAAAGTATAAAATGCTGCTGACATTATTTGAAATTATCATGACGCTATTAATTTGGCTGGTGTGTGAAAACTTTAGAGTTTAGAGAACTAAACCTGAGTTTAATATATATTTATGAATCCCGAATTTAAAATCTGCAGTCAGGAAAAATTCCGCCGTGAAGCAGAATAATCAAATTCAGTTAGGATAAATCCCAACAGGTTAGGGGATCGTCGTGGCCTACCGAGAGAAAACCATATCAGAATTTAATTAACCTCTGGTGTGCGCATCCATGCGCGGGGCACGTACTCGAGAAGGCGAAGACACCGACGGCACAGAAGGCTGTGGAGGATCGTTTTCACTCGTAAGTACGTCACGTTCCGTCACGTGACTTCTTGTCCTGCTCCTGCCTGGCCTAGCTGCTAATTACCGAGAGGCAAGACTAAGCAATTAAACAAGAATGGATGGAAACCACGACTTGAAGAGATTGTGCAATTTCCTAAGAATTGGTTACTACTCTAATTTAGATGATCATAAGTTTATGTTACTGTTATTAGTTGCTTGCAAAATGTGAAGAAATATATCATTAATGATATCACGAAACATTTATGACTTGGAGGAATATTCTGCAATATATCATCTTCTTTTTGATAACAATATGTAAATGGAAAAACATGTACATATTTAAATTAGTCCTTAGTTGGTCTATGACATAATTCCAACAATTCTATACAATATATTTTCTTATTATTATTATATTAAATCTTTACTACTACTGTAACACGAAGGGTGTCGCCTACGATGCTCTAATACATATGCTGATGGACTTATGGCCGTTTGCACCGCATCAACTTAAGTACAACTTAACATTAAGTGGAACTTAAATTTTTAAAATGTATAGCACCCTATGTTGTTATAGTTAAGGTACTCTTACTCTAAGCCTCGGATTTCCGTGGCTTAAGGTGCACTTATCTTTAAGATTGGCTTTGCTAATGGATATGATTGAATACTATGATGAATAATTTTAATTTTAATTGAAGTTTTTCTAGCAAGATCAGAATATTTATTTAAAAAGGAATCCAAATAGCAAACTAGCCGTATTCTTTCGCTGGGTTGGATCAGATCCAAATGATCGTATGGACTAGATCAGATCAGGTTACGTGGACGCAGATGAATTTATTCGAAAGAACACAAGTATCAAAATCAGTCAGAAAAATGAATTTCAATTTTCTATATTTACCATTATTCTTGTATAAATTTCTTTTTGAAATGTAACCTCTTGTCCTGATTGACTTATAACATATGACAGATTTTTCCGTCGCTTCCGCCATTTTTGAATCTTAAGTGATATGATCTTTCTAATCCAAGTTTTTGTTGGAGTAGATGGCACTGATCTGGATTACTTGGTCTTGGGGTGAGGATACTAATCGGAATTTGAAAGAACTTGCAATTTACTGATCCATCTAACATGGATCTGATCCAACGCAGCGAAAGAATACGGCTTTCGTGTCACTTTTAATACCGGATCCTCCAAATATGAGTACTTTCGGCTAGCGTGAGCCTACTAATTTGCACAAATTTTATTACATAGTTCTAGAAAGTACATGCCGATGCCTATGGTGGCACCATAGTTACACTGTATCACCACCGCCTGTTCCCATTTAATTGTGATTTTTATTCTTATTGAAATTATTCATTAATAAAACAAGCATTAATATTATTACTAACATTTAATAATAAACTTTGCGACTTTTAAACTGTCAAAAATTTTCAAATGATAAACGTCAAAACTAGCTGCCTCCTGTATTACCTAAATCAAAAACGTTGACTTTATAACCAAATCCTATTTTTAGATAAGTAGAACATAAAATTGACATGTGCAATAGAATGAAATTTAAGGTGAACCTTAACTTTGAGTAAAACATAGCAAAATAGAACTTATGATCACATCGGTGCAAACGGCCAGTACTGCTTTTACCAATGACTTAATTGTCAACAAATAAATGTCAAGACCGCTGACAGCTAGACCTAATAGTCAGTTGTAGAAAAAATGATAATTATTGCTAAACAGAATTTTGACTAACAAAGATGACAAATTTGAAATATTGTTCCTGAAACTATAATATAGAAAAGTTTATAAAAATGTTATTTACTTATTATTGCTCTTGTCCTCGCCGGAGAGGTTCCACAAGACTCCAGAATATTTTCTTTTGTGAATAATATGGATGCCGTTAAAATTTATTTTAAAAAAGTCTTCAAATATTCTTCACCAGAATATATAAATAAACATACCTACGATTTTTTGCTATATAAATTTATATTATCAAACTTGAAATGAGAAAAATTTATGATACATTAGAATTAGAACCAACATTCTATAAACATAAATTAACACTAAAATTTTTATGTCTATTTTCCTTTAGGTGCAGCAATGAATGAAAAAATCAAATCGCATTTACATTTATCACAGAATACCCGTGTATTAACTTTGAGGAAATGATGCAATGGAGATTATAAAGACGAACGGGTCCTTTGAATTGCGAAGCTACATCGTTATCCCTTCTCTATCCTAATCGCATGTATACATATATTTATTTAAACTAAAAACAAGAATATAAAATTATCTTGGAACAACTACTGTTGCCTAATTGTTGATGGTCACCACTTGTTCACCTTAAAGCTAAATTTGGTGACATAATCTCTTAGATATTTCGTTGGTGATGTTTAGATGTTTATAATGAAAGGTTGTCACTGTCACTGATAAAGACTCTGACCGCATCAAAATGAATTTGTCGGTGATGTTCTCTGCTGAAGTTTTAACGACCCACCTCACGTCTTCATAACAAAATTCCAATTTATAATCCGATTTTGAGTAGAGTAGATAAACACCGTCAACTTCTAGATGACGTGTTTATTGAAATTTACAAAATTGAAGTTACAGTTTACGTCAATATTGTGTGCACAGCTCGACTGTTTTATTTTTGAGCTCTAACTTAATCAAAATTTGATAAATGCACCGCAGTTTGCTGATATGTTAAATTGTGCGCCGCCTAAAATCTGTGCATCCAGCCTATTCGGTAATCCGGCACGGTTTGATAGATGCATATTGTATTTTATAATCCGATAGACTAGAAACTTTCCGAGCATAATGCAATATTTTCTTTTTAGTACATTTTAAGAAAAACGTTTTGAATTTTTACCTCTCGCAAAGAGAAGTATTGGATTCATGTTAAAAATGGCATACCCAGATTTTAATGAATAAGCACGTTTTAAGGTCCCTACAAGCCGATTTTAATATTTTTATGATGATGTCTCTCTCTCTCTCTCTCTCTCTCTCTGTGTGTGTGTGTGTGTGTGTATGTGTGGGGGGAGGTTGGAAGGACGATTTCTCAAATAATACTTAATATCTGTTTAACTACGTATTTCTCAATCGGACATTACTGGAGAGCTGAAAAGCTTTTGATAATAAATGGACAACCGAAAGTAGCAGATTCTTAAAAAAAATCTTCTAAATATTATTGTTTAAAATTTTTTGTTCTTGCTTATTAAAGAAGATTACATTCTCCAGAGACATTACTGAAGATTTTTTCTGGGAAGTACATACCTTATATTATTTCTTATTGTATTAATAGTTAAATATTTAAAATTATAGGTATATTACACATACCCTTCAAAAATTCTGTCAATCCCGACAATGAACTGGAAACATTTCGAAAAATTAAAAGAGGACAAAATTTCTTCATACAATGAATTTAAAAAATCTAAATATAAAGAATAGATGTAAGTAGAATTTTATGATATAGAGTGTAGGTATACAAGAAATGTTAAATACAATATGGCGCGAGTAGTCATGTCACTTTGTTGGCTTTGACAAGCTTATATGAGGGACCGTGTCAGAATGATAGCTATTAATTATGTACATAGATGTCAAATATCATATCTCATTCTAAATTTAGTGATTTTCCAATTCCATGTGGTTTCTTTTCCTCGACAAGTAAATTCCATACTCCTGGTGACAAATTAACTACGTGAATTTAAAAAATCTTGAATTTTTTAATGAAAAATCCTGACATGTGACATCTATGTACATAATTACTAATTGTCATTCTTACACAGGCCCCCATATCTGCTTGTCAAGGCCAACAATGTCACATGACTGCTCGCGCCCTATACTTATATAATCAAAAACGGAAGTGGCGAGAGGTATTGTACTGGCCACAACAGATTTTTTTCTTTTTAGTACATTTTAAGAAAAACTTGTTTTGAATTTTATACTTTGTGTTTTTGTATTTTTTAGTCATGATGAGAACGTAGTTCTCGAAATATGTATTTAGATATTAATTAAGCATCATTATTAAAATGTGCTTTTAAAATTTAATTAATTGAAGTGGTTTTCAGTTAATTGCTGCCCCACCCCGAATGTATATATGAATGTATATATTTCACATCGCATCACGCGCCCAAGTACTTTGCGTTACTTTATGCCTGGCTTGTGCCTGTGGCTCTCTAGGACTCTTTATCAAATTTAATCCAGTCACGTATGGCATATTTATTTCCTTGTGTCCGTGTGTCATCTACCTCGAAGTCGCTGAGCCACTTCATGTGTCAAGGAGACTCTGTAAGCCATCCACGATGCTTCGCTGCACCCAGGAACCCTGCCAGGCTTTCGACACTATACTGCCTGTGCAGCTGAAGCGTTGGGAAAGAATTCATTTTTTCAAACAAATTTTTGTCGAGAATCTTCCGTAATCAAATACAGGTTTTGTAACTGTTGGAAATGAAGCAGGAAAGAATGTTAATGATCGTGACAGTTATTAATAGTATTGAACTGACTTCATTATCATCATTATCCAATAGTTTGTAGGTTTTAGTGGATTACACGCATATTTGGGGATTATTGTCGTTTAATTAGTACACAGGCATATGAGCCATTTCTACAAACAAGCATAATGTATTAGTTTAGTTTACTAATTATACAAATACCCCTAAATAGAAATAATATTGCACAAATCTTCCAATAAGGCTAAATGTATAACTGACAATAATATCATGGATAATAAATTAAGTTCTATATAATTAAATTAAATTTGATAGGTTTAGAAAAAGTTAGGTTAGACTAGAAGAAGACACTAAAGATTTTAGGTAATACTTTTGTGCTATTTAAAAATTATATATTAGCAATTGCGCGCCAGTCATTATTAATTTAAAAAAACATTTCATTGTTGTTATTATCAAGATATACTTCATTTCAAATAGTAGATGTCATTTAATAGCCGATCGTTTTTTACATGCCTTAAATCAATAATTTAAATCCGTGAAACTAAACTATGTCAATAATAAATATTTTTATCTGTAAAAATTTATAAGGCCTGAATATTAAACATTACAACATACCATGGTTAAACATCACTTAATTTTGAAAATTTTATTTGATAACTGACACGTGTTATTTTTTCGTTTTTGTGAATTAGGTTAGAATTTTAACCAATCAAAGGGCAGTTTTTATATCCCTATACCAACGCTATTTTCTTACGTGAAATGAAGTATAGTCACTTTTGTTATTGTGACCTGAAGATTTATTTAACATTAACATGGTACATCGATCGCAAATCTATAAAATAACGATAAATCAATAGATATTTATACAACAAATGAGTTAAAATAATAGTTATTCACGAAAAGAAAGTTTAATTTTTTTGGCGAAATAATAATAACCATTATAATATTCAATTTTAACAAAATAAAAAACAATCAATTATAGGCTGCGCATTACAATCGTCGTTGAAAGACGTCAAGTCATTTATTTATAAATTATAAACAAGCTTTATTTTCTGTCATATGTGTGCTGAAAGTGCTATTTTCGACCTTGATGTTATATTCAGTGCATTATTTGTTGCAGAGTGGATTAAAATTATGTGAGAGTGATTTAATGCTTTTTTTTTTAAATTCACTAGGAAGTAAATAGTTACTTATAGTTGTAATATAATATATAGTTTATAGTTTATAATAATGGTTTAAAATGTCAAAATTGAATAAAAAATAATTCTAAGACATAAAGGCTGGTATCACTGGCGTGGTCCTAACACCGGTGTTAGCTAAAATCATGTCAACGACTTGGCATATACTTCGATCAGGATTGTTAAAATCAGTGTTGTCAAAATAATGAATAAGCCGAATATGTACAAACCAGTCATATACAATAAATTTGACGGCATTATTTAAAATTCTTTAATATTATTTATTTCCTGACTTATTTGTAGGATAAACAATTTAAAATAATGAAGCCTAATTTGAATACATTTTAGGCTACTCAGTATATTGGTAATACTGATTTTTTTAACAACAGTGAAGTATGTGTCGAGCAATTGACATGGTTCTAGTTGACACCGGTGTTAGAACAACGCTCGTGCTACCAGCCAAAGTGGATATGGAATTTGAAATAAATTGCTCTTGAATTCAAGATGAATTATTCGTAGTTGTCATCCCTTAAACGCTGAGTATGATTCAATATTTAATTATTTTCCTTCGACTGGGCAAACAAATTCAACCACAAAACTCCGCATACAAATCTCACTTTCTCATTCTGGCAAAGTAAATTTACCACGATCAACAAAGGAGTACTAGGAGATCTCTTCCACGTCTAATTTCTTGTTCGCCGACTGTCACAAATGTATTTATAATAAAACACATCTTCTCACTTGAAAACACAACAACACTAGGTAGATATTAATGAAAAATTCCTGACTGTTGTTCTCACTTGAGGAGTAAATATAATTGAAAAGCATCATATATCACATCGATCGCACATCGCAGTCATTTCCCAGCGGCATATGAGCCACACGGACATACATCACTTATCTGTCGCGTCCCTATCCGACCAACATGTGTTGCGCGTTTATTTTTTGTGTTTGCGCGGTACATCGGCTGCGCCAGACATATTGGTATCGATGTAACGCGATAGCGGGATGCAAAAAACGCCCTCCACACAATGTGGTAGTCGACAAGGATTCTATCTCTGCTTTTTGTACTGTTAGATATGACGAATCCGACGTGAACAGGACGCTAGAAAATATTTATCCCAGCCAGAAATATGTTTATTTATTACACTCAACGAATGAATTACTTGTTTGTTTTATCACGCGCAATGTGTAAGGCAGTTAAGTTAATAAATTTGGAAGTAACTTTATGATCTAATCTTGGCACCCTTTGGATGAAATTAATTTCATTCATTTGCGAAAGCAACGGTGAAAATTTGAAATAGCTATACGCGTATACAATAAATCAAATGTAAAATGTGACATTGACAAAGCGATATCAAGGTTGTTGTTGTCAGTTCAAATGTACTGATATCATTGCGAATGACAATGTCAGTACATCAGTACTACACTGTCCATGATCAGTAGGAAGTACGAAATTAGGTTAGTATCTTGTAGTACAATTAAATCACCTATTTGAGAAACCACACGTCATATTTTTTCAATTTTGAGATTTTTTCAGAATCGAATTCTACGAAGATAAACACATCTTTGTTTGAGAAATACATATCAATCAGATGCACGTGCTGCTCATGGTAGAGCAGTTAAAATTTAATTTAAACATGAAACAATTGACTTACCTACTATACTGTTTATCTTTGGAATGCGTTAGAATATACTTTCTGATTTTTCTTAATACAACCTAATAGTTTATGTTCTGTACATTTTATTTAAACACACATAACAAACTAAAAAATTATATTATTGTTGTATTATGACTTCTGACAGATTTTTTAATAATTTACATTACCTTGTTACTTTTATAAAAAAGAAGCGATACTAAATTATTTAGAAAATAATTTTATAGAAAAATATAATAATTAATGTTTTCTACGTTATTCATCCTAGTTCTGTAAGAAATTAACTGTCTTAGTAACATTACTAAAAAAATTAACCAAGTAAAACAAAACTGTAAATCCAGATATTCTCCTTTTTTACCTTCCATCACCTTTAGGTAAGGAAGGTATTGTCTTTGATCAAAAAATTCGATAGTGAATTTTAAATGAACAAGCACGGTTTAGAGTCCGTAGAATACGATTTTACAAATTTTACGATCATGTCTGTCTGTCTGTCTCTCTCTCTCTCTCAGTGTGTGTATGGTGTGTGTGTGTGTGTGTGTGTGTGTGTGTGTGTATGTATGTGTGTGTGTGTGTGTATGTGTGTGTGTGTGTGTGTGTGTGTGTGTGTGTGTGTCTGTGCGTGTGTGTGACAAAAATTTCTCCTGCGATAACTCCAATACCACAATTCCAAAAATTATAGTTTTTTTATATTCCCTTTTTGTATGTTCGTATGAAGAATTGATTAAATTTTGGCTATAATTGTTAAACCGGAAGTACCCTTATTTGAATTTCTGAACAGCTCTTTTCGAAAAAACGCAGTTAAATATCATTTTTTAACATTTTACGTTATCATAATTATGGGGTATCGTGGCCGTGTGCTTGAGTGTCTGGTCGCGAATCTGGGGACCCGAGTTCGATCCTGACTGACGCCAAAAATTACATCGAATTTTAATGGCACAAAATTGGCCCCTGTGGTGCACTCTCCACGCCAACAATGAGTGCCCGTGAGGTGACGCCTGGTAAGCACCCACACGGTACAAATATTTTATTACAGAAATCTGTGTACAAAGCAGAATGGCCCACCTAGTAATAGGTAATATGCTAAGCTACGATGATATATTTATAATTATTAGAGAATATCTTATTCTCTTTATGATTTGATTGCATTTTATTCTTCATATTCAATGTATGTTATATCCAAATAACATATGCTGCTACAAGCTCACCATGGAAACAGTACATATTATTAATTGATACATGTCAGTGTCCAGTAGAATTTGCATAGTTCGTGAAATAATTTCATTTGAAATATATAATCTTTTCAAGAAACTAGTTAATCTGTGAGTAATTTATATAAAATACGTAGAATTGACGGAAGGTCAAGTGTTGACCACATCAGATATTTTATTCATTGTTCGCAATTATTATTGGTGATTTGCTGTAGCAATGTTGCTGAGTTAGTAACTACGTGTTACAGAATTGAGGTTAAATATGTTATTTTGGAAGAATATTTTCAAATATTCTTTTGTTTTTTATACATACTAAATCATTTCATTTATAATATATTTGTGTCTTATTTAACTGTTTGGCACACATTTTTTTGTAGTACATGTCAAGCAATTTTTTTCTCTCATTATCCAATTACATTTTCGAAAAATTTAATTATAGTTCCACCTGAAAAACCATAAATAATATAAAGAGCAATAAATTTCTGTACTTTTTTGTCCAATATCATCTTTAGACAGTTTTTTGTTTCCTAAAAATTTAGTTTTTTTGACTTAAGTGGTTTCTCAAATAGGTAATCCAATTTAAATATCACCTTTAGTAATAAATGATAGAGTTTAACAATGTTTAAAAAATTTAGTCAGCATCGATATTATACCATACTCGTAAGTTGTAAAAATTACACATATGTCAATATTTCGATGCGATATATTTCGTGTTAACTGACAGTTTAACCAGAGATGAAAATACCGGGGGCTTAATCGGATTATTGATAGCGTGACGTAACGAAATTTTTAAAAAATCTTTGTGTTCAAGTTCATTTGTGTTAAACACAATCCCTAATTTTTCACTTATCTTAAAAACAAGTCAAGAAGGAAATAATTTTGAAAATTTTAAATAATGACGCCAATATTATTGAAAATGATGTGCGCATAGTTTCGGATTGAATCAGTACATTAGCAATACCGATTTTAGTACACAATGAATACAGCTTCGGAACAACCCTGATAATTGATCACATAAAGTCAAAGTAGCAACATCTCTGTGATAATCTGATAGGCTGTTGAATTTCTTGTAGACTAGCGGTTTTGTTTCGCACGACTGACGGTTTTAAGTCGATCGAGACACGGGTTTCTAATTTATGAACCGCTTGATCGACAATTCTAGTTGTTTTGCTGTGTGGCTCCTGAGCAAGAACTACTATTTCTTTCACCATACACTCTCTTCATTATGTTTTTGCAACAATAAACTTACACCCCATTTCAACGACAGTAAATGAATAAGTATTACAGTAATGATATGTGGTCAATGAAAACCTGAACATAAGGTTAGACAACCTAATAGAAAGGTAACAATTTAAAATGAAAAGTGAAGCTTTAAAATTACAGGACAAGCATTTCGGTAATTACGACATCAGAAGGAATTGTTTTGTTATATTATCCTATTTACGATTTTTTGAAGCCAAATAAACTGGCAGGTAATGAAGGATTGTAGTTTTCCGAATCGCTGTTTCTTAGAAGTTCACACACACAAGCCAAAACATAAAAAAGTACGTTATTTCCATAAAGTTACGGTTTTGTGGGACACGTCAACAATGAGGTGTTGCACGCTTTTTGTCTTTGCTTTAATAGCAAAAATAAGAAAAAAAAATTTACCCGTATTTTTAATTTTCTTTCATATTACTGTTTATTCATGAGAAAATTGTCTCTGAAAATACCTACAATATTTAAATTGCATCCTTTCCTGTCACCTGATGATGTGAGGAAACTACTCATCAATGAGGGAGTGGCCTGCATTTGCCACCGGCAGAATATGAACAAGTGACAGTTCTGACAGCTGTCAATTATATACTAGCTACTAGTTCTATCCATATTACTGACTTTTACATTTTGTAAAGAAACATGGTTAGTGTACCCAAATAGATATAATAATAGTAAAAAGATAGTTTTAGTAGCCTCAAAATGAAGAAAGAGGAATAAAATGGTTATCTCAAGTAAAGACAAAGCCATTTACAAAATCAAAGTTTCATTCCGTGAAGACCATTTTGCTGTAAGCATAAATATTTTTATAATTAAATAAGAAAAATTTAATATTTTTTAAATTTTTATCTTTTCAGTTCTGTCATTGGCTAGTATTTCTTGGACGTCACAGGCACTGTAATTCAGCGCCAATGCAAATATAGTTACTTTTACATTGCAACTGTGTTTAATATATACAGAAAATTGAACAGAAATACATATTTACTAATACTATATAGATGGTACTTATTTCAATTTCAGAATAAAAAAGGTTTGTTAATTTTTTTTGCAACACCTCATTCTTATGAAGAGCTTGTTTTCAGCTGAAGGCTTGGCCTGGCTTGAAATTTCAAGCTTATAAAAATTTAATGCTTGGCTTTTCCAAACTTATTGATTATTATCCCTATGAGAAGTGTGGACGAAATATATCTAACTAGTTCTTTGGAATAATGCATTAAAGATTATTCCGAAACGTGTAGTAATTGAGGCAAAAGATAATGATGCCGTCTTAAATCGAATCCGATTAAGAAGAACTAGAACGTGATCTAACTAAGTTGTCAGATGATCACTCTTCTCTGTTGGTTTAGCATTGCAGATTGACAAGTTATATGAAATGGATTGACTTTAGTAGTACACCAAGATGGAACACTCTTTTTATAGGATGACAGATTTTTCATTTGAAATGTTACATTAATGAAGAGAAATTTAGTTGCATTAATAATTAGTTCAAAATGTGTAATATTTAATGTACATGTACAAATTGAAATTAGAGTAATTATGCCATTTTAATTACATACAGAAATTAGTTTATGAATTTAATTCAATAATTATCTATTTGTTTAATTCATGTACATTATCATAATTAGCAAATTAGTTTTTGGAGCGTCCGATAATCAGCTTGACATCCAATTTTTACCTCTCGCTAAGAGAGGTATTGCATTCATGCTAAAAAGCGCATATCCAGATTTTATTGAATAAGCACGTTTTAAGGTCCCTACAATCCGATTTTATCATTTTTACGATGATGTCTGTGTGTGTGTGTGTGTGTGTGTGTGTGTGTGTGTGGATGTGTGTGTGTGTATGTGTGTGTGTGTGTGGGATGTTGGAAGGACGGTTACTCAAAAACTATAAGACTTTAAATTTTTTTAACTACGTATTTCCCAATCGGACATTCATGGGAAGATCTGAAAAGGTTTTGGTAACAATTGGACAACCGGAAGTAGAAGATTCTTGAAAAAAAATCTTTTAAATAATATTTTTTGAAATTTTTTCTTGATAATATTAAAGAAAAATAAATTCTCTTTCTGATACATTTAAATATTTTACAATATATTCTATAGATTTAGAGATAGAAGAAATATAGTATGTAAAATAATCTGTTATAATAAATTTTACAGCCGAAAGAATGGCCATGGAAAATAGTTGAAAATTTAATTTGTTTGTAACTGACAGATAATGTCAGTATCAGAAATCCGAAGACATTACTGAAGACTTTTTCTGGGAAGTACATACATTATATTATTTCTTAATGTATTAATAGAATTGGAAACATTTCGAAAAATTAGAAGAGGACAAAATTTCTTCATCAAAAATGAATTTAAAATTAAACAATCTAAATATATATGGAATAGATATATGCGTAAGTAGAATTTTTGGTGTAGAGTGTAGGTATACAAGAAATGTTAAATACAATAGGGAGCGAGCAGTCATATGATTTTGTTGGCCTTGACAAGCAGATATGGGGGCCCATGTCAGAATGATAGCTAGTAATTATGTATATAGATGTCAAATATCATAATTTCTCATTCTAAATTTAGTGATTTTCCAATTCCATGTGGAGCAGAATTAAATGTTAAATATCTAAGGCATACAAGTAAACTTTAAACTCCTGGTGATAAATTTAGAAAATCTTGAAATTTTTAATGAAAAATTCTAACATTTGACATCTATGTACATAATTACTAATTATCATTCTGAAACGGGCCCACACATTTGCTTGTCAAGCCCAAAAATGTAACATTACCGTTCGCGCCCTATACTTATGTAACCAAAAAAAGGAAGTGGCGAGAGGTATTGTGCTGGCCACAACAGATTTTTTTAATTTACTTTAATTCGATACATCTCTTAGATGAATGTCAGCCGTATTAACAGAAACAATGCCTAGGCCCTAAGTCTATGAAGATAATGGGGGTATACAAACGGCCCGTAACTTTTTTTAAAACTTAATGAAAAGTTTTAAGCAGTGTTATTTTTCAGTTCCAGGGTTTACGATTGGTCTCTGGCGAATATAATCTATTTTAAATGGACTTTTTCTTTTCAGTTATGATCACAAAGCCATATTAAACACGGATACGAAACGTTAAATACTGGCAAAAAATGGCAACTACTGTGAACTCCATATTTCTAAAAATGCTGTTAGTGCACAATAAGTACGAGTTGGGTAGTGCAGAGGAAGTATTCATAATATCTGTTCGATAATTTGCACGAGGTAGTTACAATGTTACCTTTTAACAATGAAGCATTTTACGAAAAACTTGCAATTTGGAGAAGGTGTCGATGAGAAAAAATTCAGAAATACTTATCTGAACGGACTCGCGAAATAGTTTAGAGAGTGCAGATAGGAGGTGGGGGCGACTGAATGCCAGATTTGAAGCTGTTTTAGTTAACTTGAAATTTATTATTTTTTGTTTTTTTTTTTTAATTGAAAATAATGGGCTATAATTTTACATACATTTTTGACAATTGTAAATTAGGACACACTGTACTGACTTGCACCGCACTATACGAACATACACTGCATGCACTACTGTACTTTTGAAATACTCATCGAACAGACCTTGATTGGTAAATAAGAGGACTTTGTTAACAAGGAAGGGAAAAAAATATTTATTTTAAACATGCATAATAAAGAAAAAGCATACTATCCGTATTTATGTTTAAAGATTAAATTAAAAACGGACACTAAAAATAGTACTTATATAGTCATTAATTTTCTTTTGAGCGAACATCTTTACTTATTCTCTGTTTCCGTTCATAAACGAAATCGTTAACGATACAATATTTTTGAACAACATGTACAACGTACGTTACAAAAATCATATTCTGTAATTTTGTCGTTTACATGAAACCCTTGAAATTTTGTTCAACGAAAACAGTTAATGTTTTTAGGATTTCTGTACTATATTATTGACCTACACATTGTTTTTACAATTGTGATTTCTTCAATAGTTTAAAGATATTTTATGTATCTGTAAAAAATATTGAACAATTACTTCAGTTACTTTCCGTAAACGACTTACTGGAGCCTGAGATAAAGGACAGTGTCTGTCTTTGCCGATATATTTCTGGTAACTGCGTTGAGAATAAAAAGGCAAAATTATAAACAAAATTATTAATTGATTCAGTTAAAAATTTATATAAAATAATAACTTAAACTACCGTGGGAATCATCCTTGTGACATGAACCATTTTATAAGAAAGGATTTATTTGCAAAAATAAATTGTGTGCAAGATATTTAGGAAAGGAAATTGATACAATTTTCTAAATAAATCATCCGGTGTGGTATTAAACGGATTACTAGTATCTCGTAGTTAACTCATTACGATCAGATTATTTTCATGTCTGAAAAATTCTCCAAAAGTAAGTTACGTATACATTATTTCAAAAATATTGAAGACCTTCTTACTAAAGGTGTAATTTTTTTTAAATATGCTTAAAATTTCGTTTTCTTCTATTTTCCACAAATTGTGATCTTAATTTACATTTTCGTGTTTCAACGACAGCTATATGAACACTAGTTTATAAACGAATGGTTTGTGCGAAATTGTCTTGGATAAACGTTCGTTATAACTTTACAGAATAAGGAAATTAAGCATTGCTAACGAATTTATTTGGAGAACGAATGTTTCGTTCACGAACGGTGGACAAAAAGTTAGAGAATAGGTACATTAGATGGATAAAGTATGTGTTAGCAACTGTGCAACAACAATTAAAATAAGTATGATTATGTAAAACGACAAAGAAAAAAAAAACATTTTTATTTAATGTAGACATGCTAATAAAATCTCTAAGGGTTTTAGTATTATACTGTTTATATCGTGTGGTTGAGAGCGTTAGGCGACCGGTTGTCAAACTTCAAATTGCACAAATGTCACTCCGTGGCGCTCTCTGCACGACAGCTTCAAGAGCCCATAAGATGAAACTTGATAAGCATCGTATCTTCATTACCAAAATATTGTTAATTTGACTTCTGAATTTACTTCTCCTAGTTTGAAAACAAATTATAGTAAATCAATTCATACTCCGTGAAAATTGGATTACTAAGACGATAAATTAATCCAATTTGCCAGATTTTCTCTCGAGTAAATTACCTCAACTTAACGAGTCGGAGTTTTATCAACAAGTAAAAAAATGTCCCGACAAAAAGACAAATTCGGGCAATAAATATGCAATCTGCGTTTAATAGGCTGGGACACTGTCGAACCCATGCCAAGCCTAGAGAGAGTGACCATTCCTGGTTGGCAGACGGCCAGTGCGGTGATGTATGATGTATAAGGTGCATCCTGACACTTAACTGCTTCTTTCTGTCAAGGCTCCACGTTTTTCTACTGGGACCCCGAAAATTTATAGCCGCGCTTTGGAGTAAAACGGTACACATGTTGCTGTTTTGGCAACGATGATATTATTATGGTTCGAGCTAACTCCACTTGGGGTTTATTTAATTATATGTTGTTTGTCACATTTTATTATTTTATAAGTTTGGAAAACACGCAAATCATTGTTGTAAAGAATATATAAGTAGGAAAGATTTATCACCATGCGGCACTTAATTTTTAAAACATTATTTATTGTAATTACGCTATTTAAATATTCATCTATTACTCTTTATTTATTTTTTACGACTACTGTTAAGGTTATATGTGGTCGATCACTGACATACAGCGTTCGCAGACGGTTAACCATCCCAGCACTAATCGTATTTATCATTGCTTGAGTCTGTATATCACATAAAATTCGACACATAGCCATGAGGATATAACACTAAAAATTTATTAGATATTATTAGATGAAATTTCTTTCAATACAAAATAATTTTAGTATTTAATAATGATTTAGTGTTACGTCTTGTAAGTAGCCTTTTTTCACCTGTTGATTACAAATAAATGTAGTCAATTCTTCCCAACCTGAATTTTATTATGATCTAGTAGAAATTGGACTGTTTTCCCTATGGAGATAATTTATCGTAGTGGTAGCGTTGTAGCTTCGTTGGGTTCGAATCGCGGTAGGATGCAGATATACTAATAAAACGACCACAAAAAAAAACTATTTTTTCCCTACCTTTGCTTGCAAACCGGATTGGGTCACCGTGGAAGTATACATATAAACCTGAATTTTCCTCCTAGGAGTGAAGAGTACCTGCGCCCAATTTAATATTTTTTCGCGATATGGCGATCAGTTTGTTTATTTATTTCTTATTTGCTTGCAGTAAAAAATAAAATAATGCATACCTATTCGCAATTGAAATTAAGGTTAGTGGCGAAGCAAGATGGCCGGCATACGATTGGTTTGACATATGACAGTTCACTTGTTCACTGTGTTCTATAGAGTGTGTATACAAACTGAGCTTTAACAATTTATTTAAATGAAGGTGATAAGTTACATATTTTATTTAAATTTTACGAAAGCTTCCTCTGATAGCCGAAATATAGCTCACTTATTCAATATGGCACTTGTATGATTGCTTTCCGTAGCACTGATTTGCTCCACTAGAGTACAAATTTTATCTACGATTGCGAACAGATTTTTATTTATTCTGTTTTTAATGACCGCGAAAAAAATGTTGTACCTACCCAATATAACCTGAAAGTGTCTGTACTGGGCTCATAAGCTTCCAAGGATCGCCTCAGTAAAGTATCAGTTTCAGGTCTCTTACGTAAATTACTATTTCTTTGACAGTTTTCACTAATAGGACTTTTTGATACTGTGTTCGGTTTGCGAGGATCGCAATTGAGATCTCAGCTATCTTAAGACTAAGAAGTCGGTTAAATTAGAGCAAAGTTGATGCATTAATAGATTATTTTGATTTGCATTTTTTACGAAAAATACATACTTTAAATTTTGTTGAATTTTGCTTTTACAAATAACTCCAAATTAGGAAATTATACATTTCTTTAGTTCGGACTTATTTAGGGCATTTCTTCATGCTCGAATGTTCATGCTCAATTTTTATCACTGTTGGATTTGGAAATTTGATGTCAAAGTTGAAATGTTTATATGGATGCCATATTGGAAAATTACACCATAAAATATAACTAATCTCTCTTCATTTGTTTCAAACAGCAATAATGCAACTATTATTTAATTCATAACGCTAAAAACAATAATTCCATCTAGTTCTTATTATTAAATTATTGCTTTTTTCTTTTTATTAATTTTATTTGATAAAATTACATTGAAAAACACTGTTGAATTCGAATTACTGTGTACAGATATACTTGTATCGTTTCTATTTTTTTTCTTTTCGCGTGATATGCTCCCAGCTTCTTAGAAATTCAACTTCCACCGTTGGTAAAGAATGTATAAAAGTAGCAATATTGTTTTGATTATAATTTTAAATTTATAGCGGCTGTTATGTTGTGTTATAATGAATGTTTTTTTAATGAGAGTGTTACGCTGAAGTCGATACGGAAAAAACTAAAATGTAACAGAACTTCCTTCGAAATTTTCTCACAGACAAAAACACCGGGACATAAATCCGGTACTACAAAACACTGACTGAACATACAAAATGACATCTGTTCCCATCAAATGAGATTCCTGTGAGTTGTGACACACAATTTATCGTGAAATCCAGTGATGATCACGGATGATTTGTAAAGCCAAGCGTCACAAATAAACAAACCAAACATGAGGCCAGTTCACTTGAAAAAATCACGTTCGGCAAGTGGTGCAAAACATTTAGCGAGCAATGAAATAAAAACAGAGCACAGCACAGAGCTCTTGATCATAAATCAATTGGCGTGTAACAGTCGGGCAGGGGCATAAGCTCACGCTTGGCGGCAATGCAATGCAATGCAATTCCGATTATCGGAGGCAATCATCCGATTGCCAGGCGGTTGTTCAGCCGCAACATTCCAAGATATATACAATACAATACAACCAACAACACAACGTCTTGTCTTTCTGAATCGTCCCGTGCCAACAAAACCCACAATCAAAACACATAAATTATTTAAAATGTATTCCGTAAGTACGTGTAACGCACAACCATAGATTACAACAGGATTTGGCAATTCCAATTCATTTATATACTTCCTAACTAACAAAATATTCAAGATAATCCAATACAAATAAAAGATCCGATGCTATTTCTCATCCGAATTACGTAACACAAGACACGCATTTTGTATACAATACCAATACAGTAATGATAAGTAACAGTAACATAGGACTGTTGCAAGAATTTTTACATGCCTTCGAAGTTTAAAATTTAAAAAATATCGTTCTTTAGATATCCTCCAATTTGAAAATTATTGAAATTTGTGTAATATGTAATACGAGTACGATCTGATTTAAATTTTGTCGTGGAAGTACACCTTATATGTGACCAACTATGGCTTAACTTTTTTGTATAAAGAACATAGGTGATGGATAAACTGTTTTCCTATTGGCAATGAATGACGTACTCTATGTAATTTGACGTCAAAGGAGTGGGGGAGGGGGGTTCTTTTTCATGACTATTTCTGGCACCAATCTTTTTATTTAATTATTATCGAAAATAACATATTCTTATTGTTTTTTTATTACTAAGAAAAATATTGCATAAACTTTCATTTAAAATATTACAAAAAAAATTGTTTAGAAATGCATACAGGCTGTCAGAAAAGGGTAATTTTTTTTTTGAGGGTATATAGTACTGACCAAAATGAGTAAAAAAGGTTATTTTTTTAAAACAAAAGCACATCTAAGATAAACTCTGAAAGGTAAACAAAACAGTCTCATTATTCGAAGTCGTAACTTATGGTTTTTCAAGATTGCAAAGGTAAACCCCGTAAAAACTCAATTTTCACTACCTTATACATATTTCGAAAACTATTGAAAATCGAATGGTGATTAAGCTTTTTTACTTATTTTGGTCAGTACTATATGCCCTTTGACAATTTTTACCCTTTTTAACACCCTGCATATTGAAATACTTTTTATATTTTCCCGTTTTAATGTCTAAAAGTTTACGTAAATTCGCTAGTCACTAACATTTTTAACATTTATGTCTATTAAGTTTTTAATGTGTTGAATGTGGATTCCGATTACAGCGCAGCTCTGACAGAGAATTTGGTTACTGTTAGAATCAAGCATTTACATATCAAAATAGGTTGTTATGGATATGAATATAGTTGTTAATATATTGTGATTGACATGTACAAAATAAATACATATTGTTGTCAGACTTTGTATTCTCAATAAATTCATTTATATTGCGACTATTTATAAATTTGTTAATCCAGGAAGAATATTATTCCAGGGAGTAAATTTCAATAGTTACTTATACACCTTATCTATGACTTTGACCTTAACTGTTACTAGGTACTGTCACCTGTCACGTGCGAATTGTTTTCATAACATAATATAAACTTGTTTCAGTATATAAACAAATTTTATAGTAAATTTATTCATTTATATTGCGCCATATGGCAACGGGTATGTTAACTCAATGCCAACTTTTATTCTAAAAATATTTGATTAAAATTTAAGAAAACAGAAGCGAGATCAAGGTATATCAAAAGAAAATATAAAATATAACAATTATTAAGGGCCAATCTCAGATTAAAATTTTAACTTCCAGTTAATTAAACAAATCTGAAACGAAATGCCAAATGACAAATTTATCACTGATGTCAATAATCCGATTTAATATTATTTATTTATCTGAAAGTGTATTATTTATATATCTATGACCAAAATAATGAGACAGTATTCAAGGATGAGTACGCCGTGGAAGAGGACAATTTATACCTGCACTTATCTGAGTAAGCCAAGCCTCCTTTATAGTGAACATCATACAAAATATACGAGCCGAGAATGGATCTCTAATACAATTTCATTCCAATTCCTCGGGAGACATAACATCCCATAGGGTTAATTCTCCGTCTATGATATCCAATCTAATGAGTACTATATCGATTCGATATTTTTTATTGTTCTATTTCAAATTCAACTTGACACTAGAAATGAAACAAGATTACTGCCAATCTCGTCTTGAATTTTTCATGACGAAATGATGAAGAGATTCGAGAAGATGCGATTGGCTAAAGCTTTTCATTCCGTTGGAATTGTGATGGTGCAACGTGTATTCTTTTATCCAGCTACTAAACAAAAGGGAACTGGGTGCAATATAACACTCCAAAAGAAAATTAAAGTTTTGCGTTGTAGCTTTTATGGACGACGGAGAATAGACGGCTTTGGAATTGAACATTTAAAAGGATGTAACGTAGAGAGATATAAACGCAATAGAATTCCTGGGAATTAACTGTTAGTGTCCGGCGATTCGGTTGTTGTTGTTGCTATTACCAGTATTACCTGCTCATAATGTTGTTGGTTTCTGCACTTTATAAACAACAACGGCGAACAACGCGGAAACAATTCTGCATGAAGTGAATTTTCAATCTAAGTTCATACATAATGACGTGTATTTTGCATCTAGGATTGCATGTTCTTATGCAGCAACTTAATGGACTGTGTCCAAACTCTAATGCGAGGGTGCGTAGCATCATTATTTTCACTCTTTCATTGTTTTCCGTCAAATATTATAAGGAAATCCATTATTACAAAACGATAAAAGCATTGTATGCAAAATAATCGCACTGTGGAAAAGCGGTATAAATATCTGGATTAATTACATATTCAACAAATAATTAAATAATCAATAACGCTGTAATAGGAATTAATTAAACCATCTAAACAACCATACGCCGTAATTTAACAACAAATACATTAATAACTACATGCATATAGCAGATAATTGCTACACTGACCGGCAAAAACACGGGATATTTAAAAAATATCCACATATTTTCTGATATGAGATATTAGATATGTGGAAATTGTATTAAACTACGAACTAAGACCTGTCTGGTTCGTTAAAAATCTCAAGTGGGAACTCTTATATGGAATTACAGTTTTTATTTAACGACAAATTCTTAGAACTAATAAAAATGAATGTTTCAAATACATACCCAACCCAAATTATACCACCACGTTCTTTTATATAAAATACCGAATAAAAATTGTTTAAACGTTTTTTTCCCTATCTCTCATAATAAACCAGAATTCAAAGTTTTATATAAAACTGTTTTTATATTTTTTATTATGTTTCTACTTTCGTCACAATTTTAAGAAGAAATTTCAAAGTCCAAAACTCAGATGGGTCATTTCTTAACATTATTATACACACAGATGGGTCGAATTTCAACTTATGTGGAACCTAATAGAATTTTACCAGTCTGACTACCAAATTTACTAGGCAAAAATGATTGGACCGGACCGTCATCCTTTTTAGCTCTTGTATTGCAATTTCTAAGACCTGTACAGTCCATACGATTTAACTTGGCGACCCAAAAGAATGTAATTCAGTTCACTATTCCTAAGTTGCGTTTTGTCAAATATTTACTTTTACTACGATGCCGCACAGCTTCAGAAGTGAAATAGTGATTTTACAATGTTTTATTGCCTTACACAAAGCAAATTTCATCCTAATACACTCAAACTCGGGGTGTCAGGTACTTTTCAACCCAAGAAGTTATATTCATACATAAGCGTTGGTGCATTTTTTTCTCAATAACAATAGAAATTTTATTTTCTTAACTTCATTAATTTAAAAAATAATTAATTATAATATGGTTTATATAATAAATAATTCATTCCAACATTTGTAATATATTTTTTTGTATAAATAATTTCTTTTTTTTTTGTAATATTCGTAATTTTATTGAACTTCATTTTTCTTCGGTACGCCTATGGATTTTATAACTTTCCCATTACTGCAGTGATAATGTGAATTGCCCCAACTCGCCAAGTTACATCGTATGGACTGTATGTTAGGATTGTTACCGTTCTTGCCTTCTTTAAATATACCATTGAAAGCCACACCTTCAATCTATTAGTACGATAAATCATCTCATTTTGCTATAAAATGAACATTCGTCATATTAAATGCAAATAAATTTTATCCCTTTACACTAATCTTTATTATAATTGAATAAACATCAATACCATTATATTAATTTATTCATTGTATTATATTTACTGCATATCTAATGTCTTGTAAAAACCCTTTTTGTAATAAGTGTAATCACTTAAATACAAATACACTATTATTATAATTATAGTTATATCCGAAGGCATTAATTCAACAACAAATTTATTAACAACATGTATAATGCAGATAACTGTTGTAATATAATAAAATGTGACTTGCAGAATAAAATAAAACAAAGAGTGTGTCAAAGGACTAGCGAAGCACATTTTCCAAACTGCTTCACCAGCGTTTTACAGAGAGCAAAAGTGAGACAAGCAAAAATTACCGTATGTAATAAAAGAAGAACATTACCTTGCTAAATTTGTAGCAGAAATAATGTATAGAGTACAGCTAATGCAAAAGGGTAGGGTCAGTAAATAATTTATTACTTGCGATGGCTTTAAAGAGAATCATCCGTTATACCGCAAAGAAAACGACTACTAGCAGTTAGTAATTCCCCGACCTAGTTCTTCACGCATAACAATAATCAGCTACGCGATTCGCTAATCTTACAAATAATATGCAATTAGCATTTCAGTACAATAAGTAGTGCAGTTTTTAGAGCAAGCGCTATAAATATTCATTCGGCCATTGAATAAGTGGATGAGACATGTAAATACAGACGATAAGAATACGCATATGTAACATCCTTTCGCATAATAAACGCGACGTGGAACAAAGTTACATTATTATTCTGCGGATATAACATAATGTGACGCCTTGTACTATCTTTCTAGAACGGAAGAGAAAATAAGACAGATTTTTTACAAGTTTCCTAAATTATTGAGGTGGTCATATTTTATCATCATCGGTTTCCTTAATGTCCAGACGGAACAGGAGGTTAGATACTACTTTTAATTTAATGATTCGTATCTCGGATTTTGCATGATGTAAATTCAACGATAAACAAAAAAAATCTAAGGGTGTAGCATTTATAAATCTACAAGAACCAAACTAGTCCCCGGTTTTTTCGGACAACAACGGAACAAGCTCTACCGGTTTCTGGAAAGAATTAAATTTTCTGTTTCAAGCACCATTTCTTTCTTCTTCTTTATTTATATAATTTAGTTCATCTGGTAAAAATGCATTTATTTACAAAAACCCAACAAATCTACATGTTTATTTTCTAAACACAAACACGGATTTGTGTCCTGAAGATTTAAATTTTTGGAAATGTTTATGTAAAATAACACTCAATATGATATTTCACTAATTTTTAATTTTTTGATATGTTATTCTTTATAAAAATAACCAATTAATTAATATACATACAAAATTGTTTAGAATATTAAGGCGCTGTCAAAATATAAATACGTTTTCAAGAATTTAATCTTTTTGTTATATTTTTTGTAGTCAAGTAAATAAACAAAAAACTAGTCGATAAACGTACGTACGTACGTGACGTACGTGGCAGACTTATAAATGGTAAAGGACAACCTATAGATAACTTCATTTTGCCAAATTTCATTTAACTTCATGCCACTAGATTTTTGAATATTTACTCCTTTTAGGACCGTTTTCATTAATTAAAATTATTGTAAGACTATCTTTTTTAAAGTAATGCTACAGTGCTCGCTAAAGTGCTAAAGTTATATTAAGAAAACGAATACAACTTTAATTTCAATTTAAAGTGTTATAACAAGTGAAGATAGGATTTATTATGAAAATGGCCTTTAATGTCTCATTTTCTATATTCTAATCTATAAAGAACTTAAAGGGAAGTACTTATACAATTAAAAATTAAACATTTTTTTAATATTTTAATTTTAAATCTAACATTTTTAAAAATTTCTGGGAAGTACTTTACTTATATTTGAAAATATTTTCTCATGAAAGAATAGGATTAAGTTTTGCATTTTAATAAAGGTACACTTATAAAAACCTTCTAGTAAATTGCGTTATTATTTATACCGTGTTATTAAAAACAGATTTGATCCTAAAATACTTCTGGATATAACTAACCTAGTATTCCACAAAAAGTTAAATAAAAACTGAACTGTAATAATGACTTAGAATAATATTTATACAAAAAATAAATTGTATTTCTTATTGTATTTTTCTTGCAATCATGATTATCAATTATTTATACAAAATTCAACATTTCCTTTCAATTTCATAAATTCTTAACCTCACCTTAAACATCTAAATTAAGTTAGAAAGCAACGTAAGAAAAAGATCACTTTTTGTGGTGTTGTTGTTTTGTAGAACAATCCTAGTACAACAGAACATTTAATCTGTACAATGGTTCGGTTTTTCGCTAGCAAAGAAAGTTGTAGCGGCGTTAAAAGCGTAGCAATTTTCGCCTGGTTTCTCTCAGATTAGTAATTATCCCGGTTTCTCACTTAAATCATGCTGTGTTGTGTATAAACGCCTGACTCGTATAATTGCAAACTAGGCGATGAACACTGAACGATAAACAAACACTGATTGTATTTCCAAACGTCTATGATAAATATTGACGTTATTAAATTATAAGAGACGCCTGATGATGCATGGATGTGTTATACATATAATCCATCGATATTTTATAGTTTCTACTTATAATTACCAGTTTCTGAAGTGGAGAAAATTTGTTTTCTAATGCGGTTATTAATAAAATTATTTATAATTTACTGAAAAGGATATCCAATAGTTTCCAGAGTAACCTTTTTAGGTGTGACTACTCGCGATGTGTTTTGTTTGACGTTTATGACTTTAGAAAGTTCGCTACTTCCCTACATAATAATAGTACTTAACAAAATTGAAATTTTGTTGTGTATATAATTTGCAAATGGATGAAATGACACCATTCAGTGTGTTGAATATATATGGCCGTGATGTCAATCTTCTACTGAACATCTCCTAATAGATAAATTATTTACTAGCTGAATAAATTTATTATGCAGTTTCATGTGAAATTTTCTACATATCTTTCAGCTATTATGTATCTTATAATAATTACGCTGTTGCTATATCAAAAACTTAGTTCGACAGAGATAGTTTAATTATGAATGTAGTTTGATGGAGTGAGAAGAAAAAATTATAAAACAAAAAATAAATATCTTTGACGTTTGGTGTCTCTGTCTTTGTATCAAATAATGGCCTTAAAATATCAATTTTTTTTCTAGTAATATTTTATAAATACATACAAAGAAAGCCTAGAGTTTGTCAGTCTATTATTAAAGAGAGAGTTTTTTCGAAGAACTGAATATTTAAATTAAATTGCTATTTATTCTTTCCTTAATATTATTAAGCATTTAGTTTAAACACATGATATACCGGATGTGTGTGTGTAATTTTTTTTTTTCAAGATGTACGTAGGAGATGAACATTGGAAATCAGTTTTTCTCAAAATATTATTTTAAAGCAAAACATAGTTTGTATTCAAATAAATATTTTGAAAATATCATTCTTTGAACATAATTGTTCACGATGTAGCGCTTCTTGACTGGATGGGTATATGGAAATAATGAATTACTGGATTGCAGTCAAAATATTTATTTAAATTTCGGCCTCTACTGGTTTCGTCATTTCCTATGCCTTCTTCAAAAAAAATATTTTTTTTTTCACCTCCTGAAGAAGGGATAGGAGATGCCGAAACCGGTAGAGGCCGAAATTTAAATAAATATTTTGACTGCAATCCAGTAATTCATTATTTCCATAATTGTTCACAATTATGTTTAAAGAATGATTATTGAAAATTGGACATTTTCAAAACAAGGTATGTATAGTACCAGCAATTGTTTATACTGTATATTACCAATGTAATTCATTTAGATATTTTATTTAATGAAACCTAACATCCTTATAACAAATTAGTTTAATTTTTTTTCAGTTTTTCTTGAATGGTTGGTAAAACTAAGTTTTATGTCATTTTACATTAAAACAATAAAATATTTTAGAAAATATATCTTGCTATGTGTTATTATAGAACGACAAAATGTCTGTTCTTGAATTGAGAATATAATTCATTAGTCACGTGATATGTTTTCCGCCAATTAACATTCAGAATATCCCTAGTTACATGTCTATCACAGCTATGATAAAAAAACAAAGAAATTATCACCGTATTCATTGTCGTTACTAAGGATTTGTGTTCTTTATTTACAACATTGACAGTTAATTTTGAGTATAAAAATGAATAATAACAATAATTCAAATTTCGAAATTTTAAATATCTCATAAGTACCATGTTTTAATACAATATAAATATGTATAATATGTATATCAAAAGTTCGGTTAGCAGCACACAAAATGTGTTACAAAAGTTCATTATATTCTCTCATTAATTTAAGCTCGTGATATGATTAATAATCGAAGATATTGCTCGTGAAACCGAAGCAGCACATTTCACATCGACGATAATCATATCAGTTGTTATACTACGTATGACAATATTGCATCGAAATGAAATGTCAAATGATTTACTACGTATTTTAATTTAATTTACCAAAGGAAACTTAAACTGCGCATTAGAGTCCTCTAAATTTAACTGTTTTGATTGCAGAATCCAATTTTTAAATGAACTCAATTTGTGGAGTAGAAAATACAAAAAACGAAACGAAACTGGCTGTCGAGTATTGAGTATTGTTACTAATTCTTCAAAATATACAAAATAAACCCACAAACAACATCGGAAACATTCTATTTAAAAAACCGTGGAACCACAGCCAAATATTGAATGTTGAATCACGTCACAAGCCAATTCTGATACGTATTTACATAAACGACAAAAAAAACTTATATTGCTCACTTTATTACAACAGAACAAAAGAAGAGCGTCGAATAAAAATGTCAGGCAACTGTGCATGCTTACCTCCAGTTGAGTTTGTTCCACCAATAGTGAAGCAAGAGAGAGAACGTAATAATAAAGAAAAACGTGAAGAACAAGAATAATAAGGATCGACGAATTGTTCAACCGCCGTAACAAAAGTGGAAAACGACGGGAAAATGAAAAACAACGATAACTGCAGACGTATTTGAAAGAGAACAATTAGGTTCGATCTGTTCGACAAGTACTTAATCGTTGGACAACTTTTCCACTTACTGATCAAATGGGTATTCCATGATTTTCTCACTGTTAACTACATATAAATATAGAGCCTTCTATATTCTCAATTCTTCAAATTGTAAAGAATTTTTAACTTTTGTTTTCGGAACTATAACTTTGCTTATAAATACGTAACTACAAATTTCGAATTCTACCGAAACCAATAACTAAAATGAAATATTTTTACACAAAAATAACTCAAGTAGAGTAAAATAGTGTTCACGCGAGAATGAACCAGCAAGTATCAAATGTGAAAGCGATTTTCTTAAAATAAATAAATTTACTATAGATAATAAGGGCAATAAGTTGTAATATCCAGAAATATTCTATTACTTCTGGTTTCGTAGAAATCGACGCTAACTTTCAAATCTCGAATGGTACATGCAACATTTTTTAAAGTACACAAAATTTACTTTACAATGATGTTAAAACGTAGTATATTGTATTCTGAAATAATAAAGTGTTTCTGAAACTTAAATGTTGATTATAAATGTCACTAATTCTACGATTTAAACTCTCTATAAGGTACTTGCGACAAATCACGCCCAGCATGTACTAAGGCCCCCATGTACCGAAAGTCACATTTATATTAGTTGCACCGGTGTAGTTTTCTACACACTCATACGTACCCGTAGTATAAAGGGAGAAGTGCGATTTCGATTGCATTGCCCTATTGTCGTTGCTTCGAGTTTGTTATGGGAAGTTCTTGGATATTCTTTTATAAAATCTGCCGAAAAACAACCGTACATTTTATTTTAAAAAAAATATTTTTCTATGTTGTTTATGTGCTTCAATTATTTTTTGAACCTTATTTTTGGTGAAACAAGATTTTTATTGTTTTAAAAAAATGTATATTTAATACTACTACCCCTGGGCAAACAAGGAATAGGGTAGAGTAAAATATAATCTGAAAAGAACATCGGAGACATGGTTTTGTCATAGCTGTTAAAAAATGCACAAGGTGTCAACGCCATGAAGAGTGTGTTGGGGTTTACTAGATGACTCAATTTAGGCTAAAATTCTGCCAAAAGTTTATCTAAATCTAGGTCCTCTGTAAAAGAGTATTGTTTCTTGTTCATATTTTACTGACACATTGCTTATTATTGCAAACAATTTTCTTATTTTATGACACGACATTGGTTAAAGAATGAAGATTCTTTAGTTTCCTTTAAAAATTGACTTTGGTTGTTCTTGTATATTAAAATAATAATATAGCGTTTTTCAGCCAATTAGACAGCCAACATTGCTTGTTCTTGCATTAAGCCACAGAAATTTATTTAAAATAATATCAATTAGAAATAACACGACATGTAACAATATCACATTGGAACCTGAACCTGAACTGAATTAATTGAAGTATTATTTAATTACGTCATTATTTGGCGGGAATTTTGAAACATTTACATGCAAATATGCGCATTTATTTTCTTCGTGCAATATTTACATTACATTTTAAATTTTGTTTATATTTTCAACAAACTATTGTTCTCCAAAGTTTTCCTCAAAACTTTACCGTCCAACTAGCCACTTAAAGTTAAAATGATCTTAAAGATGCCATTATTAAAGTTTTTATTAGTTTAAACTCTGAGTCATTTTAGTTTTTATTTAATTAGAGTTCATCAGATAAGTAATAAAGTCTTAAATAAATTAGGGCATTTCAGTTTAACTTTTTTTATTTATGAAATCAAGGTGATTTCCCACACCACGAAACCGCAAAATATCAATGTCAATTTCTTCAGCAAAATATTCTAACCGCATATCAAAAGTTTATCTTTTGTATTATCAACATTTCCTTAAGTTATTTTCTTCCATAAAAACTTTAACCGCATATGTTGATAGTGATGCTATCATTAAAATTATGTGATAATGAAAATTTTAAATTATACAATTTTCACATTTTAGAAAAAATGTTGAATATTCAATAACTTTCTCAATATTATTCAAGGTGAAAAGAGTAGATATTTTTACAGATGGAGCATGTGCATTAATGGTCATATGAAATTGCATACTGCATATGAACTTGCAATTCTAACATTATTATTTCGAAAGTTGATACCTACGTAGCCTCATTATGTAGAAAGCTGCAGTATCAAATAAATTCAATTAAATAGAAAATTGGATAATTTACAATAAATAATATAAAACTATTTGTTTTCCTCGTCATTAAATTAGTTTGCTCATTAATGTAACTTGATCTGAGCTTTGTAAGTTGAAAAGTTTGTTTGAAATGTAATGGCGTATTTTATTATTTTCGGAAAGTACGAGTGCGTACTACATTTTTAAAATGCATTTTTTTTTTCATTTAATTTGAGCGAGATACGATTTCTCAAAAGTTATTAAAAAATTTGTGTTATAGGAATGTAGATTTTAGTTAAAAGTGATGACAGTACGTCTACTGCTAAAATATACAAATGTCATCATTTAGGAGTTGGTGACAGTTATTTGGAAGGCTATGTTTACAAACAGTAATCTGTATATTGATAGCTGTGTTCACAAATGTAAATTTAACTTATATCATTAATACCCAGTTGCACCACTGACATTTAAAATTTAAACTTGGTTTATTCGATTAGTCAATTCAATTTTACACTGCCACTAATTTTTTTTTAATTGAAATGGGCCCATAAGCCATAATCGAAATATAACAAATTATATATAATATTGTAAAATACTTGCTGATTAATAAGTAGTAAAGTAATTTTAAAATATATTCTTCAGTCAAAAATTATAACGAATTAAATATTTTATGACCGCAGAAATATGTAAGCTGAGAATCCCGCCTATAATTCCACAGCATCCCGCGTACAAAATATCCATTTTCCATTCCCACTGGTGAGTATAGATGGTGGAACTCTCATAAAAAAATATTGACCGGTGATGTCACAAACCCATCGTAAAACTTTAAAAAAATAATATCTTGCTTTAGATAAAGAATTTTTATGTCGGGTTTTAGTCACGGTTATATCTTTGTACTAAGTTTCATAAAAGATAAAAATAAAATGGTTTATTGCACCATTAACATCAATTTATTTGGCTAAGGCCCGCTCCTACCACCTCTAGTTAAAGCAATATTTAGAGATAATCAACGGTTATGTTGAAAATATGTTCTTACCACGTTTGGTTAAAGCTAACTGGAAGTCAAAACTTTTTTCGTGTCACTTCTAACCTTCAGTTTAATTCTTAACAAATGGTTAATACTGAATAAAACCAAGTTTAAATATTACGTGTCGGTGGTACAACTGGGCATGTCAAATATTTTCTACTCACCGTTTTTTTATATTTCCCTTTTTTGTAGAGTAAATTTTACTATAGAAGAATACCCCATTTCCAACCAAACCCTTAATGTCACTGTATTCACAATTAATAATGTTTCTTAAGCTCATTTGATTATGACTAATGGCATCTAGATTCTAGAAGATTTCACTTGAACTTTTAATGAAATTTTCATTAGAATCTCGTTTGGCAATATTTTTCAAGCTATTAATTTTTAAAGGTTTTAAAATCCCCAAAAATAATCAATCAACAATGTCATTGGAGGTGTACCGCAAAATTGAATATCAGTGTTTAAATGGCTCTGTTCATTTGGTTTTTGTATTGTCGGAGCGAATTTAAATGTAAATTAAATTGAAATCCTGGTTTAGAGAATTTTAAATTGCTCGAAATAAAGTTCAACTATGTCAATCAATGGTGGAGATTTACATTTAACTTAAGGAACTGATTATTTTTCAAAGATCAGGAAATGCATGTAAAATTAATAGAGCAGACAGACACTCCTTGAAATTAAACTTCTTTCCAAACGCATAAGATACTTCTGTCTGGGGAAATATATCTACTTCGTTTACGGAATTTTTTCATCTCGTATCTTGAACTTTTCTCATCTTTATATGTACATATTTCAAAATAAGCATTTCTTTACCGAAAAGCAAAAGCATTTTAATTAGAAGGATAACCACACGAATTTACTTTTCCCTCTTGCAAGAAGACGTGTGCTTAACAAATCTCATTAAACTTTTCACAATGTCCTAGATTTTCATCCACTGGTTTAAATATTCTACAAACTCATGAAGATAGATACTCATTGAACATTAAAATAAACTACATATATTTATAGTATCATTTTGAATCATAAATGGTACATTGGGGTTCGATTAAAGTCTTTAATATGTGCAATATTCATTAATTAGTACGATATAAGGAAGCAAATGGCCAAGTCGTTATAGTACGCTTGATACTTGATAAGTTACAAATTTAAGAGTTTAGAATGTTTACATCGCTAATTTCGAAATGTACTCTTTTAGATCTCAAGATATTAATATCTTTGTCGAAGATGAAATATAAAAAATATTGCCGGTTTTTGTCGTTACAATTCGAATACCAACGATTTTTTATTTACTCCGGGACTAAAATATTAAAGGGAATAATCGACCGAAACTCTTTTGGCCACCCAATAGATTACTTTTATATAATACTAGTGACTAGAATTTTACCGGCAATTTTTGCCGCCATGATCACGACTGCTTATTGCGACGTAAATCGAAACAAGTATGACAACACAAGTGATGATTTTCTAAAGCAACAAGCAGGAGTGAGCTGGGCATAAATTACCGGTAAAATTCTAGGCACGAAAGGTATTCGGCATGATAATTCGTCGAAATATATATTTATTCAATTAATTTTATTGAAATGTTACTCAAAAAATTTTGACAAACGTTGTGTCTAAGCAACGCCAAGTCGTGAAATTACAGCGGCAATTTTCAATAGTAACAATTGTTCGTGGAATTAGAATGTGATTGGTGCAATTCACTAAACTACTGTGATATAATTGGATGACAGATTATGAGTGTAATTGGTAATGGTATTATTTTCTACAAGAAGATCTCAATACATAGTTCTTAAATAAAATAAGACCTACTTTTAAAATTACTGCCAATAATCAGAAAATTGTTATTGGGAGGTCGTACCAGTTTACTTTTTGTCTTTTTACTATTAATTGGTTTAATGAATTGCAATAAAACAATGAGTTCCATTCACTTTTTTTCATAACCCACAATGAATGTTTTTTTTTCTTTTCAATCATCAATATTATTTTTATATAATATACATATAACTTTTCGAGCCTGCTATACCTTTACTCATTTATTACTACATTCCACTGTATTTCTTATTCGTTTTGTAATTCGATGTAAGTATGGCGTAAAATATTTAAGTATGTACTTGTTTTTGTTTAACAATACAACCCTTTGATCATAAAATTAGTTACTTTTTACCTTCCGTCATCGTCAAGTAAGGAAGATATTGTCTTTGGCCAAAAAAATCGATTGTTAGTTTTTGATGAATAAACACGTTTTAGGATCCCTACTATACGATTTTACTACTTTTACGATGATGTGTGTGTGTTTGTATGCGTACGTGTGTGTGTGTTTGTAAGCGTATGTGTTTGTGTGCGTGTGTGTATGTGAGTGTGTGTGAGTATAACTCGAATACTAGAATTCCAAAAAATACAATTTTTACGTGTTCCTCTTCCTTACATCCATATGTAGACGTGATTAGATTTTTTTTATAATTGGAAGTACACTCATTTGAAGTTTTTCACAGATTATCTTGAAAAAACGCTGTTAAACATCATTTTTTCACATTTAATGTTATTATAAACATTAAAGTAAATTTTATTCTAAGATTTTTAAAACACTGAGTTCGGCTCATACAACCTTTTCAAGTAACATTAAAATGGTGGACACCCGTTTGTCTGAAAAATTGTATTACTTTTTATTAGATGGCATAAAACAAAG
This sequence comes from Harpalus rufipes, assembly GCA_951394225.1. Lineage (NCBI taxonomy): Eukaryota > Metazoa > Arthropoda > Insecta > Coleoptera > Carabidae > Harpalus > Harpalus rufipes. The sequence continues at coordinate 22,223,507 of OX596286.1, read as the reverse complement.
AAATTAACAAAAGTCAATATACTTTTATATTTTAAATACCAAATTACATATTTTTATGCAAAACAGAATGATCGGGGATAGAAAAGGAAATGGAAGGACACTTAGAGGAAAGCGAAAAGTGCATCATACCCCGAAAACAATTAGGTATATGAAATTCATTGTTGCTATTCTTGTACATTTGTGTATTAAACATTTCATCAGTCATTTCTAATTCTAACAACGTTCTATTATAGACCATAAATAGTTATAAAGAAATTAAAAAAAAAAAAAAAAATTGTCCGGAATATCGGGTATCTATTAATGTTTTTTGTCACAATCACTTTCAATTTAAATGCTTTTCAATTATGCCCATAATTGTAAATATTTTCTGTCACTGTTATACTGTCAACATACACCTTTCCAATATAATTAAAGTCGCCAATAAATTGAATAATTTTTTGCTACATTGCTATAAACGTCACATAAAATTTGTTTTTGTCATATTCCCAGCTCAAACAAATTTCACTTTTACCTGTCACTTTTCATATACAGCTTCTCCATCTGTTTTAAACCAAGCGTAAAAATTACATCTCCGTCATATCGAATTCCGCATAACAAGCCTGGCTGTCATCGCTATCGACAAGGGAGTCCCCAAGTCAGTCTGGGGACCCGCGACAGGTCCTCACAACCTCGCCCTGCGACACGCGACGTCGCGTGCCACTGGGGCGCCCCCTGTGGCTTTTAATTAAAAACAAAGGTGGCGTAGGACAAACCCAAGATGGATTAATTAAAACCTGAATGAAGAATGATAGCGAAATGATGAATTAACTCGGACAAATGTGGTGGATATTTTGGTACAATCGATACCACAACAGGGAATGTATTGATAGTTCTTTCTACTAAACAAATACCAGGAAATAATGTAGATGGATGATAATAAAATTGTATCCAGCTGATTTTTCATCGAGTTTCATATAGGAGATACGTATTTTTAGTATGTATTTATATGGAAATGTATGTAATAAAGAGCTGTGTATTGCACCTATAATGAAACCTAATATACAAACTAATATACCTTCGTTTACGGCAATACACACATATTTATAGAAATGACATTTTTTCTATAATGTAGTAAATACAAAGTTATTGTAAAATTCATACGCAAATTTAAAAAAATCCAATTAATCATTATATTCATAATTTAACTGCAACACATTTAAGGCTAAAACTGATACACAATACTCATTTTTTTAAAAAGGTGTTAATTGGAAATAATTTTTACGTTTGAGATTGGTCGGTATCGAACCCAAGCCGTCCAAATTACAATCGCTCACTTCACGCACATTGCCACGCGATCCCCTATTGTTATGAGGTAGTGTAAATAAAAACATATATAAAAAAATGTTAAATTAACATATTTGTGATAAAGTAATATCAATATCAGCAGTTTAAAAATTTATTTCATCCGCCATTTTCGTATGAAAAAATTCATACAATGCTGTAAATTTGTAGAAAAATACTTCTCATAGTTGTGTGTAATAAAAAGAGAAAATATATGAGATGCGCCTGAAATTATGTTGCCACATGGACAGTAATGTATCTGTGTAATTCTGGTCACGTCCAGTAAAACCTTTTTTTGTTTTTTCATAATATAATTACCCACAACGGCGTTGTAGTTTGTAGTAAACAATTCCGGTGTCAATAACTAGGAAGAAACTGTCTTAATTAAGTTGTTTAATGTACAACAAGTGAAAATGACTAACATCATCACGCAATATTTAGTTCTCATATCCGTAATTAAATCCACACTACGTCAAAATGTCAACAGTTGGCGACATAAAATTGCATCAATCATTTTTGCAACAGTAATTAAAATGTACAATTAAGTAAATTTGTGTATATGAGTTCAACAAATTCCCGCAACTGGGAAATTCAAATATAATTACATTTTCATTTCTGCTTCGCAATGAGAAAAAGAAAACGTTTAAATGCGAACATTTTCCGGAAGAGCAATCCCGAGCAACGCAGCGATATTTTTCCAGTTTGTAGTGTTGGCTACCAACAAAAATAACAAAACTGAGAAAGTGAATTTGTCGCATAAACCCAGACTTTTTGTTGAGCAATGGTTGCATTTGCGCACATATTAACTAAACAATCAAAATGTAATTGATATTTTATTATGCGAGCCTTTCATTTCCCTGTAAAATTAATTTTTTGTAATAATAAAACTGGGGGAATTTATAAACAAAACAATGTAACCAGAATGTACTATCGCAAATGTTTACCTAACGTGACTCTATTCGGATAACGGAAAATGTAAATTTTAGTTTACTTATTTTCAAAACTATTCCAGTTAGCCAGCTATGATAATTAAAAACATTATAGTTTCTGCTTCGTGGGCACTAAAATAATCGTAAACTATAAACATCAAAATTCATAAAGACACTTTTAATTGGATAAAAGCTTTTATTGTTGTTCATTACTTATAAATTCACAGTTGTTAAAGAAGTATAAAGAGACTTTTATTAATTTAAAACATTTTCATTTGTAATTCAACATTTTTCATTAACAGAAGTGCGTTTTAATTATTTTAATTATAAATACGCTTTTCTATTTAGAAAGAGAAATACGCAATGATTATTTATTTATACAATAGAGAATGCTGTAAATTATATTGTTGCTTTTCCATTAATTTTTGCAAATTGAGAAATTTATGCTACATAATTGCATTTTTTGATTTATGATCATAGAATCTGACTTATTTTTAGAAAATTGTTATGATAAAGTGTCTTGATTAATGTATAAAGTATTCATAATAAACAAAGATAGAGATATATTAATACGGAAAATATGAAAGACCATATGACTACAGTCGTATACAAATACATAGAAATTTTGAATTAAGGTAGTCGGGATCGACCAAAAACTGCTTTGAAATCAGTCAAAAATTGCTCCGAATTGGCTGTTAAACCACGCCGGTATATATTAGGATGGATTGCATTTTGGTATTTAGTATTTAATGCTACATCACATAATGTATGTAAATACTAACTCCGAATGATTTAATGTGAATGGGATCAAAAATCTTTTTTTTTTAACAAATAAATGATATTTATTTAGCAAAACGCGAATGATTTGTTTAATTATTGAACATTTCCTTCACTACAAATCCTAAAATCTGAAGTTTAAATCCTATAATGATATCATTCTTTGATATATAAAAATTTAGGATTTAGAACTTGTCTACTAGTGAACCTCAAATTTCAGTACTTATATTAGCCTTTCGGGAAGAATACCCTCCTCTTTGAGGTACCGTTCTTCTTCTTGCTTAACCTGCTTAATCAGAAATAGTTGATCACTTTATTTTTGCAGATCATCAGGTGATCTAGTTGATCACTTTCAGTTACTTAAAGTATCAAACATACCACAGGTCCACACTTCCAATAGTCTTATTTGATTACTAAATACAAGAACCGTCTTTTTTGGAAAAGTCCGTCCACGGTTTTCAGATATCACGCTGAAAGATGACACAAGACAACTTAAAGTCTGTTTGAGATGGTGATAATTGTGTGATGATGTCACATATATAATGTATGTAATAAAAGTTTTCGTAAAATTTTTACTGGACATAATAAATACATAATAGTTATTTTATAATATACCCTGTTAAAATTCCCAAATAAAGTTTTTGAAGACGTTATACAAACTTAAAATACTCATATCTATCTATAGGTTATTTGGAAATATAGCCACAATATGAAATTGTTAACGTTTTTAGGGATCAAAATAGTAGATAGACGACTATTTACTGAACCATACGGGAATGTAAAGAAGGTGTAAGTATTAATAATTTAAGTGGGCGACCTCAACTTTTGCCTCCAAATCGAATCAGCAGACTCATTTAAAGTGCTCAAGACAGTATTAAACGCGAATGCGCAAATTAACTCGACGATTAAGAATTTTAAAAATATATGTTATCAGAACTTTGATCAGAAATGATTTAAAATTTCGAAAAAAAAAATGTAACCAAATAGACAGCGGCCCAGCTGGAGCTAATCTCCAGATTCTACATAGTATTAAGGAGCCAACATTGTATATAGAAAACAGAGCGAGAGAATAATCACACGTAATATAACAAGTGATATGATTATCATCGATGATATTCTCGAGCGAAATGTGCTGCTTCGGTTTCACGAGCAATATCTTCGATTATTAATCATATCACGAGCTTATATTTAATGAGCGAATATAATGAATATTGTAACACATTACGTGTGTTGCTAACCTAACTTTTGATATATAAATTCATATTGTATTAAAACATAGTACTTACGAGTTTTATTTAATATATCGGAGTTTGAGTTATTGTTATTACTTATTTTTTACTCAAAATTAATTATCAATGTCGTAAATAAAGAAAACAAATCCCTTAGTAACGACTATAAATAAGGTGATAATTTCTTTGTTTTTTATCATCGCTGTGATAGAAATGTAACTAGGGAGATTCTGAATGTTGATTGGAGGAAAACATGTCACGTGACTAATGATTTATATTCATTATATATTATATTCATACAAGTATTAAGAAAAGATAATGGTCCCCTATCAGTGTAAAACTAGATTTCTTATCCTCTTAGTTTATAGGAATACTCTCGTTATGTCAATGTTTCAAAAAAAAAATTGTTTCTATTTGATGAACTTTTTCCGAAAACTTATTATGAAAATTGGTCATAACATTCGTTTTCAATTAAACAATTTGTTAACAAAATTATGATCGTGTCAAACGGGCTTAAGATTTGTATGCGTAATAAGAATTTTAGAGACAAAAGTAAGTAACTAATTAATCAAAATTAAAATAATAAAATTCAAGGTATGTACATTTTTTTAAATTCTGTTTTGATTTGGTTATTCTACTTTCACAGCATACGTAACATGGCAAATAAAAACTATACCCCACTATAAATTGACTGTTCCAGAAGTTATACGTAAACATATTATATAATTAAAATGCAAGCGGAATAGTAAATGAATTTCAGGGTGCGTCCTGCACAGGAGTTTCAAGAATATCTGTAAAATATAATTTGAGTGGTGTTGTATAGAATTCTCTTTGTCTTCCATTCCAAAACACATTCCTCATGTTTTATCCGCTGACCATCTAGGATCGATATGGTGACGACACGACACAAGGCAGGCCCTCCACTGACAACTCATCATCGCGAGCAGGGAAATGGACTTTTCCTTCGTCTCGGTTTTATTTCTCGCGTTAAATTGGCGACAGAATATGCCGCTGGTTCATTGCTGACGACTTCTCGTTTTTCATTTCATGTCGCGATGTTTTACGTCATTTGAACCAACCAAGAGGCGGAAGGTAATGTAATTCCACGGTTGGAGAAAAATGTTAGAATTAGATAAATTGGGGAAAAGGATTTTAAAAATTTAATAAAACGCAGTAATGGATGGATAAAATGTGTTTTGTGCAACTTTTTACAAACGATAACTGCCGGAGATAAAATTGAAAATACTTTATAGCACTATTCGTTTTATTTTTGCTAAATGTATTGTATTCGATATCAGCCATGACTGTGGAATTGTATGTCCAATGCAGTTAGAATTTTTTTTTAAATAAAGAACGGTTTCATAAAATCTCTGTAATATTCCCTGCTAGAATAAAACGTATCGTGGAAAATTATGATAATAGGGAAAATTCTAATGAAGCCAGACGTAATAACAATACATATTAAGTTAATTGGACAAAAGCTATAATTTATTCGTAAGTGAACTAAAAAAACTTTTTCTTCTTTAACCACACAGAAAATTCATTAAAGTGAAGCATATCTTTTGTATAAAAAGAGTTGAAAAGAAAATGGGGTAGCTGCGAATTCTCCAATTTATTTTTTTCTGAAAGTATGGTTTAACCAATTAATTTGAATGTCTTATGCTTGGCAAGTATTTCTCTTTTATTTTATCCATATTTCAAATTTCTTGTGTATGATGTATGCATATTGTGGAAACTAATCACAGTCTTCGTCGCCCTAACGAGATTACTGGGTATTAACTTTGTTAACGTTTATGACAGTCTTGTTCCAACCAGGTTCCAACCACGGTAGGAGACGGATAGTTTAATTGAGCTCCGTAGTAATTGTGTAAAATCATTATATTAATAATATAATAGTGAAGTGTGGTGAGGTGAAGTGAAGTATAGTGATGTGAAGTGAAAATATGTAATAATTAAAAAAAGACATAACGGAATTATTACGGATTTAGCCGAAACAAGAAATTTAGATCAAGATTCTAGCAAATAATATAGGACAGGATAGGATTCATTTCCAAATGGTAAATCGAAATTGGATAATAGAATAAAGGAACACCACCTTAAGGTAAGACAATTGAAATAATCTGCATTAAATTCAACTACATAATAATTAAAGACATTAAATTTAATATTGTAGGTATATTTTATCTACAGTAATTTTAAATACTTCTTCATTTTCGGATATAAATTTTCTTTTCAGGTTTACTATCCAATTGTAACAGCATCAACTATTCAGAAAGAAATCAGCAATAATGTAAAGCCGGAGGAGGAGTATCCAAAGATACAGGAATGAGAACAATAATTCGACATAAAACTGGAAACCATACTTCATGTAGATGTCAAAGGACAACTTTAAAATTAAGATCATCCGGGATATGGAATTAAACTAGATTATATTTTAAGAGTAATGACATCTTCAAAGAATTCATATACATGCTTGTAGAAGAATCCCACGTAAAAAAGTCACTCAACATAGATTCCCATTTAAAAAGTTGGGGAGTCTACTGCACGTAAATCATGTTTTACATGATTTATGTTTGTGTTTGTTGACTAGGTGCTCTTCTCTAGTCAGCGTTTATGACATAAATTACACATAAATTCATTAGTATATGTATTTGCCCTGTCTTAAAGACGGTACTATACCACAGCCAAAATTTAACTATCTTATATAAAAAAGTGAAAATTTATATAAATTAATGAGTATTAATGAAAAAAATTGTTTAACTATTAATTCGTTCGTAAAAAACAAGCGATTGAAAGTATTGAAGTATTTCAGTATTATTTACGTTCTAAACAATACATTCCTTAGCCATAATCCATAACAGAAGACCGTAACCAATAAATCTCAACACCTTCTCTCCGTGTAAATCATGTTCACGCGTATTGTCCCAGCCTTAGAAGCAACAGATACGGACTCTGACTCTCCTGATACACTCTTACTCTACTCAAATGAAGACATGCAGATCTCTTGGGAGGATATGATTTCTTACTCATTTTTTACTGGTTCCCCCAGAATTCTTTCTTCTCGAATATCTCAAAATTCACAAGGGATTTATTCAATTTGGATGAAAGATTTTAGCGAAGATAAATTTTAAATTACAGCAAATCTGGGAAGACGTCAAGTTTTCTAAATGCGATAAGCATAAATTACGTTTATTCAAAACTGTTATTTAGTCAATAAATGTAATTTAACTGACAATAATGAATGAATAATTCAAATACGGTTCTTTTCTAATATATATTTCGTATTTTTAAAAGTTTCAGATTCTAATTTCGTTGAGATATAAACGTTTGCGTACCCCTTTATTACCTCAACAAAGTTATAAGAAAAACTGTGACACCTCAATTTATTTTCCACTTAGTTTCTCACTTATTTTTCTATATTGTCCTCTATTTCTTGTTTCATAAAACAATCCGTTTTTATTTTCCATTGTTCATACGTATCAAATTTCTCTGTCATCATTCTCATTTTATCACTTAACCTGACTCCTCGAAATCCTTAGCCTTCGCTTTTATCATATCCTCGTATTCCTTCCCTTATGAATTGTTGACTCTATCTCTTTATTTCCATCTAACAAAGACCATCACTTCGTGTCATGTGTACGGCTGCCCGCCACTGAAGGCACAGGCGTTCGTGACTGAGGGGCACTGGCCGTCGTACGGGGCAACGACCGAGTTGACACACACCTCGCAGCCGTGTTGTTGTTGTTGATGTTGTTACGCGGTTGTTTCGTTGTTGAAGATAGGGTGATCTGATTAAGGGTTGAAGGAGAGAAATATATTCCAAATATAGAAGGAATTCAACGATTTTATTTTTATCCCACCCAATTCCATTAATTGTTTTAAATAATCTCAACCGTTTCTCATTTAATAAAAACAAAAAGTGTACATATCTTTGAATGTGTCCTAATTTTTAGGTGTTTCATAGGCGAATGGGCCAAAATATTTTTTCCTAAATTTTATCGAGTACAAAAGGTCTCATTTCCAATTGTTTTTTTTTAAGTATCTCGAGTAATATTAACGATAGAACAAAACCCTTTGCACATCTTATTTATTATGACAGAGAAAAATTGTTTTAACAAATTTTGAACAGTTTTTTAGGTTCAATAAAATGGCATAATTAGAATTTTCGATAACTTAATAATTGTCGAGATATAACACTATCTTATGATTTTTTAAATGGGAACCTATATGTTGACAACAGTATCATTTTTTTGATTACTTTATAAGCTTTTCAAGAATATATAACAAATCTACATTTTTTTTCTTTTAAACATGAATAAAAGATGAATTATTAATTTATTGAGGTGAAAAAATTGAGTTATTAAAAAACAAATGAAAAAATCTATTACAGATAATCATTTGTTTATTTTGATTCTATATATATATATATATATATATATATATATATATATATATATATATATATATATATATATATATATATATATATATATATATATATACAGGGTGAGTCACCGAAATCGCCGTCTTCGATATCTCCCTTGTCGTTAGAAATACAGCATAAGTTTATTAACAGAATTTATTCGTCTACTCAAGGAGCATAACGTAAAATTATTTTCACATATACAGGGTGTTGCATTACGGCTCGGCGAGAATTGTTTGTCTTTTTTTAAATGGAACATCCTATATATTTTTATATATTTTGAATTGTATTTTATTCACCTATACGAACATATGAATTTTGTTTTAGTTTTCCACGGCGTTGCCAAGTTATTCCGTTTTTTCTCTAAAAAAGACCGAATACACGCATTGCTTTATAAAGCCTTACTGAAATTATTTTAATAGTAAGAATTAAGAATTTTCTTTTCTATATAACTGTAATTATACTCTATGTTCTGACATATTTTTTTTTAAATGTAATTATACAGGCTGTTCAATAAAGCGAATCAAATGTGCTCAATTTCAAATGACTATAACTCGTCATTTTCAAATGGAACACCCTATATTTTATTATTCAGTTGTGTGTATTTTTGTATTATCTTCATATGTTATTAAGGGTATCCTATGCCTAAAATGAATAATTTTGGAGATTTTCACCATTTTTCTCTAAATTTATATATTTAACTAAAAAGTAAATCTAGTATACCATGGATATTGCTTTTGAATAAGAAACAATTGCAGTAATGATAGTATTTTCATTAGCCAGGTTATTATTAATAGCAGAGGGATTAAGTAAATTAGTTTATAAATATGAGTCTCTCGCAAGAAGACCTTACGAATATGGTGTATGCTGGTTAGGCCAGGCGTCACCTCACGGGCACTCAATGCTGGCGTGGAGAGTGCGCAAGAAGAACTTACGAATATGGTGTACGCACTTTAAGCAGCGGAAACAAACCCTCTTTTGGCATCAAGAATTTATGTACAACGGTTTCCGGGAAGACGACATCCAAATCCGCATTCTTTTGAAAAACTAAGGGAAAGGTTTGAAAGAACTGGTCATGTTCTGTACGACAAAAGAGGGTTTCTTTCCGCTTCTCCAAGTTCCATATTCGTAAGTTCTTCTTGTGAGAGACTCATATTAATAAATTAATTTAGTTAATCCCTCTGTTATTAATAACAACCTGGCTAATGTGTCTTATTCAAAAAAAAAAAAATGGTATATTAGATTTAATTTTTAGTTAAATATATAAATTTAGAGAAAAATGGTGAAAATCTCCAAAATTATTGGTTTTAGGCATAGGATACCCTTAATAACATATGAAGATAATACAAAAATACACACAACTGAATAATAAAATATAGGGTGTTCCATTTGAAAATGACGAGTTATAGTCATTTGAAATTGAGCACATTTGATTCGCGTTATTGAACAGCCTGTATAATTACATTTTTAAAAAAATATGTCAGAACATAGAGTATAATTACAGTTATACAGAAAAGAAAATTCTTAATTCTTACTATTAAAATAATTTCAGTAAGGCTTTATAAAGCAATGCGTGTATTCGGTCTTTTTTAGAGAAAAAACGGAATAACTTGGCAACGCCGTGGAAAACTAAAACAAAATTCATATGTTCGTATAGGCGAATAAAATACAATTCAAAATATATAAAAATATATAGGATGTTCCATTTAAAAAAAGAAAAACAATTCTCGCCGAGCCGTAATGCAACACCCTGTATATGTGAAAATAATTTTACGTTATGCTCCTTGAGTAGACGAATAAATTCTGTTAATAAACTTATGCTGTATTTCTAACGACAAGGGAGATATCGAAGACGGCGATTTCGGTGACTCACCCTGTATATATATATATATATATATATATATATATATATATATATATATATATATATATATATATATATATATATATATATATATATATATATATATATATATATATATATATTATGTTCTCAAAATTATATTTAACCTATTATTTTCGAGTTTATCTGTCGACGTTACAGTTGGTTTGGATACAATTCGAAAAAAAAATGGTTTAATATACTGTTGAAGTAAATAAATTGAGAAAAACCAGTAAAACTGAAACAGCAGAGCTCGGAAACAAAAGAAGATCTAAAATTCCTGTGGTGATTATTAAACTATTCTCGAAACATTGACCCTGGAATGTGCAAACGATTTTTCTCTATCGATATTACCCGAGATATCAAAAATAAGGCACCTGTACATTCTAAATTTCGAAATCGCAGGTCGATATCGTTTTTTGTTCTCCAAATATCCAGCTTTGGTTGGGTCTATATTTTCCATGAATACATCCATAACCCAAAAATGAGATTTTTGGCCATTTTCAGGCTGTTTACATATTTATTCTTTAAACCTGAACAAGTTAAGTAAAAAATCCAAACTTGGAGGTTTCATGTAGAATTTGGCGTATAATCGATTGGTAAAGTCGGAAAGTATATGTCTACCTATTTCTGGGTTATGGATGTTTTTATAGAAAATTATGACTCAAGTTTGAAGCCACATATCTCCAGAACACAAGATATCTACTTGCTGTTTCAAAATTTGGAATGTGTATGTTGAGAATAAAATCTAAATATATTAAAATTTATCCAGAATCATTACAGTCAAAATGTAAAAATAGAGACCAATTTTCATGAATGTATCAAAAATAAACTCTTGATTTACGGTTTTTATAATATAATAAGTTCTGATGTCGTGATTATTTATTTTAAGTACTTCTTTATTTGAATGAATAAAAAATGATTAGCTAAAGTTTTAAAATAAATTCTTTTTCTACTATTTTCTTTTTATATCTTCCTGTTTACTTACGATAAAAAGTTAGTGTTAAATGAACTTCCTTCAATTTCTTTTTAATGTAAAAAAAGGATAATTTAATTACAAGCAAAAATTTCTGCGTCGAAAGAGGAATGTTACAAGCTACAAGTATATAAGTTAATAAAAAGTGTCATTAAGTTTTCTAACATTCTCCTAGTAATTGAATGAAAACATAGAACAAGATGCAACTTTCTGCATACTAAAAAGCAAGGAAACGTACATATGAATCAAAAATAATTTATTGCATTATTTCCTAGTTGTACGTTTTACGTTTACTCAATCCAAACAAATATTATAATTACGAAAATTAATCTTTGTAGGTGATATGAACATTAAGAAATGTGCAAACTAACACGCTTTCTACAGATCATATCTGTTATTATTTTAAAGACGTGCAATGTGCAACGCTCTGGATGCACGAGTTAGCATCCAAGTTTTGTTCTAGAAACTTCACCAACTAGAACAATAATATTCTCTGATTTCTTCCCCCATAGTTTAAAATAAACCGATTGGGTTTTTATATATCTGTTAACCTGTCGTACAAGCCGAAATTGCTGCGGTAAATAAAAGAAAAAAATAATAAATTTTTAGTTTTTTTGACGTGCGCGAACAAATATTCAGCTTTGACACGCAAGAAGATTGTTTGAGCGTTCTCATAATTTACAATGTATGTCTGAATCAATATGTCTTAACGACATTTAACATTTAATAAAGGTTAAATTTTTGTATTTTTGTAAATGTCACAGTTGTAAAATTATTGTGATGCACTATAAAATATGTTCCACTTTACGAATCAAAAACAATATTTAGAATTATTGTACCGCGAAATTAAAGTATTTATATTTTATTGTTTGTTATTACTGTGCTCCCTAGAAAGTCCTTGAAAGCTGTGACGTAGAAAGCTCTACAGAAAAAGAGATAAAAAAACGAGAGAGATAGCTATGTTTTCAGCTCTCACAGAAATATGTTAATTTGTTCATTGTTTTGTACCTTATTATGATAATAATTCTGAGGTTGCATTTCGACACGATTTTAAGCAAAATATCACTAAGCGATCAACAGAAAATATTATTATATTATTAATTACTTAAATTATTTGTCAATCTAAGGAGCGTACAATAAATTCAAATAACTTTTGGTCAAATTGACAATATCGAAACGAAATATCAAATTCTTCGTAAAAAGAACATGAAGATTTCGTTTTCTGCATATGTTAAACTTCGACATATGTTGAGACAAGTAAAAGACATTATCCCTCTTCAGTCATCAGGGATTTACCAGAATCCATGTGTCTGCGAAAAAGTTTACATTGGTCAGACTGGTAGAACTATTTCAACAAGATTGAATAAACACCAGCGATCGATCAGATTGAACCAGCCTGAAAAATATTCAGTTGCAGAGCATTCCCTGGAAGAATTCCATCGAATCAAATTCGAAGAAACAAAAATTCTTGCAAGACCTACACATCTCAACAACAACTTAATTAGAGAAATCATTGAAATTTTCAAAACTAAGAATAATCTCAATCATTGTGACGGTTTAGAACTTAGTCGAACATGGCTTCCTATATTAAACATGTAATATGTTACCATTGTTTTTGTTATTATTTATTTATGAAGAAAGCAGCAGTCATCCTGCCGAAACGTTGGGTATTAAATAAAAATGCAGAACATAAACTAAAAGGTTGTATAACTTTAATTGTATTATGAGTTCTGAAAGATTTTTTAATAATTCAATAATTTAAATTTATTGTAAATATTTTATTTAGTTTTTTTTTTTTGCTGTAAATCTAACTTTTGACTTTACTCCTCCTAGTTAAAAAAGGGTATAATCGTAGTTCAATTCCACTTTTACCAACTGTCAAAATTTACAGTCAACAAACTTTAACATTGATCTCCTGAAATATCTGAAACAGTAACATGTCTGCTTTTGAAATAAAGTATATTTAAAATTAGTAGATATTTAGAAACTATAAATATATAATTAAATACTATTGCATAATACTTGTAGGATTCTAGTTTCTTTCTAACCCTCTTAATCTACTTAACAAATCGTTTATTGCAAAAGTCAACTAAAGCGAATCCATTACATCTTGAAATAGACCATACCCCATGCAGATCTGATCAGATCGTGCAGAGTTCTAATACTTTACAAGGCTATCTGCCATATATTTTTTAACAACACTATTTTAAAATGGTCGTGCGCACTATAAAATATTTTCTATTTTACGGATCAAAAACAACAGATAGAATTATTGTAGCGTAAAATTAAAGTTTTTAATATTTTCCCATTTGTTTTAATACAGCAAAAACTACTAATTAAAAAAGCAAAAGAAGAGAATTTAAAATTCTTCAGCAGTCTTTCTAATTTAACTGCCCATAAATTAAATATTTGAAACAAAATTACTTGACTTTGGGTGTTTTAAACAAACGAAATTAATTTTTAACTTAAAACACGACTGAGAAATATTTTCATTGTCACGCAGGGGGGAAATTAATTCAACATAAAATTAAAAACCGACAGACAAACGAGTAAATTAGGTGCGATTCCCATATTTCGGGCAAGTTCAAGTTCCGAGTTCTGAGATCCTTATGTCGTGCCTGTCAGTGACGTTCGTTACAATGGAACTCTGGTGGAGACAGTCGTGCGAACTTACATGACCGAGAACAATGCTAGAATTTCCGACAGATACTCGCTAATTTTCAACACTTTTATACCAAGAAACAAGACATTGTTTCGCATGGAAATATTTGTTTCTTTTGCCAAATATGTTTTAATCTTCTTTTATGAACATAACTTAAATGTTATTACATTATGATGAATTATGTAAATTCGTCTTTCCAAATTTCGTAAGGAAAGGAAAAATAATATAAATCAAATTTGGACTGTAAGATTAGCAATTTAAATAAGGATGTACCTAATTAAGAATACGAAATGCTGCTTATTTTGCATAAAATAATATCGAAATAAAATTTTAAGTGTTTATTCATATTTTCTTGAGGTAATAATAAACAAGATGATCGGTGTAAGTCCGGCACCTAAAATATTTCGTTTATTTTGAAAGATACAAAAAAAAATGTTAATAAGCAAAGTTTAACTAGACAAAAGGACTTATAAGATGATTGTAGTAAGAATTTTGTATCATTTCCGGTTTTAGCGGAAATGAATACAGCAAATCTAGCACAGGGAATCGATATTTTTTTAAATGTACATAAAATTATCTTAGCAACGATACCAAAATATCATAGTTTTACTTCAACCATTTCAAAATGGCGACCATTTATTTTATTCCATGCAAAATAAAACAGCATACTATGAAAACAGTTGCATTACCTTAAAGCCATTGGCCGCTAGTATGAACAGTGTTTTATCTGTGTCAGTCTTTTATAGATTACTTTAGAGAAAAATGCTTCAAATAAAAAATACGTGCAATTCATTTTTCTACAACTATTATTTGAAGTATTTTTCTCTAAAATAATACGTAAACGATTGACAGAGATAAAACAATGCTAGTCAAATGCTCGCTAATCATCCTTAATCACAGGTTCATACTAGCGGCCATTGTTTTTACTGTACATTATTACTGTAATTCTGTTAGACATTTTATTTCATAAAACGTAACCATCCTTACAATTTAAATTCGTTTAATTTTTATCGTTTTTCTTGAATTTTTGGCAAAACTAAGAACTATTTCATTTTACATTCATACAATAAAATATTTTTAATAAAACGTTTCTTGTTGCTATGTGTCATTAGAACGACAAAATGTCCGTAATATTAATAAAAATTGGCGATAATTTATGTTACTTATTATTTATATCATAAATTAAGTAAATAAAATGAAATTGAAGCGGGTGGGCGAACTGATGTGGGACGGGGCTCGTAATATACTATTAATTATTGAAAATAGTAAAAAAAAATATGTAAAGATTAAAAAAAAATACCCTTACTCCTCTTCCATGGTAGCAATGATCTTTCATGTCGTATGAAACAACGCAAGTAATTTTATTATTTATTTACTTATTTTATTACATTTCTTTGGTTTATTTCTCGTCATTTCATTTTGTAAGAGGAAATGAATAATCTTTTACAATAGTAATAATGTCTTGCTCATCCTCCAATTCGTGTTTCAGAGCGTGTTATCAAATAGCTAATGCGGATTTGTTCTCCACAAAGGCATGCTAGTTGTTCTCCAAGTGCGACTGTAGTCTGTTTGATGTGCTTTTGTCTATTATATCCGCCATTATATTGCCTCGATGTGATTATGTTCCGGCCAGTTCCTCGACTCTGCTAAATCATTATGAAAGACAATCACCCGGGCTTTGTTTCGTCATGGTTATCTTTCAAACAACGATTCGCTTTGACCGTTGTTACATATTTTCAAAATTCTTGCGCCATGCGTTAGGAAATGGTTGAAGCAAGAGTGCATTTCACCTGCTTCTCAGAAGCCAAGAATTGCTATATTTGTAAGCATTGTAGTTACAAATACAATACGTATGAATCAATATACATATGATTCAAACCTATTCCAAGAATGCCTAAACATTCAACGATATTCATATGTGCATTTAGAAATGCAATATGTTACTGCACAAAATAATTCACTTGTATTCATTTCAATACATTCATTTATACAGAAATAATTGCTTTCAATAAATATTTATTCAATCTCCATTATATCTACATTCGTGTTCATATTAATTCATTAGTTATTAATATGTTTACAAGCACAGTTATCCATTAAATATTAATGTTTAGGTTATAAATTTAACAATAATTAATATTTTGGACCTATTCTGCAAACTCAGTGGTTCATTTTCAGCAAGTAGTTAAAAAATTCACGTACGTCGACTTATGTGTATAAATATATTGAATTTTTAATTATCAAATCCATATCTACTGGATAACATATCTGAAACTGAAATGCACTGGAAATTGATATAATATTTTTAAAAAGTTTATTTTTTTATTTTTTTGTAGTTCTCAATTTTAGAGAAAAATTGTAAATAAAAAAACATCCAAAATTAAAAATTACACAACAAGCGATTAAAATCAAACACATTTTTTGTATTTTATGAGAAAATCATATACAGTAATTTTTTTGGAAGATGTCCGATTAAGGTCGTCTACGAATTGTATGAATTAAGATTTTAGCTTCGCCCATTCTGTCAAATTCAGTAGTGTCGTTTATGTAGGCTTTTATGAGGGTACAGAAGACACTATTGTTACTTTATTCTTATAAAAATGTATGGTACAGTAAAAGCATTCAAAATTTAAATCTAAGTAAACTGGTAAGTTTACTAGACTAAATCTAGACTGGTTTTGTATTTACAAATTTCCTCTAGAACCAAAATACTACAAATGACAAAATAGTACATATTGTATTTCCTTGATAACAGATTACATATAGACACTCGGTATAATAATATTATAGGTCTTATGTCCTAAATGATATTTATTTTAAATAAATTTATAATTCAGTATATTATGCTTATAAGAATTATAACAACATATGGTTAATATTGCAGGCTTTAATTTGTATAATTTAAATAAAGATTAAAATTTAAGATATAATGACGCACATGACCCTAGTTTACAATGGACGTACTTTAGTAACCATACGCAAATGTCAAACTAATAAGCTAACATATGTTCGTGATTTATCAACGAATACTAATTGCAATAATTAGTTTCTTTTTCTTCCAAGATAAGAAACGACATTGTTTGGTTGAATATTTTTCTTTAATATCTAACTGAAGATACTTATTATAAAATGTGTGTCAATAATAATATTTATTCAAAACGCCACGTTTAGACAACAAATATAATGTAAAAGGAAGGTTTTATTTACCTTTTTTAAAATAAAAGCAAGTTTAGTATGTATGATGGTTTTTAATCAAATAAAAAGTATGACGACTGCAGCGCCGCTCTGGTAGTGAAGGTACACCTTATTCCACTTTACGAATGTAGCATTACGCGCAATAGGACTTAAATTTACGTGTCGTTAGTTGGTTAATTGCCGAGACGGACTTGTACGTGTACAGGTTAACTTCGTCATTTATACGAGAAGTTACAATTTTTAAAATATTATAAATTTTTAATAGCAAGTATTTATAATATGTTATATTATAATTATATATGACAATTATTCCGCTTAACTGTTTTAGTTGAAATCGGCTGTAGATGGCAGCATTATTTATTTCAACAGAGTATATATAAATATTACGATCTCATGTCTAACGAGGTTCAGTTCATGATTCTAACGGCTGAGGAACATTTGTTATTTTATAATTTCTAAAGCCGCAAAAGTGACCCCTGTTCACTCTCCACGAAATATATGACTGAAATATAGGTATATAGTCATCACTACTGATATCTGTGTAAAAAGATTATCGTCCAGTCAACGGAGACCAAAAAACATTTACCTTACAAAAGGTGGTGTAGTTCTGATTTTAATATGTTGCTTAGGTCGGGACTCTGATTTAATATTCAAGTTTCCCACCTTTAGGAGGGTTATCGCGAGACGCAGTCTTTGATTAAAGGTAAAAAAAAGTGTTCTAGCCATTTTCTCAAAAACAGTGGCCCGTATCAAAGTTTTACAAGAACGCAAAATTAAGCTCGTAGTTTAATGTGTAAAAAAGGGTTAGTCTAAACAGTTTTGCTATTTATAACAGTTTACTTTCATCGTGGCAACGAAAGAATTAAATTATCAATGATTTTTAAATAATTTTTGTCAACGCTTTCTTACAAATTCATCCACCACTGTGACCAGTTAAAGATACGACAATGCGGTTAGAAAATTTGAATTCAGCATGAAATTCTCCTTCATGTCATGTATTATACACGATTATGAGCGATTCGCGAGTTACAACAAATTAAACTTACATGAAATTCGTCTAAAAAAATTACGGTGAAGAACTTATTTTTTTCATCGGAAATTTCGCCACGTATTAAATACGTATTATTGTTTATCTTTAATCGAGTCGAAATTTCAGATGAAAAAATAAGTTCTAAGCCGATTTGCAGATGTTTAATTTTTTTGAGGAATTTCGAGTATGTTTAAGTTGTTAGTTACTAGAGAATCGCTCATCAAGTCAAAAATTGTGACGTGAAGGAGACTTTCATGCTGAATTCAAACTTTCAAACCGCGTTATCCTATCTTTAACCGGGTTAAAGTGGTGGATGAATTTGTAGAAAAACGTTGACAAAAAATATTTAAACATCATCGACAATTTACTTCTTTCAATGCCACGACATATTAAAACTGTTATGAATAGCAAAACCTATTAGAATAAGTATAAAATACCTAATATTGTTTATTTTTTGAGTACTTTAAATTTCTTTAATAAATTATTATTCTGGTGATATATTTTTCAACATAACTCTTTGACAGGTCATCATAGGTAAAAAATGTAAGAACCCTTTTTTGTAGGAGGTTTAATTTTGCATTCTTGTAAAATTTTGATACGGGTCACTGTTTTTTTGGGAAAATTGCAAAAAACACTTATTTTTCACCTTTAACTAAAGATGGCGGCTCGCGCCTACCCTCTCCAAGGTCGAGAGCTTAAATTTTTCATCAGCGTCTCGGCCTAAGCAACATGTATTAAAATCAGAACTACCTCACCTTTTGCAAGATAAATACCTCTACTGACTAGGCTATTACTACATTCAGAAATGGGTAAAATGCTTTGATGATACATTTTATTTTTATTTTATAATAACAATGTGGAAAATTCTTTCTGAATATTCACATTTATCTTTAATGAAATGGTTGTAAAGTAAATCCCCCGTCCGGTTTGGATGGAACGGAAGCTAACCTCTACATCAGCGTAACTTTATGAAGAGCAAGACAAACTATTTAGCTATGCTAGAAGGCACCAAGACAACACGTGAAACGCTGGAGATTCAAGGAAGATGCGTCAGTAGTTCATGTCACTTTACTTGCAAATTAACTGACATTCGTAATGGATATGGCATAGATGACGTGTTTGTTCTCACGTGCAAAGATAAATGAATAGGAATCTCATGTTTATAAATATGAATTTATAGTGAACGAATAATTTTAAATGTTATTATTTTTCGACGACGTATGTTTCTTTAGTGAATTACAATTTCTTTTGAATTTTTTAGTAAAATACATGCCCTGCTCTGCTACTAAGTATTTTCAGATTTCTATTTATAAAAAACAAACCAATTTATCAAAAATTCTGAAAAACATTCTTCCATAACTTTCTGTACAATATATTTCAGGATGAATGTTTTTAAGAAAAAAATTTAACATATTTTGGAGAATGAAAAACGATAATCGAACTACGCTATGTCAATTTAGAATGTACACGTTGAGAAGAATCTATATACATATAAAAAGAAAAAATTGTTCGTCCAAAATTCAATCAGTAACTTTTGCATTTTTATTTCTAAACGTTCTCTCGTCTGCGTATATCATACAAATTGATTCATTTGTAATTAAATTTTGCACGTTACATATTAATAAATCCGGTTTATTATAATTAACATTTCACTTCCTCAATATTAACTACTAGTAACTCTACAAAGTCAAACTAACGTTAGGACATTAAAATATGAAACGACATCTGCAAATTAACTATCAATTCTAGTTTAACTAACTGTACTCTATAAAATTACGAGCTGAGCGCACTAAACTTGCTCCATTTACTATAATGCGATCGTTAAGATGTTAGTAAACGTCAGCGAAAATAGCTAACCGATCAACAAAAATTTAAATTGTTACCGTTGTCGATATAATCAAATACTATTAATTTTTCTCGTGTTTGAGGAAGCAAAAAGATTGGTTTCACAAAGAGTAGAAAGTCACAGCAGGATTTGTCAGCAGTTTTATTCCGTCTTTCTTCAATGGAAGTGAATTCAGATCAAAGATTTGGTTTTTCGCTCATTAAGATATTTATTCCGAAATGTGCCAGGTGACAGATATAATAATAGAAACAATAAATAAAATTAAAAGTAACTGCCACTACATTTAAATTGTAATAATTATATCATCAATGTCATGTCTTTCACAAATTACTATCACATTATTTGTTTTGTTTTCTTTACTGGTTTAAAAGCAAAATTTTATACTCTACAACTTTTATTTGAAGAATTTCTTTCTAAAATAATTCGCAACTTTTATGTAACAGATTTCAAGCACCACTTCTATAAGATGGGAAGCTAGTGCGACAGAAGAGTACTAGCGAACTAGTTAGAATATTTGTGCTAGTCAGATGGCGCGAACATTGAGTGCGAGGAAATTTGTTTTTTTTTTGTTCTAAATAGAATTTTATTGTTTATTACCAAAAACATTCGGCGTTATACTATTAGTTATAAAATTTATCATCCTTGTTATGAACATATACATACGTTGAAGGCAAGTGTTATCGTCCAGATCGCTTGAATGACATTGCATATTGAGTATGGCGGTACTTTAAATTATCTTTTTCTACATTATTAATTAATAAAGGCTACTTGCAATTAAGCGCAAGATTAAAATTATAAGTAAATTAAAAAAAATGTACAAAAATAATAATTCTTAGAAATATTTATTTTTAATAATTAAGACACCTGCCTCTCCTGTCAAGTTATTACAAACGACAGATAAGAAATGGGATTTTCATATCGGATTCACTCATTTAATTAATAAGTAGGTACTGTAAATAAATCTGCAACCAACCCGAAAATACATATTTTCCGCACAATAAAATAAAACAAGTCAACGAAACATAAATTTATTACATTTTCAACGAAGAAATGAAATCTTTAAAAACAATGTGTAAATGGCTTTGGAGAATACTAACCATTAAATACAGCTGTTCACTTTTGTATCGATGTTTTTATTTATTCTGTGAAGTGTTGTACGGATCTTCTGGTTAGAAAATCATTGAATCCAAATAATCACTTTGTCATTCAATAGACGACAACCAACATATTTTAATTTGAAAGTCCCTATTGTATTCTTGAATTCTTGCATGTCCCATTTCAGTAATTATTCTATTTTTGAGAATATTGACAGCAGCAGAACGTATGAACTATTTCAGGAAGTTGTTTTAGTCAGTTCAGAAGCTTTTAGAACTAGTCCACTCGTTCTAAAAATTGTCTACTTCATGTCATCCAGTAAAATGATCCATTCCAGACTTACGAGTTATGTGTTATATACTATTTTTACATCCAAAGGCTACTTTGATAATGATGATGTATTTTTAAAGAATAGGGCGTTTACAAGATGTCACTTCACGCTAAATGTGAACACGCTTTCATTTCGGCTATGATATTTATATACTGAAGCCTGTTTTACATTATGCTTTTTTTTGATAGATGACATACCTGTTTTCACCCAAGTTAAACATGATGTTATTTTAACTAATCAACTGATACTTAGACAGTTTAGCCAATTATTTTCACATTTCTCAAAATTTACATTGTTTGACATAACACCTGCGGAAAAATTAAATTTTTAGACCACATGAGCAACTCCAAAATTAAGAGAAATGATGGTTTTTATACTCATAATGTTGGATATAAACACAAACCCAAATTCTCAGATAAGGTGTTGATATGGTGTGCAATTTACACAAGGGGTGTATTTAGGCCTTCTGTAAGCCGAGTGAGGTGAAGCCCTGTATAGTCAAAGGTACATCGATAAATAGTCTAACAAAATTGGTTAATTTTATTAAAGAAGAACACGCTGGGAATGACTTTATATTCTGGCCAGACCTTGCGTCCTGCCACTATGCAAGACAATCTCAAAATTGGCTAATAGACCAAACCGTACGTACCGTTTGTTTCGCGAAACGACAATCCCCCTAACCTTCCCCAGGCTCGTCCCATAGAATATGTTTGGGTTCCTTTATCTCCTTATCTCAAAATGCAGAATATACGGGGATCAGGAATGACCGAGAAATAGATGTAAATGTCGCTAGGTGTTCGCAGAAAGTTGCGCCATGTGAAAGAATACGGCCTTGTTTATTTACTTTAGGTTCATAATTTTGTTGCTTATGAAACAGTTAATTATTAAGTATTATAAAACATTAAGTAAGTGCATTTTTTACCAAGTGTTGAAAATGTTTCTTTGTCGAATCAGGCTGCAATCCTTTGTGTTCGACAAAGCACTTTCAACACTTGTTATACACACTATTTTTCTACTCCTGCAAGACAAAAATATAAGGAAATAAAATAAAGTATTTTTTAAAATAATTTGACATTTATTGTCAATTACTGTATTTATGATATGTGTCTGTGACAACAACAAACATTCAATATAATATTCATAAGTAAAATTCGTTGCTAGAATACCGAAGCGAAACAAACCAGAAAATTGTATTTTCAGAGCAGGAGTAGAATTTTTTTTTTGTTGAAATTAGTGCCAAAACCTATTGGACAGGCGTTATTACCAAATTCTGAATGTGCCAACCTACTTTTCCATAATCATATTTCGGTAATGACAATTTATCTATACTGTTACGGACGGGTCATGTATGGTTACCAATTGTCTTTCTTTCGGGAGGACAGTCCCACAATTGCTAATATTGCTATTATGTCCTACCGCCTGCTATGGCTGTCAAAATTCCTATTTTCCGTAAATTATATTTTAAATGTTTCGTTTTTGGTTTTATTGTAATTTCATATAAATTGAACATCTTAAACAATGTCCTTTGGGGTTTCAAAATAATTAGCAATCCTAATGCCACCTAAGAATCTATTTAAATGTTAAACGTACATAGTATGAAAATTTGAAGACACAATAAATAGCATTTATTTTAATCTATTATGGTAATCGTGTGAAAATTCCTGGAAAACAAACACTTGAGCTTCTGAAAATCAATTATTCCTGTCATGGCATTATCCTCTTTAAAATACATTATCTCCTCAATCCTTGAGAGTTACGGAGTTTAGTTTAGCAAACGCTGCCTCTAACAACATCGTCGTGGCTGCAAGTTGTCATTACCGTGCACATCCTAGTTAATTAATGTCCGACCGGCATCGAAGCACGGACTCAGCTGTTGACAGAATTCAGATGTCGCTAGCGACGTGTCAGTCGCTGGTGCTGCCACTGGTTATCGGCGGACCACACGCGACTTCTATTGAAATTTGCTTATTTTTACGCTGACCTGTTCATTGTCTGGAAACCAGTTACGTTTGTTTATTTTTACAGAAATTAATGATTTCGTTGTCAAAGTGAGGCATCGTTTTTTGTTTTTGACGGAATGTGGAATAATAATATTGACGAGTTTTTTGGAATTAGTCCAGAAAATTGGGATTATCAACGCTGCTTCTTTACCCACGGAAAATTAATTGAAATATAATAATTCTAGATTAGGTTTAGATACTACGTACATCACCAAGTTTAGAGGCAAAATTCAATCGAGTTAGCGTTTATTTTACATTATAACGCACTTACCAAACATCATCTCATAGGCATTCATATGCAGTGACGGACAAAAGTATGGGAACTTTTATATATTTCATTTTTTTAAATATGTTTATAATTTTCACAAATTTCGTAGTCAGTATTGAAGAATAAATTCACCAGAATTTTTTTGATATTGGCTGTACGATTTAATTAAAATAGCATATACTTGTTTTTTTTGGTGAACAGAAGTATGGAAACATATTAATAAATACAAATTCTCAGTATGGCAGAGTAGCCGTGAAGAAACCTTTACTACCAAAGAAAAAGAGAAGGGTCAGAATTGCATTTGCTGAGGTACACTCATCGATCGTGGACGAGTGAAAAATGGAATACTGTCCTTTGAAGCGATGAAAGTAAATATAAAATATTTTAATGCGTAAGAGGTATGATTATAAATACCAAAAACCGACTGTTAAACATGAAAGAGGTGTTGGGATGTTTTTCTCGCTCTGATACAGAACCAATTGTAAGAACAGTACACAAAATGGACCATTTTTATATAGGGATATACTGGAGATGCGTTGGCGTTTTCAGGAGGATAACGATCCGAAACATTCACCAAAGTTTGCTAAGGAACAGTGTTTAGAAAAAAAATGTTTTAAAATGGTCTCCTCACTCTCCAGACAAATCCTATAGAGCATCCTTGGGATCATATAGAGCGACAAATTAAAAAAGCCAATGAATTGTGTGAGTCACTAAAGGATGAATGGCAGAAGATTCCTGCAGATATATGCAGAAAATTAGTGGATTCGAAACCCCGAAGATGTCAAGCTGTGCGAACTGCAAACGGTTGTGCAACAAAATACTAATTATTTTTTACTTTATGTGTATTATTTCTAAATAATATATTTGTTTCTATAACTTTATCCAAGAGTTTTCTTTAAATACACGTATTGTTATTAAATATTTATTATATGTTAAATATTTATACTTTTATAAATCTGTAGTACTCGTATATGATATACTATTATTTTTGTTATTATTATTTATCCATAGAAATATTAACTAAAATTACACCCTGAAAATAAAAAAAATGTTTTCATACTTTTGTCCACCACTTTTGAGGAAAAAGTACAACACTGATAATTGTTATTTGTTATGCAACAATTAATTTTAAATTAACAATAGCAATAAGACAATATACGAATAAAAAAAGTTTTGTAGTTTATTTTTCACTAATTTTCTTATTTTCAATAATTTGAAGTAGAAAATAATGTTTATTAAACTATTCCAAGACGTATAGGTGTGCGGTTCTTCTCGAAAATTATTTAATATTTTGTCATATGGTGCAACCGAAGTGTAAAATGTAAATCCTGATCCAAGCTTAGACCGCAGTAATAATTTTTAAGTACCACATCAGTATGAATAGACCAGCTCCACCATAAAATTTTATTGAAGTTTAAAATCTGTTATGGTTAAAATATAATTGATTTTGGTTTCCAGTTGTGAATCCTTTAAAAGTAAAATGTAATATGTGGTTTCAGCTCACCACATACGTAACACAGTGAAGACATAGTCAAGCTGAGAGCTTTGTAATTGCCCGAAATGCTGCTTTAAATTCGAGTTGTTCTCAGTTCCGATGATTAATTAGTTCTCCTACACAAATGGTAATGTTTTAAATGTTTATGTATCAATTAAACCATCTAAGATACCAGATAAATTGTCTGCGGCCAAGGTCGGCTCTTACCAACCGTACTCACTGAATTCAACGTCCTCAAAGGTCAAGGTTCACGAGGAGTTACTTTATATTCTCAAAAATCTTTAATTGTTTCCGCTAAGCGCATTGAATAATAATAAATTCATACATCATACCGCCTTCGCCTTCTCATGAGATAAATATAAACTTCAATATGTTAAAAGCAAAAAAATATGTGCTTTTTTATGGGCATTATTTAGTTATTGTTTGACAAAATGAAATTTTACAGTGGAAAACACTTAAAATGAAAATAAATATGCACCAGTTACATTTATCGCCAAATGTAATATTTATATTCCGGAACAGCATGTAGATATTCATTTATTTGTCTACTTTTGTGCACTTAAGACATTTATTATATTCGTTTCTTGATAAATAATGACTCCAATAAATCACTACTAATAACAAACTGTTGAATAATAAATTCATAACTCACTACTACTCGTTAGCTAATTTCATAACATTCTTTTGTGACTAAATAAAATATTACATATCGCTGTAGCCCGTTTACAAACTAAGACGAGTAAATTCAAAATTTCTCTAGTACAATTTATACATTAATCAGCCATATTTACACCAGAACACAAATATTTTTTCCATTCTGACATTTAGCCAGAAACAGGCAGTTCTTACAAAAACTAAGTATGTAATATCATGTCTATTTCAATTATTTAAACTTATTATAAATGTTTATCTAATTTTTTTCTTGTAAATCTGACTTTTGAATTTACTCCTCCTAGCTATACAGTGTGGCTATCCATAATTAGAACTTATTTTCTGTAGCGCCAAATAACAACGCCATGTATAAATTGAAACCCAAACTATTCTTCACTAACCTTCATCAACATCCCCAATAAGTTTTATTAATATTAGTTCACTACAGTTCTTGCATGGGTGTTGTTGCAACGTTTTTGGCAAGAGCGATTTCGCGATGTGCGAAATAAAAACCAAGATAACCCAAAGAATGACCGTCCCGTATCAAGCAGAAACGCCGGAAACATCGAAATAGTTCGACAACTATTTGTTTTCGATCGACGTGTTAGGATTAAGATGGTTACTAATTGAACATCGACAAAAAGCAGCTCGTCGAACATAAATCTTGCAGAACGCCGTGAATGGACTGGAGGACCATGCCAAGCGCTATATGGATTTAGAAGGAATGTATATTGAAGAATAAATTGTGATTTTGATGATATAACGGTATTTCGTCTTATTTGTAAGGGGAGCTTTAAAACTTTATAACCACGCCGTGTAGTTTAAAAACAGGATGTAGTATTAGATATTGTAATTCTGCTAACTTTTCTATGTTGGCTATGTACACAAAATAAAAATATTCGAAAATTTTATAATTTTATATCGCATTTATACTTTTCTATGGTATTATTATTATTATTAAATAAAAAATTTAATAGAGTTAAGTAGTATCGGACTTTAGAAAGTTACCCTTTTCTATTAGCAAGTTTCATGTGAAGTTTACTAGTCATTGTGCGTATCACACTATAAATAAAATATTCCAGAAAACTTCACGTAACTGCATGTTGCTAACTTAGTACTTAACTTCATTTCACTAGTTTTGTAAATATTTGCTCTATTTTATACCACATTTTCTATACTTTAATATACGACCCAAGCTCATAATAATTCGGCCGGTTTACATTTGCAACAAATTATAAAATCTACAGAGATGGTTAAAAATTTCTACAAAATTATTTCTGTTACTTTAAATATAAACTTAAATCTTTAAAAAAAACTGAGGGCCAAATGAGTGGTGATAATAGTTCGACCGGCGTTTTAAGAGTCATCCTTCTAGTCCAGATTTAGCTTCACTGAAACCTTTACTTTGGCACAATGACAAATGACAAACAATGAGTGCCCGTGAGGTGACGCCTGGTAAGCGCCCACACGGTACAAATATTTCATCACTACCGATATCTGTGTACAAAGCAGATTGGCACACCCAGCTAAGGATAACATGTCGTGATAATATATTTATTTTATTTATTTATTTATTTATTTATTTATATTCAATTTTTGTTAGTTTAAAATCTATATTTTGAACTAGTCGAAAGAAATTTCTCACATTTGCGTAGACATTTGCGTAGATTTTATAAGTTATTTGTTGAAAATGTAAACCGGCCGAACTAATTGTGAGTTTGGGCTCGTATTCTGCAATTAAAATTATTGAAAATTTAGTCAACAGTATTGAAATGTTACTAGAATTACGTATCTGGGAATATTTTAAATTTTTATTAAGCGTGATCGCATGGCAGAGTAACATAGAAATTAATAGTCATAATTAATAAATAATTTAATGGTCAACCATGTTTTGTATTCTCTATTTGAAAAATGCACATTTAAAGATTTAGAAACTCAAGATAAATTCTCCCATCTAAACTCTAAACAGTTTTTCTTTCTAGAACTGTCTTTCCGTAATAAATGACCTGGAGCTTAATTGTTCAATTATAATAAATGGTGTGCATATGAAATAGCGATAAAAGAAGATTATTAGTCGTAGCGCTATGTCATTGGGAAATGCATCCAATATTTGTAATATATTAATGTATACTGCGCTCTTGAGCCTCATAAATCTTGCTGCAGGTGACGTCACTTGGGGACTAACTTTGCTATTAATGTATATTGTATGGAGGATGGTCTCAGATATCTTACACTTACACGATGGTAGATAAACAATGATAAAATAGAGTACGGAACAGCAAATTAGACAGAAACGCATTGTTGTTTTAAGCGCGATTTACTTGTATTAATATGCACAAAATAGTTACACAATTTACTAAAATATGTAACATAAAACAAAATATTAAAGCACTAATGGAGAGAACAATTCAGGGGTCACTTTTACGCGATTTAAAATAGAAACAATAATCAAGTTAACATCCAATTGATGTTCACTAATTTATTTTAGAACATGAACACTACTTGTGGGAAATTTCGCGACTGAGGTACAGATTAGGTGTTAACAATTACTCGAATTCTCAATCATACAGTATTAATTATGGGTGTGACTGAATGTCTGGTCGCGAATCTGGGGACCCGGGTACGATCCCGACCGATGCCAAAAATTACTTCGAATTTTAATGGCACAAAATTGATCCCTGTGGCGCACTCTCCACGCCAGCAATGAGTGCCCGTGAGGTGACGCCTGGTAAGCGCCCGCACGGTACAAATATTCCATCATTACCGATATCTGTATACGAAGCAGATTGGCACACCCAGCAATGGGTAATATGCCGTGATGAAATATTTATTTATTTTATTTATTTAAGTAAATGCATTTTTTTACCAAGTGTTGAAAAAATTGGTTCCTATGGTGCACTCTCCACGCCAGCGATGAATGCCCGTGAGGTGACGCCTGGTAAGCGCCCGCACGGTACAAATATTTCATCATTACTGATATCTGTGTACAAAGCAGATTCGCACACCCAGCAGTGAGTAATAATATGCCGTGATGATATATATTTATTTTTTTCAGTATTAATTTTCTTATATAACCGAAGTTTTGGTACATTCTTGAACTTTATTTGTGTAAGATCATAAATCCAAATTTTTGTAAGAAAATAAATGTTATATGACTGAGAGTTCCAATAATTATCAAAATCTATTAAAAGTTGAAATATGAATTTCTTGATCAGACCTCTGGCATGGTTGACAGCAATTTTAACTTCTCTTTACTTTTTTTATTGCTTTGAGAATAATGAGAATTTATTTCTCGAAATACGTATGTACGCTTTAAATATTATTAATTTTGGCGAGGGAATAAAAACAATTATATGTGACGGAAT
Source organism: Harpalus rufipes (assembly GCA_951394225.1). Lineage (NCBI taxonomy): Eukaryota > Metazoa > Arthropoda > Insecta > Coleoptera > Carabidae > Harpalus > Harpalus rufipes. Next base: position 22,194,033 of record OX596286.1, on the reverse strand, counting down.
ATGGAATAATACCAATAACATTTCGAAAACAAAAATACTGCTATAAAGATTGCTTACGGATGGTTGATAATCAGTAATTTTGAAGCAAGCAGTACTGTATATTTACGAATTTAAATATGAAATTTCATATCGCAATGAAAATAAACTTATTTTCAAAATAGAAAATACAAAAAGACGCAAATACCACATCCGGTTGAGCAATGGTAATGGTCAAACCAACATATTAATTGCATACGTTAAAAAAAAATTTAATGGTTTTAAATAAAGTAATATCTTTGAATATATAATACAATACAAGAACGGCAACGTAATGTATTTAGAGTAAATATTTCGAGAGAAGGTGCCATCTATTCCTCCGTATACGAATTATTTCTGAGTTAGTTCAAAAAATACATAATAGGTGAATGTTGCACAGTGTTGCCACGTAGCTAGAACAACAAGATAAGATTTTAGAAAGGTTTTTAAGTTTGCTACTGTAAAACAAGTATACATGTACATTGAAGATTCAAAATATATTATCTGGTTATTATGAAACAATATTTTTGAATTATTGATTATTGAATACCTCTAACAAATACTATTTGGCAATGCTGTCAGCACGAGATGTCGTAGTTCATAGTTTTGTGGTAGGAGTCACTAGCTATCTATAATAATTTTGTGAATAAAAAGAGACAGATATAGTATCTTGCTATGCCATATGCGTTGCCGTTCTTATATGTATTATATATTCAAAGATAATATAATTTAATATTTTTACATTCTATGAAATGTAAGTAAGAACATAGATGTTTTATCTTTTTGTATGTAAATAAAGTTTCACTCCTACGCACAAAAAAAGTAAAAGAAGAAAACAATATATTACGATTCGTACATAATGACTAGTAGCACGAGCATGGTTGTAACACCATTGTCAACTAGAACCATGTCTACGACTTGGCACATACTTCAGGGTTGTTTACAAAATCAATGCTGCCAATATACTGATTAAGCCAAAAATGTACTGACAGCTATATTCAATAAATTCGGCTTCATTATTTTCAATTGTTTACCCTACAAGTCAAGAAATAAACCATTTTAAACAATTTAAAATAATGCAGCCAAATTTATTGAATATGACTGACTGTACATTTTCGGCTGAATCGGCATGTTGGCAACATTGATTTTGTTAACAAACCTGAAGTATGTGCCAAGTCGTTGATGTTTCTAATTGACACCAGTGTTAGGACTTAGAACCACAATCGTGCTACCAGTCAAGATGAACGGAACATATAAAAAACAATTGGACCTGATAGTACACCAGTTAGTGTACCATAAATGTCCACATTATTTTTAGTGTCAAAATAGTATGCCAGTGTGCAATTAGTAAAAATATAATTTTAATTACGTGCAAAAAAATTATACTGCAAATTTAACGCGAAATATTTATTTTATGTCCAAACTATTCTACACAGGTCAAAGAATTATTTAGTGGTTCTTGCAATATTAATACGTTATTTTATAAAACTTACGTAAGATTTTTATTTTCAATGACCATAAAGTCTTATACATAGCCCCGCAAATGATTAAACCGCCCCAACATCAATTATCACATGATAATAATAAATACAACTCAATACTTTCGTAATTTTGTTGTTTAATGTAGCGTAAAAACTACCTATTGTATTTAGCCTTACCAGAAATTTTAAACGTTAAAATCTTGTATAAAATGTCAATAATACAGTATATAATATATAGGTTTTGTTACATAATAAACATGTTTGTTACAGAGTCTTGAAACAAACTATAGTGCAATTCTGCGTAGCACACAAATGTATTTTCGTTCTATATTCTCAGTAAACGTTGAAACTAATTGTAAGTCTAATATAAGACGCTGGTTCAAGTATTTCGTACTCTTAAATTATCTCGCAAAATGACAACAATAAGTAGCATTCGCTAAATTTAACTGAATTTTACTACATTTCATATTTCAAATAAGGATTTTGTTCGTATTAGAACTGCTACATTTCCGCAGTGCTCTATATTTCACTCGCAATGACACAGAATATTTAAGCTGACAAGAGTGTTAGTAGATAAATTTTGATTAATTACTTAATATAAACACTCGTAATAAATTAGCAGATTTAGATACAATTTAATTCATGAATGAAACAAATAGCAGAGATTTATTTGAAAAGTACTAAAAACTGTTCTAATCTATTATGAAACATTTAATCGCAATTAATCAGAAAATCTAATATGAGATTAGACAGGACCGGTTTCACTCTGAAGCGTTTTGTGCTCCTATTCTCGGGGAGCCTCAATATAAAGAATTTTTTATTAAATATTTACGCTTGTATTGTTTTTCAGTTTTTAATAAAATACATTATTTAATTGCTTGAAATAAATAAAGTTAATATTATTTAAGAGCTATTTAAAACATTATATTCTTTATGTAGGCCTTCATTATATTTGCTAGAAAAATGTAAACAATTTTGCTCAATTTTGTTTTTCAGTTTCTAAATGAATTTCTCATGTTTTAGAAAACCATGAAACTATAGTGAGGTTATTTACTAATTGTTTAATGGCCCAGTTTTATAATCTCCGGATAAAATTTTAACTTGACAGTTAAATAAACAATATTAAATCGAAATATTGACAGCAATAATAATTTTGTCATCTAACAGTTATTTTTGATTCAATTTTGTTTATTTAACTGGTAGTTAAAATTTTAACTGAAGATTGTAAAACTGGGCCTTATAGTTAGATTTTAACTGTTGGTTTATTGACAATAACGTACCCAAATATCAAATAAGTTGTTAAATATTACAAATTTTTGTTAACCTGTAGTTGCGAATTTAACTATAATAGTCGGTTACATCGCTTATAGTTAAAGTCTAACTACAGGTTAATTTAATAAAAAGAAATGCTTATCGAAAATTTTAAATTTGATATTTCGGTTTCATACGATATTGTCAATTTAACCAAAGATTAAAATTTAATTTTAAGCGGTACAACTGGCCAAAATATATATGATTTAATAATAAAAAGACTACACTACCTCCATGGCACTCTGAAATATGCTGGAAATTGCATGTTATATTTTGTTTTCTTCGTGAAATTTTAAAAAGTGCTCATACTGTATAATTTTTATACCCTCCGTCAAATAAGTATGGACTGATGCTCATTTTTTTCCGCACCCTGTCCCTTGCCCTGCGATGTTGTCGCTTCTTCATAACCTAGCATTTTCAACATTGCCCCTGAATTGGCAACAATGTAGAAATTTCCAGTTCATAGTCATTTGACAGCAACTATAATTCTAACCATTTTTTTATTATTATTTACAAATCTGCTCTAAAATTAATAAGTAACTACAGCAAAATTAAAAAAATTAACATTGTTATTTCCTTGGATTTCAAGTAGACAACAGGTATAACTCCGGGGCACTGTAGACATACATACATAGAATAAATTGAGTGCTAATAAGCAATTAATATTAATCATAAAACAGTTTTCGATACAATAGGCTATATTTCAAAACTAATGTGCCGAATTTGTAGCGATTTTAACTTTCATTATACGCAATATACTCACATATGAGTTGATTAATATTAATATAAAAGTTACATAAGCATAATTAGAAATTATTAAAATTTGTAGTTAACATATTGCGAAATGGCGGAAAGTAGCAAGTTAATTTATGTAAAATATGCCAAAACTTGATAACAACATTTTAGCAATAATACAGTGTAGAACTCGTCCATTTGCACGCGCAAAAATGTGGGGAGAAGTAAAGTTAGAAAGGCAGACAAACAAAGAAATTCGATCAACCACAGTCTAACGGTAAAACATCGACCAATTTCCAGTCGACGGGCGTTCTAATTTCCTGATTAAACACACAAAGTAATTAAACAAGAGGACAGGGCGGGGTAAAAACCCGCAAGAAGAGAAAGTAATGAGCGGCGAATATTTTAATTTCAATCAGCAAACCAATCAACGGAAACGTTGTCAACCAAGAAAGTGGACAGTCGATTAGCATCGGTAATTGTCGGGAAACTTCGACCCACCCGCATAACATCATCAAGGTTGATAAACGAGGAAAATGACACTTTTTACTCCGGTGGAAAACCCTGTGAAATATATTAATGATCTACCACTTTGTAAAGATCTTTTGTACTTGAAATTTTAATGAATTCTAAGTGAAATATCTTTTCAAAATCGGGGAATATTTCAGCGAAATAAATTATCCGATATTTACCATAAAATATTTACTAAATACTTAGAAATTAGATGAAAATAAATAACACTCACAACAACTTTTTTTTTATTCTTGATAGTGATTTCAGCTATTAAGCCATCATCAGAAGAATAGTCGGTGTTTGACTTTTATAAGTGATTTTTAAAACAAAGAAAACAACATATACCAATTGATGGAGAGACGATTAAAGAAAATGCAAAGAATTTGCATTCAAAAACTTGCGATAAAACTTCTTTTCATGCTAGCATTGCTAGCAATGGATGGCTACAGATATTTAAAATTCGCTATGGTATTCGATTTTTAAAAATATCAGGGATGAAGAAAACGTATATGAAATAGTTTTCTAAAATTCTAGTTTTTCAGGATATACGATCTAAAAATTAATATTTTGATATTTAACTTGTATTAAAGTAATTAAAACCAATAAATACATTTAAAATTATATTGTTGTAATTATTTCATAAGAACTCGAAAAAGCGAACAAACTCAATATTGCGCATGGTCCTGCATTAATTATTTCACTGTATCGAGACTACTCTATTTATTTTAACCTTACTTGTTAAATACTTCAGCTCTTCTGTATATAAATACAGAATGGCTATAAAGATTTAGGATTGATTTTTGTAGCACCAAATAACAGCGGCATCTGTAAATTGGCACACAAACTATTTTTGATGCATCTTCGTCAGCATCCCCCTCAAGTTTCATTAATATTGGTTCAGTATAGTTTTCGTATGTGCGTAACATCGAACAAATGCGACAACTGTTGGTTTTCGATCGACGTGTTACGATTAAGATGATTGCAGAGTAATTGAATATCGGAAAAAAAAACAGCTAGATTAACTATCGATAACCCATCGCCCTGTAAAGCAACAGTTGTGCGTCATTTTCTGTCCTCTAACAATATAACAGTATTGCTTCATTCTCCGTATGCTTCTGATTTAGCCCCGGCTAACTATACTTCTTCCCCAAAATAATATTGAAGTTGAAAGATCACCGTTATGACGATATAACATGCACTTGAAACATCATGACCAAGGTGTTGAACAGCATCCTAGTTTTAGTCTCCCAGAACGCTGTGAATAGACTGGAGAACCGCGCCAAGCATTGTGCGGATTTAAAAAGTATGTATATTGAAGAATAAATTATGATTTTGATGATATAACGGCTTTTATCTTATTTATAAGGAAATCCTAAAACTTTATAGCCACACGGTCTTGTAAAAGTGGATAAAGTTCTTAATCATGAAATATAGATTGTTATTAAGCCCAACACAAAATTTCGCTATCCCAATATTAAAGTTTAAATTTCCTTTATCCTATAAGTGCATTTTGCTGTACATTTGAAATGTATCATAATTAAAACAATATTATAAATTCGCATTTATAAGCAATAATGAAACTGAAACTTTCCTCTCCAATACAGGTATAGCCATCTACACGACGCTAGGAGAGTTACAAATCAAGAAGTAAAGTTAAACTTGTCCAAAATTCAACACGCGATCTTATAACATGTCAAAGGTTAAAATTTTCACGCAAGATTCCACTTAAGTTGTTTGTACTTCTAATTAAGGAACGAATATGACTGCGACACTTTAGAGAGTGCGTGTCGCCAGACGGGTAAATATCACGCATTTAGTCCCAAAAGACACATAAAATGCCGTAAAATAAGGTCATCTAACTTTACTTCACTTCCGAGGTAAATTTATGTTAGAGTTGGAAAATTAATTCCCTTAATTGAACACGAAATTTTATTTTCTACGTAGAAGTAAAGTTTCATTCGTTGGAAGACCTTATAATTCGGAGATTGAATTGGTGTTACTGATGTTTATTTAAAAAATACCTGAACTTTTATTGCTTTTAATGTAATTAATTTTACTCACAATTCATGTACTATTCATATGGAAATAATTATGAAAATGTAACAATCAATATAAGAAATTAAAACGCAAAAACAATAATGAAATTTGCATATATTCATTATACTGATTAATATTTTTTTAAAAAACTTGTTGAATATCTAATTGAATAATTTAAATTAGCTGAAAGAAATACTATAATAATATGGATAGGTGAACACGAAAATCATATACATCTAACTCGAAGTTCATTTTTTTAAATTACACATACTAGATCTACTTTTAAATTAAATTAAATATACTCGGCTCCCAGATATAAATTTAAAATTTTTGGCATCAAAATGCATCCCATAAAATTTTATGGGACAGATAATAGCTAATATTTGAAAAAATATGTTTTTTGCCAATTGACATTAAAAGTGCAATTTTTTTGCAAGCTAACAGTCTGTAAAATGTCACTTTTACTGCCTATTGTTGCTATTTATATAGCCACCACTCAACAAACGCATAGCAACATAATTTAATAGCAATAACTATTCAAAATAGGTATTAAAAACTAATCACTAAATTAATATTAATTCTAAAATAGATAAAAAAAAAATTCGTTCAACACAACACAAAACACAGATTTACAGCCTCTGCTATAAATCTGGTATTTTAGTGCCTACTTAAACAAATAACTATACTCTATATCGACATACCTCCAATTTACCTTGTATAATAAATTCTAAATTGTAGGAAACAACGATTGTTCAAAATTAGACTTTTTTTCTGATGATATTAAATTTATTGGTCAATATATAGCATAACTGATCATTTGAATTTATCTTATTGAAAATGCTTTAAAATATAAAACAAAATATTTTTAAATCCGTACATACGAATTTTAATTCTTACCTAATATAGTATTCTTTTTTTCTAATATTAGTAAATTGCAAAATGAAAATTATAAAATTTTACTCATAATTCAATGTTTAAGAAAAAAAAGGAGATGCATGACACCCTATATTCATTTTTATGTACGATATATACTTTTTATTAAATAATTTTCAACGCTAATATCTCAGACCTTATATTTAATAAATTCCTTTTGTATTGTAATAATGTCTAATTTAACCTATATTCTTAAATCTATTGCTACATATATTTTTATCCATCTAGAGCAAAATATATTATAAAAGTCGTCATAACCATCAATAACACCATTCCAATCTTCTCCATAAAAAATCTATCTTCATCTTCACTTACCTGTACATCGAAGTTGTGTTGCTGCTGCAACACCGAGCTATCCACCTGCTGTTGTGGAGGAGGGTACTGTCCCTGGCTCTGCGCCGCTAGATGCGGAGGTGTCGGATCATAGCTTCCCGGGGGTTGATCGAAGTGCTCGAAGTGCTGATTCACGCTCTCAGATAAAGTGAGCCCTGGAGCGAGGCCGTGTCCCAGTCCATGGGGCCCGTGGGGAGGAGGGCCCAAATGAGGGTAGCCAGCAGGTAGCTGTTGAAGATGCTCGTCTGGTTTTAGGATGACGACGCCGGAGTGCTGCATAGCTAGATTGTTCTTGGAAAGTTCTTCTTCGGCTGGGGAGGGTTGGCGACTGCCGGGCGTGCGGCTACAAGGATGATAACTTTATAAAAATGAAAATAAGAAATAAAATTATGTTACAGAATACACGCTTATATATAATTTAAAAGTATTACAAGATAATATCTTATCATTATTACTGTGATAATATTTTTTTGTTCATACTTAATTGTTAATAAAATATATTACAGGTACGTTAAGTTTATTTGATTTGGCCATTCTAGCAGGAATTATATTTTAGAATGCCCAATACTTATAATAATAAATGTTTCTTAAAAGTGTGGTACTCAAATACTCCAAGAGGTATACACAAAAGTCTTTATAGCGTAGCCTACATGTTTCAACTAAGTACTTTAGTTTAAAATATATACTTATTAATTAATTTCTTTCCATATTTTACAAATGTTTCAAATGAAAAAATAAATAACTCCCCGAATATATAAATGACAGAATAAATTTACTTCCATAGTAAATTTATTTAAATTAACAAATTCTAATCAATTTTATTCATTTTATGTCGTATGCTGTGAAGATTTCGACTGTCATTTGGAAAAATAAATTTTATTTACTTTGCATGTAAAATCTGTCATCATTTACGAGTATAAATAAATAAATATAACTTTATACATATAAGTTTATTGAAAAAGCACGAACAACCTTTTTTTGTGAAAAGTATAACCTATTTGCCATGACATTTATACCTTTCTTGTTTGGGGAAATATTTTGCCGTTAACCTAATGTACCATTTGTTTTTGAATATTTCTAACAAATGTTTAAGATTTAATAAAGAGTAATAGTATATTACGTAACATGAACTGTAAGTGACAGTTTTTAGGTCGAGCATCACTTACAGTTCGAGGTTAGTAAGCTAATTTTTGCAATACCTGCAAAAATAAAAGGAAAAGATAAATTAAGAGCTGTCAGATTGATGTCCAAAATAAAATTTGTATGATACATAATAGGACTGTTCGTTTGTATGGTTTTAGCTACACGAACTTGTAATTTTGTGAAAAACATGTTCGTTTGTGTGTTGTAAGTTGTCAGCTATATGTTCTTTTGTAATCATGCATATTGCACTAACTTTGTAAAAAGTGTACTACCTTCCGCGCTAGTACACGTAGTGCAGTTTATAATGTCACATTAATTTGACAATCAAACTGCTGTGTACTTGTAACTGGCATTATATTTTTCAAGTATGAATCAAAAGAAATGTTTTCTTGTGAGAATAGAACATAAAAATTCCTTTCCAGTGAAAATTAACAAGTGTGTATTATTTTGTACTAAACTTTTGAGCATCAGTCCATACTCATTTGACGGCGACTATAGTGTAATACAAACGAACAGCTCTAATATTTACTTAGCATCCACCGTGGACGGTAAATATTTAGTGTAACCATGGAAACCAACTGTATATTAAAAATTCCACTTACTGTGTATAAATTTTGTTATTAATGGGTAATTGCAAAAAAATAATTAAATTTGAAATGCAAATAATTAAATCTTAATTATTTGGATGTTCAAAAGAATTGAATAAAATATATTTTATTTTGAGAGTACTGCGTTCGAATTCTAAAATAGACTTTTCATGTATTGATTCAGTTCCTTGTGCTTATGAAATTAATAATTTTTAAAAAAAGTCCAGACTAAATTTATATAGTTAGTCTCTTTAATAAATAAACATCACGCTCTTTGTTATCTCCAAAACAAGCGTGAAGTTCAAGTTCACATTCAAACTCTTCCCGCCATTTCAATCCTGGCGCTAGCTTCGTTGCTATTCGCGCTTTAAACCACATTCAACAGTTTATTCTAGTGGAGTTTCTCCTTTCCGTCGCTAGATGTAGCGCGGTTTACGATTGGCTCCACAAGCACCAGCTGCGGCTGTCACCTTGACAACCGGCCGGCATGCACGTGTCATTGACTCCGGCCAAGGTAGAGCAACACAGGCCCCCGGACCTTGAAACAGCCACAATCACACGCACACAATGCGCGCCTAGTGGAGGAGGCTGTGCCGTGGTTCTAGTGTCTAGTCTTGACCTCGGCCCTAGACGAGATGAGTTTAATGAAACTGGTGACTGGACGATGTAATATTTAATTTCCAGATCGTGTTAAATGGTTTTTTCTTGATGACTTCCTCTCTTGCGTTGAATGAACCCTTTTTCTAAAACTTCACTTGATTAATTGTTGAATTCTGACGAGAATCACAAAAACGTCCAATCTGATAACTAGATTTATGAACAATAAATTTTAAGATGAAATAACTTTAAAAATACAGTAAAGGAAGATAATTTTTTACATTTATAGTTTTTTCCACAGAACGTAAGTTCAAATTTAAGAAAAAGAATAAACATTTTTTTGTAAATATGGCCACTAATTTAATTTTAATATTCCTTAAATTTGGGAGCTTAAAGTACAAATAATCCATGGACATTTTTTCACAAATTAACTATTTCAGAGAATGAGGTATTAGGTATTTTGCTATTTTCAATACTTGCAAATGTTCTTTACAATTTAATGACGCTTTATCAAGTGAGCTTTGTTAAATATTAAATACGAAATTTAGTTCACAACTTCCACATTATGTTCAGAAATCGACACAAAATCCATAATACGATGATTTCATGCAAATGCAGTATTACCAACCTTATATAATTATTGTACATGTAAGATAATTTAGGTAGTGGTACGATGTACAATAATAAATTTATAAGTAAGATGACAAAAATATGTGCAAGAAGAATGAATTAAATAATTCCGATGAAGAAATTTAATTATTTAAATAATTTTGAATATTCATTACGATAACTTCAACTTCAATTCAGAGGTTCGCAACACTGAACATTAGTTCGTTTGTTTGACTGACTGACAGCAACTGACAGATTTAACCAATCAAAATAAATATTCCTTTCATTTTCACTAAATTTCAATTTAAAATAAAATTTAATATGCACCTCGGCACTGAAGTTCCTTTTTATCTCTAATTCGTGATAAAAAGTAGAACTTCAGTACATTGATACATAAATAACTATTGTTTCACTGTGATCTTAATTATTGTTAAATATACATAACGGGTACGGGTGTCTATTTTAGTTTCTGAACATGGAAATATAATATTAAAATTTTCAGTTAGCAATATCTCTTTACCTATTAATTTTAGAGCAAAAAAGTTGTAAGGATAAAAGTTGTTTGGAATAAAATAATAAAAAACTACGTCTACTCGTAGAACTTGATCAACTATCTATGTATCTCGTTAAAAAAAAAGTTGAATACTTTTATAATTTATAATAATTTTTTTATTTTTCATTGTTTTAGTTCCTTTTTATGCAGAAATAAGTATGATAAATTCGTAATTCGTGTCAAACATGTTCATTGTTGTAATCAAGCATCATCTTTTTTCAAAAAGAATATAAAAATAAATGAAGGGTCATATTATTATACAGGCTGAGGCAGTTACCAACAGTGAGCAAGCTTATAGAAACAGATGCAGATATAATGAAAAGCAGTGTTGTATAGTATTTGAAATATATGTATTTGAAATACTTAAAAATAAACGTAGTTTGCATTTTTAGTTCCAATACGTTTCAAAAGTATTTTTATTTTAATACATTAAAATACTGTTATTATATATATATATATATATATATATTAATTTTTAACATTTGAAATACATTTTTTATTTGAAATTTTTGTATTTAAAATACAAACCCTCCGTCGTGTGTGGTTTGTTATTTTTAATATAAAAAAAATATGCGAATAAGTTGAATACGAAAAACATTTTTACTATAAGTAACATCTTATCAATTTTTAAATAATTAATAGTAAAAGTATTTGAAATAAGTATTTAAAATATTGTTATATTTCAAATAATAAAAAAATATTTCTGTTTTAATAAACATTCAAAATACTTATATTTAGTATTTGGTATTTGAAATACTATTTTTCAAGTTTTTTATACAACACTGATGAAAAGTATATTTTGCTTGCTTCGCTATTGTAATAATATTTACGTAACAATAAATTATAACTTCACATCTTGTAAATAACAATTTACCGTAATAACGACGTAATCTGTTTATCAATAATCGAAAGTATTTTTATCGGAATATTCCCAGGCGAAGAAGCACTTAAGCTAATGCTTCACCTCAAAGTAAATAAATATAAAGTGAATATTTAAAGTTACGCTAAGGAAAACATTCACACAAGTTGTGTATCCATCTAAAATTATCGAGTGAAGTTTAAGAGCGAAGATGTGATTGTATTAGTCATTCAATTAAAGTACGAGCCAACAAGAAGCGAGGACTTGAATGAGATGAACGAAATGTATATCAATTTGTTGGACGCTGACGAATAAAACTTTTAATGCACTTAATTCAATCAGGAAGTCAATGAAATTAAGAACTAAACTAAGAAAATTATTCGCAAATATTTCTTCAATTAGAAAGTTAAATCACACAAATGTTCTGGACTTAGTATATTGCAAAATAAAAAAAACCAAATTAAAAGTCAAAAATAGAACCATCAATGCAAATCGGGAGTTGCAATGCTTTTTGCTAAAAATAATGGTGTTTTAATCTGTATATTAATTGCGGCAGGTCGACCATGATCTCAAAACATTAAAGTTGAACATCACGCTCTACTAAGATCTGTAGCACTGAGAGTTAAATATCACGCACAGTGACTTTCTTCAAATTTTAACCTTACTCTTTATCAACTTTAAAGAGATAAATCATTTTTAACTGTCTTATTTGCATTAACCCACACAGCTGCTCATGTCAATATTAATGATTTTAATGAGATTCATTCAGAGTATTTTTAGTTAAAGAAACGTTCATAAAATACACAATGACAGAAAATATGTGCCTATTGCCCGGTTGCAGAAACGTTCATCAACGCTTTGTTTAATAATTAACGGATCATCAAAACAAACAAATGCAACGCGATTTTTTGACAGCAATGATTTAAATGTTATAAGAACAAGGAAACTGATTCGAATTTGTTCATTTTGATTATCCGTTAATTAAACAAAGCATTGATGAACGTTTCTGCAACCGGACATATGTTTATCTGAAACTCCATGTTGAGATTAAAAACATTTTCATTTTTTCTTGCAAAAATAGTATTATCGAAGTCATAATATAAACAAATCCATATTTAAAATATATCAGAATGTAACCATTTGTTTTATAAACAAATTGAAAAATTCAAAATAAATAAACAAATAACACATTTCAAAAACTAACTAAATGTCTAGAGTAATATTATTGTAGTTGACTTGAATAAAGCCTAACAAAAGAAAAGTCGAAGTATTGCATCAGAAAAAACATACAGCCCGATTACGAAAATCCATGACACATGCGTTTAACATGGGAAAACAGTTCTTCCAATTTTAATCTTACCCGTAAAATTTTATGAAATGCTTTAAACACAGAATTTCAGAGTATAATTTTTTTTTTTTGTGTTATTTCCGAAAATGAGTTAACCAACAGATAATTCATTTTTTCAAATAATGTCATAATAGATATATTTTTCCATGACTTTAAATTAAATTTACTCGATTACCAAAGTAAAGAGATACATTCAAATGAAATCTAATTTTCACATAGGTAGTTTATTTACTAATGTTGTTGATACAACAAATAAATTTCATACGTTTTTCAACAGCCATGTGACAGTGATCGTAGCGTCACAAACGTTACTTTCATTCGTTCTACATTGTATACAATTCGTGACTGAAATTAAGATTGCGACATCTGGTGTCAAATTTTGATCTAATAGTAGCAGCGCATCGAATCCGCCAAAATTGGGTTCGGTTCAGATTTTTTTTTGAAAAATGGGTTCATTTATAAGCATTATTAAAATTTGCGGTTTTATTCCGGTTTTAGGTTCAAGTTAGATCCGACATAATGAAAATTTAATTGTCTTTTGGATAATAATCTTTATTTAGAGATAATTTAAAATGCAACCCGGAACTTATAATGCAACGCAAGGACTTGAACAATCAGCACATACAGTAACGCAGACGCAGAAAGCGTCGATGATCGGTTGTATTATGATTACGCTTACGTTTCGAACCGAAAATAAACCTGAACCAAAGCAGAAACCCGTACCCGAATTTTAATACCCGGTTCGGCTACGACTCGAGTTCAATTGAAAAATATATGATGTTCGGTTGTGGGTTTGGGTTCGCTAATATAATGATTTGGGTACAGTTTTGATTCGATTCGAGTTCTGGTTCGATGCCCTGAATGATAGGCTTTTACTTGGTAGATATAACAAACATTTGTAAAAGTCTGGTGTAGTTTTTCGAAAAATAAATTAAAATGCGGACTTATGAGTTTAGAATTTTATTGTTGCAATCAACTGAGTTCTGAAGTAACGTCTTTAGACATATAAAACAAGTTCAAAGAGAGAAACAATTAAGTAGGACCATGACCTCTTAGATAGAATTTGAAACTGTATTTAAATGTGTGGGATAATTTTGTGTTTCCGTATTATTATTTTTCTTTTTTTTTTAGAATTTATCATCAACAAACCAATCATTGTTATAACAAAATTGATCACTCATATAGGTATACGTCAAACAACACGACAAAATAAAACAGTAAATGTCAAATCGGATTAGCACAATACGTTGAGAAGAGAGGTCATGGTAATATAAAACTATATACTATATCTCTTTTCAAGTTTGTTGTCATCTTCTACAGATATGTAGTACTGGAGGGGAGGATGTGTGTTGTGCTGTTAAGTCCCTATTAGTCTGTTACACGCCAACGGTATTTTTTTTTTACTTGATAAGACAATCTTGTAATACTTTTAAAAAATAATAACAAAATATAGCTATTGATTTCTTACTTAAATCCCTTGTCATCGTCGAGTGCAGACACCCCATTTTGTATCGTGACTTGTCCATTTTGAATAACCCCATTCTCCTCCTTTCCAAGGGGTGACGCCGCCTTGTCCTTGTCCTTGTCTTGATCGAGTCCTAGACTCCGCATACGGGGCTCAAGTCCCCCTAGCGAGTCCTTGGACGTGGGGGAAGAACCCAGAACGTACTCCACCATCTTGACACCGAGCCCCCCCGTGTCAGAGCCGCGGGGGGAAAGGATGCTACCACCGGAGTCTCCGCCAGCGCCGCCTCCTCCGGCGGGGAAGGTTCCGGTGCGACGTCCCGCCATGGCGATCGGTTGGGAGACGCTGTGGTCCACTACAAGAAGAAAGGAATTGAATATAGAACACAAGAAGACGAACCGATTATAAGTAGCACAGTTATAAGTGAAAATATGGAATTTACCAGAGAGCATTTCCAAATTATGATTTAAAATTTGGCAGTCTTTACGTTAGTCTGAAATGAATTTGATAATTTTTATTTAAGCCACCTAGTTTTGTCAGTTTTTAATGACCACATATTAATATGACAGCTTTGACGCTTTCTAAGTCTTCTAGAAATTAGTTTGAAAGCATTCCAAAAGAAGTTTGGTTGGAAGATTTTTTAAGAAGAAGGAAAAAATGGTGTCTTATTCTGACTATAACTATATCATTCATTAAGTTACAAACCAATAAGAATGCATGATTTTCCTTAGTTACCATGTATTACAGCGATTATTATTACGTAACCATGATGAACGAATATACGAATCTTTGTATATTCGAATAGAGTACGTACACGTTACGTTGATACCCATGTCAAAATCAGCTGAGTGGAAATAAACATCTGCTAGTAAGTAATAATTTTAACTTTTGTGTGATTAATTCTAATTACGTAGCATATAGAGTACGATCTTTTTCCTTCGAACCACGATTCAAACACGCTATCGAGTAAATAAATGAATTTGTAGTTTGACTGTGGAGAAAAATCATGCTTTGTGTGCTTTAAAGTACACATATAAAATGACACTGACAGCTCCAAATGCACCGAAACAAATAATTAAACGCACCTATTATTTGACAGCAAGATATTATTGAAATAAAAATTTCACAAGTAAACAAATAATTATTTAATCCAACTCTAGAAGGTGCACTTTGCTAGTGCAAGTTTAATTTTAAATACGAGCACTTCATTATAATATCACATATAGCCACATTTTAAAAGATAAGTTATGTGGCATACAATTTGACGTTTCTGTAAGAAAAACATAGACTACAGCCCTACGTTAAATTTACTGTTTACTTTTTAATTTCTTTTTTATTCATGATATAGTCTACTTGTATACAACTCGACAATCGAAAATTCTCGACATACTCAACGAGTTGCCTAATCGAAATGCGAAGCAACACGTTTCGTATAATTGAGAATTTTCCATCGTCTTGTATAATATACGAATGATTCCCTCAGGAATAATATCATCGCGGCTTTATAGTATCCATGGTGATAAGTCTATTGGCGCAATGTTAAAACGTAAAATTGTACCTCCTCCCAGTTTCCAGATTTTAACTAAATGTTAAAACTGTTCATGAATATATAATGCTCCCAGTCGTATAGCGATACATTATCCTGTAACTGTAACTTATTGAATCTAATTCGTCAAGTTCGAACAATTAGAAATTTTCCTGTAAGTCCCACGCACATTTTCCGGTATATGTATAAGAAGTTAGCTAACTTATATGAACTAAATCTTAGTCTACAGTATGATTTACGCAAAGATTAACTGGAGAAATAAATTTCAAAGGAAATTTGAGACATACAAAGAATAATTATAATACTAGAAAAATGTGTTCCAAGAGAAATAGTAAGTGTACAAATTGGGAATATGCTAACTGGCTTCGAAAAGATTTGGACCTCTGGCATCGTCATTTCGATAAGTAACCCGAATATCTAATCTAGCAACAAATTCAAAGCATGCATCAAATTAAATTTATAATATTTATATACTTTATGGAGTGGAATGGTTGTGTGCATTAAATGGTCCCAAATTTCAAATACTACAAAACTGATTGCTATGGTGCTATCTCCACAACAGCTTTGAGAGCCCGTGAGGTGATGTCTGTAGCTTGTTTCAGATAAGAAAACAGCACTGGTGAGATAGTGAAATAAATTCTATACTCTGATTTATTCGATTGTATTTACCCCCAGTTTAAAATAGCGTCAATTTTTAGTTGCAAAATAATAGTAATTTACGTAACAAGATCTAAAATTGATATTTTTCTGGGTGAGCAATCATATTCCAGAGCAAGCCCAAGGCGAGCTTTAGAAACTTGTGAGCCCAATAAAGACACTTTCAGGTAATGTTGGATACAAAAAAATTTCGCGATTCAGAAAAAAGGAATAAATAAAATTCTATAGCAATACATTATTTTATTTTTTTATTGCGAAGAAATAAGAAATAAATAAATAAACATGTAGATCAGAAAAGAAGGATTTCCCGGTCTTAAAAGTGATCAGAAACAGCTCATTTTCTGGACAATCGCGAAAAAAATAAGTGATATTTACTGATATTTTTTATTTTGTCTATGTAATTTTCTCAGGTAGTGTACATTTTTACAGACAAAAAGTATGTACATAAAGACTACGAACGAAAGTTTGGTTTCAAGAATTTAAATTCTTTAAAAATTCTTGTAAAATTAGATAGCTCTCAGTTATCAGAAACGAACTATACCAAACGATCTTAAAATACAATTACGAACGCACTTTTATAATTATGAAGCTCAAACGTCCCTTTTCAGAAAAGCACTCTATAAAAGTAGATTTGTAATATGAGCCAATATACCGTCATTACCAAAATCGATGTATAAAAGCAGATTTGCATAGTAAAATTTTTGAAAGATGTCCGATCAAGGTCGTATACGAATTGTATGAATTCAGATTTTTTGCTCCGCCCAATATGACAAATTCAGTAGTGTCGTTTGCTTAATTTTTATGAGGGTACGTAAGATACTACTGTTATTTTATTATTATAAAAATATATATTACAGTAAGAGCATTCAAAATTCAAAAATATGCCAACTGGTAAGTTTATAAGCAAATGTAAAACCAAATATGTTAAAAATAAGATAATGACACAATGTCAGTGTCAGTGACTCCGACATAACATAGCGTTATACGTACGGCTATAAATCCAGGTAATGTATCTGACTTAATAAATAAACTTACGTTACAGCGAAAGTATTATCAACAACGAGCATCGTTTTAAAGTGGAATGTCCTAACTTAGTCGAAACAATATGATTTTTTGAAAAACAAGCGTGTTATATCCATCCTTATCGCACACTCTTATAGCCTTTGCAAAAGAGATAAATGTATGCCTATTTGTTAAATCGTTCGTGATACAGATGACCTTCATCGGACATCTTTCAAATTTTTTACTGTATTTATTTATTAAATGAATGTCAAGATATAGATATGATTCTCAATCGCAAACTAGATCATCGAGGTTAAATTCAAAAATACGGAATGACAAATTTTAAAAACGAACAAAAATTCTTCCAGTTAATAAATTCATTGATGTAGATAATTTAATTTTTTGTAGTACATTAAGTAAATGACGTTTATTACTGATATACAGGAACAAAATTCAATTGTCAAACTCAATTTTCCACCACTGGATCCATTTTTAGTAAAAGCGATTTGATTCTGCATAGTTCGATAAAACAGACAAATGGAAAAAGCAAACAGATGGTCAGCTTTTCTGTATCAACAAAAATATAACAAACATATTCAATATTATTTATGCATTGTTTACAAAAGTAATAAAAAATTATCTCAAAAATGCAATCCAGCGATATTATTGATGTTGATGCAAAGATAAATATAAGTAGTATTATTATAAGCACCTAATATGAGTCAATATTTACATTAGAAACTGTTTCTACTAGGAAATGAAGATAAGAGAAAAACCGCTAAAACTGTCACTATATTATGTCACAGATATTCTACGATATGTTCTTGTTTACTCAACAATGCATATAAGATAGCAAAAGACTATACTTAACCGATTATGGTACGGTAATTATTTTGACAAATAATGAATTGCGTAGCTTATCATTGTTCCTCTGTACATATAATGTCATTATTGTTGTTCTGTTTAACTTATAAGGGAGATAATGTGCACAAGTTTAAGCCAAGGCCCGTTTTAATTGTAACGACAATCTTAAATTATATGATGCGATGTTTTAATGTATGCTTAGGTCATCGCTCCGAAAATTACACTCACTTGTATTCGTAATGGCGACAAAAAGAGACACATTACAGTGAAAACTAAAATATAAAGAAAAACTACGATGTTTACTACTCAACCTTACAGTAATAATAATAGTTTTCCTATGTCTGTGATAAACAGTTTTTTTTACATTTCATTCATTTAAATGAAAATGTAGTCGCTTTTCTAGCAATTAAAAAAAAGTAATCAAGACTCTGATAAAAGTCCATTACGTTTCATTATTTTACCCTTGTGTATTTGTTGCCATGGTTACGAGTGATTTTTACCCAATAACATTCAATTTGAGAAATAACGCTGTCTAATGGCAAATTTTAAATTGTTGATTTTGTGAAATTACATAAATTACAAAATATAAAATATCCTATGAAATTCATGTAAAAAGTGTCTTATTTCACTCATTGTCACCGTCTATTGCTCACATGTCAAATTTCGTATTAGTACATTAACACAGCGCACTTTTTACTCTCTTACGTAAATTATATCTATTTACAATCATTATATTAATATGGTGATTTCTAACCGTTTAGAGCTTAGGAAATTTGTTATTCTTAACTGCAATGACAATCTCATTGGTGAAAAATGACTGATCAGGATCACACTTCCATCCCAAGGGTGGAAAATGTTTATGTAGGATTGCATAGCAACATTATCATAGAAGTAGGCTAAACAAATTTGAATAGAGCTGTCAAAAGATATGTGGCGACCAGCAAGCCATGAAATAAGATTATTACGAGGAATTTAGGTTGGTCATGAACGTTTCATTTGTTGGCATTTGGATAATAAAATGTGTCCATATTTTCTGAGCGTATTAATTTATTCAATTCGAAAATATATTCGTAATCAATCACATTAGTGATTAATATTTAATGTGGCCACAATTTCTGGTTATAACAACTCAATGATTTATTTTGATAACACCGAAATATTTTAATGACTGGAACTCGCATACTCTACTCAGCATGCGCTAAACTGAAGCCCTATTGAATGCCAATTGTTGGCCCTGTTCGTGTCGAACCGAACATAAGCCGTGTTCCTTCGGACTGTGATTGTGATTTTGTGAATTTATTTTATTTTATAAATAATCTACTGTCGAGTGTTATAATCAACATATTAAAAATGGATCATATAGAAGTAAAAAAAAGTTCTTGGTAACATATGAAGTATGTTTACTTAAAAAAAATCTTTTATGTAACATATTTTCTTTGTTTTCAAAAGTATGGTGGGTCATTACATGCTTTTGTAGGAAAATCATATTTCCTTTGATGCAACAAACCCCACATTGATAAATTTCTACGTTCGAAAACCTATTGTCGTTAGCCATTTTTAATTTTTCTCTGAAATGAATCAGTGTGATCACTCAAGCATGATTCAGAAGGGAAAGAGTAAGGTTATCTAGTGATCACAAAATGAGAAAGTAGGGATAACGAATAAGAAACGAAAAAACATACTTCTTCTTAAACATGATCACTTTGATGATTTAGATTGTAAATCACAGCCCGAAGGAACACGGCTATAGTCGAATAGTCGTATACACACTTCCCACCACTATTCACATTTAAAATCTGCGCCATGGCCACTAAACGGAGCGGAGCGCACTAGACGAAGTAATATTCGTCCTTACGAATTGTCCCGATGTTTCCGATTCCTCCAGCAACCGGTATTCAATAGGCCTTTACTATTATAATAGGTATGCGCATTCCAGGCAATAATATATTTCAATGTTTGATCATTTTTATTCATTTAAAAAGAGGATGATTGTGAATAAAATAGTGTACATATCTCGGTGCTAGTTTCATTACAGCCTAGAACTGTATCTAACCTCGAGGATTTGCCCCTCAGTAAAAAGCATACCCCCTTGGCTGTAATGAAACGTATCCCACCTCCGATGTAATATTTCTGAACCGGTGTCTACTATTTACTCTATGCATTTTGGCCGATATTGACAGACCACCATTCGTTGAATACGAAGTTAATAATAATAAAAGATAATGGGTGCTACCACAAGCCTCTTGTTTTAAAACGCTGTTTTAAAAAATGTCATATTTCATTAGTTAATAACATCTAATATCGCAAATTTATCACAATATTATTTTAAAGCACAACATAGTTTGTATTAAAAAAAATATATTTCAAAAAAAAAATCGATCTTCAAATATACGGGTGAAATTAAATATTGAAATTTCACTTTTTTTAAAATAGTTTTTAAACAAGGCTTGTGGTACCAGCCAAAATGTGTAACAGAATTATAGACTAATATTTTCTATTCCCACCGCTGCCACCAAATTATGTACTAGTATTATCTCATCAGTTTAAATTACTATCATCACTCCGTCATTTTTATAATAACAAGTCTGGGAATCAAAGGGTAGTCCAAGAATAAAAATAAATGCAATTAGCAACAAAATATATTAAATAAATAAACATAAAAATACATAATAACTATTCATTTACAATATGATTTACGTACAAAATTAAATATGCAACAAATTATTTTATTTATTTAATCTTTATAAGTATTTATACCACAAAATTAAGATCTTCACGATTTTTTTAAGCTAATATTTATGAAAAAATATTAGACCCCTATCTATTTATTTATTAACAGAACGAAATTAAAAAGTAATATTCTAAACCGACGATACAAGCATAAACACAAATGAACTCCTTATAATTAATTAAAATTCATATCACCCCCGCTATGAATAATTCAACAAAAGTTTTTTCACGTAAATTAAGACCCATCCAAAATTAATTTACATTTTTTTAACACGACAGAGACCAAACTGCTTTCATTTTCGTAAATAGTAAATAACCAAATGTACTCTTGAAACATATGCATAATTTAGGAGCTATTCTTCCGTTAAACTTCAGAGGCGGGCCGGCAGCTTTTCATAAAGTATGTTAAGTTGTTTCTTGTTCTCCTTTTCTCCTAGAACTTCGTAACGTCTAAATTTACATTCATGTGCTTCAAATTTCATACTACATTATGTTTGATATTATCAGTATGGCAGTTATTTTGTATGGAATTACAGAAAAATGATTGATAAACTAAAAGAAGAACTTTGTATTTCACGAAACAAAAATTAAATAAGTTTTAAATCACTGTTGTTAACGCAAAGTTGTAAAAGTATCGTAATAAATATGTAAATGCATTTATTGGAAAATATTAAAATATATTTAAATTTGCATATCACTCAATTTCAATTCCTTTGCGACATTGATTTATTTTTAACCTTTTTACGTTTATTACTTTAATACAAGTTGATGTTCTTAACCGAGGTCAGTTATATTTTTATTACCTGCAGTATGGAATCATCGCGATTCAAATTACCTACAAGGTGAGCGTGTTAGTTGTTAACCACCGGACTAAATAGCTAAAAGTATATTCATACTATCTGCATTCTTAATCAAATAATAAAGAATAATAAAGTTAATTCTAAGACTTGGTAGGTCCTTTGAATGAGAACGTAGTTCTCGAAATATATCGGGTGTCCCAAGTAATCCTTGACATAGCAATATAACATGGAAAGTTTTTTTTTTTTTGAAAAATTAGGTGTTACTTAAAATTTTATGGTGTGCTTATACAAAGACTGTTTGTGCTTAAAAATTGAATTTAATTTATTGTACCGAGTAAACTTAATTTAAATAAAAATAAATCTAGTATGTGGTTATGTATTTCAAAATATAAACATCCAGAACTGTCATAAACACCAAAATTCTACTTGATCTAAGAGGTAAGTAATGTTCAGTTTTTTAAATAATCAAAAATTCTAGTATTAATATAAACTATAAATTTCCCGCCAAACTGAGCCATTGAAAACATCCGTACCACTTCATGACGTCACTCTTCGGATCTGAGTGTAATCGTCCAATCAGATTTGTACTGATGTCATGATTATGTATGACATAATTAATAATAATAATTATATTTGTCCTTAGAAGTCGCGTGGCCGCGTGCCTGAGCGTCTGGTCGCGAATCTGAGCAACCGGGTTCGATCTTGATCAACACCAAATATTTCGAATTTTAAATAGCACAAAATTGATCCCTGTTTGCACTCTCCGCGCCAGCACGAAGTGCCCGTGAGGTGACGCCTAGTAAACGCCCGCACGGTACAAATATGTAATCATCATTACCGCAATCTGTGTACAAAGCAGATTGGCACACCCAGCAATGGATAATATGCAGTGATAATATTTTTATTTTTATCTTAAAAGTCAAAGACATTAACAAAACAGTAAAAGATTTATAAAATCTTGATTATAAAAACAAAACAAAATTTAAAAAAAATGTGAAAACAGCAAAAAATTAGTAGTCTATCATCTCATATATATATAGAGCGACCTACCACGTTGCGACCTATGGAGGGTTAAAAATAATATACGAGGTAGCGTCAAAATTCTCCCGGAATTGGTCAATAATACTTTATTGAAAACAAGTACATTTTTACATTAATTTGCCATAAATAATAAAATCAGACTATGGACATCAGTCACTAGATAATTTTTTGAAAATACTGTGCTAACATTACAGATAGTGACGAATTAAAAATAAATATTTTACGTTGCAGTTAAATTAAAAAAATTATGAGAATGACAATAAAAACATCGATTGTTTTATCGAAAACAAGTAAATCTGTTTTGCATCCCTAAATTCATATTTATTTGACCGAAAAAGCTGCTTAACAATAATCCGTTTAGTTTAATAAAAGTTTTTGTTCAACCTTGTTTTAATTATACAGAGCATGTGTCAAATAAAACATACACTCATACGTCTCTCTCTTGAAAAGCAATTAAAAGGGTAACAGTTCATCCAACTATTATCACATTCACAATAAACAATCTGGCCACATATGGCTAAAATAATAGAGCAATATATACTCGAAAAGCCATAACCGTATCCTGGTACAATCCCAACAAAAACGTTATCTCCGTTGCATAACACAACAACAGACAACCCCGTTCAGGAAAGCAAACAAACAAAGAGTGAGTACGTGGAATGAGGATCCGTAGGCGTGGTGCTCACTGGCTGGAGCGAGACACATGAGTCACGGTTCGGGCCTTCCATGACACATCCGGGAAATACTGACCGGAAAATGCGTGAAGAAAAACGACAATCAACCTGGAGGAGTGAGTAAATTCCAAGAAGAATGTCCTTGTGTGAACCGGGAGATATATGTTCACAGATGTGGTGAGATGATTGGAGTTGAGGGTTCTTGGAAAAGGGTTACAAGGAAATATGACAGCATGAAAATATGAAAATCTAGGAAGTAGGAAGAATGATTATCTAGAAATTGTGTTGCAATATTACGTATTTATTGATCACAACACAAGAAAATAATTATTAACGTGTCCTAAACGTTTTGGCACAAATTTCAACAATTTTTTTTGTTAATATAAAATGCATTTACTTAAAGTTTTGTAATACTTAATAATTACTGTTCCATAAGCAACAAAATTATGAACTTAAATTAAATAAAGATCGGCGTGTTCTTCCACAAGGTGTTTTACAAAAGATAAAACTTAGTTATCTAAAAACGTATCCAGAATCCAGACACTCAGTTCAAAGTTAGAGGTATTCATTTTCCGTATTATGTCCAGATTACCAATAGGACTTATTTTAAACGACCCTTAAACAAATCAGTGGTAACAGATTTTTTGTTGTTATAACAGAAATAAGTACATTAAATTTAACTAGTGATAGATCTCATCGAGTGCAACAATATTTCTTAATAACTTTTTCTTATAAACCTCTTAGATATTGAGTTAAAATTCTTCAAAGTTTTGTCACAAATTTCATACCCGCCTATCGTTGAATAACATAAACAAATGCATTTCGGAAAGTAGAGCGCGTTGCTTAAGGTAGTTGTCACTCGAGTGTACCTATTCAAAAACTTGTTCTATGTTCAAAATAAAAATTAAGTTAATGCAGTTTATATTTGCAATAACTTATATATTTTAATATTATATTATATAAACAGATTGCATCAAAATAGTTAAAAACTAATATCAACGACTGTAACATATGAATTTTCTTTATTTTTCCGTAGAAAAGTTTTTTTTTGAACTGTACCACTCGCACTAACACATACACAAGTGTCGTATTTCAATGTTGAAGAATAACTGTGGCATCGTCGTATCTAGACATTTATTGGTACATTCGGGTATAAAAGTAATAAGATATTTTAAGATATAATACTAATTCTAAACTACAAATGGAAACTGCAAAACAAATTAATATATTTCTTTCTTAAAATTACAAAAGTAGTATTATACTGTTTAAAGTTTTCATGCTTTTCACGTAAAATACCAATTTCAAAAATATTTCTTTCGAATGTACGTCTGCAATTCCTTTAGCCTAAGATCACCTCTTATTCGCTAATACCAAGCGGGTGTTAACTTAACTGATACTTCATCTGAAACGTTTGTACATGGTTGTCAAGTATAATTCTACCTATTTATCATATCTTCAGATTAAAATTTTCTAGAGACAATAAAATTAAATCTGGGTGGTAAATAATTTTCTAATTTTTACATAAAATCCGTTAATTAGTTTACTATAACATACTAGTTTTTCGATTAAATGTCATAGTGGATATAAAAGTTATAATTTAAAATGTTGTGTTTATTTTGCCATTTCCTATTCTTCACGTGTTAAAAAGGCCAAATTTAATTGCAAATATCTCAGGTACCGCTCGGTCAATTGTTTTAAAACTTGTAGAGCAGGTACATTATACTTCAGTTGAGATGTACTTAAAATTTCAATTAATTCTGTTGAAAATGATTTCACGATATAACTACCTTAATGCCAAAATTCAAAATGGGACTATTGTGCGCGTGCGTCTGCAAGCAGCTGTGTCCGTTGTGGATGTGACGTTGTGATTTGCGATGAGCGGTATTAGAAACTGTTGAATAAATTGAAAGAAACACCAGAAGATGAAACTGTACACAAATCGGAGAAAATAAAAGATCATTGTCAATGAAGGCGACGAGGAAATGAATCCTCTTCTCTTTCCAGCATCTGCCTGTTGTTGAGCATGCTTGTACCTGCATTTTCAAGGATGTAGTTGTTCTTTCAATATCCTCCAAATTGTTATATGTGACACTTTGTGTTGTAGTGCTAGTGCTATTCTTCGACTACTAGACCGTGGGCGTGTTCTACCACGATCTAAAAATGCTAAAAGAATTGAGAGATTTCGAAAAAAAAATATTAAGAAATATTATTGCTCTCGACGAGTTCTACCACAGATTAAATTTAATGTACTTATTTCTGTTACACCCAATATCTATTGGATAAAATTTTAACCAGTTGTTAAAAATTAACCACTGTATCACAATAAGCACGATAAAAGTTTTATAAGTCAAATAAATAATTTAAATGGGGCTTCATTTACAGTCCGTGTTAACAGTCTTGTTAAACTGAGTTAAATGTGAAAGTCAAGGTATGAAATTTGCATAGCACAAATTTGGACGACAAGGATTTCTGTTCCCTTGTTCAGATTAGAATTTCCAATTTCGGACAAGATTTTGAGCCGGTGTAAGACGACAACGGAGTGCATAAGTAAATAGGATTATATTCGCGTTATTACTGAGAACTTTGTAAATCAACATCAGGTAGACGTAGATTCAATTATTTTAATTAAAACCGCTGTTCAACAATTTATAAAGAATTTTTTGCAATATGTTATTGTGACATATTTACAAGAATGAAAGAGAAAATTTTGAAAACAATGTAGTAAAATGTATGTCATTAAAATGAAAATGTCAAATGATAATAGTTCACGGAAGCGTATACGCGTCATTTCATTCGAATATGACTTAAATGAACAGGTATATGTGATCAATAAATTTCTAATTACGAGTGTATGCCTCGTAAAGTTTCATACATAAGTTTACTAATAATCATTATTATATGTTTTCATTTCTTGTACTAATTTTTTACACCACATAACTTTTGATAATATCATGAATGATAATTATATAAAATGAGAACATATGTTCTATTGTTCCTGCTTTCAGCTACGTCAATCGGTGGTGAACGATTAGTAATACATATATTGTTCTACAACAATTCATCGAAGTTCCAACAGAGATTTGGGCAAATTGTCAAACTGTACAAAGCATTGAAACTGTGTCCACGTACTTAATACCAAGTGTATAAGTTCGACAAACAATCGAAACTGGTAACTTATACATAAACTCAACCTACAACTGTAATTATTACAATACCATGTTCAGATTGTTCAGTACGTTCGCAGAATCTCAAAAACAAAACACGGTAATTCAGTCCACGCCTACTCGAACCATGGGCGCACAGAGAAGAAATTGGGGACATATGACCCCATATTTTTGTTAAAATTGAAATATAGTACGGTCTCTCAAATCGCGAAATTACTTTTTACAATCTTCAGCACATGTAGTTAACATAGGCAACCGTGTTTGTGTTTTGTGTTACTTAGACACACTTAAATTTAAAAATAAAAGATATTGATATAATATACAGGCTGGTGACCGGCACAGCCGAACATGGGACATGTAAAATCAAACTTTCCTAATTTCCTGCTTCCCTAACTATTTTAGGTAAAAAAAGCTTCAAATAAAAGTTGTAGAGCATAAAATTCTGCATCTGAATCAATTCATTTTGTGTGCCTTGTAACGGCAGAATAGCCATGGAATTGAAACAAAAAATTAACAAATGTTAACGATTTATCTGTCAAGCTAGGTTAATTTATTTTTATTATTATTTGTAATTTCTGTTCAAGTAAACAAATATCAATTTAAATTAACAAATAATTGTTAACTGGAACAGAAATTAGAAATAATACCTAATAAAAATAAATTACCATAACATGACAGATAAACCGTTAGACATTTGTTAAATATTTTGTCTCAATTCCATGGGTATTGCTATTTTTGAGGTGATTTTCGACATTTTCACACCTAATTTCTGTCGTTACAAGGCAAACAACATTAATTTTGCTTATTGAAAATAATTAGGAAAGCAGGAAATTAGAAAAGTCTGATTTTACATCTTAAAGTCCTGTGTTTGGCTGTGCCGGTTACCAGCGTATGTAATTCATAAAAGTCGAAAAAGTCCATTTATTGAAGTTTCCGGTTTATGATGCCATATCGTTCAATGAGCCTGTTTCACATTTTTCGAGAAGTATTTTAAATGAAAGTGTATGCAATATATTTCTTAGTTACCCCCCCCCCCCCCTCCTGTGACATCCTAGTATATACATAACATAATTCATAGCCAATAGAAAAACTGTCCATCACCTATGTTTTTATATAAATAAAAGTAGGCGATAGTTTGTCACATGTACTTTGACGTCACAGTCTGTTTCAGATCACGTGACATCAAAATATTATCCAAATATTAATTAATTATAAACTATCTATAACAAACATTTCGAGATATTTTCAGTTCTGAAACTATTTAAAAATGATATATTTTTAAATTTAATTTTCAGAAGAGTGTCTGGTCGCGTATCTGGGGACCCGAGTTCGATCCCGACCAACAAAAATTACTTCGAATTTTAATGGCCCAAAATTGACCCCTGTGGTGCACTCTCCACGCCAACAATGAGTGCCCGTGAGGTGACGCCTGGTAAGCGCCCGCACGGTACAAATATTTCATCATTACTGATATTTGTGTACAAAGCAGATTCACACCCCATAATGGGTAATATGCCGTGATGATATATTTATTTTTATATAAAAATTCTTGAAGCAGTCCAATTCTGGTAGCGTCACATTGTGAGCAACAAGTTTTGTCAAAAACTAAACAATAAATGCATTTTTTTTAAATGCATAGTTAAAATGTTGAGTAATTTTAACCATTCTCTGAGAAAAAGGGAGTTACGACCGGCATGGTTGATATGTTGATTAAGCCCTAATTTTTCTTTACCCTCTAACTGAAGATGAGAACATTGTTCTCGAAATACGTATATAGTTTTGATTTTCACTTAGGTAATTTTACGGTTAGGGGTAATTTTAAATAAATTTTGGATATGATATAAAATTTCGAGAACACACTAGGCCCTACTACGAATGCATTATACTAAAAAACACTATGTGAGGCACGCTTTTACGTTATACATATTCTTAAGAGGTTAAAATGTCGTTTTTTTAACAAAAGCGCTCTAAAAGAGAGGATTTATAATACGGGGGTATTGTTTTTAAATTAAATGGGAGGTATTGTGTTGGCTACATCAGATTTTTTATTCACGAGATCTGAAACTAGGTATACATTGTTTTTTACTAACACTAACTTTACAGTGTGACCAACAAAAGTTTAGTAATTTAACACATGTAGTTGGCGTAGACAACCCGCATTCGTTGAAAAAGTACAGGCGTTTTTAGAAAGTGCAGCAAACAAACATTATTTTGAACAAAAAAAGTGTAAATGGGACCGAAATTAATCAGTTTTACTCCCTCTTATGAATATTTCTCGTTACGCCAATGATATATCATATCGTAAAACAATTTAGTCTGAACCCACGTTACTGACTGACCTATAAACAGGCGAAAAAATAAATTATATCCCCCCAAGAACATAAATAATGCACACGTAATATGAACTGTAAAGTTGCTACCAGCCTGCACAACTTTATGTGGGTCTTTGTCCCAATGGTGCAAGTAGGTACACTCCCAGGCAAAAAGAAATCATCTTCTCTTTTAATTGCGCTTATGTGTAGCATATGTAACGTGATTTCATTTATTTTGCGCCGTGTGTAGTCATAAATTTTAAAGCATTTCTTGCACAAAGCTAATTTCTAACCGGACATGTTCATCAATATGAAAAACCGGGGAGATTACACTCAGTTTAACCAATAACGAAAGAGAAATACATAATTTGAAACGAACGTGAAAAGCAAACATATGATTGGTTGCTACTTTTTACTTTTTCTCTTTTCGTTATTTTGCTTGAAGTATAATCATAAGTAATAAGGAATACAAATAAAAAAAATTAATAGCATGAACATATTTCCTCTCGGCATTGAATTGAGTGAAGTTTGCTAAAGATATTCTAATTTATTGACATTTTCTTAAACATTTAAATAAACATAAATATTTATTTTGCTCCGTCGCAGAAGTAGATAGGAACTTCCTCTCTAGTACATACGCAGATTTTAAATTTAAAAGTCACATATACGAATAGGTCAAGTGTATGAAAATAAAAAAAAAAATGACAACTTATTCAGACCATTAAAGCAGTTGTTTAATAAACAACAAAATAAAAAAGTTATTCCTCCAGCCCAGGGATGGGGAACGTCCGGCCTGCGGACCGTATAAGGCCCGCAACACCATTTGGTGTGGTCGCAACTTAAACTCAAAATTCAATAATTATAGGAAAAACAGTTACAAGTAGCAACATCAATTGCAGCTCTCACATTAGTGGTTAAATAATTAAATCTTTGACCAAATTTTTAAGTTGATAATTTTGTATGGTCGGCGAATAATATTATAAGTATCTAAATGGCCCTTGGCAGAAAAAAGATTTCCCACCCCTACTCTAGCGGATTACAAAATGATCTTTCTAGCGATTTAAAAATTTGTTTAGTTCTTAATTTTTTTTCCTTTTTTTAACCGTATAGCCGACAATTTCAAAGTTGCAATTCACTAGCATTTCTATATACTTCCTTAACATTTTTTTTTTATATAACAATTTCTTGTATGGTGAAAATGATGAAGCAGAAAACTCACTTTATAAACCTGAAAAAAACCTTATAAAAAGAAATATAACTTATAGAAATTATTAGTTATTATTTATTTTAAAAAAAGAATTACATATACTAGTATTAAAAAGAAACGTAAATATTAATGAATTTACAATGATTCCTAAGTCAATCCTTATTCTTTTATGGAATATAAAATTATTTGACACAACTTAGTTACTGTCAGTAGTGCCAACGTATGGTACGAAAATAAACTACAATTATTTCAAATAATTTTATATTCCGTAAAGGATTAACGATTGACTTAGAAATAATTGTAAATATCATTAATATATATACATTACTTAATACTACTACTTTTTTGTCTTCTTCCTTTAAAAAATAAATACCCAAAAAATTCTACAAGTTATATTTCATTTTATAAGATTTTTTCAAATTGATGGCGTGAGTCTTCTGCCTAATCATTTTCACTATAATTTACTTACGGTTGGTAAGCAAGAAAAACAAGATCATCGCAATAAAGAATCACAAGCAACAAAAATATTTTCCCTGACAATACTAAATTTCCTGACTTTACTGTAACTTCCTGTCTGTCTCTGATTGTTTAAAGTGTTACCTTCTCCAACGCATCGACTTGTCATATTATTCTTTCAATTTTCGCAACATACATATTGCATGTTTTCTCTAATTTTGCAGAAAACAATTTAATCGCCTGCATATTGTATTGGTACGGAATGAAGGGTTCTATAATCTATTCTGAAACACATTCTCCGCATTTGCTGTGACTTCGAATGTTTGGTCAACGTAAATATTAAATTTTGTTCTAGAGACTTAAAAGCAAGCTTATTTACAATCATCTATATAACTTTTAATAGATATTCTTCCCGTCTCTAGCTAATCTAGCATTTAGCACGAATTTAATGACATTTGTAATTCCATTTACACTGTTTATATCTGTCTCTTGTCACACCATTTTAGTGCTTTCTTGATCCTTACATAGGCCATAGTTTTCACGGCTCTTGCTATTCGCTCGCAAACAACGTATCAAGAGTCGTGAAAATTATTACGCTAGCTAGAGAACTCCTATATAAAATTAGGGTGTAAACCGGGATATAGTTGTTTAAGATATGTAAATCTTCTACCCTCGTTTTGAAGTTTGTGTAAAAGCTTATATCAATTTGCGACAACGTGGAAGGTTCTCGTAGAACGTAGAGGTTTAGCTGGGGATAAGTGTGCATTTATTTACGTATTGTGCTATCAAGGTTTGGCTGGAACTTTCATCTTTTCGTAATATAAATTCATGCACACATCAGTATACTCATATAAAGCCAGTTTTACACTATACTTTTTGACTAAATTCAATACTATACAGGCTATTTCACAGTTTCGGGTACAAACTTTGTCCTATAGTACTGACCAAAATGATTAAAATAAGCTTAATAAACATACGTCTGATCTCCAATTGTTTCCAAGATAGAGGTAATTTTGTATTAGAATCGAAGAAAAACTAACAAAGAAGGTGATTAAATTTTATAACACATTTTTCTCAATTTCTAATAGTTAGAAGTTATTTGAAAATTAAATATTGGTCAAGGTCAAAGTCTTATTTAATGGGTCACGGGCTCACAGTGACCCTTAGTGTGTAGCCAATCCATATTTGGGGTGAGACTGTCACTTTCCGAAGGCGGCAATTTGAATTAGTGTTCGGTGGGTGTAACCATCAAACTGACGTTTAAAAAGTTAGATTGTTTTTTTTTATTAGCTTGAAGTTTTGTTGTTTTGCTGCATTTTTTGACTCTTTTAGATACAGCTCGTCTATTCTTACGTGACAGTTCCCGCTGGTGTCGCGCACAGAGAGAGAAAGTATTCGTGGAGAAAAGAGATAGATATTACGCGCGAGAAACGAGAAATACACTCCGATATACAAGGTTTTGTTAAAAATAAATTTTGTTTCTTTGCACACATACATATAAACTTACCAGCACGCTATTTACTACATACTGGTGTAGCATGAGTCTAAAATTTAATAAATGTTATTTATATCTGAGATTAGGTAACTTTTAAATTCTTCCTTAGTTTATGCTTCGGTTTGTACTTTCTAATATTAACTGCAGCAGAGTCAGCTCCGTTTCATATTTCACCCCCCACCACAGTCTATGAGCCATTGCGCATCTTAACCCATCTGTCAGGTAAAAGTAGACGAGCTGTATGTATTCCGTATCGTACCATGTTAATTTTAACAGCTTGTTAAAATTTGTAGCCCATAAAAACAAATTTGTTATTTGTCATTTACATTTTTTATTCAGTGTCTCCTATTGTTAAAATTAACATGAGTTACAGAATACACCTTTAGTATGTTTTGCTTATTGTTCTTTTAATTTTTACTGCTACTTAATATTTATTGTTTGTGTTGTATTATAGTACCTACTTGTGTTTTGTTAGATTGACTTTTTATGTAAACCGTACCCCAAGTAGTAGGAATTTATTCGTTCTTGCTTAAATCTATACGACCTAGATTAAAAAAAAAACATTAGTTTATATTATTAATAGACATTTATACTTTGTATCTTGAATGTTTGTCACAGAAGATATGCGGAAAGTGACTTCTCCTCATTGGATGTTACACATTTCACAATGCAACAAACTCCTACTACATGGGGCATGATTTACTTAGAAAGTCAATCTAACAAAACAAAAATACTATAATACAACACAAGCACAATAAATATGAAATAAGTTCAACAACAAAAAATAAAAAACAATAAGCAAAATACACTAAAAGAGTAAAAAAAAATGCAGCAAAAAAAAAACCACAAAAAATCTTCAAACGAATACAAAAAAAACTAACTTTTTAAACGTCAGTTTTATGATTACACCCACAAAATATTCAAAATTGCCGCCAACGCATAGTGACAGTCTCACCCCAAACATAAGCCGTGTTCCTTCTAACTGTGATTTTGATTTTGTGAATCCTGATTAGTTTAATCGTGATCCTTTTGAATCATGATTTAAAAATTATATCAAGAAAACAACTTAAATAGTATAAACACCATCTAGCGTCAAATATCATAAACAATACAAATTAATTTATTTTATTTTATAAATAATCTACTGTCGTGTCTTATAGTCAGCATATTAAAAATGATCATATACAAATATAAGAAAAATGTTCTTGGTAATATATGTAGTATGTTTCCTTAAAACAAATCTTTTATGTAACATATTTTCTTTGTTTTCAAAAATATGGTGAGTCATTACATTATTTTGTAGGAAAATCATATTTCCTTTGATGCAACAAACCCCACATTGATATATTTTTTTACGCTCGAAAACCGAAAACCTATTGTCGTTAGCCACTTTTAAATTTGTTCTGAAATGAATCTGTGTGATCACTCAAAAAGGATGATTCAGAAGGGAAAGGGGACGGTTGTCTAGTGATCACAAAATGAGAAAGTGGGGATAACGAATAAGATATGAGAAAACATACTTCTTCTTAATCATGATCACTTTGATGTTTTTGATTGTGAATCACAGCCCGAAGGAACACGGCTATAGATTGGCTACCATTGAAGTCATTTTTCACTGCCTTATATCTCGGAAACTATTGAGATCAGACCCATGTAGATTAAGCTTTTTTTGTACTCATTTTGGTCAGTACTATATCACTATATGCCCTTAATGTTTATACCAGAAGTTGTAAAACATCCTATAATGTAATCCAAAATTCCATAAAAATATACAAAATCGTTAACTAATGAGGCAACTTTGTCCTAATTTAATAAACTTCGTATCTCTCAATATATGTATAAGCAAGATCCCTGCATAAGGGTCAAAAAACGGTCACTGTATAATTCGACATATTTTCAAAATAAATATTTTGATGTTTACTATTGTTCGCTTTGACGAAAACTAGAGTCAGCCGTAGTATGAAAAAATATAAAACTTGAATGCGTCAAATTGTTTTCCTTTCTTTCTAACTAAAATCTAGTTCCTAAACTAAAAAAGTATAATGTGAAACAGGCTTAAAGTGTTGGTATTGTCAAAACATCAGCCATTTTAACCAACAAGCAAAAGCGTCACGCTAAAAAATAATTTATAGCACGTCTGCGTTTCAAATATGAATGTAGTGAAACAAGAATATACATATATCCCTTTTGTCTTTCGTCATATTACAATATTCCGTTCCAAACATCGAAATATTGTGCAATGCTTAAGCGCGAATTACAAAGCAAAGCGCTAATATCTAATCGATTCAATGAGTTCTCACTCCTCGAATGTTAAAATTAGTGTTAAGGAACAAGGCTCTTTTGATGTAACTTTACTAAACAATTTTCATCGTCTTGATAGTGTGTTGCTCAAGTTAATTATATGAAATAATTAATCAAACATTATGGCCTTAAAAATAAAGTAATGGTGATACTCTTTACCTAAATTGCTGAACATACAATTGTTACAACATCAATTGCAATGACCGTCTTTCGCTGAATTCAAAAAAAATAGATAGTTTTTCATTCTGGAAAAGTTACATTATTTCGAATATTTTTTTAATTTGAGAATCCATTAGAGGATGCCTGATACGAGTATGGTACAGATATATCGTCGTGACAGAAATCTGCGAATAAAATCAGGTTGACACTCGATTAAATAAATTAAGATTATTTGTCTGTGTTCGACGTGTTTGCATTAAAAACAGAGACATGATAAATCTAAAGAAATAAATACATTGAGGCACTTATAAGTTGTTAAAACCTAACTGAAAACTACTTTTGAACTAGCGTTAAAGAAAACTATCTCGATAGCGCAGCGCGATTATTAAAGTTTGAATTCAAGTTCAATTGAACATATTTGTCCTTCGATCTGACAAATACTCCAAACCACTGTCTACAGCAAAAAGTCACGTGTACGCCCTTAAGCTATATAATATAAATGAGGGAAATACTGTGGACCGAGAGATTTAAAAACAGAGGAAATTATTCAGCCGGGTTCGAAAATTTTTAACACGTTGGATCCGCTGTAGCTTACAAGCGACGACTGATACATAGCGAAGGTGCCGCCGACGCTTATAAGCGTTTTAGTTGCATAGATACTTCCAGCTATCCAATCAGGATCTCGATTTTGTAACTTTAAATTCTACTGGATTTCAAATTCTAGACGAATTGGGTAAGAATAATTAATACAAATAAGAGTATAACTCAATTTTTCGAAATAGAGGGAATAAAGAAATGTCAAGCATAAACGATAGAAACGAATTCTACTCTGAGAAAGAGTGAAGAAAAATCTCAATTTGAAATACAGCAATGTAAGTATAAACAGGCACTTGAGTAAATGAATTTTGGGAACGGACAAAAAATGTCTAAATTAAAACGGCAGCCAACGAGTTGAAGTCCGGATAATCCAGAGAATTGTATGTATGTACCTAAAGTTGTAATAGGGTTTTTCGTAAGTTTTGATTATTATTTTTTGTTATTTAAAAAAAAAACGTACTTTTTTGTTTCTCCATACAATGACTCATTTCGTACTAGCGCGTCAAAATGACGTAAGCATTACAATAGTACTGGTAACATCGCTAGATGGCAACCGAGTAATTTCTAGCTTTTTGAATAATTATATTTTAAAATGAGCACTACTCGTACAAATTGCTGTTTCTTTATATCAAAACTGTTGAATGGAGTTTCATCATAGCAATGTCAAATGCTGACGTCATTCTACGGCGCCATTACAGAGAATGATACAAAACGATTAATATTTACCACAAAACATAACTTTTATTAAAGAATTAATGGCTCTATTCTAAACAAATATGTAAGTGTTACAGGTCTGTAAATCTGAAAATCATGAAAATCGCAACGAAAGCTGCCACTCTTATGTAAATATTAATCAACAAAAATAGATGCGTTTTTGTCAGTTTTTTACAGATCTACAGATCTGTAAAACTTACAGATTTGTTCAGAATTGACCTATAAGTTTCAATTAATTGAATGTAAAACCACCATAGTATTTCTGTGAAATACTAACTTACTAAAAGTGTATGGTAAAATTAGCTACTGAAATAGAATTACAATTTTTTATGATATGTATTATGTCTGGTTGTAAATTAACAGTCAAAATGAATACCACTTTTGGGAGAGAATATTCCACTGTATACTGTAGGTATTCTATTTCATCTTTTGATCGAATACGAATATATACACACGTGGTGTGCACATCAAAGTGCTATACGTATTCCACCAACTGAACAAATTAAAACTCAATAACTTTCGTGATCCTTCAACATTCTGAACCATGTGCGCAATTTTTCATGTGTTTTTGCAAGATATGAAACGAATGCAGTATGTAATTCGGAATGTTGCCAAGAAACTAAGGGCCGAGATAGAGCTAGACTACCTACTCGTATATAAAGAAAATGTATGTAAAAGGGTCAGAGATACAAATTGTTTATTCTATAACAATAGAGCTGGGAGTTATAATTTAAAACTTGTAATCAAATTGCCCTACTTGTAGCTGAATCGAGATACAAATCAAATTTGCTATTAACTTAATTAAAGCCAAGTGTTTTGTTTATTCATCACTCCCTTCGGATGAATTTGGGTGTGGCAATTCTGCCTACCGGCTGACATCTCACGCACATTCCAGACAGAGAAAAAATTAGCGAAATTTACTGGCAAGGGTCAATGAAACTATTTTTTATACTACAATTTTATTTAATACACACTTGTTTCATAAGGTAGGTCTGTGTTCATAAACAATTTTGTTTTCTTAATCCACCGAATTTTAAATATAAAAATTAATAAGGCATGTGACGTCACTTAGTCCAAGAAAGAAAAAGATAGATTTAGTAAACCGGCGGAAGCTGTAAAGTCGTAACTATTATCTTTGGCTTTTGGCATGATGCAAATTGCATTTAACTTAGGACGAAGTAACGCCCTGTCCTGGGACTCTACTCTGTCGTATTGCCTGACGATCCCATGACGTAAAATTGACGTCATGTGACCGCCAGGCGATATGGCAAGCAGTACCAAAATGTTCGTTTAGGCGCAAATTGATACACGTAAAGCGCGAAACGTCAAAAATAATTCACTAAAATACATGCATGCTCGGTGAAAATTTGCTACGTTTGACATTTTAGCTGCAATAAAAGCTTTTGTAACTTCTTTTGAGAAGTTTTTTAAACCATGACTCACCATTTGCTGGCTTACTATGTGCAGATCCCATTGCGCATAATTTCTACCTCTTTTAATTGACAAGGCCTGTTTGGTTGTTTCCCGCATTTATTTTGAGTTTGAGAACGTGGAAAAATATTTATTTTGTACTACAGTGTTAACCGTGTCACTATTTCAAGAAAAAATTACCTGTAAAATATTCTCTCATAAATAAAACGAAGTACACTGCTCGTATATCCATTTATTGATTTATTTCTTTCCAATATTTATGTCATGTTTTTCCATTTTATTATAAATTATCAACAAACATTAATACCAATATTTTTAATCAAATTTATGTAGCAATGTAATTAATTTTCATTGCACTACTAAATTATTTTTTTAATAAACTCGCATTTCATAGATGTACGAGAATAAATAAATATATCATTACGGCTTATTATTACTCATTTCTGGGTGTGCCAATCTGCTCCTATTTGCAGATTTTGGTAAAGACAATATTACTATGTTTACAAGCAGTTTTGAAACCGTTTCTAGCTTTGAAAATGCCATGTATACAGTGTGAAAACGATTTGAGTTATCTCAAACCAAAACTAAAATTAGTGGGTTTGACTTGAAAACTGGTTTCAAAACTACTCATGTAAACAAATAAAATTCAGTTTTGATACTGCGCATGCGTACGTAATACGTAGCCTAACGTTTCAGTCATTAAACTGACAGTTGTGTATTTTGTATATGTAATGGTAGGAACTTAAAAACAAAGGAATAATGACAAAACGAAATATTTTGAGTGAAGAGGATCTGTTACTTACATCTGCCAAATGTGCATGTTTTAAACCCAATCTGGACTTGTTTTGAAAATTGCATGTAAATACTTTCACGTAATTTTGACTGAAAAGTGAAACCATTTTCAAAACTGCATGTAAACGTATTAAATATCCGAAACGTTGAAATAGTTTATCAGGCGTCACCTCACGAGCTCTAAAAGCTGTTGCGGAGAAAGCACCACAAGGATCACTTTTGTTCTATTTGAAAATAGGAAATCATTTTTAGGTTTTACGTTTGACTGAATCACTACCAGTCACCCAATTTAATAACTTTTGGGGAAAACGGACACTGTGTTTCTCAAAGTTCTCTTCCACTTATATTTTCATTCTACTTTCACAAAAATTTTCGAATTATCCGGAGTTTCTATCATCACTATGAATCAGTAACTGCATTTTCAAATAAAGTTGTCCTTTTTTACCTCCCGCCATACCGTTGGTAAGAGAGGTAATGTTTTCGGTCCAAAAAATCCATAGTGAGTTTTCAGTGTATAAGCACGAATTAGGGTCCTCACAACACGTTATTATTATTTTTACAATGATGTCTGTGTGTCTGTATGTATGTATGTGTACGTGTGTATGTGACGATTTTTTCTTCCACGACAACTTTTAATTTAAGCTTTCTGCATTTATATAAAGAGTTGGTTAAATTTTGGGTAATATTAGATAACCAGAAGCTCAGAAGCTCAGTACAGTTTTTAATGAAATATATTAAAATATAATCCAAAACTTAAGACTTTTATATCAAGTGAAACAACATATTAGATTTTGACTAAAATTAATAAACCGGACGTGATACTTTTACTTGAAGCTCTGAACAGATTTTCGTGAAAAATATATTGATATTATACAAAACTTTTCAAATTTGGTATTTAAGACTTTACTAGGAACAACAAATTAAATTTTGTTTAGAAACGATCAACCAGAAGTGATACTTTACTTAAAGTTCATTGCTATTTTAAATATTAAATTGGCGGAAGGTCATGTGCTGGCCACATCAGATTTTTTCGTAATTTTCAAATTCATAAATATTTAATATAGTTTGCATGCTAAAATAAACCGCCCCTACTTATTGATTTATTTCTTTGCAAAATCCCTGTCATTTTAGTCCTAATCCTTTTAAAATATCGTATTGCGCGAGTATGTCATTTACTTAGTACTCGCGCAAGGCATACTATACATCCACTGCAGGGAAATGCGACCCTAACGCAAGGCATCGGTTTCCACGGCGCATCTGATGACATCCAATTTTGCAAGAACAGCGACGCCCCCGCCGATAACGAGCTGACTATGGCGCACCCTTCTCGCCCTTACCATGCCCCATTTTGTTCCATGTGAAGATATTGTGTATGATGCTGCACAACAAAAGAATTTTGTCGAGAGAGCAATTATGATTTTGTAAAAAGAGATTCATTTAAATTTTAATAAACGCTTCAAGAAGAAGAATGATTTATAGTGAAAGAGTGAACATATAATAAACTGAACAATACACAAAACTCCACTTTTAATAATTGTGGAATATTTCATATTCTGCAATATCTAAATATCACCATTCTGACATAACCAAAAACAAAAAAAAAAAACAGACATTTAGTATTGGCACATAATACTATTTACTTTTTAATTTGTTTTTATTTATGTACCAATATACATATAGCTACTTTAGTAGTTATAGAAAACAATTCCTAAGGTTAGCATTTATTTATTAGAGCAGGGTTTCTCAATCTTTTTTGTCTACCGCCCACTTTGTCATATTTTAAAGTGACGCAATTTGCTTACCGCCACCTACATAATTCGCCATAGTTTTAATGCACTTTATTTTAAAATAAAATTATTTCAACTAATGGGGCACAAATATAAAATTAATCACGTTCTGCATCCTAAAAAATCAAAATTTAAATAAAAAATGTAAAATAAAAATATAAGTGTCTTGCATTTGATGCTGATTAACAGTAGTTATTTATGCTGCAAGAGAGGTAAATGGTATTTACCAGTCGACGATGTCACCCGAGAACAGCAAAGGCTGGCAATTCAGTCCGAGACTGGTCAAAGATATTTACCTCTTGAGTTATACATATAAGATGTTTTCCGCCTCAGATCATTTATTTTTTGTCTTTGGTTAATACATTGAAACAAAGAATCTTAGTATTCTTTGGAAAAATTTAAAACAAAGAGGGAAAACGCTGTCATCTGCCACATTTGCCAAGATAAATATTACAATGAGCAAATATATCACACAGTTTAAATTATGTAACTGTTGGTATATAATAAAATACGGACCCGTAAGGGAACTGCTTAGCGTAGTAAGGAAGCTACTTACGTCCCGTTGTCAATAAAAACCGATACCTTGGTGATAAAATACATACGTTCGTACAAACAACGTTTTAGTTTATTTAAAACAAAAATACTACTAATTTCTGCCGCCCACTAAAAATCTGAAATCGCCCACGTTGAAAAACCCTGATTTAGAGGAATACTAGTATAAACTATCTCCTAATAGTAAGATCAACTGCATAAAATATTTAGATTCGTACAGATTCAACATTTATCTTTATTTAATGTTTTTTTCATTTCATACAAGTAGATTTTGACACTTTTCGATTGAGTCCTTTAAATAAAACAGGGCATCGAACCCGAACCTGAACCGAACCAAAACCGGAAAACCGTATCATTTTAGTGAACCCAAACCCAAAACCGAACCTCATATATATTTTTCTGTTGAACCCGAGTCGTAACCGAACCGGATATTAAAATTCGGGTTCAGGGTTCAGTTTCGGTACAGGTTTATTTTCATTTTGAAACGTAATCATAATCGTAATACAGCCGATTATCGACGCCTTCGGCATCCGCGTTGCTGCCTATGTTGATGGTTCGTGAAAATTGTGTTCGTGTTCGCATTTTAAATAAAGATGTCTTATTCAAAAAATATTAATTCAATTTTCATTAGATCGAACCGAACCTGAACCCAATACCTGAACTCGGAACAAAACCCAAATTTTATTAATGGTTAAACCAGAACCGCACGCGAACCCGTTTTTCAAAAAACAAATTAACCTGAAACTGAACCGAACCCAGTTTTTGGTGGGTTCGATGCCCTGAAATAAAATGTTTAAGAAATGTTGCATATACCGGATGCCAATTTCATGTGTTCCCGCCTGAAAATTCATGTTATATTTCATAAGTGACTTAGTTTATAAAATTTTTTTACTTAAAGTACTAATATATACCAAGTAGCTTATGAAATGTATTCTTTTTTGCCTATTCTTAAAACTTCATGCAGGAACCGATAAAATGGGCACCTATATATATATATATATATATATATATATATATATATATATATATATATATATATATATATATATATACAGGGTGTCCCTTAACTTCGAGCAAAAACTTTAAGGGCATATAGTACTGACCAAAATGAATAAAAAAGCTTCATCAACATAGGAATGATCTTCAACTGTTTCCGAGAAAAGCGAAAAATCTAAGAAAAACTGACAAAGATAGCGATCGAATAAAATTTTGTCTATGTCAGTAAAAAGACTATAAAAAACAATAAAATTTTATATGAAACATTTTTCTCAATTTCTTATAGCTACGTAGTTATATGAAAATTAAATATTGACCAAGGTCGCCACAACATTTCACTTTTGAT
The DNA here is from genome assembly GCA_951394225.1 of Harpalus rufipes. NCBI lineage: Eukaryota > Metazoa > Arthropoda > Insecta > Coleoptera > Carabidae > Harpalus > Harpalus rufipes. The sequence continues at coordinate 22,151,891 of OX596286.1, read as the reverse complement.
TTTTATAAAATAACAAAAGGCCATCTAAGATTACCTCTCAAAGGTAAACAAAAAGTCTCAATTAATCAAAATCGTAATTCTTATAGTTTTCGAGATAGCAAAGGTAAATCTCGTAAAAACTCATTTTTCACTGCGTTATATCTGGGAAACTATTAAAGATCGGACACATTTTGACTGAGCTTTTTTTACTCATTTTGATCAGTATTATATGCCCTTAAAGTTTGTGCACCAAGTTAAGGGACACCCTGTATATATATATATATATATATATATATATATATATATATATATATATATATATATATATATATATATATATATATATATATATATATATATATATATTAGGGCTAAAATATCATCAATTTTTCGAATTATTCATATTTGTAGTTCGACAAGAGATAATTAGTATTTAATATAAATCAAATATTTAACAATTAAAATATAACTCACTGGACAATTGACAGTTCTCAAATAATAACCCAGTTAACTTGTGGTCATTTCATATTAACAAGTAAATCATGTTCAATTTGACAGCCAATTCCTGATTTAATTAGTAAATAGTTATACACCTCTGAAACAGTCGAATGCAATGAAGCCCTGTCCACTTTCTGAAACTAGCCGTGTTCCTTTGGGCTGATTCCCAATCGAAATTATCAAAATGATCATGATTAAGAAGTATGTTTCTTCATTTCCTATTCGTTTAGTGATCATTAGAAAACCTTCCCCTTTCTCTTCCCTTCTGAATCATCCTTTTTGTGTGATCACACGGATTCATTTCAGAACTAATTTAAAAATGGTCGACCACAATAGGTTTTCAAGCGTAGAAATTTGGGGTTGTTGCATCAAAGAAAAAAAATTCTTCTACAAAAGCCTGTAATTTTTTTTATTTTATGATCCATTTTCAATGCTAAATAGAATATTTATAAAATAAAATAGGTTAGTTTGCATTGGTCTGCATATGACATTTGAAACTGCTCTCTGTTTTAAATGTGGTGATCCTCACGTCATCAGCCCCAGAACCAAAAAACAACATCCATGCCCATGCCTGACTATGTCACTCACATTCTGAGTGACAAAGACAGACACAAACATGCTTGTCCATTCCCAGCCCAGAAACGGATAACGTGAGGATCACCACATCCAAAACAGAGAGTCGTTGGTATTTATATAATTCGTTGTTTTCTTGACATAATTTTTAAATCATGATTCAAAAGAATCACGTTTTCACTAATCCGAATTCACAATATCACAATCACAACTCGAAGGAACACGACTATCAAAAATGATTAGAAAAAGTTAGTAATAATATTAATATTACTGCAACTTTCTTGTTTCGCCAAAAATTAGAACCAGCAAGAAATAAGAAAGATCTCCGCAGTTGACAAAATTTTGGAAAATCTTAACTAAAGATCCAATTACGTCGGATAAGAGGAGTAACAAAATTTATAATGTTCATTTACACGGAGATTATCTCGCATTCCGAGATATGGGCATTACATTGATTTTACGTTCCGCGTAAATATGTTTTAGAAAAAGTAATTTCGGAGAATTTTGCAGCTGTGTCACATGAAAATTTGATTTTCGCTTGTAATTTATTAACCCTACACTTACACAACATTTCATGGAAACTATGAGAATTATTGGCCACTTGATTAACATTTGTTAATAATATAAACGAATTAAACAATACAATTACCATTAATGCATTCAACAAATTTTGAAATTAATATTATTACATACAATTACAATTATTGTCTTTATCTGCTTTAACCTGAATATCCACCTAATATATTATTGTAAACGTGAAGTTATAGTATTGCAGTAATAAATTAGCTGATTGCTATTTTGCAATTGCAATATAAAGTTAAACATTAAAATAAGAACAACAAAACAACATGAATTAAGCCGCGCTATAAATACTGGGAGGTAAATGTGATCTGACCAATGATTACAAGGTTTTCCAGAAAAAGAGAGTGTTGTTCATATTATTCAACTTACAAAAGAGAATTTTTATGAGTCGAGCCAAACACTTTAGAAATGGGAAACGGTACAAAAATATTAAAAAATCAGACGTAGTTGAAATAAAAAGCTAAAGATGGAACTAATTTCATTAACAAAGGTTTGTACAACGATAAGAGTTGTAAGCTTGTATTTAAACAAAATGAATAAGAATATACGAATAAATAAAAGAAGAAGTAGCTATCGTTATTGTAAGAACACTCTTTCTCGAATAAATTAAAACATGAAAATGAAATACGATGCTTCTGAATTTAACCGACTACCAGAGTCAACTTGATAGTTATTTCAATTTTCAGATCCCGCGAAAGTGATCCCTGTGATGCACCCTCGTCTACAACTTTGAAAGCCCCTGAGGTGACGCCTGGTAATCGCCCTCTACGGTATATGTTTATCGTTATTTTATTACTGAAAAGAAATAACTGCAGATTGGCACAACTAGAAATAGATAAGAAACCGTGATTATATATCTCATTTCCTTACTTTTATAACAGTAACATGATTAGTGCTTGAATGGCCAATGGCATTGAATCGTGTAGCACTATTATATATTACATATTACTTTAGCTCTTATGGGGACAAATAAAACATAATAATAAACCTATGGCTTAATGCAAAAAAAGAATATCAAATTTTAACCAAAATGATAATGATTGTGTAATCGGTATCCATTGAATAAGTATTGTTATTTTAAATGGATGTAGAATTTCTGAGATCTTTGTTGATAGAAGCGAACAGCGAACACACATAAAGCTGATTTGTTGATAAACACACGATATTGAATATAGCTGATTTAACAAAGTTGTTGATGATTTGTTGATCCACGCACGATGTTGAATACAATAATTGAATCACCTATTTCTACGAAGGTACACGCATCTTTGTGTGAGAAATAGCATATATCAAATGCACAGCACGCTCATGGTAGAACAGTTAAAATTTAATTTGAACGTGAAACAACTGATTTAATAATAATAATAATCTTTACTGACTATAAGCCAAAGGCGAGGTTCAGCCAAAGGCTGTTCTTCCACCTAACCATACAAATAAATATAAAAAAAAAAAAAATACCAGGATTTTTTACAAAGAATATACAAATTAGATATTATAATAATACATATAGAATTTATATAACAAAAATGAACAAAGTTAAGTGCTAAACATTTCTTTTATATGTCTACGAAATGTATATAGAGACAGAGATTTTAACGAATCAGTAATAGCGTTATAGAGCATTGGTGCCAGATATGAGAAAGATCCCTTAAATTTTGACTTTCTAAAAGATGGTATAATATACAAATATTTACCCATACTGTTTCTCTTTTGAATGTGTTTAAATATATTTTTTGATTTTTCTTAATACTACCATTTAGTCTATGTTCTGTATATTTTAAAAATACGTAAGATAAACTAAAAGGTTACATTATTGTTGTTTTACGAGTTCTGATAGATTTTTTAATAATCTATAATTTTCTTGTTACTTTTGTTTTATAGAAAAATAACGTAATGAATATTTTCTACTTTATTCATCCCAATTCTGTAAGAAATTTACTGTCGTAGCAATATTGCTAAATTTGTACCCAAGTGAAACAAAAATGCAAAGCCAGTCACTTTCCATTTTTATTCAGAGTTCGCAATTGTTATTTGTTATTTTCTGTAACAATAATGCAAAGAGTTAGTAACTACATGTTACAGTATTGGGGTGAATATGTAATTCTGGGAGAATATTTTCAGATTTTTTTTAAGTGAAATGAATTCGGTATATTATATTCAAGCAAAAAAAATATTTTTTCTCATTATCCAGCTATATGTTTCCCAAAATTTTAATCATAATACCATCTCGAAAACCATAAATAAAGTACAGCCATAATTTTGTTTTAATACGATTTTTGTCTCCTGATATTTTTGCTTTTTTAACTTATGTGGTTTCTCAAATAGGTGATTCAATTAATGATATCACAAAGTTGTTGATTTACACACATTGTTGATTTTATGATTTTGTTTGATACACTACACTTAAATGATCCGGCCTAAAGGATCAAATTATGTTAGGGAATAATAAAGTACCCATATACGACAGCTTAAGAAATATGTAATAAACAAAAAAAAATTATAGTAGTAATAGCTATTATAAACATATCCAGTAAAATCTCGAAGGGCTTTAGTGTTTAAATCACAAAATTAGTGATATTTGTAATCAACTGAAAAATTTCAAAGTTACTCTCGGCATTACTGACTACCTACTTAACTGAAAGTTCCTTCTTGATTTTAAAACGAACATTCCCAAAATTAAAAAATGGTTGGTATTGAGTGTTCTTTCATCAAGCCACAGAAATAATAAGAATGATTTAAGTTTCAAATGAAATTCGCATATGAATTTGTGTCTTTTTAGTCATTTTGTGTATCTTGTGCGTCGCTTTTGTGGTTTAATTAAGTGGCACCAGTTTTTAATTTATAATTCAGCCGAGGATTTAGTGTTGATCTTGGATCAACGCTAGGATCAATGTTGCAAGCTAATGAACTCAGCTATTCATTTCTACTGAAATGAAGTATTTTCTGCATGAATTCCCCGCAGATTGCAATGTCCACATCTGCATCCACATCCTCAGTCCACACTGGTCTTGGTCTCGGTTCCGTTTCCCGGCGCCAATTTACCGAGAAGCGCCGAGCGGTAACGAATATTTGGCGGGCCCGGTGGCTGATGACGTCACTGCAGCAGGGCAGGGGGTGGTTGTGGCGAGGTCGTCGCCACGACGACAGGCGCCGCTCGCGGACGCCGCCGCCACCGTCGTTCCCATGGCGACGTGGCGCACCGACGCCGCCAACGGGAACGCCCATCCAGCGGAGAACGACGCTCAGCCAGAGGCTATCGCGATTATCAGGAAATACGAGTACACCAGAATACAATAACAATTACGACATAACAACATAAAGGGTACAGTAAAATAGTTTATCCATGACTATCAAATAATATACCCATAATTCAACCGTTTTTTTTTATCAATTAATGACCTTCCTTACTGTTGTTAATTGAATAATAATGATAGTTCGATGGAATAATATTATTCAATCGTTAAGTTAAATTCAAATCTTACCTTTCAAAAAGTACAAACATTACTTTTAATAAGTAATTTTTTCAACACAAAAAGCCAAAATTATACTAGTTTTCTTATTAGTGATACTTTCTTAAGCTTAAAATGTAGCTGAATAGTAAGTTTAAAATTTTCTGCTAAATGTCAAATCACTTCATAATTTTGTTATAACAAATACCTAGCAATCAACGCAAAACCATATTTATGTTTGTAAACAATTTTCTACAATTTGTTAGGTTATTTCTGATTTTAAAATAGTACAGTACGTTATTATTTGACAGTTGTGGATAAAGTATAGTATTCTATTCGCATATAATGCTATTACTCACTCGAATGATTTACATCACTCGCCTTCCGGCTCGTGATGCAAACTTCATTCCCATGAGTGTTAGAATACATTACATGCCCATTGAATAATGTACTATAAATTATATTTTAATAGTTATGAGGGAAATCCATATGCTTAACTCGCTTTTATCTGCACTTTTTTTAGCCTATTAACGTCTCTAGTAAATAGTAAATAGAAACACCGAGCCGTTTGAAAGTCAGTCGTAATAGTCAAAGAACAATCTGTAAGGTAATATCAAAAAGTGAAATTTGTTATCCCTAAAAGACAAAACAGAAACTCCACCTCATAACTGGAGGTGTGTCAATATAAACTACCTTTCATCAGTCTCGAATTAAGATATATAGTTCATATTTTTTATAATTTTATCTAAAATACAGAGTGATCAAAAATGGTTGAAGTGTGTCGCTCCATACAATTTTGACATATGCCGCATCCGTAATAAAAGAGCATTACTATATTCATGGACGTACCTTTCGAATTTTGTTGTCAAAAAAATAATCCCAAGAACAGTCTGTATTCTTCAAGAAGAAATCTGCCACGATCTTCAGTAAAAGCCACAATGCAATGAAATTGAATTTTTTTCACGAAGGTATCCGAAACAAATATCAAATGAATCAACGTACGGCAATGATATTAATTAAATGCCTTGCAAGTGTTATCATCTGTCATATATGGAATATAGTTTTGATGAACTAAGGAATATACGAACATAATTTTGACATTTTGGAACAAAAGAGATCACGTCACCTTCCACCATATTTGAGCACTCTGTATAATCAAAGAAATTTACCATTATTTCCTTCCATGTCTTAAAAACTCCCATACAATCTCCTTTAACAATTTCAAAATAATCATGAATTGAAACATCTATCTCTTCTTTAAACGAAAACCTTCTACCCCGTAGTTTTTTATGTTCAAAAATTAGCCACCAGTTATATAGAGTGACTCATTTTCTATGTTTTTTAAGTAATCTCTGGTAATATTAACGACATATCAAAACCGTTTGGCCATTCCAGGGTCAACTTTTCAAGAAAAGTATAATAATCGCCACAGGAATTTTCAATCCGCAAAAAATACGGCACACAATTTGTCTAATCTATTTTTCTCTAAGTATCATAATAAATTAGCGATATACAAGTTTTTACCCGTGTGAAGTTGGCACTCCCACGTAGCTATTGAGAAGAATTGCATAATTTTGCCCGTCGATTTTCTATGGTGTGGCACCCCCATAAGTGAATACGACAAAATCAACTACGATATAATTTTGCCCAAGTTATGCAGGATTAAGTATCTACCTAACCTAACTTAACCTAATTTAAACTAACCTAATCTAACTAAAGTTATGCCCAGGTTTGCCCAACACTGTTTTACTTTGCCCAGCCTTCCCTGAACCAGTGAGTCAATAGTCGAATATCTAGGATGTGGAATCCCTATAAGCGAATTCGATAAAATCAAGTAAGCCATAATTTTGCCCAAATTATGTCGTAGTTGATTTTGTCGTATTCGTTTATGGGGGTGCCACACCCTAGAAAATCAACTTTTGACTTATGAGTTATAGGGGCAAAATTATGCAATAGTTTTTTCACTTAATTCCTACATGGGGGTGCCAACTTCACAGGATCAAGTTTTTGCCTGTAGCAGAAAAACAAAAGATGATCACAAAATTCCTGTGGCGACTATTAAAGTTTTCTCGAAAAGTTGGTCCTGGATTGTGCAAACTGTTTTGCTCTATCGTTAATATTACCCGAGATATCTTAAATATCGAAAATGAGACACATGTACATTAGAATAACGAAGAAAGGACTCTTCACTCTTAGGAGGAAGGTTCAGGTCTACACTACCACTTGTACATTTATTTACAAAACTAAAAGTTATCGGTGTTCATAAATTTGTTAGTACGTAGGTAAGTGACATTTAAAGTTTGATTTCCTTTCAGTTAGAGTGCCTGAATCTAATCTAGTAACTTTACAGTATGACCAACAAAAGTTTAGGAACTTTGGACTTGTACTTAACGCAGATAACTCGTATTTGAAGATTCATAAACATTTTTTAAAAAATATGCTGTATACTTTTAGATGTAGGAAAACCAAAAACAATATATGTATTATTTATTATTATCAGTCGTTATTTATATGCAAAGAAAGAATGCAAATATTTTACCGTCTTGGAAATACCAGTAAAATATTTATACGAAACAAACAGTATGTTTTCATATTCAATAATAAATCATACATTTTCAGCGAAAGTGTAAACTTTTATGTTGAAATTTGATACCAATATACATATATTTTTTCGTTTCATATTCCTTTTTTAATAATTCCAGAGCACTGTTTTCGGTTGTAAATTGAGTCGTTGTGTCTGCTATTGGCAATATTTGAACAATGTTTTATTTATGACAGTGTTGTGCTCTTCTCTTGTTTACAGAAAGCAAGGAACAACATCTTCCCGCTTTTTGTCGGGGAGAGGATAACGCACCCTGCGGGAAATGGGAGTACTAAGCGCGCATAATCAACCGTACTTGCAACTCTGAGATGGTATTTACATCTATGTAGATGTGCAACTCGGATTTTATGCACAAATAATTCCAACACGACTATTATACAGACCACCAACTTAACATAAAGAAGACATGAAGACATGATTTCTAAAGAATATAAAATTTTATATGTATGCATCGCAGGATAACATACCGAGATACAAATGGATAGTACACAAAAATTTAAAAGAGCTACTAAGTTAACCTACAAGAAAGTTAAACGTCTTTGTGTGTTTAAAGCACAAAAAAACTCACGCGAGGTTTAAAAAAAATAGTTAAAAGCCCATAAAAAAATCCAGTAACGCCCAGATTATCTATATATGTGTTTAGTTGCAAAATGAGGATGATTTTCGCACTAGACGTGAAGATGCTATGTTGAAAAAACACATTTTGCAACGTATCACATACTAGGTTTTTTTCTAATTCTTTTTATATATAACAAGAAGCAAATAATGAATTATTATAAATTAGATTTATCGCTTTTCGCATTAGTGCGACAAAGTGAAAGGCTATCGCTGATCGGGGAATTTGGTCACTTTTAGAATTAGTTTGAGAAATTGGTAGAAAAACGCACTAATGCGAAAAATAATGCCATTTTGAATGTCAAATTTAATTTATAATTACATATCTAATAAAACCAAAAGAACTCAAAAAATTACAATAAACAAAAAAAAACTGACAGTCTGTTTAAAAAAAACCTTGGTTTTTGACAACCCTGGTTCAAAGTGGTGTTTTATTACTTAGCTCTGTTTTGTAGTAACTTATATGCATATCAATTTCATTAAAGTTGTATTGCTACATTATAAAATATTTTATTAAAACGTGAAAATAATAGGTGTACATAAAAGAAGAGAAAAATAGCATTCTCTCCTAAGGTTATATACTTTTTTCACCACTGAGAGTATAAACATCACAAAAATCCTAATTTTTAAGAATTGAAAGGTTTTGACAAATTGGAATCATCTTTTGACAATTCGATGCATTTGTAATTCACACCTTGGCAACATAGACTTTTGTTATAAACAAAGTTAAATGTTCTCAAATTTCATGTCGAAAATTTTGATTCTGTCGGAATCCTCGGAAGTATCGCAAGAAATTGTTGATGCAGCTTCTGTAGCTGTTTTAAACTGACCAACGAAAAATATAAAGTTATACGATGCACCCTATAACCTATTGGCGATTCAAATTAACTTTTCCCGGCGTTATATAGTCCTGTTGTAACGTCACAACTGAAATGTACGAACTGTCAATCTGTCACTGATACTACATTTTATATTTTTTAGAGAAATTTAAAAGCATGAAACTTGTGTTAAAGGATATTTTAAATTATTTAATTGGCCTGCAAACTCCAGAAAATTTCTATGAAAGGAAGGAAATAATACATTCTGGGCATATTTTTAGTTTTAGATTTAGACACCAGATAGTTTACTTAACTTGAATCGCGAATATGAAACAATAAGCAAAATAATATAAGCTTTGGGGTTATTTTTGTCATATTTTCTCCCTAAAGGTAAAATGTTTTAATGCTGACATAATTTTGACACCATTTATAATTTATAATATGACGTCACAGCCCCAATAGAACTTTGTAATTATACTTCTGTTTCACGCGGTCAAATTCTATCTTTCTCTTTTGGAGCCATTACGTCTCAGGCAATTTTCAACAACTTTATTCGTAGTTTCTCGAGTACTAAATAGGGATCTGAAGCCTACATTTGACACGATCATATTTTTTTTCAAATTTATTAATAAATTTAGTAACATTTGATTCCATTGGACACGAATTTTATGACAAACAGGAGATTCTATTCCATCAAAAATTTCATTAAAAAACTATGTGAAATTATCGCTAATAACTGGTATCACTAAATTTTCTAAAAGTGTGTGGTCTTTGAAAAATGCATCAACTGACAATTGTACAAAAAAACAAAAAGTTTCTTCGATTGCATGTAATGAGGTGAACCAACGATACCCTAGGCCTTGTTCTTACAAGGACTATCGCGCCTTTGTTGATGCTTATAATAGTAACTTTCTTGTCCAGTTTACGGTGTCAGCAAATTTGCATCGCCGTGGGATTATAAATCGCATAAGTATGTCAATAGATCACATCTATCATGTAGGTTGGGTGCAGAGAATTCATCTCCATCTGAGTCTGAGTAAGTGAACTCTAAGCTGCAATATGTGTCATCAATATCAGCATTACGCCTTGACGGAGGTGCGATGCATTGTTGTACTGTCGAGCCCGAGCATTTTTATTATGCACTGGATAAGAAGACACTAAATGGAGTTAATGGCTTGTGATGGATATTAACTTACACTGCGACACTGTGATACAATGTCAAAGGTTGCAAATGAGAATAATAGAAGATAGAAAATGTGGTTTTGACATAAATAATAATTGCATATTTAGACTCGGTATTTTATTTTAATATCTGATGAAACTGTCTGTTAACTGTCAATTAAAACGAAAAATATAGCAACGATATTGATGTGTATTCTGTATCTTGTCATGTTAATTCTGTTTAAACTTTTCTCAGTGAATAAAAATTGTGGGTAATTTATCGACTGTGCTGTGGATTAGGTGTTAACAATTACTCGAAAGTTCAGTAAAATTTATTCAAATTATACCAACGTTTCAGTGCACCCTTGCACCTTCTTCAGGGTCTACAATAATTTCATAACAAAAATGTAATACATACAAAATAAAATGGACATTATCACACTTACAGTAAGATCTTACAGATTGTTACAATGCATGTACAAAAAATACATTCCTACAAAACATTAAGTTAATCTATTAAACATCGTACAAAAATTCATCCATTTGCTCTAAAAAACGACAACCGAATAATACGGAAAATAGCCGGAAATATCCTGTGTAAAGATTCTGGTGACTGAATAAAAAAATAAAATGACAGTATTAAATTAGTATTGGTTACAAATTTTAATAGGGTGTTGAAATTAACATAGAAGGATACAGAATGCACCCAATAGCATAAGTTGTAAAAATTACACAATATCAATTTTTCAATGCAACATTTTTCTAGAGTGTAGTGTAGGTGGTGCTTTTAAATTCGTGATCCCAAACTTGTTCATATTTCCATTTTTTGTTTGTAATGTACACAACGGTACAAAAATACAAAACCAAACCAAAACCACGGTTAAATTATCACTGCTGATTTGATTTGCCAACTAACAATTTTTGATTTTGCGTTTTGACCGATCTGCGAGCAAAAACCATTTTCTTATCTAAACCTATAATCCGACGTGTTGCAAAACTTCTAAATTTAATATATGTTATTGAGTATAGCTATTAGCTCCATAGTAAAGAGGAAAAGTACCTAAATAAATTTAAAAGTTTTAGATATAGGTTGCATTAACTTTTGCTGTAAAATATCGCTCATAAACCCATTTACTATTTTTATTCTTCAGACAGATTTTCTGTATAAATTCTGCTTTAACCGTTTAATACCCGACTGTACCTTATAATCCATTTTACAATTTATTTAATATGTTTGATAATACAACGTTTCTTGCCGACTTCTGTCCATAGGTCATTGCGGGTACCACGGTCGAAGCATTAAAATTAGTCAGTGTAATCTATGTTGGATATGCGAACTATAATGGTATTTGTATTTGCCATTGAAGGTTGAAATAGATAGTAGCAGCATTCATTGCCAAGGTAGATTTTTCATTCGATTGTTTCGTATGTTAGTCCCCAAGACCCAAAACGCTCGGTAAGCGAAACACATGACCACAATGCATTATGGGATAATTTAAAAGATCGAAGTCACATAAAATTTGTGCGTTAGATTAGGTTATGTTTATGTATAGAAAATACATAAATACTTGTCAGGGAATGAGTTATGTACGTTAGGTTATGTTAGGTTTATTTAATAAAATAACAAATAACAAATTTCGGTCTTTGTAAATCCACACGTTGTGTCTGTTTTTCGATTCCTTAGAGTTTTCAACAGGAACACAGTGGCCCACGCCTCAAAAAAGATGCCACAATGAGGAAATAAGTCATGATTATATATTTTTAAAGTCATATGCATGTGTTGTCGATTGTAATCTGCAAATACAGACACAAAAGATTTTAATTTTCAAATGCGAATTTTAATATAAAATAAGATTAAAACAAATTGTTATATTTATATAATTTATATAATGGAAATACTACGAACAATATTTTCTTTGTATTCTTTTTCCAGAAATGTTTACCATCGAAGTTAAAATATGAACAATGAACAAACCTTTGATCACGCTTGAGCAGAATTCATTCAGTAATTTTCATTGTGTTGTTTTATTTCTTTTACCAATACAAACTGACATGTAAATAAAACATTAATTATAATTTTACGAATTGCAGAACAAATTTGTAAGTATTGGTCAACGTACAATATTTGTTCTTAACGTAATGAATAAAACATAGATTAACTTTTTCTAATTTGGTCAGGGCATTCCAAAATGTCTTCCCACCGGCATAGAAAGTCTAATAACAGTGATTTATTATTACAAAAGAACCCGTGAAGATATTAATATTCGCAATACTCAATGTCAGAAACATTTGTGTTTCATTTCTGTCGTAATCCTGACGTTCAATAAATTGAAACATCAAAGCAATAGTTAATAACGTCCACTTTTAGCGTATAGTAAAACCAGGTACATTTTAAGATTTATAGCATTAGCCAATATTTAGATAAAACAAGAAGATACAATTTATCTATAAATATATACTTCAATATATTTCAGAAAATGTGTACACATTTACGAGTACCTGGTGATATTTAAATTTTACAATTCAAGTAATATTATTCGGATATGTTTTATATTTAAAAAAATCTGATGTGACCAACCTATGTATGTAATTTTTATATTACTTTATAAATTTATTCATACAATATATAGAAAAAGTATTAAAGCAAATTTGTAGAAAATGGAACAATCTTTAATTTTTATAATAACAAATTGAGAAAAAATTACATTTAAAGGAAAAAATATCTTGAGCTGCAAGTAAACTGCCATTTCCGGTTATCCGATTGCCACCAAAATCTAATCAGTTCTTCCATATTAGAATAAGATAGAAATACATGGTTTCAAAACTTTCTGAATGATATGATAATAATATTTGAGTTAGAACGTAAAGAGGATCCACACACACACATACATACATACACACAGACATCATCGTGAAAATGTTAAAAATGGATTCTAGGTACCTTAAAACGTGGTCATTTACAAAATCTCAATATGCGATTTTTAGCACGATCCCTTATACCTCCCTTACCAAGGGTAGCTGGAGGTAAAAAGTGAATTGTAAAACCTCATGTAATAATAATGTAATATTACCCTTCGTAAGTGCATATTTTAATAATATAACATTATTATTGTTTTTATATTACTGGATATTAAATTTCATATAGCTTTTAATTGGAGTAAATATATAGGGTTTTATTTTTAAATTAGAAGATGCTATTAATACTCGTTTACCCGGAAGTAACTAATAATACAGGATGAGTCGAAAGAAAATGTTAAACTTCGGGGGTAGATAGTGGATGTTACGCATAAATCGGTAACTAAGAAACTCAAAAGTTGTAATCCAATTTTTATTTGCTATCGAGTTACACTATCTTAAATGCTTACCTTCAATAAATTAGGTAACACATTTTAATTGTCAACTAATGATAGTTGTTGTTGATTGTTTAAAAGTGATACACAATACCACATAAGTATCTACGAGCCCAAGTCCATAATATTTCGGCCGGTTTACATTTTCAACAAACATTACAAAACCTACGCAAATGGTTAAAAATTTCTACAAATTTCTTTCGACTAGTTTAAAATATAGATTTAAAACTTACAAAAACTAAATATTTTATTAATGTATTCCGCCATTTAATGTTGGGTTACATCGCCTTTATTAGTAATATCAGCTTCAATTCTATTAGATATTGTATCCCTAAGCCCCGCACATTTTTCTGTGAGTATTATCCCATATGTCTTGCAGGGTTGGTTTTACTGTACGTACGGGATTTTTACTTTGTTTTTCATTGTGTCAAAAGAAAATGGTCTAGGTAGAAGTTAAATCTGGATTAGAAGCTAACCCTTAAAATGCCGGCCAAACTATTATTATTCGTCATGTAACCCACAGTTTTAAGTCCATAGCCGAAAGAATAGCCATTTGTGTAGGTTTTATAATTTGTTAAAAATTTAAACCGGCCAAACTATTATGAATTTGGGCTCGTACACCGAAGTTTGATATTCTATTTAAACTCCATTGTAATAATAAAATATTGTCGATACTTATCATAATCTGATATTAAGATACTTCATTACCTGATTGCAAATAATGAAAATTAAAATATGCATGAATTCATAAACTTTAGAGACTACGCTACATGCAATCACGAATACTCCGGGCCAATAATAAATTGGATCGAAGCGTTTATTACTCGATATTGGCCGCATACAGTGTAGCAAGTTTTTAATAGTTTTGAATGCAGATAGGGCGATTATTTACTTCGTCAACACTATTGTTAATTAAATCATAAACTAGCTGATAATTACCTCAATTAAACCCTCTTGTGTATACATCGAGATGAATAGTTTACCGTATTATAGAGAGCGCGATATTTGACCCAAATTACGCCAATACTTGAATCTCACATGCAAAGCTGATTTTCGGGATTAGCTTCATTGCTTTCGCCTTTCCAAATAGACTCGAATGGCGATATGTTTGGAAAAGAAGTGACAAGATTTTTTTTGTTGAAACTGACGCTTATCGTGGGAGACATAAATTCTTACAACGTTACTTCATTTTTAATTACCCATTACAAGCAAATGAAATTGATTTATAAGTTACATTTTTTGTTTATTTAGCAATGCAGGACTTGTTCAGTAAGCCCAATTAAAATTGGGACACAAGATTTATAAATCGTAAACAATGAAAGTAAATTTTAGGGTGCTGTACATTAAAAATCTGCCGGACAAAATAATTCGAGTTTATTACATTATTTATATCAAAATGCAAGTCGATATCTTTTTTTGCATTCTCAATATATTCATCCCCAAAGTATGATATCCATTCTTCTTAAAAACACCCACAACACAAAAAGAATGAAAATACAAACCTGGCAACTTCGCCATTAGAATCAACGGATAATTTTACATAAGAGTACCAAATTTCAAATTTTTGCTCAACTAGTTCCATTTTTACAAAAAATATTTATAAATACTTCGGAAAATAGACAAAAATTACAAAAAAATAGTTGTAGCCGTATCTCGTACCAATTTTTACCTCTCGTTAAGAGAGGTATTGGATTCATGCTAAAAATCGCATATTTTAGTGAATAAGCACGTTTTAAGGTCCCTAGAATCCTATTGTATGGATTTGGAAACTAGGTATCTCGAATACTATACGACTATACGACCTCAATCTAAGATTAATAGGAAGAGCTGATAAGGTTTTGGTATCAATTGGACAACCGGAAATGGTAGTTTCTTAAAAAAGTTCTTCTAAATATTATTTTTTGAAAATTTATGTTATTAAAACATAAAGATCATTAAATTCTCAATATGATACATGTTATTTTTTTATTATATTTTCTATACATTTAAAGATATAATATATAATAATATAAAATAATCTGTTGTAATAAATCTCGCTGCCCAACAACTCCATGGAAACCAGTGAAGATATTAAAATGTTTGAAATTGACGGGTAAATACAAAATGTTAGTGGCAAAAATCAAGAGTTTTATTGACAGTATTAAAAGCTTTTTCTGGGAAGTACATTTAATATTTCTTATTGTATTATTAATATTTAAATTATAGGTATTTTAATATTACATACATCCTTAAGAAATACCGCTAATACGAATATAGTCGATGAACATATTAGAAGACTAGGACAAAATTCCAAATAGAACGAAACAATAGATACAATTTGAATTATTTGTGTGTACAAGAAATGTTAAAAATGTTTTGTAACAAAATGGAAATGGCGAGACGTATTGTGCTGCCCACAACAGATTTTTAGGTATGAAAAGTAGTCAAAAATGGACTAAACTTAATTTTTCCAAAAATGAATGGCATAGGTTCATTTCAATACGCAGGTTCTAAATTGACAAACAGCAGATCGATATCTCTTTTCGTTTTCGACATATTTGCTTTCAAAATTTAGAACATAAGGTTCACTTAAATTGAGCTTAAATTGGGAAGTAGTTAAACTTCACCTTTCAATGGAACATCAATAATTCGTAAGAATATCAATGTAGAGTTGTATTTTGAATCAATTACTCGACTACCAAATCATGTAAATCTGAAAATAACAAAAATACTTACATAATTTTATACTTTCAAATGAAACAGAAAAATGGAATATTTAATACAAACATATATCTCAGAATTTTTCATCTAAGTGAAATAATATATTCCATATTTTAATGGAAATTACTGTACTCTAAAGTCACAAACGTAAAGCATGGAGAGCCAGTAGCAAATTTCCTAACAAATCTCTTCAACAAGCAAAATGGAGAAGTAAACTTCAAGAGTGACTTCTCTTCTTTAATGTCTTTACAAAAATGAGAAAATTTGGTGAGTATGTCGCAAGTGCATCTGCAGATGGAAGTTTAAAAGGAAGTTATTATATTCAAATTACAAATTCCGTAACGACAGTTTAATTTCCACGATTCAGTTCTTTTACATTTCAGTAGTGAAAGTGGACGAAAACATTTACATCACAAAGTAAATTCATCCGAAAATAACAACTGTCTACTCAGCCGAAAACGAAAATTCTTACTACAAATACAATTAAATAAAAATATTAATTTTATATGACCTTTGGTCTCTCACGTAGGTATATCAATTACAACCACTTTTTCATTTTCGTGTTCCAGGACAAAAGGCTATTGAGAAGTACATGAATAAAGGAAGACGAGCATCCATTGTGGTGCTAGCTGACACAATTAAGGCTCTTTGATCGTTATTTTCACCGAAACATTGCCATTAATGCCTATAATAATGTAACGTTACCAATAATCGTACTATAAACTTCCAACATCAATCCACAATGAACTCTCCATTAATATATAAGAAACCGAAACGTAAATCCCAAAAAAAATACAGTATTCACAGACCATTATTTTTCTACGAAATGATTTTTCTTTTCAATACACTTCTTGTACTGTATATCTTTGGTGTTCGTCTACTTTTAAACGTCTGTTGTCACTCAATTGCTCTTCTTTCATTAATACAGGAAATTTCACATAGTTTTAATTTTGATGTATTTTGCAGGCTTCACATCCTCTGACTACACAAATATGATGATAGCTGTCATAATGTTAGTTTACTCACGTCATTTCATCCACTGGATGCTGTCAGCACCTTCTGCAAAGATGTCTCTTCCCTACACTGAAGCTTAAAATACCTGGGGTATTTTTTTTTCTTCTGAAATATTACCAGTTTGCTGTTTACTTTTTAAATAATTTTCGTCCAATAATAATTACATCGTAGGACCTCTGGCTTAGTTGACTTGTTGAGAAATCGTAAACTCTATCTTGTCTAATTATTGTGTTTATTGTTGTTTGTACAACACACTGCATATTTTAAGTAACATTTATATTATTTGAAAAATATTTTATATTACCAAAGACAATCGGAACTATTCCGTAACTTGTTAAAATCGTTGTCCAACAGAAATCGATTTACAATGAAATATACAACATACTTGATTAGTGTAAACTTTTAACAACCTGCTAAAAATAAACCACTGACTTACAGAATAGGCCCAAATTCCATTTATTCGGACTTAACGGAATCAAGCTTGGTCTAGAAAATCCGGAGTTTTATGTATTTTCATTAGGAGAGACAAAGTCAATACACTCATATTTTAAAAACCAATTTAATTTTATAAGCAAAACAGATTGAGCGAGTTTTAAAAGTGAAGGTAGGTCGAAAACGTAAGTGGAAAGGAACTCCGAGAAAAGCAAAGAGGGCTATTGTTCCTCAAAAGCAATTATGTATACTCGTATATACTTTTCTCATCGCCGTTTCGACCGATGTAATCTTAAGTTTTACTTAAAATTAAGGATAACCTTAAGTTTAATTCTATTGCACATGTAATTTTTAAATTCTACTTATCTAAGAACAGGATTTGGTTAAAAAGTCAAAGTTTCTGATTTAGGTAATACAGGAAGGCAGTTAGTTTGACGTTTATCAATTAAAAAAAAAATACAGTTTAGTATTTAAAAGTTGCAAAGTTTATTATTAAATGTTAGTGATAATATTAATGCTTGTTATTAATGAATAATTTAAATAAGAATAAAAATCGCAAATAAATGTGAACTGGCGCTGGTGATATAGCGTAACTAAGGCGCCACCGTAGGCATAGGTATATACTTTAAAGAACTATGTACATAATAAAATTTGTGCACTTTAGTAGGAGCACGCTAGCCCAAAATACTCATATTTGGAGAATCCGGTATTAAAAGTGACAGAATTATACTTATCTTGCTAGTGCTAACCAAAAATTAACAAAACTTCAATTAAAATTAATCATCATAGTATTCAATAATATCCATTATATCAAATTCGCTTTTAAAGGTTAAGCGCACTTAAGTTTACCTAAGTATTTAGTAGTACTTAGCATACGGTGCAATATATTTTTAAAATTAAAGTTCCACTTAAGTACATGCGGTGCAACCTGCCATTAGTTCCTAATTCCTACATCATTTTTCGAGAATCCATAACTAGGTTTTAAACAAAAAATTATCCAGATAATTTGTAGGTCCGGATGATCGGAGTCCGAGTATACAGGTTTCCACGTTTTTAAAGAATATAGGTAAATATACGGGTATAAAGAAAAAAAGTACTTATTTCAAATTACAAAGATTTTGTTATTAATTTTTATATGTAACTCGTAAATGCGTGCGAATAAACAGTTTCATTCTCCCTTTATTAATAAAAAAATCATGCCCAAGAAAAAATCAATACGGTTCTCATACAAGGCTCACATATCATGTAAAACAAAAGGCACTCATAATTACGGGGAAAATGTTTTAAATTCTAGGCAAGCATATAAATGCTTCACCACGAACTTTTCAATCATGCAATCAAATGGTTGTATTCAACCAAATTATAATCCCTTGACATTAATTATGGATATAAAACGCGTTTTTAATTTACGTCTGTCACAACAACCTATATTTACTGGTCGTTTTTTACAGAAATGAAATAATTTAACAATCGGGGTAAAATATTACTAATTTGTTTATGCTCTGACGATATTGATATACGCAAATTATTTTAATACGTTTGACGTATTCGCAATTTTATACAGTGGCTAGAATTAAAAAAATAATAATTAATAATTAAATATACTGAATATACCATATTTAATTTTTATCCACAAAAATTCATACACGGTATATTTACGAGGGGGTACCCAAAAATAACGAGAATTTCTTTCTGGCGGGTGGTAGGGCGCCAGTTCCAACTTCTCCCTTGTGGAAATATTTGAGCGGTCAGTATGATTTTTTTCGTAAGCACTGTTCGACGTGTTTTCAACGTCGATTTTGCAATAGCACACATTAAAGTTTTGTTTCCTGTCACGGAAATCAACAGCGGAAACTGTCGCAATGCTTCGGAGGGCTTACGAGTAGGATGCTTTTAGTCAAGAGAGGCTTTAGTTTCTCTTTTTAAAAGTGGTCGAATATCATCTGAAAATGACCTTCAGCAGAGACGTCCATTGACTTCCAGAATGTCTGAAGGCGCGTCGTAAAACAATCAATGAATTGGAGGAACTCACTGTAATATTCTAAGTTTATTCCAACGTTTTTTGACTGAAAATTTGAAGATGAAATGTGGCACAGCAAAATTCGTTCCATGTGTGATTTCCTACGACCAGAGAAACAACCATTTTAGTGTATTAGCAATTAAGAAATTGATCCGGATATTTTGTAAGCTCTTCCACGTGCTGATTTCCCTAACTGCAAACAGAACTTCATGTTAATACGTTGCTTTTTAATAACCACCATTTAAAAATCGCCGACCTCGTCAAACAGATCTGACCGCTCAGATGGTTCCACAAGTGTGACGCTTGGGCAACAGATCCAAAAGATCATAAAGATACCAGCGGGAGAAGTCGGAACTAGAACCCTGCCACCCTCATATATACATATATGCAGGTAATTCATCGCTCTATTCTTGTTTAATAACTCGATTATTTTAAATTTTATGGAAAAAATGTTCAAACAAAGTTTATTTTAAATGTCTATAAATCTGCAGTATAAGGTTTTCTACAGGTATTCCATTTTTGCACAATAATATGTAACTTTATATTTTCAAATGGAACAGCCTATATATTTATTCAAATTTGGAAAGTACATGAAATATGATATCCAGTAGTATAAAAACATTCACAAGTTACATATATTAATAAAAAATACAATGGCGAATGACTAAAATATTACATTTTTACTAAATACATAAGGCTTTGCAATACTATTTTTTTAAATTAGACTTGTCTGATATTAAATAAAGGTATAATAATGAAATATCGAATTCAATAGATGAAATATTTAATTAATTCATTTTCTGTAAATTAGAAAGGTATAATGTAAAAATAATAACATGTAAAGCCGTCTGCATTTAATAAAAATGTAATATTTTAATCAATCGCCATTGTATTTTTTAATAATATAATATATGAATGTTTTTATACTACTGGATAGAAAAATCCATGTACTTTTCAAATTTGAATAAATATATAAGGTTTCCATTTGAAAATAAGTTACACAGCACTGCATAAACATGGAACACCTATAGAAAAACCTATATTGCAGATTTATAGACATTTTAATATAAAATAAACTTCTTTTGAAAAATCTTTCCATAATATTTAAATAATCGAGTTATTAAAAAAGAACAAACCGATGACTCACCTGTATTATATTATGACTGGTACTAAAAGATTAAGGCTAATCATGCAACTACTGTAACAATATATTTGTTGAGTCAAATTATTATCTAGTCCCTTATCTACATATTATATTTATATAGATATGTTTTATACTTCTTCCGTAATGACGAATTTAATTCACGAGAATATTTTCAAATATTTCACAAAAGTGTTTGTGAAACATAAAACAAGCTCCACAAATCTAGCATTTTTTACTTTTTTGTCCTATTTGCATTGAGGGAATTAAACTGACTTAAAAGTCGGTAAAACCAACAAGTTCTTTCTATATTTAAATCCATTCCCCTCCACGATGAGAAATCTCGTTGGTAGTAAATCAAACCAAATTCCAGAAATTCATCTCTGTAATGATCTCTACCTGTCTTGTCCTCCTCGAGACATCTTTAACTTCATGTCGGATGCGTAATCGTCGACGTGACTGGACTGAACATCACTGCACGCACAATTTCACTTTTACTCGAAACGCACGCGTGCCAATGGCCAGCCGAACCATCATCATCGCTCGATCCGTCCACGAAAGTACCCATGCGAATTGATAATTGGCGGCATTTAACTTGCTGGTAATAATGGTCGTTGAGAACTTGGCAAGCAGGAAGAGAGGATACTTCAAAGGTTTTTTTTTGTGTATGTGTACAGTGATTTCACT
This sequence comes from Harpalus rufipes, assembly GCA_951394225.1. Taxonomy (NCBI): domain Eukaryota; kingdom Metazoa; phylum Arthropoda; class Insecta; order Coleoptera; family Carabidae; genus Harpalus; species Harpalus rufipes. The sequence continues at coordinate 22,130,270 of OX596286.1, read as the reverse complement.
GGTTACATATAAAGGTGATGTGACAGCAAAGTTAGTGCGATTAATCTGTTGCTTAAGCGCTTAAGGCAATGTCAACATATTTTAATTTTGGGATTGAGTGGTTTAATATCAACAAGAAAGTTTCAGTACTAATAATACAGAGAATAACCATCCGTAAATCTAGATACTCTGCACAACTAATATTGATTATGTCACTAGTGCTGTAATTTAAACTGTCTAGCACTAAAGTCCTTAATATTTTACTGAAATATCTATAGTAAGAAACACAAATGAAGAGCTACGGAAAGAATGTTAGCAAGAATCACTGTCAAACATATGCGTTCCTTTTAAATCCACATAAAATATAGTAGAAACCCTTTAATCCGAACCTACGTTAATACGAACTTCCAATAATCCGAACATCGGGTTAAACAACATACCAATTAATTTTACGTGAACTTCGGCGACTGGCGATCAAAGTCGGAATAAATACCCAAAAATAACAAAATTTACGATATTTTATTCAAAATTAATTATGTTTTTTGGTCTTGAAGTACCATAATACATATTTCAAAACTGTCTAAATTAACGTTATTTATACTTATCCATACAAATTAAGTAATCTGAACAAATCGTTAGTCCAAACACGCCCTTACATTTAGCAATTCGGATTAGAGTCTCTACTGTACAGTTAATTTACATTGCGCTTATTTAATATATGTAACATAACAGTTGCCCAAATAAGTTTTAAAGCTACGCAGCCTTACTGAAATTGAAAATTCATCTGTGCAATTGCTTGGTCCTATCTTGTTAATATTCGGATCATGAGCGTCCCCAATAAGTTTATTTATATTTACTTACTATAATAATTATTTTGACGACGCGTATGGCATAAGCGAGCATTGTTTTTTCTGTCAATCGTTTATAGATTATTTTGGAGAAAAATACTTCAAATAAAAGATGTCTACAATTAATTTTTATATAATTTTACATAAATATTTTTCTCTAAAATAATCCATAAACGATGCTAGTCAACTGCTCGCTAGTTAGCCTAAATCCATCCCATCCCACTCTGGTCCAAATTTAACAATGGTTGTTCTCGCATTAAGTCACCCACAGATAAAAATCAGTTACAAGTAAACTCTTTATTGTATCTGAAGAAATATTTCTGGTTGTATCGTCAATCAAAAATAAACTGCTCCTTTAATCACATCATCGATATTCACCCACTTTCAAACATCTTTACCCGCTCGTACTCTTCTGGTATCAAATACAGTCAACTCCATATTGTTACAAAATTCTTTTGTGAATTTTACGAGGCTTTACACACTTGAACCACAAAAATCTGATTATACATCAATCAGTTTTCTTCGCTCTGTGGGAGTGATATGTCACAGGTTTTTTAATAATACTGTTAATTTGCTGAAAGGTTTTCAATCTTTATCATTGTAGCAAGAGATAAGATTATTTTCAATTATTCGTACATGTACTTCACATAGAGAAATGACTTGAATACATAATATGAGGTATAAACATATCTGTAAAGAAAAGTATTTTTTCTAAGAGAACATATTCTAGATCTAGACAGCTATCATTGTTGTTCAGATAGCCCGTAGTTGAAAACTTGCTTCAAAATAAATGATTATAGCTAAAACTTTGTATATTTGTTAAGTGACCAAAAATAAACAACACAATAAAAAATATAAACAATTCTGAATTTGAAGAGACCAACCCAGATCCGGATAATCGGATGATTAAATTAACAATATACTCTTACATTTTAAGCATCAAATTATTTCTGTAAGCAAAGCAAAAGTTTTCGGAATATTTTTAATTTATGATATTGTGGTTTAAGGAAAGTATTGTGATATTTCACTACGTAGAGATGGTGTTGTGTACCAACATCAAACCTTCGACAAGGGAGCACATTTGTTTAACTTCCAAAAGCGTATTATTGCTGTCAATAGTTTTCCTTGATTCTTCTTGTATTTTGACTTTTCTCTCAGTGTTTATTATTATTTTAGGTAGAGTCCTTGTGTCCTGTTTTATTAATTGTAGTTGTAGATTAATTATTATTTTTCATTTTAAATACTTTAGTTAGTAGTTGTTAAGTTACGTTCACATTTTTGTTTCTTCATAGGAACAGTTTTACAGCAAATATTAGGTAATAGTAGTTTAATTAATTATAAATATTAGTTTTATTATCTATTTTCCGCTATATAAAGTACGCGCGTATGTAAAAACATACGAATGAAATAAAATTGCTCCCTTATTTTTAGTTCCAAATTTTGCTACTAATTATTATTATAGCTTTAGCTAAACATTCATATTTAATAAAGAGCTAGTGTCCCATTTTCTTCTTACGACGAAATTTAGTTTTGACTTGCCCTATCTTTTGAAAAATCCTTCTCCTTAAATGTTTTCATTTTGGGGCACCTACTCACTGTTGTATATCTTATAAGTATATAGAATTTAAAGCAGGCAAAGTTTTTATATAAAATACTGGTGTATAGTGTAATTTCGACAGAATGCGTTTCTGACAGTACGTTACGTGAGGATTATACACAAAATTGCCTGACGAAGTTACTTCATTTCATCAATTTACATCATGTAAACGAAGAGTTTAAGTTTTGGTGTGATCCAGCTTCATGCAACTATGCTCGAATAACAATGTAGTGTTTGGAAGCAAAAATATACCATTTATACCCTACGAAAACAATCCTCCTAACGTACTTAGGCGAGACCTTTTGGGCGTTACTTACAAGATATATGTACAACAATATGTAGGAGTCGAAAATGAATACATTTTAGCACAAAGATTTTTCAAAAGGACGCCAAAGACTTGTGGGGCAAGTCAAAACTAAACTTCGTCATGTAGAAGAAAATGGGCCATTAGCCTTATATTAAATATGAATGTTAAAACTCAAGCTATGTTATTTATTGCAGTAATAAGCAGATACAATACCTATCGTTTCCTTAAACCACAATATTGTCCGTTCATTTTTTTTTCCGAAAACTTATGTGACACATGTTAGTTTTAAAAGTGATGGTAGGATGGAAACTTAAATGGAAGGGAGCTCCTCAAAAAGTAAAAAGTATCTCTCTTCCGCCAAAAACATTTATATGAAATCCATTTCTGTTATTTCCGTACAACATCTGCATTTACTTGTTAGTATTTTCGTCATAAATTTCTAATTTCATCGTTCGGAAGAAGTTTAGAAATAGATATGAAGATTTTTTTAAAAAAAGTAATTTAAAAATGTTCTGGATGATCCAGGTCCGGGTAAACAATTTTGTTTCTTCTTTATGTTAGATGAGTTTGAAAGCATTTCAATAAAAAATTGAGAATGTTTGTATATCCCGAAAATTGGATTGATTCAATTCGGAATACTACTATCGAACGAACATCTACCGGGAATTGGATTAGATATCTTTTTGTAGATTCGTTTCGGATCTGATATATGTAGTTACTTTTCCGATTAGCAACCGATTAATATTACATAAAAATATAGCGTTACTTGTTACATCGTCATGTAAGTGGCACGTTCATCAATCTTTCATTTTAATAACCAGTAAGTGGCAATAAATCATAACTCGCTATTAGAAAGCCATGATGAGTATTAGTCTAACCATGATGGACTCTGAATGGTAGGTTAGGTCAAGATTGGTTCCACCTAACCTACCGATCTGTTCCTGACGCCTTCTTGGAGTTATTTTTCGATGGTTTTATCCTTTATTCTCCTCCTTATTTCCGCTTCGCTCTTGATTGTTCTACGCAGGAGTTTGTTTTTGTCTCGCCAACATTTTTTTTGGACCAGTGTGGTTAATACAATTTTCTGTAAAAAGTCTGGAATGGGCTCCTGTTTGTTCCCGTTGTGATTAAAGATGATGTTTTTGTGTCTGTTTTTCCGTTTCGCTTTTAGTTTCTTTCTTTCGCTTTTTTTTCGCTTTCTTTTCATTTGTTGTGCTGTAAATTGGTTATGTTTTGATTGATGTTTACTTGTGGCATAATGATTATTCTTTTGTTTAATGCGGTGACTTGATTCAGTGAACGGAACTAATGTTCAGGTGAAGTTGGACTGTAATAGCGTTGTTAAATGGGTAAGCGTTATGTGCTTTCCGGTCGATGTTACGACTACCTTTCTTTTGTGCGTTGTTGAGACAGCGGTTTTAAATCTTTATGTAATAAAAATGTTTGCATTTGTAATTTCACTGCAGCCATAAATGTTTTCCCGCAATGAAACTCTTTTTCTAATAGCTACGTCAGTAAATCCAAGTTAAGAACCGCTTAACTTCAAAGAGCTATAACTTTTAATCCCCATTAAATATATCTGATACTTTCAAATATCCAAATGTATCACAATAAAAAAAAATACGTCTCGTAGCTTCCTGGTCGTCACGTTGTTAGCAATAAGTTAAATGCCGCAATTTCCAAGGGTCATATAACTTTGAAGAAATAGTTATTATGTATCAAGACCCTGAAGTTCTATTTTTTAAAACGAAAGTGGAATTTATTTGCCGAGGCCGCAAAGCCGAAGAAAATAAACCATACCAGTAAAAAAGTAACTTCAGTGCCGAGGTGCATATTAAATTTTATTTGAAATCGAAAAATGAAAATGAAAGGAATATTTATAGGTTATGTTTACATTGTTAGTGTGACACTAAATGTTGCTACCTCCGGACATTAATGTTGTCGTAAAGAACACTCAAAATTATATGTCATGTGGGAAATTTCTCGACTGTGATGTGGATAAGTTGATAACAATTACTCGAAATCTCAGTCAAACAGCATTTATTCTTACAACACCGACGTTTCTGTGTATACTTGCACCATCTTCAGAGTAGTAAGATCTTACAGATTGTAACATATCGTGTACACAAAATACATTCGTATTAAACATTCAGTTTTTAAACTTCGTACAAAATTCATAAAGAGCACATACATATCCATTTGCTCTCAAATCGACAATAGAATAATGTAAGATCTTAGTACCCTGAAGAAGGTGTAAGTGTGCATCGAAACGACGGTGTAAGAATAAATACTGTTTGACTGAGATTTCGAGTAATTGTTAACACCTAATCCACATCACAGTCGACAATTCCGTAATTCAGTGGTAAATTTTAACAACTGGTTAAACATTTTAACGAATCAAGCATATTGATGTATAACAAAATTGAATTTTTAGTTGTCAAATCAATATCTATTGGATAATTTTTTTAACCAGTTCTTAAAAATTAACTACTGAGGTACACAATCCGTATGTATTTTATCTCAAACTTCTTCATTGGAATTATTTAGTCTGTTCTTCTTGCATATATTTTTTGTCATTTTACGTACAAATTTACTATTATACATCGCCTAACGCGTATAGTTTGTTTCAAGATATTTGCAAACGTACCTGCTTCGACTTACGCAGCGGGTGGCTTCTTAAATGGGCTTGATGGGTAAAATGACAGGGTTGTAACAAATTATTTGAAATCCAGCATACGAAATATTTGTGTAGAATTTAATGTTTCACTTGAATTTTAAGAAATGCAGAACAAAGAATATAAAATAAAAAGTTATCAACACATAAATAGAATTTGCACAAAACTGAAGTTTCTTTGTCCCATGGTCGCCACATTTTTTTCTGTAATTTCGTCTGAATTTGCACAACCACAACTGAACAAGTCAACAATCGAAAGGCATTACACCAAATTTTCACAAATTATAAATACAAGTAGGTATATTAATTAACGGGATTTTTAGAAAGTGCCGTTACAAATTTTGCAAATCCTCCCCTGACGCATACGAACATTTATACCATGCTGTTTTGCGGTGTACCGAGTCATTACCAAGGGAGGTAGATTTGCAAATATCTTGAAACACACTATACTTACATATACAATAATTATAATAAGGTTGGCAACACTGCATTTACATAAAATTGTCGTATAATGGGATTACTTTAGTGCCGATTTTTGAACTTTTAATGACGATTTTCGTTCACTACAGTGACGATTTCAATTAAAATAAATTCTGTCGGTGTTGTAAGAGAATAAATGCTGTTTGACTGATTCCGAATAATTGTTAACACTGGTATTTCGAATAATTGTTAGCACTTAAAGTATTAGAACCACTAGTTCTAATTTAAATTTTGTACCACAATCATAAAATTTACATACTTGTATACCGCGAAAGGGGAAAATTATATATCTTCTTCTAGATCTAGATCCCAGAAACTATAATTGTTAGTTTTTAATATTGTTGACCATATAAACACAAAAATTTATACAATCATTTTTTAGGTTAAATGTTCTTTAAAAAAAACATTAATATCGTGTTGTAAAGTTATTCGAACACAGTACACTCTTACAAATTCTTCTATTCCCAGCACTCGAAATCTTTACTTAGGGTAAGACATTTATCGTAACCAAAACAGATAAAGAATCCAATATATTTACATCCCCATTGTCTCAATTTCTCTATCGAAATCTCCGTTTTCTATCCGCGTGTATACCCCCAGGTTGCGGTGCCGGCGTCTGTAGCATCGGCGCCAGACTGCACCGTCTGTCGCCTTGGTTACGGACGTGTTTACCCAACACGGCATCGGTTTCCTACAACGGCTACGGCTATAGATGATGCGGACGGGATTGCAAATTGATTGGGGTGAAAGGATGTATAGTGATAACGAAATGGTTATAACGCCAAATGAGGTTATCATATAGTGAGATTGCCAAAGTTAACAAAATGGGGTGGTGATTTGGTGATGGACAATCTCGGAAAGAGATCAATAAGAAACTACGAAGTTGAGGTAGTAATACTTGAATGGTTACTACTTCACTTCTAGTGGTTTATTATTAGCGACAGTTTATTGAATAAAAGACCTAGTTGAATGACAAAATTGGTTCCTTTAGTACCCAAGATTTTTTTTGTCATTTTTAGCGAACAAATATAATGCAATTAATAGCATTTTATTTATCTAGGAAGAAAAGTGAATCTTTAAGGTATGAGCAAGTTGTTTACGGCTGAGGCAGGTAGCCAAGTAATTATACTTGTGAGTACCTTAAAGACACTATTCGTTTAAGATACATACATAATTTTGTCATACTGGTTTCTAGTTATTAAATTATTAAAAGAAATATGCTGCAATTTGTAGCAATATAAGTTTTGTATAAGTACAGGCTAAGTCGCAATTATTCGAGCAAATTTTCGACAGATTGAAATTGAATTTTTCTGGTTCCATTAACATTCTTATTTGCTTTAACTGATGAAAAGTACATTCCTCGACATATTTTGGATGAAGTCGCTGAGGTGAAGAACAATTTAATGACGCATAAAGGATTTCAGTATTAAAGGTAACATTTTGAAGTTCTAAGACTTGTTTCACTTTTGTTTTATAAATCGTTAAAAAAAATGCTTTAGAAACCAGTATGACAAAATTAATTTAATTGTTTACACCTGAGAGTACTTATAATACTTGTGAGAATACTAAAAAACAATTTTGATCAAATATACACAATTGTTATAAAGTTCGTTTGTACGAGATGATACGCACGTCGCCAATTGTAAGCATTTGTGGTTCAAATGATCAGAGGGGGGGGGCTATTGTTGACATGTTGTCAAACTGACAGTTTTATAATATAACATAACCTATATAGTGTAAATTTTGTTATTCATAAAAATTCGAAGCAGACAGTTATATAGCAATAATAGACCAACTAAATAAATACGACATAAAGACTCGTATAATGGATGAATTATATATCTTTTTTATTGTCTATAGCCTATTTGAAATAGCGAAAGAATTTTGACAGATAAGATTCTTGTGATTTAATTGATTTCTTTGCGATGTAGTCAAAGCGCAGTTTACAGAAATAATTCAAATATTATTTTAATTATGATTTCATTCTTTGTAAGTGCTGTGCGTTATTTGTCGTAGTATTGTCGTTTTTACCTCCCGCTATCCTTGGTAAGGGAGGTATTGGGATCGTGCTAAAAATCGCATATCGAGATTTTGCTAAATGACCATGTTTTAAGGTCCCTAGAATCCAATTTTAACATTTTCACGATGATGTCTGTGGATCCTGTATAGTGTATACACTCTAACTCAAATACTATCATTCAGAAAGTTTTGAAACCATATATTTCTACCTTATTCTAATATGGAAATATCTGATTAGATTTTGGTGGCAATCGGATAACCGGAAATGAAGCTCAAGATAGTTTTTCTTCAAAAAATACCTTTAAATGTAATTTTTTCTCAATTTGTTATTATAAAAATTAAAGATTATTCCATTTTCTACAAGTGTGCTTTAATACTTTTTCTATATATTTTATGGATAAATATATAAAGTAATATAAAGATTATATACATAGGTAAATGGCGGGAGGTACTGTGTTGGTCACATCAGATTTTTTAAATTTTGCATTTCCCTGTATTTATTATTCTCTTACGTTTTTGTACAATTGGCGCTTCTTTTTAAACATCTAAAATGGTTTGGTCTAAAACAGACTCCTAAACCACACCCCATTTAACTATCAAAATTCTTTCGCTATTAAAATAGAGTATAAAACCAATATATTGCAACAATTGTGGTTTATTTGAGAGATATCTTGCCTTCCACCCAATTTTTGATGAGATTCTAATAATCCTAATGTCTGCTAATTTAAGAACATATATATTTATTTTCAGAAGTAATGACCGAATTCAACGAAAAGATAAATAAAAGAATTTGAATATTTTGAAACATGTGGTAGCAGTTAATAAAAAATGTTAAACGAAAAATAAGTACGTAAACCAATATTTTCGAGTGTATTAGAATTAGGTGATACTCTGACATTTGAACTTTGAAAACAAATTTACCGTGTTCAAATTGATTTATAATCAAATTTTTGTATTTTCTTTTCTGAAAATTGCTTTCACCCAATATTAAATAAACTTGCAAAAACAAAACCCACTGTATCAGAAAATTTCCGCAAAGAGGCAAAATTATAAATGATAAGAAAACTTTTGTAATAACGTTTACGTAATTTCATGTAAATTATAAAAGTGAATTTTTAATTATAGGCAAGTGAAAAATTATAATAGGAAATGTTGAAAATGCTTAGTCATAAAACAATGCAAATAAAGCAATATTAATTTATGTTATGTTTACAATAACGTCATAAATATAGTTTAGTTTCAGTGCTTTGATAAAAGCAAATAAAAATAAAATTGCACAAGTAAATATACATACTGGAAAAGTAAATCTATGAAAATTTAATACGAACAGAACAAATAAACTGAGAAATACCTATTATCATTATAATTCCTTGCCCAAATTTTATGGACGTGAAATTTGCGCGTTAGCTTAGGTTATGTTCAAGTATATGTAGAAAACTAAGGCCGTTTCATAGAAAAAATAATCTATGATTAAATTTTACTTCCAAATTTAAAAAATTGAACAAATACATCGCGATTTTTTGACAGCAATATATTTAGTGCCATACAATTAAATTTACTTGGAAATTTAATCAAAATTATTTATTTTTATGTAACCGGGCGTACTAATCCCCCATAATTCCATTATTTTTAAATTTGAGATTCAACAACTATCACTTGTCTACAAATTTTAATTGGGTAATGTAGACTTCGTGTGTTGCTCAGGTATATATCCAAAAACAAATGAAGAGTATTCGGTTGTCGTCGTTTTATACGTAACGGGAATTGTGCGTTGTAAGACATGTGCGAAACGTTATAAATTCACAGAAGTATAGCGTTGAAGAAACATATTTGGAAAAGCGTACTGAACGCAGGATCGTGTTAAAAAATCCAGGCATGGTTTAGTACTAGAAACAGAAACACATTCGGGACTAGTATAAAATAAAAGAAAACCCGAACGCGGGACCGTTATTAACAGCTTACTTAAGCCACCTCTTAATAAAGTTACAGTATTATTTTTTTTAAAAGATGTCCGATCAAGGCATACATTAATCCCTCTCATTTGCAAAGACTACAAGCGTGTGCGATGAGGATGGATATAACATGCTTGTCTTTCAAAAACTCATTATTTCGACTCAATTAGAACATCCCATTTTAAAAAGATGCTCGTTGTTGACAATACTTTCGCTGTAATTTATTAATTCAGATATATCTTATTTTTCACATATTTGGTTTTACATTTGCTAAGAAACTTACCAGTTGACTTAGTTTTGCATTTTGAATATTATTACCGCGACATATTTTTATAATAATAAAATAACAGTAATATCTTATGTACCGTCATAAAAACTAAGTAAACGATACTACTGAATTTGACAGAATGGGCGGAACTAAAATCTTAAGTCATATAATTTGTAATGACCTTGACCGGACATCTTAAAAAAAACATCACTGTACTAATAAATTTATGTAGCTAATATATAATATTTATAAAGTTGCATTTACTAACAAAATGTATTTACCTAAATAATAACGCGTCTAAATATAACAACAATAATCTAACTCTAACCTCTAAATAAACAAAACTCTGCCCTAGTTTTCCAAGCATGAATTGGGTAATGTTGAGGTGTATTTAGAGAAATTACTTAAACCAAGCCTCATCCGGATTTTTTTTAAATGATGCCGCTTTCGGCGTTGTAAACACTTTCTTTTAAAAAAGAATAATTTTTGAAGTCTCAGGTTGTGAATTCTTCCATAAAAAAATAAATAAAAAGACGCGTGTCTTGAGCGGAAATAACTATCAATGTCCAAATCAGAACGTGCGAAACATCATGGCATCTCCTGGCTCCTACGTCACAGGTGACCCAATTAGTGCCAGGATACGAGTTACGGCAGATGCTCCAGGTGTAGTTAATTAAGACGCGGCGGACAACACGAAAAGTTATTAATTAGAGAAAAGTGAAATTACCAGTTTAGATCTAGTTACCCAATAGGTAAATACCACCAGTTTATTTCATTAACACCAACAAACAGATTTAGCTATCATTTACTTTGAAGGTAAACACTAGCTATTAAAACTTTTCCAGGACTGAGAAACTATACAATTCTAGTTACACTGAAGTTAATTTTTTATTCATGCTAGCAATTTACATTGAATGTCAACCGCGTGCGAAGTGAAACGCAATAATAAATACATGTCAAATCAGTATTGCAAGTATCGCAAAGTATGACAACAAGTCAATATTCTTTCAACCATACAAAACGTCTTTTACTGTGTATTGACCACAAAAACGACGTCTAGAAATTGTATACAGCGTATTTTTTGTGAACATCGTATCATAGTTGACAATCGACAAAAGATGAGTTTGCTAGGACACGAAAAGAGAGTACACTATGCTTTCCGTTAAATGAGTATGGACTGGAGATTTCTACAGTAGTGCCAATTCATAGGCAATATTGAAAATGCGAAATTATGAAGAAGCGGCAACACCGTAGGCAAGGGACAGTGCTCGGAGAAGGAAAATAGTTGAGCATTAGTCCATACTTATTTGACGGCGATTATAGTCAAACCGGGCATGTTACAAATATTAAATACCTATACATATGAGTACTCCCACCAAATAAATAATAAATGTATATATATATTTTGTAAATTTAAAAGAGAATTCTAATTTGAGTTCTGTATTAAATTTAAACAATGGATTCAAGATATAACATTTTTTTCTTAGGAATTAAAATAAAGTCTGAAGTATTTTAATTTGACAGGAAAATCCACTTTCTGATGCAAATATTTACGAATTAATGAACTTGGTACATAAATATTTCGTTTACTTTAGAGGAGTTAAGACAAAACACTCAAGATCTAATTAAAATTAATTCTGGAAGGAAACCGATGAGTCTATTTTATATCTTCAAGTATTTTAAATCTGAACCAACAAAATATAACCTATTCCACCCGAACTTAGCTTCAAAAATGTTACGTAGATAGAGCTAACTATTTCTGAGAATAAAATATAATTTGTTGAACACAATCACTAAATATGTACATACCATTTCTTAAAACTAACGGGATTATAAATTTAATTTTATGGAAAACAAGTGTCTTGCAAATTTTATTATGTCTAAGGTCCGCTCTTACCACGTCTAGTGACAGTGCTAACCAACGGTTATGTTGCAAAATTTATCTTACCACCTTTGATTAGAGCTAACTGGAAGTTAAAAACTATTATTCGCATCGCTACTAATCTTCAGTTTAATTCTTAACTTATGGTTAATAAACTGTCACTTTAACAAGAGGTGGTAGGAACGGCCCTAAATGTTCTAAATGCCTACAACCTTTTCCATTCAAATTACTGAAATCGAATTAACCCAAGCTCCGGTAATCCGACTTTCCAATCATTAAAACGACAAAATGCAACGCGTTTTTTTGACAGCAATGATTTAAAAGTGATAAGAATAAGGAAACCGATTCGAATTTGTTCAATTTGATGGTCCGTTCCCTAATCAAAGAATTGATGAATGTTTCTGTAACCGGGCATAAATTCATTGTATTACGTTATTTCTCGATAGAATAGTAATGTTTATTCGACTATTATTACAATTTTGCAATAATCTAAGGGAGTCTCGCTACCACCCAACTTGGTTAATCTAAACATCTAGACTCGTTGTAAAAACTCTGAATACGAGATTGGCATTTTTGTGAATTTCGTAAAAAGTGTCTCGTAAAAATAAATCGTATTCTTTTTGTTTTGTTTTTGTTGGAAAACTACAGAGAAGACTACATATTTTAACAAAAATTTAAGTTTTGCTCCTCTAATTGGGCAAAATCAATAATATGACGCTAACGTTCTTTCGTTATACGATTTAAAAAGACAGTATGAGAACACTATATTATAAACTAATTTAGAGACGCTGTAAGGAATAGTGTTATACAATAACTTCGTAGAGTTTCTTTCAAACATTATCTTTATAACACATCAGAAGAAAACCATCAAATAATTTTCTAAGAAAACTGCTTAACGATTATCATGCGTAGAATATTTGCCAATTAAACTTTCCTGTTAAACTCACCCGAAAAGTGTCTGTCGAAGCCATTAAACGTACAAAACCCCCACTTATTCATTCCTTTTGTTTCACTTTGTTTACAGGAGAGAAAACACACCATTCCAAGCCGTAAACATCAACATCAACAACATCAATATCACTGAACCCGACATCAGCATCTAAACATCGTACGAGTAATACCGCTACGACGTAAACTAACTCGAGAACACGAATGCGGATTCGTCAATATGAATGCAAGAAAAATAGGGGTTGGATGACTGACCTGGAGTAGACCATGTGGGGTCCCGCCACACCTGCTCGTGGTTCAGGGGATGCAATGCCAATTTGGGGTCTTTGCTGACCTCCATTCCCCATAGCTTCTTGGCTGCGGGAGCAATCTGGAAAGAAGAAGAGATAATTAGCTTTTTATAAACTAATCCAGGCTTAAATGTTACGGGTGTAACATTAAAAACAGTCTATAAATATATGTATACGTATTGCAAGAACTAAGTTTTCATTGCCAGTAGAAACTAGATTAATGTGAGAAATTCAGATTACCCAACATGTTATCCATTCCAGAGGTCCTAATACAAACAGCTGTATACGAAATACGTCTGTAGCTAGTAACCATTATTCTCAAGATTCGGAGAAATTATTTCTTATTTAGATTTATGTTGAAAGAAATGTAGAAATGCATTATGCACATAACATACGAGCCCAGACTCATAATAGTTCGGCCGGTTTGCATTTTCAATAAACAAATTATAAAACCTACACAAATGCAAATAGTAAGAAATTTCAACAAACTTTTTTCGACTGTTTTAAAATATAGATTTTAAATATACAAAAACTGAATATTATTCAAGTATTCCGCCATTTAATATTAGGTACACTGTACCCACAAGGCCTGCACATTCTTCCGTTAGAGTATTGTCCCATATATTTGGCAAGGTAGGTTTTACTGTACACACTGAATTATTACAAAGTTGGTTTTTATTTTCCCAAAAAAGTCTCGGTAGACGATAAATCTGGACCAGAAGATGATGCTCGAACTATTATCACCCGTCATTTGGCCCACATTTTTTTTCTTAAGTTTTAAGTCTATATTGACAGTAGTCAAAAGAATTTTGTAAAAAAATTCCACCATTTTTCGTAGATAATAAAGTTAAAGGTATATATTTTTAATTCAGTTTTATTATGCTTGCGAAAAAAAAAAGTGAACATAAATATAATGATCTTGAAATATAAAGGGCAATTTATATAAAGTAATAACTATAATATTTCTAATGATTATTATCATATATAAATCTGAAACTGAATTTATTTAATAGATCCAATTTATTTATATGTGACATTTATTTTGTAAGTTATCGCTTACATAAGAGCAAGATAAGACATTGATTTCTTGCAATATGTTACACGAAATATAAGATTTTATCGAACAATTCTATAGTATATTTCTGTTTGGAATAGACGTTTTCACAAAGCTAGTTAATTATGAGTTATTACTGTCGATTTTATTAGACAACTGGTAGTTAACAGCTGATATTTTTTTGCTATTGTGAACTAGGTTTGCGTTCTGACCAATCAGGAGGCAGAAATCACTTCGCTTTCAAACGAAATGTACGTATATACCTCTAACGTATTTATGTAAATCATCCGGTCTTTAAGAAATCTTGAAACTACAAACTAAATCTTACAACATGTTATACTTAATTTCAATCTTATGTGATGAATGAATTAACTCAACTACCAAAAGTTATGTACGAGTATAATACAAGTTCAAAAATTTATTTTATTTATTATTTATTTAATTTTGCGTTTCTCCTTCATTAATGACTATTTAACAAACAAAATATGATATTCATATTATTTGAAATTTGCATCAACAAATTTTTTAATAAAATGAAAAAAAACTGTTAAAAATGGATATTGCCGACTGAATCCTGTTTTTATACGTCCGGGAGGATTATTAAAATATGTGCTGAATTTTCATTATGTTGGATATTTTCTTTATTTTAAAAAAAATATTTAATTTATACCACAGGAATATTAAAAAATGCAACCCTATATTTAGTTAATATTTACTTTTCGTATACAGTAGAGTCGCGAAATAGTGGACGCACTATATAGTGAACAATCCAATGTAATGAACACAAAAATAAATACATTGACTTCATACTGAACTCCATTATCGTGAACAATTCATGGAGGTAGGAATAATATGGAAAGAGTATAAACTTGAACTACGGGCACGGGGAATGAACCCGGTGGGGACGGACGCAAGTACTGTAGTAGTATACACTGTAGTGGGGATTCGCGATACGTCTAAAGAAAAACCAATATAAAATATGAAATATATCAAAAAGTCGCAAACGGCACTTCTTCAACACACGTACACGTACAAAAAATGTACAATGCACAATTGACAGCAATAACCTTGTAATTTTAAAATGACATAGAACATATTGTAGAGAAGGAAGCGGCTTCACTAACGATTGCAAATACTCCCTCTTTATTATTCCAACCTCCATGGAACAATTAATGTCTCAATATAGTGAACACATAGCAGTCCTGAGCAGTGCGTCAGCTTCACTTGACAGTCTCTTGAGCAGCGCGCTGCTCAACTGATATGAACACATTCTTAGGGACTTTTTCTGTGTAGTATAATACGTATGAAGCTTTGTTGTGTGTGTTTTATAATACAAATTCCTGTAATGCATAATGCCACCTCAAAGAAAACATTTAAATTGAAAGAAACAGCCGAAATATTGAAATATTTAAAAGCAGGTAGACGAGCTACATTTTTATGGCAGTATATATCCTACAGTGGCGTTTTCTCCATGTAAGCAAGTCAAGCAGTGCTTGCCTTTATATTTTATAACTGTTAATATATTTTCACAATATTATTTATAATTATTTATTTAGGGTTTTCGTGGCCGTGTGCCTGAATGTCTGGTCCCGAATCTGGATATCCGGGTTCGATCCCCGACGCCAAAAATTACTTCGAATTTTATTGGCACAAAATTGATCCCTGTGGTACACTCTCCACGCCAGCTGAGTGCCTGTGAGGTGACGCATGGTACGCGCCCACACGGTACAAATATTTCATCATTACCAAAATCTGTATACAAATCAATTTGACACACCCAGCATCCCAGCAATGGGTAATATGCCGTGATGATATTTATTTATTTAGATCTTTAATGTATCAAAACTGAAAAGCAAATAGAAATACACAAATGTATTTGTTGTCTACCGCACCGCTAATCTAATTCATTCCCAGGCGTACGAATTATTACGATCATAGCTTTACGGTGAAAACGTGCCTGTAAGCCGAACTTCGACTGCATTCACCGTCTATACCTGCAGTATACCGAACATTGTCGAACATGTAGCGTTCTATACTGGAAATATTTTGCCGTATACGTTTAGCTGCAAGCAGTTTTTATAATGCTTACGAGACACGTGAAGAAAATTTAGTGGTAAATGTTAAGATGGGTAGTATAATGTTGTTTTTAATTATTATTATTATATGTATATTGTATTAGTTTACTTCATTTTTCACAATTTTATTTTTGCTTATCCCTTATTTGTCGTTGCTTGCCTTATTATAAAATGCACAAGACGCAACTGACATTCTAAAATGGAAAAGGCTCTTTATAAGTGGTTTTTAAAACAAAGAAAACAACATGCACCAATTTATGCAAAGATGATTAAAGAATAAGCAAAGAATTTGCACCCAAAATTTTACGACAAAACTTCATTTCATGCTAACAATGAATGGCTACACATATTTAAAATTCCCTATGGTATTTGATTTTTAAAAATATCAGGGCTGAATAAAACGCAATTAAATAGTTTTCTAAAATTCTAGTTCTTCAGGACATGCGATTTAAAAATTAATATTTAACTTGTATTAAAGTAATTAAAACCATTAAATACGTTTAAAATTCTATTGTAATTATTTATTTCATAAGAACTCGAAAAAGTGAACAAACTCGATATTGTGACAAGGCCCTGCATTAATTAGTTCACTGTATCGAGAGTCGACTGTATTGTCTTAGTTCGTCCTGGTTTCAAACTTTTTGTCCTAGTATTTTTGAAATATATGTTTACTTTATTGTCTAGAGATTTTCAAGGAAGTCGCATAATTCTTAACTTCCTAAATGCAGTTGGGAAAAGACGTTGTAAATCTTTTAAATATTTATCATAGAGTGCCTGAAGACCCTAAAAATGTCCCTATTTATAAAAGGGGGCCAAGACATGCGTCAAATAGGGAAGGGTAAAATCTGACAAGGGTTTCACAAAGTTTTCCACTTGGATGGTTACACATTTCGTATCAAGTTTTATCGTAGAGTTATAACCATTCACATCTGTCATAATGTTAAATTACAACCAAATACACAAAATCGCTTTTATGTGCTATAAATTTTAGAATATATAGTTTGTTTTGTAAAATAAAATTGGTAAAAATATTAATAAAAGATGTTTGTAATGTTCTTTTCTGCAAAACATTTGTTATTATTTTGTAAATAAACAAATATAAGTTAAGTGTTAACA
The DNA here is from genome assembly GCA_951394225.1 of Harpalus rufipes. Lineage (NCBI taxonomy): Eukaryota > Metazoa > Arthropoda > Insecta > Coleoptera > Carabidae > Harpalus > Harpalus rufipes. The sequence continues at coordinate 22,112,781 of OX596286.1, read as the reverse complement.
ATTACTCGAAATCTCAGTCAAACAGTATTTGCTCTCAAAATCGACAACTGAATTATTCTGTTTTTATATTAAAATAAAGTTATCAGAGTATGTATATCCAAAATAGATTATTTGAAAGTGTTCTATAATAAGTTACCAGTATGAGTGTGTAGCATCGTTCAATTGCAAATTGGTTTATGCAAAGTGATCTGTAAAGTTATCAATAGTTTTGCTTTTATTGGAAACGTTTTTCTGATCTAATTTGACAGTACGTACTTCCTTTAATCGATTAAAAGTTTTAATATTCAGTGATAGTACATCCTGTTTAATTAAACTTTAATAGTATGAAAAGTTGATCTCGTTAATAATGATTGAAAATTGAATAACAAACTACATTATTCATCATTGGTTTCAACCATTATTGCATATGATTTATAATCTATGAAATCAACAATCGAATGATTCCGTTACTAGGAAACCCCCTCAACTGTTATCGAATATCTGTTTCTGATAATTTAAAACATGTTAAAGGCATTCAATATTTCATTAAAGGTTATTTATGGGCTCCGGCCGCCAATATGAAAGCATTTAGGCACGCAATGTTTTAATTTATGCTTAGTACGGGTCAAGTACTTCTTAGAACGCACGGTGTAGCTTCCGCCATGCAGAACTATCGATCTTTTTTAGATTTTTTTCTGCGATCATACAAAAAGCAGAAGAAAAAAACCTACGCGTTTTAATATTAATAATAGTTTATAAAAGCGTGCAAAACTATTATAAGTATAACAAAATGTATGGAGATCTCATGGAGTGGAGGAAAAGCAATAAAAAAAAAACAACTGAAACTAAATTCGAAATAAATCTGTTTAACAAAATAAATCTTTGTTATAAATATTTAACCGAAAAAAAAATTTAGGCTCGCTATTATTATCTATGGTTTGCAATTGTAACACGAAGGGTGCTTTTACTGCTTGCAGGTTTTCCAACGATGACAACTTTAACTGGTGGTCGATATACTTTAATATTAGAACATTGGGACAAGTATAAAGTTCTAATACCGATGCATACAAAAGTACAACTAAACCGAAGTTTTTAGTGACGTCACAGTGAAAACAACAAACTTCCGGTCTGATATCTTTAACAACCAAGTATTTATTCTTATAGCCTACGCCTAAGACTGCGGTTATATTGGATGCGAATTCGTAAGACAAAGTGGTTACATTGGGTGAAAACCGTAATAAGAATGCGTACATCGTACATAATTTCCAGTTTATGCTAATGTGTAATGGATCCAGCAACTGAATTTGACTTGCTGAAAACACAGTTATTAATTTTTTTTACTACTCCAGGCGCTTTTGGGTGGATACTATTTTACATCTAGGACAGATAATTCTGAAGATCTTTCGAAGAGGAACAAGTGCGACAAAACGGGCGATTAACAATGAGCGATAGCCAAGTGGATATAACAGTTATTAATTTTTTTTACTAGAAAACTCCAGGCGCTTTTGAGTGGATACTATTTTACTTCTAAGACAGAAAATTATGAAGATGATTCGAAGAGGAAGAAGTGCAACAATACGGGTGATTAACATTGAGCGATAGCCAAGTGGATATGGTTAAGCTATGTTAAAAATAAAGGTGTAACTTTTAAATATTTTTCCTTTTACAAAAAGAAAACACCAAATTGTATGACTGCTGCATTTTTTTAAGTTTCTATCGTTTCGATGACCGCGGCAAAATTTTCGTACGAATTCGTACGAACATCCGCCTAAGCTGCACCAACTTCGTACGACATACGGGTCATTCTGTAACAAAGTGGTTAATTTTTAGCAACGGGTTAAAAAAATTGTCCAATAGATACTGATTTGACAACTAAAAATTTTGTTTATGTCAACATACATGAATTACATGATTGATGTGTAAATATGTAATGTATTGCTAAAAAAAAAAGTAACCACTGAATTATAGAAGACTCTACCACTACTACATTCACTTCCTTAAAAACAAGTTAAATACGCATTTTGCTCTTAAAATTACCATTATTTGAGGAAAAAAAGAAAGATAACAAAATAGGGCAAACTACCCTATCCTGCCACAGCTGATTAATATGATGATCATCGTTGATTTGATGTTAATGGTTTGTTTCATAATATCACTCCACGGAACTGAAGATGATTCGGATGAAGCAAAGCAAAACAGAATCCAAAATAAAAAAGAATATTTAGTGTTTTGTACATTACTTTTACAAATCAGAATAGTACGACAAGCGAATGAAAGTTTACGATTACATTATTTTATGGATGTGGTTTCTTTTCATAATTTTGTCTTATTATTCGAATTTGAAAGAAAACTGACCTAGGATTGTAGTTATTACCTACCAATAAAATACTAGGAGGTATTTAAAATGATCATAGCAACTAGATTCAGGGATGTATTTAAGAAATTTAATACCACGATTTATGATTTCGTTCGACTCAGGTGTAAGCAACCCTCGAGTCGAAACTACTGTTAGATTATATTAAAAATAATCGTATTTCATAGAATTGGCAAACTAAATAGTCAAAATATTTTGTTATAAACGAAAAATGTTTAAAATATTTTAAATGCACCCCTGTTTTGTTATTCTGCTATTATGCATGTACCGTAGTCATCCATCTATTTTCAGCAAACAGTGTTTCTGGGAATTTCTAATCCAGTATTTAAGTATTTAAATGGGTACTTGAAAAAATTCTCAAATCGTAGTAGGGCAAAGTTATGAAAAGAAACCACATCTATAAAATAATTTAAACGTCAACTTTCATTCGCTGGTCGTACCATACCCAAGTTTCGTAAAACGGATAATTAGTCGTAATATATTTATTTCGCGTGGTATTGTCTTTCGTTAGGAATTTTCACGGAATTAAAATTCATCCATCCATCATATACACTCGTACACTCCCGATTACAATATTTTCCTATGTCCTATCGTTATCGTATCCGCGGTTGGGTGCGGGTCAGTCTTCACGCACCGCACCCTCTGCATTGCGCCCTTCGCCCGCTATCGACCGCACCGCCCCTCTCACCGCGTCCTGGAGGTCTAGGTCAAAGACCCGCGGGTTATGACCCCGCCAGACAGCCTGCACTTATGCTGCAGGAGCCCTGGATGACCTGGACGACCTGACCTGGGTGCATGTGCATCCAATGTGCACCCACTCGAATACATACGTGCTTGTTGCAGGTCAGTTCCGATTCTGTTCATACAGGGTGGAAGGAAGTTTGATATGGAAAATTAAATGACCTGTGAAATGCTATGCTGTAGAGAAGGAAATAAAACTTTGAATTCTATGAAGAAGAATGAATGGAAAATGTAGTACTACAAGATAATAAAACACGATTTCCTTTCACCTCTTTCTACCCTTGTATTATCATTATCATTTTTGATATTACTTGTTTTCCTTTATATGTCGTGCCATATTTGATTATTCTGTTGATATATTGAAGTAGTTTGGTCATGTAAGTTTCTTTCACAATTTTCTGATTGCCACACAGATAAATGATTTATAATGAAATTTGTAATGGAAGAGAACAAAATATTTGTCGTAACATTCATTTCCAATGAAACAATTTGTTACAATTTTTTTACAAATTTATGACCTTGTCCATACAGGCTGCAGGTTTTCGTGATTTATGATGTATCTAAAAATATTTTTCAAGTATCCGATTCAAACTACAAATGTAAATTGTTGTTCTTATATATTATTGATGCCAAATTAATCCTTAAATTCCAGATGGTGGGACATTGTGAAGCCCACCAATGTTTTCTTTGTAGCATTTTTGTAATATGTAAATTTGGCTGCCCTGTTTTTATGTGTGTGTCAGTTAACCCTCTGAGTTTATATAGGTACATCTTTTTTAAATTTATTTTTGTTGATAGATATATTTTCTATTATTATCTATTAAAATATTTAAAGTTATATTACATTATTTAAGGGTTAAATTGATTTTTTTAACTATATCCCAAATTAAGGTCATTTTAAGAGATCCATGTTCCTAACTCTGAATGTAAATACCAAAAAAAAGGGATATCGTTCTGCGGTTTGAAAATTTGGAATCAAGGTATCGAAATTTACATTTTCAATTCTAAAGAATTGGCGTGAGATACGACGTGAACGACTTCAGCAATGAATTTCTCGTGCCAAAAAACGGGTGTCACTTGCAGAGTGTTTTGCTTGGATAGGATTCGTATCGTATATACCACTATTTACGGTAAATATGTAAATAAAAATTGTTCGGTATTTTTACCCCCCACTACCCTTGGTAAGGGAGGTATAGGTATCTTAATAAGGTTTCCAGTATTAGTAAATATTCAGGTATATATTTAAATAAAAACAATAAATAAATATATTATTACGGCATTACTCATTGCCGGGAGTGCTAATCTGCTTTATATACAGATTTAGGTAATGATAATGACATATTTGTTTCGTGCAAGCGTTTATCAAGCATCACCTTACGGGCATTCATTGCTGGCATGGAGAATGCACCACAGGGGTCAATTTTGTGCCATTTAAAAGCCGAAATATTTGGCGTTGGTCGGGATCGAATCTGGTTCCCTAGATTCGCGACTAGACACTCGGTTACGCGGCCAGGAAACCCAATAGGTATGTATATTTAAATTAATAAATATTAAATGGCGGGAGATATTGTGTTGCTCACATCAGATTTTTTTAATATATATTTTTAAAAAACCGTATTTTTCATATTTGTTCACTCTATTGTTTGTTCAGTAAAAATGATTTTTTGTTGAGTACAAACCATAACCTAAAAACACACGAAACTCGCTTCTGCAAACATCGGTTTTGAGATTCGACGAAAACTCAAAAACGACGCCTCGATTTTCAGACATCCGTCGAAGTTAGTATTGAAAATTTAATTTTCTTTTCACAACATTTGATTTAAATATTGAACATAATATTAATTTATATTGAAGTATTATTTTACTGAACATTTATTATTTTACTGAACATTTATTATTTTACTGAACATTTATTATTTATACTGAACAAGTATTAATTTACTGTACAGTTATTATTAATACTGAAAATCTATGAAAAATACTGAACATAAAATACTGTTCATTTAAATAGTTACTGAAGAAATAAATTGTTCCCTTTACGTAATAGCTGTCTGAAAGAGTATATTTTAATATCTCTATATACATAAGTATATATTGTCAATCATGGTTTCGAGTGTAGTTGAAACCGATTAATTTAAGTCTTCTCTATTAATTTAAATTACGTATACTAGCTATTGTAGAAAATGTGGAATATGCAGCTTATGATAATTTCCTGAAATACAATATATTAATGTAAATGTACTTAATGTAGTGCTTGTATTAGAATTAGTAATCGGATACAAATCGATATATTATCTATCAGCTATAAATTACCGCGATAGGAATATAAGATTTATTGCAAACCGTGCGATTTTGGCACACCTGCGCTTAACTAATTGTAACAACTTAGTACATCATGAGTTTGATTCATTATTCGACTGACTTCATTCTCTGTGGACCCCGCTTTTATTAAAACTTTATTATTGGCGTCATGAGCATTATGATGCTCGGGAATCAGCATTCAGCGCATGCCTACCCTTTATTAACCACGCGCGGATTTCAGCGTGATTCGCTCTACATTTTTGATGATAAAACTTTTATCAATTTTACAAAGTTTTGCGAGTTAAAGACTTACTGTTACTATTTCATTCCACTGTTAATAATAATTGTTACTTTGACGTACGTAGGAGTCATGAATCATTGATAAACAATGTAACTTGGAATAACTGTTTTGTAATATTACGCAAAGTGTTTTATTTCGCATTTTTCTTATAAGAAGTAGAAGTTTACATGGTTTACTCATTGTCGTTGTGTAGGAACGAAGGCCGGCTTTAGTAACCAATACGGTGATAACAATAAAGATAACATACAATTAAACTAAGAAAGAAACAATTATTTATACGATTAACCTATATTTACTTCATATATTTCATATTTTGTCCTTGCTAATAACTTTTAGTACTTTGTAAACAAATAACATTATAGTTTTTGAGCCTTTACTACTGGGTGTGGCAGTCTATTTATACTTACGTGCTGATATTTGTTTCGTATATGATACACTATGCGTTGTATCGGTACCGGAACTATTTGGAACGCTGTTCCGGTACTTTTTTTCAAGGATGCTTACTGTGTCTTTTCAATAACATTTAAATAAAAATATGTACAAAACTACCCCATTTTATCGCAATTTATTATTTTAGGGTGTTGCACTAAAAATGGATTGAACAAAATATTTTGAGTTTTTTCATGTTCATCTGCATGCCTACTTTCCAAATTTTAAAACCGCATCTCGATATATTTTTTCGTTCGCGACATATTTGCTTTCAAAGTTCCGTCCACAGCCTACGTAAAAACACCCATAACCCAAAAATGGATGGAAATACAAATTTGGCAACTTCACCATTTGAATATACGGAAATTTTTACATACGAATACCAATTATCAAGATCAATTAAAAATAATTTAAAAGAAAATTGATATACCGGATGTAAAAGCAAAACGAACTAGCTCAAATAATTTCTATATTATTAAAGACACAGTAAAATACTATAAGACAATCTTATAGAAGACCTAGGGGGACGTCCAATAATTTTTTTTTAAACCAGTGGTTCTCAAGTTACAATACAATGTTATATTATTGTAAATGGGAAGATTATATATTTAGGCTCATTAGATAGAGTATTTTTTCTGAATTAAACCACGAAATTATTTTATATCTTTACATAGCAAAAAATATTGAGAAATATTCAATTGAAATAATAAATAAATTTGATTTTTTAGTCATTTTTCTGTAGGCTATGTACATGAAAAACAAAAACTGCTATTTGTCAATTTGAATTATTTAAGATAGAAATCATATAGAACACTTTTTAAAAAGTTATTAACAAATATTTGTTCATTTTAATTTAAGCTTAATTGTTTTTCGTACATAGTCTACTGGAAAATAACAATAAAAATTAAATATATTTAAATTTCAATTGAATTTTTCTCAATATTTTTTTTATGTAAGGATTTAAAATAATCAAAAGGTTGAATTCAGAAAATACTACTCTATCGAATAGGCATAAAAAATATATATCACCCAATTCAATAAAATATATCTTTATATTGTAAACTTGAGAACTACTAGTTTAATTAAAATTTCTTCTCTAATCGGATGTCGCCCGTGGTCTTCCATAATATTGTCATAATATTTTATTGCATCTTTAATAATAATTATTTTAGCTGTTACACCCGGTATAAAGAATGTCCTGATTTCGAAGGCCACCATTGGGATCTCGGAAACTATATGACTTCGGTCAAATGGGACATGTGCGCCTTTGGGGGGCCACGTTAGATGTGCTTTTGTTTTCCCAAAAATTCTCATAGCTTACTAGATAATGGCGAAAATCTGAATTAGGTCGATTTTATCATTTTGAAATAACTTCTAAACTATCAATAAACGAGAAAAATGTTTCAAATAAAAAAGCTAAATATTTTTATTGTCTATCCACTGGCGTACGGAAAACTTTGCAGCATGATTCGATATCCTAGCCATGAATTTTACTTATGAATGTTGTACACAATACGTGTTGTCATAGATACGCATCACAAATACAAAAATTGATAATAAATGTCAAATTATTTTAAAAACATAATTCTTTATTTCCTTATTTTTTATATTGTAGGATTAGAAAAAATAGTGTGTATAACACGTGTTGAAAGACCTTTGTCGAACACAAACAATTGCAACAACTTTCATTTTGGTTCGACAAAGAAACACTTAAAGTTGGTATACAAATAACTATTGTAGCCTCATCTGATTTTCTGCCCTAGGCTTTCGTGAGGCTGCAAACTTCAGATTCGGCAAAAAAAACACTGTTAGCCTTGAAGTGTTAACATTTATAATTATTATGTTATCAACATAAAAATAAATACCTTATTTGGAAAAAAAGAAATTTACAGTTTGATGTACTTATCATATTAGAAAAAAATCTAACTGCAGTAATTTTACATAAGCAATGATATGTGTTCGACACTTAGACTAATTCAGGTTAATCTGTCAACTATGAGTTAAAACGAGAAATATAATTTTTACAACTTATACCTTTGCTTATACTATAATATCGATGCTATATTTTTCATTCTAATTAAAATAATTCTTACACAGTTGCAGAAAGTTGAACTTTGTAACACAGATTTGTCTAAAACAATGTCACAAAATTGACATTGTATATGTGAAATTGCGGAAAAAAAATAATAATTATATTATTATTATTATTAAAATGCATAATCCTCATTAATAAACATATTTGTTTCTCATGAGTTTATGGTAACAGAGTATATTTTAATATTTATATATTATCAGATAAATTAAATAATGTATTGATTTCAACGTGATTACAAATTCTAATATAAGCATTAAATTTGCATTAATATATGTATTTCTGTTATTATTCCGGAAAACGTAGAGACAATATAGTAAATTAATATTCAACTTTTTATCATAATTTCACAATATGTCAACATACAGTGTATCACAAAATTATTCGTACACTTTAAATTTGTAAATAAAAATCAAAAAAGGAAATACTTTGAGCAACATATTTTAATCAACAAATAAATAATAATATTATATAATTATTACACATTACAAATCTAATAATAAACAAATAAAAAAAAATTAATACAAATAAAAAATAACAAAATAAATAAAACTGTATAACTATTCCTACACAAAATTATTCGTACACCTTATGAAGATCTACTAATTTTATACATTAATAATTAATTTAATATTTTGTTGGATACCCATTTGCATCTATAATTGCTTGCAGACGTTTTGGCATCGACTGAACTAGTTTTGTAGTAAATTCAGCTTCAATTTTACTCCATTCTTCCTGAAGTTGCTCTTTTAATTGGGACAGATTAGAAAAAGTCTTTGTTCTCAATCTTTTGTCCAATTCTGCCCATAAATTTTCAATTGGATTTAAGTCCGGGGATTGAGGAGGTGTTTTTAATTGTTTGGGCGTATTATATAACAACCACTCTTTTACAATATGAGCTGTATGTTTGGGATCATTATCTTGCTGGAAAATAAAATGACCTCCCAGCCCAAGGTTGTTGGCAGAATCTTTCAAATTTTGTTTCAGTATTGACAGGTAGTCCATTTTATTCATTATGCCCTGAATGAAATGAAGATTCCCCACTCCACCTGCTGACATACAGCCCCAAACCAATATGTTCCCGCCGCCGTGTTTGACTGTACTTGATAAATTTTTAATATTAAGCTCGGTATTTGGTTTTCTCCAAACATAAGATCTACCGTCTGACCCAAACAAGTTAAATTTACTTTCATCTGAAAAAATTACAGACTTCCAAAACTCGTTATTTTTGTTAAGGTGTTCTTTTGCAAAAGCAAGTCTCTTTATTCTGTTTTGTTTAGAAATGTAGGGCTTTCTTCTACCTATACGACCATTATAACCGACATTTCTTAAGGTCCTACGAATTGTTTCCGTTGAAATAGGCCGTTCAATTATTTCTGATATTTCAGTTCTTAAATTTTTGAGAAGTTTTTTCGGATTTAATTTTATTTGTCGTTCAATATAACGTTCATTGTGCTGATTTAAAAATTTTTTACGGCCCCGTCCCGCAATATTTTCCAACTGTCCCTCATTTTTATATTTATTTATTATATACTGAACAGTAGAGTGCGATCTTCCCACTATTTCAGCAACCACCCTTAAAGATTTGCCCTGGCAAAATAATTTCAAACAGATTCGCCTTTCAGCTAGCGTAGTTTCTTGTCCCTTTGGGGCCCATGTTTTTTTTATATGTAGGATATACTCATTCAAATGATTCTTACAGAATAATAAATGTTTCTTACATTTAAATATTTTATTAACTTATTTTACGTAAGTTTTTAATAAGTGTACGAATAATTTTGTGTATTTAATTTTTTAATTCATTTTGTTTTTATTAATTTTGCATAAGACAATTATTATTTTTACATATTTGATAATTATATTTTATTTCTGATATTTTTCAGAATATGACAGTGTTACTAATATTTCAGTATAGTTATTTAAAGTACTTATTTCTTAATTTTCATATTGAAATCATATGTGTACGAATAATTTTGTGATACACTGTACTTCATTTGATGACTAATATAATGTTTTTCCATAAACTCACACTAAACAAGTAAATGTCAAATAATGTGGTTTGCTTTATTTGAAAATGTAATATATAAATACTAACTGAAAACAAAAAAAAATTGACATTCATCAATAGTTGAAAAGAAGAAACTTCCAGGTTCGAAATAAAATATCATCCATCAACATTTCCGAACACAATAAAATATTCATGTGAATCTGACACAAATAAATAATGAAATAACTTTTGAACGTTTGGAAAAAGTAGTGAAAACTGACATAAATAGTAGCGTTCACAGTTCAATTCGTATGCACTGCCCAAGCGGAATATACGACTGTGATTTTTAATAGAATCGGAATGGAAAAAAACGTCTTTTATTACCCATATAATTTCGATATCATATCCAAAAGAAAGAGGAGTTCATAATATTGATATATGGATATTACTCTACAGGTAACAAATGACATTTTCAGATTGCCATATTACATTTCGAAGAGTGCAAGAGTGAAAAATATAACACGTAAAGCATTTTTTCCGAATCGCCACTAAAATAAACGATATCATTTCGCAGAGTTAAACAAAATAGTAACTAAAATAAAACTTTACAAACTCATGTCAAAATTTAACTTTACTTACTTACATATCAAACATAAATGACAGATGAGTATATAAAGTTAAATTTTGACATAATAATCTGTAGTTTTATTTTAGCTACTATTTTAGTTAACTTCGCGGAGAAATAGTCTGTCGATTTCGGAAATTACCTTAGCACTAATGTATTGTTTATACTCAAATGATTTATTCTCCTCGGCTTTTGTCTCGTAGGATAAATTCTATATTCGTAATGAATACTTTAGTGCTTAGGTCCAAAAAATAAATATACAAAGGTACTTGTGGCCTAGGGAAATTTTATATCGGAAATTTGGGACAACTGTCGTGTAGAGGGATTCCTCCTATTTCATACGAGTGGTCCAGCAGCTCTCTAGATCGAACAATTTGGTAGTAGCATCCGTTTGAAAAACGTCGAAGGGCGATTTCAAACCGAAGGCAGGGAACGATAACACGTCCTCGCAGCCTCAAACAGCGCGAATCACCAAAGCTTTACTGGGCAATTTTGGATAAGATATTGTGGTCCATCCACCACACAGCCCCGATCTGGTACCGTCTGTAAAAGAGGGCGTGGAACTTTGGATAAAGGAGCAGGCGGCAACCTTGTTCGACACGAATTCATATTATTTATTCACAATTATTATGGTAATATGTGCGATTCCTAACCTTGTAGAGGTTGGAAAGAACGTCACTTCTAACTACATTGACAATCTCATACGTGGAAATGTTTCAAGTTATTAAATCTCCGAGAAATTAGTTTCAAATCAATTCTAAAAAAAATGATTAGAAGCTTTTAAAAAGTGGAAAGAAAATAATATGAAGTATATTACTGCTGAAGGGGATTACTTTATACATATATAAAATAAAATTCTAAAAAATATGAACCATATATGTCTTATTCTCAATATAGTAGAGATCCTTTAATCCGAAACTCTAAATGTAAGGGGGTGTTCCGACTAACGATTTATTCGGATTGCTGAATTTGTATGGATAAATGTAAATAACGTCAATTTAGAAAATTTTGCAACATCTATTACTGTACTTCAAAGAACAAATAACGCTGAAATTAAATAGAAACAAAAAACAAGATCTTATCTTTTTAGTTGCAATTTTTTTCTTGTATAAGTATTACCTCTTCATATTGCCATGTAATATTATTCTGTAATTGGGATGTAAGTGTGCTGTTAAATAATAAATAATTAGTTCAGAAAAAACGTAATTTTTTGTTTGTTTCGGGCGTTCATTTCGGCTTTGATCGCCAGTCGCTGAAGTATTATGTATTATTATTGTTTATTAAATGTGTACAATGTATGTACACACATCCACCAATTACAATCTCGGAGTGAAATGATTATCACATCCCATCACTTCAGGAGTGGAAACTAAATCAATATTTGATAAGTTTTTCAAATAATGAAACGTGCTTATTGTTTTCGGAGAAATTTTATCAAGCAGTTCAGGTTACGAGTTTTTCTTCGGATTACCTGTTTTCTAATCAATGTTCGAATTACTGGATGTTCAGATTAACGTACTGATAATCTACTGTAATTGTAGCGCAACCCTTATATAGTTGGAGGATGAAATATTTGGAACTGACTTATGCAGGGTTTATTCGAACTTGAAGGCATCAATTTTAGGGTAATAAATGGGCCGTATTTAATAATGATGTTAGAAAAAGTGTATTTTAAACGCATCGTTATTTGAATACAGATTTAAAAGTACATAATTAGGAAACATTTTATAATATTTTAATCTCTTTTTACTTTACAAATTGACGTTAGAAGAAATACACTTAAAACGAATTATTATTTTAATACAGATTTAAAAGTACATCTTGAATGCAAATTTCGGGTACGGCCCAGGACAGAAAACTCTACCTGGCTCCGAGTACCAGTACCGCAAAAGTCCATAAAACTTTATAACGACCAATTGGCAGAATCTATAATGAGTTCCAAATATTTCTTTCTCCAACTATACATATAAATAAAATAAAATGCAGTTTTTACAAAAAAAAAAAACTTCTAAAATGTGCTTGCTAGCAATAATTCTTTAGAGCTTCAAGTATTTCGGTTTTCTATTTTATGTTCGCATTAATAAATTCTACTTGTACATCTACTCATCTCTGCTGTAATATACCGTTCGTAGTAATTCATTTTCTCCTCCAGTCTAACCTTAAAAAATATCTTCATTTAGTTCCCACACATCTAAATTAATATATTAGACTGCGTTCCCGTATAGTGTTCCACATGATGACATACGATGCAATATGTTATGACGTACGATCTACCAACGCACCCTGAGCCCCAGCGCTGTACTAACCACGGGGGGCGCAGAACCAAGGGGGCGAATGAGGGCAAATATAAATAACGCTACGGGGCGGACGAGGGCGGAGTGCCCTTACCAGGATAAAGGCTGGATGAGACAGAGCAGTAATGAAATTTTTTATAGGATAGATATTAAATTAATGTATCACTATTTTACTATTTTTATTATATTCTAATAAATAAAAGCAGATTGACACACCCAACAATGAGCAATAAAACGTTATTATTTATTTATATTATTTTCAATATTATTATAATTGGATGTAGAATAGTTGTTATAAAACTAGAGATATTTAATCTCTTTGACAAATTGTAGCAATATTTAAAATTCTATTCAATTAATAACAATAAATCCTTCATAAAATATTATCTACGAGTATAATGTACTGTAATGTAATGCAGCTACTTAACACGCAATAAAGTTACACTTGAGAACTTAAAGAAAAATAAAACTTTACACTTTGTAGCAAATACCATATATTTTTATCTTGTTTACATATAAATGTATAAAACGACATAGAATACATAAAAATACCTGAGTAACTTTAAACTCGAAATAAATATTTAGATTTTAATGTACCTACGTAGAACGTGTATATTTGAAGTCATTATAAATAAAAAATAAGTGTAAACCATTTAAACAATATACATATATACTAGTGTCAATATTAACTGCAAGGTTTTCGGAATTTCGAGCTACCATAAGTCGGAATTTTAGTCTTTAGAGACTGTTACCATTTGATCATGCACTAAATATCGAGATTGTGCCCATTGCTTATCGAGGCTGTGTCTATTGCTTGTTGAGATTGTGTCCATTGTATACTGAGATTTCACCCCTTAGATGTCGATATTGTACAACTTGGATGTCGATATTGTATTCTTTGGATACCGAGCTTGTGCACATTATTTGTATGTCGATATTGTAGCCAATAGATTATGGCCTATGGATATCGGAATTAATTCCAATTGATATCGGTATTTTGACCATTGGAGTTTAACCATTAGCTGTCGATATTGTAGCTATTGGATGCAGAGATTGTGCCCCTTGATTGTCGATAATATATTCACTAGAATGTGTATATTAAATGTCGATAATATGGCCAGTGAATAACTTTGTATATCTTTCTCTAAATACTAGTTTCAGGGACAATATTTCAACTTTGTTATCTTTGTTAGTCAAAATTCTATTTAGAAATAATTATCATTCTTCTATTAACTATCTGTTTTTTCTAGCTGTCAGTGGTCTAGACATTTTTTGGCAATTAAGTCAAAATTATCGCAAGCCTACGTGCAAGGTTATTTTGTTATGGATGCCATACGATACCCTACATCCTCTCAGATATCCTCTCACGAAGATGACAACGGTTTTAGTTTAGAGTCAGGGTTACAACAATGTAACAGTTTAGTGAAATAATTATGTGTAAATAAAAATAGTAGAATATCAAAGAATGCCCGTGTCCATAATATAAGTGTTAAACTATCATCCAATTGCAAGTGTGTGTTTCCTGTTCACTAAAGGGGTCTCCAACCAATAATCATCTACCAACCAGTGTAAATTGTCGTAGTTCGATAAAGCAGTAAGTCCACCAGCAATAGTTTCGGACGTCCCTACCCGCTTGATTTACATTAGATTCGATAGATGTTGGTATATACCTTTTCAATTTAAAAGCTATCTCTTTCTATCGCTGCACATAGCAAATAAAATAGCACCAGCAACTGCCAGCTGGGTTGTCAAACGAAACGTCAAAAATATTTCAGTCACTAAAATACCTGTATTATCGGTGAAAATTTGCATCGTTAGGCATTTTAGCATCAATAAAAGCTTTTTAACTTCTTTCGAGAAGTTTTTTTAAGTTGTCAAAAACTTTTCTCTCAATTTACGTCATTTGTTGGCTTACTATGCGCATATTTTCTAACTCTTTAAATTGAAAAGGTCTGTTGTAACCATTGGATGATGCGACTATGGTCATTGGATGTCGGTTGCGATTGTGGCCAATGAATGTCGAAATTAGATCGAATGGAAGTCGGTATTGAGTACAATGATGTCGGTACTGACAATATTGGATGTCGATATTGAATTCATTGGATATTAGGATAATGGTCAATGGATATAAGGCTAAGAGCTATTACATTTGGGTATTGTAGGCATTGACAATCAAAATTAGATCCAGTGGATGTCGGTATTGAGTCCATTGGATGACGGAATTTAGTCATTTGAATGTCGACATAATGATCAGCATATAAAAATTTGAGCCATTAAATTTCAGTGTTTCATTGAATATCAAAATTGACCAGTGGGTATCGATATTGTGGTTATACTGAATGTCGTTATTGGAGCCATTAGATATCGTTATTAGGGACATTGGATGCTGATATTATAATCACTGGATATCAGCCTAGTAGCCAATGAATGTCGGCATTATGGCAATTAAAAATATTAAAATTTTGAGCGGCAAAAAACGTACAAAAAAAAGTTTTAAAAGCAAATTCACTTCCACGGATATATTCTGCAATTTATACGAATATTAAGTCGTAAACCTTTGTTCCAATAAACAATTAAAATAAAATCAAACCGCTGATAACCCTACAAACTATCATTAATCTTCCGCTATCTGTCCCTGTTCCTGCATCTATATCTCCGTGGTAGTCCCCAATCCTCACGCACTTGTATTCTCCTCCAAGCTGGCTGCTTACAAGCCGTCCCTGACCTCGTGTACATGCACTGGAGAGTATTATAAATAACCCGCGTTAGCAGCGCTGCGAAGGTCTACTGACGCACACATGCAAGCACACATGGCTGGACTGGGAGTCGTCAGCGAGCGAAGCGTACGACTTCACGAGCATAGCACCGAGTACGAGAGAAATAGTTGTCTGCAGTGACAAAGGATGGAATTTTTAATCGAATTTAACACGAGGCGAGGCGAGCATTGTTGAAAGAAGATATCTTACTAGGGGAAATATGCTTGCTTATTTGAAAAATGTCGAGATTTTTATACGTTTTTATTGAGAATTTACACAATACGAAAAGTGGTGAATGGACTCAGAAGAAGAATTCTCTATGTGTAATGAAACTTCTTACTTGGAAATATGTATTATTTTTCATTTATATGTTCAGGAATTCTATATAAAATAAACTTTGAAGTATATTGTACAGGGTAGAATATATGTAAATAGACTCTAACTGCATCACTGAAATTTTTAGAAGCAGCTTAACTTACTTTAGATCTTGAGTTTGTAAACAGATATATAGATAGAAATACCAAGACGTTTCATATATTTGTTTAGACTCAGAGAATTCCAGAAGTGCATTCTTAAACCATTCTGAGTATTTCGATTCTTTAAAAGATAATTATTCTTGGTCGTACGTACGGTACACATGCACCATGCAGTGTGAAACTTATTGAACATAAAGTGTTCCTAATATTGATGGTATCCCAAGCTATTCAGTTGCAAAATTATGTTCATAAAATATTACTCGGACATTTATAGTGAATAACTAAAAATTCTTATTATCACTATATACAAATAAATATATCAATAAAACTTAGTGAACTTAAAGTATCCTTTTTTATCCTATATATTGATGGTATAATAGCATGTCACTTATTTCAAGCATTACATTCATTGAACCATTCTATGGATATTTCAGTCAATATGAGACAATTGTGATATTATGGTACATTAACGCTATAAAACTTAGTGCACGTAAACTATTAATGTATTACTTCTATATAATGATATACCTAGCTATTCAATATTCGTTATTTGGTACTTCGATCTTTAAATTCTTATTAGTATTACTGTACACCAAAGTGAATAAATAAAACTTAGTAGCAGGGCAATGAACCCGCCAAAAACTGGGTTCGGTTTAGGTTCAGGTTAATTTGTTATTTGAGAGATGGGTTTGGGTGTGGTTCTGGTTCAAACATTAACACAATTTGCGGTTTTGTTCCGAGTTCAGGTATTGAGTTCAGGTTCGGTTCGACATAATGAAAATTGAATTAATGTTTTTTGAATAACAATCATAAATATAGAAATAATTTAAAATACGAGCCGGAATTTACGCGAGACAAGAACCCGAACACAATTTTCATAAACAGACAAAACAGACGTCGATTATGGGTTGCATTACCTGAACCAGAGCTGAACCCTGAACCCAAATATTAATACCCGGTTCGGTTCCGACTCGGGTTCAATGAAAAATATATTTGAGGTTCGGTTCTGGGTTTGGGTTCGCTAAAATGTTACGCTTTGGTTCCGGTTTTGGTTCGGTTCAGGTTCGGGTTCGAAGCCCTGCTTAGTAGCCATCAAATATTTCTAATATGACAAAGTTAAAGGTATACTAAGCTATACAATTATAGAATTACGAGGATTAACACTGTCTACATACTGTAACGTTTATTTATTCGGGTGGTGTAAAAAAATCAGAGAAATATTATTAATTAAAATAATACGTTTATTAAACGATAAATAATTAGGATAAATATTAAAAAGATAATAAAAATACATAACTAACACTATGATTAAACAATTATAAACATTAATTTAAGAATAAGAATATTATTAAATGCTTAAACACTAAGATTATTTAAACAATATTTATATTACTATATTTATTTATATAACTACATGTTCGCAACTCGTAGACTGTTTATTTATATCACCCACTGTTCATTGCTCGTTGCTTCTATATAACAGAATGTTTGCGCTGGCTTTGGTGACAGGTTTATATAGCGCGATGTCCTTCTCGAACTTTCCGACGTCACAATGACATTGAATACAAAGGATTCAAGCCACTGGTGTAATTAACACGTCTAGGCGTATGGGTATTTCCGCCGCCGGAGATTATGTCATCGCTCGGGAATATTTTACCAGTGGCGGCGCTCGCATACTCTTAAGTCAGTGGCGCACGTTACAATACGTACACCACGCATCTTTAAACAGTAATAATTCAAACTACATATTAATTGCGCAGGTGTGATTCTGAGTAGCTGATAACTATACAACCTTCTATAACTTTAGCATACTCAATGCATTTTATAAGGATAGTACTTTGCAATTTGAATACTAGTGGTCTACCATTGTAGGCCGCGCGACTATCCGTGTTACAGTTTATACCAGAGCATCGAACCCGAACCTGAACCGAACCAAAACCGGAACCAAACCGTAACATTTTAGTGAACCCAAACCCAGAACCGAACCTCAAATATATTTTTCAATTGAACCCGAGTCGGAACCGAACCGGGTATTAAAATTCGGATTCAGGGTTCAGCTCCGGTTCAGGTTCATTCTGAGTTCGAAACGTAAGCGTAATCGTAATGCAGCCGATAATCGACGCCTGTTTTGTCTGTGTATGAAAATTGTATTCGTGTTCTTGTCTCGCGTAAATTCCGGCTTGCATTTTAAATTATTTCTATATAAAGATTGTTATTCAAAAAATATTAATTCAATTTTCATTAAGTCGAAACAAACCTGAACCGAATACCTGAACCCGGAACAAAACCGCAAATTTTATTAATGTTTGAACCAGAACCGCACCCGAGCCTATCTCTCAAAAAACAAATTAACCTGAACCTGCACCGAACCCAGTTTTTGTCGGGTTCGCTGCCCTGGTTTGTACCCGTACCGAGATTTTTGTTACTATTAATTATTAATTTTCTTTATACGTTTAGTATTGTTGATAATTATAGACGTAAACAAGTCTTACATCAAAAAAACTTCGAATCGAGACTAATAAAATCGGATGACATGGTTTAAACTGAATCCTTTATTTATGCGGCGTTCAATTGTTCTTTACATCAGCAGCATCATCCAAAATATCTCGAGGAATGTAATTTTCAACAATTATAACGAGTAAGAATGTTATCGAAACCAGAAAAATTCAATTTTAATCTGTCAATCTGTCAAAATTTTGCTAGGATTTTCAAACAATTGCTACGTAGCCTACTACTCATACTGCTACAAATTGATGCATATTTCTTTTAATAATATAATAACTAGAAACAGTATGACATAAAATTATGACGAGAAGTGTCTTTCAGGTACTTACAAGTAATTAACAACTTACGCATACGTTAAAGATTCACTTTTTGTCTTAGATACATAAAATACTATTATTAAAACAGATGTTACATAGCAATGTTTAAACGGTCTATATTGACAGAATGCGCAACTAAACTTGTCACAAAAATCCGCCCGACTAACGGAGGGTTAAACCTGTCTTCGAACGTGGCAGGTCATTACTTAAAAATTATTGGTATTACGGTACGTACACGAAGTCTTGATCGACATAAATTATCCCTTATAACATCGCCATTTACTTCCAGAATTAAACCATTCGTTAAGTAATCTATCGATAAAGATAATTATTAATACTACGGTACACTACTGCGAGTAAGTGGACGAAAAAGATTTTTAAAAAATGCTGATATATCAAACCAGTCTTAGAATTATCTTCATTTGGGTGTTTCTGTCATTTATCTACAATTCTTACTATTACTGTTCGCCAATATCAATAAAACTTGATTGAAATAGTTTCTATATGTACTAATGGCATACCGAACCATTCAATACAATATTACAAAATTTTCATAAAAATTATGTAAAGCAAGACTTATTATTTTCATTTAAATTAACAGTACATAATTCATTATTTGAAATGTCAAATGTAACAAATACAATTTATACAATTTTCGATTGTTTCATTGTAATAGTATGTTCATCAAATATGACGTACTTAATGTCCATGAATATTTTATTTAGCTTTCCTTGTTAATATTTGTTCTGAATTAGTGTCTAAAAATATGAACATCGCAATAACACAATTCAATTATATTTAATACTAAAGTACTGACCTTTAAAATATTTTTAATTAGTTTAAACTTGTTCAACATTTCCGTACATTTCTGCACTTTTCCAAACTATTTATCACCCAGTCCCTCCATAAATCTTTCTTGTTTTCTTCTTTCTCCAAATTTTCAGATGAAATGTTTTGCTCCATACAAAAATGTTATTTCTATGTAACACTTGTCTCCTATTTTTCTCAAGTTTCTATGTTAATCCAAACTTTCGTGTCTTTACTTTATACTTTTTACAGTTTTTGTCCCATGCTCCATCACTTGCTCAAAAAGAAACGATGAAATAGTGCAACATGAATCAACTGCACGTAACTTCAACACAATAATCTAATTACTGTTTCTTTGAACAGGAACAACAATTCTTCGCTGTTTATTTCCAGTAAAGTGCAATGTTTTCTTTATCAAAATGATTTATATTCTGTAACAAGCAATTCGGAGAAGAACTACCAATGCGTTCAAATGGAAGAAATGAACAAGATATCATAATTATGATTTATACTTTATCTCTATTATCTATTTATTTCAATAAGAATTATTTCTTATAGAACCATTTCCTAACAGTAGCGGATCTAGCCTAAGAGTTTAGGGGGTAATTATGAAATTTGCAATAAATTTGACTAATATATATTTTAATATTACCACTTTATTAATTTTTTAACAAAAGAAAATTGAAAATATACCTTCATAAATACAGTAGGTACATAATACAAAATGTATAAATTTAAAAATAAAAACGAAACTTCTAAAAAATAAAGGCAAAATATTAGTATGTTAATATAGGCAATCTGTAATATTATTTTTATACTTCGATGTGTAAAGTTGGTACTTTACACACTGCAGACAATGTGTAAAGTAAACGATTTTCGTATTTTATTTTATTTACACATCTTACCTAAATTTAGTTTTTTCTATACATTCATGTTGGTAATACTGACAGAACTGCAGTATTAAACTTCAGATCTGTTATCTATTAAATGTGAACTCGGTATTTGGTGTGTTCAAATTGGTATATGTCAAAATGTCGTCTGCTCGTCTTTCATAATTGTAATTTGTTTCAGGAATTTTATTTAAGGTCATATAAGAAATTGTATACAACTGAAGTGTAAACAATCTTTATGACACGGCAATGTCATAAAGGTTGTGTTTACACTCTTGTTGCATTAATAACTATTTTAGAATTTATGTTAAACGTACATTTATTGTAAACCATTATTCTTGATCAATGTATTATAATAATTATTTTAAATATTATTATAATAAAATGATAAATAAAAATATGGTTTATAATAAATCAATATTTAACATAAACTTGTTTAAAAATAAATAAAATAACAATAATAACCGAAACATTTGGGGATTAAGTTCCGTTTATTTAAGTAAAACTTACGTTTTAGTTAAATAAATATAACAACCTAAATATTGTGTTGTTATTATTACGAGTTCTGAAAGCTTTTCTTAATATTTAAAATAATAATACTTTATTATAAAAACATATATTTTCAATTTTTTAGGGAGGTAATTATCTCCTTTACCCTTTCTATATATCCGCCACCGTTTTCTAAAATGTTATAATACGTCATGCTAGATTTGACAATAAAAATATCAGGTAGTAAAATAATAATTTTAAACTGTTATTTATCATTTGAAATTAAGTTCATTAAAACTTGGCTAATAAAACTTTTAATGTATCGTCAGAAAAAAAAATGGAATTTTCGATTTATGATTATTTTGATAGTTTCAAAGTCAGCCTGAAATAAATATAACAGTTTTTAAATTCCCCAGTAATTATTTTGACAATTTTTATTTTTTCCAGAAATTGTTAGGACCTCTGGCATGGTTGACATGTTGACTAATTTTCGCTACTATCTTTAATTTTGTACTATTGATGATGAGAGTTAGTCCTCGAAATATGTACGTAGTTTTTAATAATTTTACGGTTAAGGGGTAATATTATTAATTTTAGTTACATGTCAGATCCAACCAAAAAGTTGTAATATTAGTTATTTATGTATTAAGCGCAGTAAGTTCCTACACACATATACAGGTGCCCATTTTATCTGTTCCCGCCTGAAATTTTAAGAATAGGCAAAACAGAATACATATCATAAGCCACTTGATAAATATTAGTACTTTAAATCGAATAATCACAGTAGATATAAAATCAATACAAAATTTTAAAAATCTGTTGTGACCAGCACAATACCTTCCGTTAATCCTGTGTATAATGTTTAAATTCCATACATAATTTTTCTTGCAAAAGATTCTAAATTTCCAGTAAAATTATTTCATAAACAAACTATTCAAATTGCACTGACATCTTCTTCCTCCTTCCTCTTTAGCTTTTCCCATTTGTTAAGGGTCGCTATTTTTGCGTGTCGTTCTCATTCGGTTCTTTTTCTCTCAAGTCTTCCGCAATACAATCCTTCCATCTTATCTTTGGTCTTTCTCTGCTTCTTCAACCTCCCATTACTAAACTACTCATTCTTGTTCAAATATAATTCTTCATTTCTCCTCATGACATGTTCAAACCAATGTAATCGTCTTTCTTGTATCTTTCTAGAAACTTGTAACACTAGAGTTATTTCCTTACCGTATCTTTCCGTGTCTTCCCCAACATCTACTTCAACATCCTCATCTCTGCCACATTAATTTACTTTTTATTTAAACTGACATCTGTCAATTTGAATTATATGAATATATTAGTAGTTTCCATGTTTAGCATATCTGGCTGAATTATAAAATTTAATTTCTTTAAAATTCTTTAGCTCTGTATCTATTGAATATGAAGTATAAAATGTAATCAAATCATATAGAGAATAATATATTCTTTAAGTTATTGTGTATGTATTAAATGTCAATAAATCAAATTTAACTGTTATATCTTCAAATTAGGCTACTTCCGGTTTACCAATTATAACCAGTATCTAATCAGTTGTTCTTTTGGACGTAAACTTGAGGAATACGAAAAAAATATATTTTTTAGAATCGTGGTATTGAAGACACACGCACATACATACATACAGACATCATCGTAAAAATGGTAAAATCGTATTATAGGGACCTAAAACATGCTTATTCGCTAAAAACTCATCATTGAATTTTTTGACCAAGTAACATGAAATGTAACAGGAATTTTCAAGCCAAAGCATTCCCTAACACCCTGTATATTCATAATTATGTATTGTAATGTCTTATTTGTTTATATCTATACATTTCTGTCCCTAGTTACTACTTCAAAATCTGAAACTTTTCTCTACCTGCTTCGGCCCTTTCATGTGCCTTCTTAAACATCCGTTTTTCATACGTTAGCATTTGCCATGGCTCTTTGTTCTCATGCATGCTGCATGCTATTTCTTTAGCTATCGGGGAGTCACATCCTAGCCTTCATCATGTAGACATCTATTCCATTCCTTCATCTGCTCTCCTACGCTAAATCTCATTCTTTTGTAAATAAATTCCTTCTCTAACTAACACATTGTTTTAATTCAATTCTAACATCATATCCGACCACACATCGCACTCGCAATACTATTAGTTATAAACATTATCAGCTAACAACATTATACTTATTAAGGGGAAATATTACAAAATGTAATTTGATTTTCTTCTGGTCGATCGCAGAAGTTTTTAGAGCATAAAATTGCTCGCAATTGTGAACAAGCTGTCCATCCTTGCCCTACAATTTCCAACAAAACTTGGTTAAGGCTTTCAAAATCCAATTCCTGTATATTTCGATTAGAGTGCTAAATATACCTCTCTATTCAATCAACATTAATTGAAATCTCCATTGAGAACAATGAAACAATCTCTCCATGTGGAGATAGAGCAAATGACGTTCACTTGTACACTGAGCACTGAACTGACCAGCTTCAGTGCAGTCGCGGCTTCCTGATGCTATGTCGATGTCGTTGTCGTTGTGTGTTGTGTGTTGTGTTGGTGATGTGAATGTGCGACTCGACTGTGGCTTTGAAGTCGAGCGGAACGATGCGCAACGCGGCGCAAGACGGAATCCTAGCAGTGCGAGCTATGTAGACGCGCTAGTTGAGATTGTAAGATTGAAAAAGTTTACACTATGATGGCTCGCAAGATAAAAACAAATATAGAGTGCGACTAATTGTTGTTATTTTTTTATTAAGTGTTATGACTGCACAACTCCTGAGGTCATAATATTCAGCCGATGACTACGAAGACAACGTCTTTAAAAAATTTATACTGCATACCAATTTTAGTTTTAAGTATGTTGTAGTAAAACTAAGATAACGTTTATTATAAATAAAGTGTTTTATTAAAAAAGTGAAATAAAAATTTATTTAATATATCGTGAAGTCACGGCCCCAATACTGCAAATACGCTTGGGATCTGCGCATGCTTTGTTGTTGATTTAATTTGCCACGAATTTACTTGTTTTACGTTTGTGAATTGTTACACGTGCAACTTTCTTTTATTACAAATTGAAGTGTATTATCATGTCTGGATATAAAAATATACAAAATAAACATAAACACGTGGCCAGGCAATGTTTATGTTTGGCTGTTTGACTTTACATGCTTCTACCTTAGTAAAATATTCACTCTACTTTATAATTCTACATCTATCTCACAGTGGACATGGATTTCTTTTTTTACCATTACGGCACAAGCAATTTTTAGCAAATATTTTTTTCTCCGGTATTGTTATTGAAATTATTCGAAAATTAAAAAAGGAGTATATTTTTTACTTTTAGGTAAGGAAGGTATTGTCTTTGGTAAAAATTCGATAAGTTTTTAGTAAATAAGCACGTTTTACGGTCTTTAGGATACGATTTTACCAATTTAACGGTGGGTGTGTGTGCGTGTGTATGTGTGTGTGTGACGATTTTTTCATAGCCGATAACTCCAACACTACAATTCTAAAATTTATAATTCTTCCGTATTCCTTTTCTTCACGCATCCACATTTATTAATTTATTTATTAAGAGCTGATTAGATTTTAGTAACAATTAGTCAACCGGAAGTACCCTCGTTTGAAGATTTTAACAGTTTTAAAAAAACCCTATTAAATATCATTTTTTGACATTTAATGTTATTATAAATATTAAGGAATATTCTATTGTCTATACGAATTGATTGCATTTTATACTTCATATTCAATGGATATATTTAGAGTTAAAAAAGAAATTAAATATCAAAAATCAGCGACCTATGCTATAAACCATAAAAACAGCTACTATATTACGAAAATTCTAATTGACAAATGTCAATGAAAAGAAAATGAATATGGCAGAGAAATGAGGACATTGAGATGGATGTTGGGGAAAACACGGAAAGATAGGATAAGGAAGAGAGGATACGGGAAATGGCTCGAGTGATAGAAGTTTCTAGAAAGGTACAAAAAGACAATTACATTGGTTTGGACTTGTCATGAGGAGAGATGAATAATATATAGGAAGAAGAATGAACAGCTTAGTAGTAGAAGATAAAAGAAACAAAGGAAGACCAAAGGGAAGATGGAAGGAGTATATTGCGGAAGACTTGGGAGAAAAGGAACTAAATGAGGACGACAAGCAAAGTAGAAATGAGTGGATGAAGAAAATCAAGAACCCCTAACGAATGGGAAAAGCTAAAGAAGAAGATGTCAGTGTCAAGTGCAATTTATATAGTTTGTTTATAAAATAATTTTACTAGAAATATAGAATCTTTTGCAAGAAAATTTATGTATGGACTTCGTAAATAATACATCCAAGAAATGTGATACTCCATATCTAAGTCCGAGCGAGTTTCGAATCTGGAATCTGTGAGTTGTGAAGCGAGAAGCGACATCGTTGCCCTTACGATATCCCGGTCGGCATTTTTTTAATAAAGATGTTTCTTCGGAGCTGCACATTAATTTTGAAACAAAACTGATGAATACAAATTATTATGAATGAGACGTCATCTATTGACGGTACACCATTAATTTTAAATTATGAATTAATATAAAAGATAGAAAGGTTTCAACCTAAAAATAAACGTATTATCTTTTGGGAAAATATACTTAATGAATAGGTTTCTTTAATATATTATGTATAAATTCGTAATGGATTTATATAAGTATTATTTCAAATTTTTAAATAGTACGTAAGTCACCTCTATGATATTCTCAGCACATTTTTGAAAGCCAATGACGTACGCCATGTAAAAGCACTGAACGATAAAGATATTTCCCAAATCTTCTACAAAAGGAAACTGGCACAACCATAAATGTGTAATCAGCCGTGGTCCGAAGCCATATGTAGTTATATCAGAGAAATTGAAGGAGGTATAGGGATCGTACTACTAATTGTATAGGTACTCCGATTTTTATTAAAAAAGCACATTTCAAGGTACGAACAATCTAAATTTAAAAAAGTATCATAAGAATTAATATTTTTTTTTATATATTAAAATTTTATTTACAGGTTACAATTTTTGGTTATATATAATTAAAAATATATTATATATCTACGTAATACAGTCGACTCTCTCTAATTCAAATTCTCTCTAATTTGAATTTTTCTCCAAATCGAATTATTTTTTTGACACGTACAACTGTATAAACTTGTATATGTAAAAATTATTCTTTAAATCGAATTTTTTTAATTCGAACTTTCCTTTAATCGAATTAAATTTTGGGCATTTGTCATCATTTTCAATGAAATTCGACTCTCTATAAATAGAAATTAGATAGAATCTTCAAAAACTTCCAAAAACTAGAAACAAACAAAAATTTCAAATTTCTTCAAGCCTCTGTAATTGTATGTGTTACATTTTTATTTTTCCGTTATATGTACATATTAACTGAATAAACTTTTTTTTCTATTTTATATATATATATATATTCTATGTAATTTATACAAATGTTCATTTCATTTTCGTTTAGTCTCTCTAATTCGAATTCTCTCTAATTCGAACAAATTCAAATACCCTTTACGAATTCGATTTAGAGAGAGTCGACTGTACTTCCAATCTAAGATGTACGATTGAATACAATTTTTAATGCCTAACTTCACAGGTAGAACGTTCGAAGTACGATTCAGTGAGTCATTTCACCATCAGAGCGTCGCTGCAATCGACAATGCATTATACGAATAGAAAACATTGAAAAAACTATATTTATTGTAGGTAAGAAAATATAATTTTATTATATTGTGGGATCACAAACTTTTTTATTCGCCCTCAAAAGCGGCCGTAATTTAGCTTTTATTGCCCGAGGGCCTCTAAAGTTGCCAGGTAACAGTTATTCAAACATATCAAAATCGTGGTTTATGTATAAATGTCAGACAACAGAACAAATTCGACAAATCACGTTTTTTTAACACCACCACTCGCAAAATTGTATTCTTTCTGGTATACGCCTTTTGATTTCTCTAGAACCAACTTGCCCTGTGCGGCCTGAAATTCATTCAATATTTCTTTGAAATAATTGATATCTCTGTCATTTTCATTTGACACTAAATTAGAATTTTTTATATCAAACAACATAACAACACCAACAAATTACGTAGAAACCACAGCATACTTAAAATTCACAACGCCAACACGACGATAACGAATATATAAATATACCTATTGAATCCTTGAATTTCGACAACCAAAATAAAATAAAACTTTGTATGTACCACGGGCATAATTAAGATTATAGCACTCAAGAAAATTAAAGGTCTCCGCTACGCGTCGAGATTTAAACATTCACTCGTGCTAAAATCTTTTAATTATGCTCTTAATACATAAATAACTATTAAGTTTTATATTTTACAATCTACACTTTCAAAATCTTCTCTTTAAAACATGTTTTGCGTTTTAAAACAGATATCCTTTTAAAATTACTGATCTGCCGTAATTATCTTTAAGTATTTGACACTGAAATAGTGGATTAAATTTGTCATCCCTTAGCTATGCTAACAATATGAAATATTTGTAGTACACCATCTACACAAAAAGCATCTTGCCAACAAACTAATAATCAATTAACACCCTGACAAGTGATTACCAAAATTTGATTAATAGTCTCGCATATTAAATTCATGTATGTCTTCGGTTTCGAAACACTGGCACATTTAATAACCGCCATTACCCATGCACAGCTCATTAAAAATAATGAACTCTTATGCTCCAAAATTCTTTATCATACACAACAAACTATAAAATTATAATTTTAAACTAAAAATACAAACAACCATGACCTTCAGTTTCATTAGCACATAATTATAACGAAAGTAAAATATGCTATTAACATAATAACAGTGTGAATTATGAAGAATAGAATTCCCCTCGAAGGAAAATTCAATTTGTCGCTTACAAATATTTTATATGCTTTTAGAGTAATTAGTGTAAATACGAAGGAAGTATTTGTTTATTATATAATTGCAATTAATGTCAATATAATAATAAGTTCAATATATTAACTATAATTCAATTTCAATTTTCATTAATTAATTAGAATATAAATAAGGAAGACATATTTCATTTAGGGTAGTAACTGTCAAATTTAATAAATTACATTATTCATTTACAATTATGTTGTAATAAAATCACAGGAACAAATTTCTGACATCCTACAGGTCAATAAAAATTGTACGTCTAATATACAGGGTGATTAATCGGTCTGTTCCTTTTTAGTAACTATTTTAAAAATTATGGAAAAAAATTTCAAACGAAGTTTGTTTCATATTAAAATGTCTATAAATCTGCAGTGTAGGTTTTTCTACAGGAAGTTCTATTTTTGCGCAATGGTCCGAAACTTTATATTTTCAAATGGAACACCACTCATATTTATACAATAGCTATTTGTGTATTAAGAGCGCAAAATAAGACATTGTCGATTGAGAGGTTCTCTCGAAATCGACAATGTCCATTTGCGCTCGAAACACACACAAGATTTTTTCTACAGTCGCTACCATAACAAAAAATAATAAAATGTACACTTTGTACTTCGATTACTATTCAATTAATAAGGATTAATATAAAGAAAAAACGTCTTTTATATTTAATTTTAATTTATCGTTATTTCCCATTGTTCTTAACCAATTCTTCAATCTAATCTAAACATTTTATACTTTCGTTTTTGTAAATGAATGCCCTATTTTATTTTCACAATAGTGCAGCATTTTTTTTTTTTGTTATGTAACATACCGACAGAGCAGTTATATGTCAGATTGATTTGTAAAGGTGGTAAATGTGTCACTACAGTGCCATTAGTTCCTGCCTAAACGTTTCCATTAAGAAGTGACATTTCTCAACATTGTATAGTTAGAAATTTGGACAGCGAGCGATTTTTCTACTTTGTCGCGCTAGAGCGGCAAAGTGACATTTTGCGTTGACAAAAGAGAGCGCAAATAGCTACTTTCTATGTAGACTGTAGAAAAATTCAATTTATATTAAAAAAATACAATGGCAAAAAATGTAACAATTAAATCATTCGCCATTGTATTTTTTAATCATATAACATATAATTGTTTTTACTATTGGGTAGCAAATTTCAAGTATTTTTCAAATTTGAATAAATATACCTATACGGTGTTCCATTTAAAAATATAACGTTATATAGCATAAAAATGGAGCACCTGTATAAAAACCAACACTGCAGATTTATAGACATTTAAATATAAAATAAAATTCGTTCGAATTTTTTTCCATTATGTTTAAAATACTCGTTATTAAAAAAATACAGACCGAAGAATCATCCTGTATATTCCATTTGTATTCATTTTTGAAAATGTAATTTATACTACGGCAAATACCTGATTTAAATTCACGGGATTTTGTTAGCGCAAAATGGGCGCGCCATTAATTCGTTTTAAAGTGGATAAGCGGTGGCGGATTGTGGTGAACCCCGGACGTGTGTCGAGAGGCAAATTTCTTTTTAAAGACACTCAAAATATGCCTGACATTTCATATAGAATAAATAAAATTTTGTTTTACCCAAAAATAACATCAGCAGACAATGTTCGATGGAGTAGTCTATATAATTGCTGTATGTTCCATATATTTAGCTTCAAGTTTTTGCGAAAAATTCCGTAACTCACAAAAGACTGTACACAGTAAAAAAAATGCGCCCGTGTCAAATATAGTGTATAATTTTTACCAGTAGTCAGTTACATAGTTATTTACGTATTGAGGACCGAAAGAAAATAGTTTACGCTACCAACGAAGTTTGAGGCCCGACGCCGATGGCTTTTATTCATCTAAGGTAGGGTTTCTCAACTAGTGGGCGATTTCCGATTTTTGGTACGCGGCAGAAATTATTAGTATTTATCTGTTAATTTGAAAATTGAAGAAAAAGCAGATCTTCGATTTTTTTAAATAAACTAAAACCAAATTAAAAATATTTTTCCCACAACCGATACCGAAAGTAAGCTTTTTGGACTTTGTAGGAACTTATGTTCATTTTACTCTCAAGGTATCGGTTTTTATTGACGACGGGACGTAAATACCTCCCTTACTTCCCTAAGCAGCTCCCTTACGTACATATTTTGTTAAATACCAAAAATTAGATATTTTAAACTTCTCAATTTTTGCTCATTGTCATAATTTACGATTTTGAATTTAAGTACTTTAAAACTGTCCTCATAAATATTTGACTTATCAAATGTAGCAGATGACAGCGTTTTTTATTTCTTCTTAAATTTTACATGGAACACTAACGTCCTTTGTTTCAATGTATCAATCAAAGATAAAAAATATATCTCGAGAGTGGAAAAAAACTTTTATCCACGACTTTCAAATGATATACCCAACCGTATTTTATCAATTAAAGATCTTAGTTACTGTTACTAATTGAATAATAATGATAGTTTTCTCATTTTTTATAATTTCGTTTTCTTCTTAAGCTTAAAATGTAGCTGAAAAGTGGGTTTAAATTTTTCTGCTAAATGTCAAATCACTTCATAATTTTGTTACAACAAATACCTAGCGATTAACACTATGTTCATGCTTGTAAACAAACAATTTTCTAAAATTTGTTAGGTTATTTCTGATTTTATAATAGTACAATATGTTATTATTTGACAGTTGTGGATAAAGTATAGTATTCTATTCGCATGTAATGGCTATTACTCACTCGAATGATTTACATCACTCGCCTTACGGCACGTGATGCAAACTTTATTCTCATGAGTAATAAATAGCATACATTACATGCTCATTGAATAATATTAATGTAACTCGAGAAGTAGTAGGTAAACAATCTCGCTCGGGTGACAAACACATCCTGACTGGTAAATCTTATTTACCTCTGTTGTAGCATAAATAATTATTGTTAGTCAGAATCAAATGCAATACACTCATATTTTCTTTTTACATATATAACCAAGTGAGCGAGCGGTAGAACAAAAAAAAGGTTGAGAAACTGTGATCTAAGGTCTAAGAGGCATAATTTTCTTTCCGCCTAAGGTACGTATCACATTTTCCGCACAACTGAGACAAAATGAACTAGAAGAATTCATGAAATTATTGTTTTTTTGAACACAGGCAGAAAACCTCCAGGTAGTCGGTATTATAGAAAGCTGTAATTGCCGTCAAATAAGTATGCAATGGATATTTCTACACTGTTGCCAATTCACTGGCCATGTTGAAAATGTTAAGCTATGAAGAAGCGACAACACCATAGGACAAGGAACGGGGTGCGAGGAAGGAAAAAAGTTGAGCATCAATCCATTTATTTAACGAGAATAGTTGAGGTATGGTATACAGCGCCATCTATGTTACAGTTACGGTAGTCTTCCAAACATGTTAACCTTATTTTGTCGTTATAGAGTGATCAAAAATGGCTGAAGGTCACGTGACAACTTTTGTTCTGAAATGTCAAAATTACATTTCAATTTTCCGTTGATAAGAATTATTTGTGACCAACAGTAACTTTTTTAATCTTAAAAATGTTACTGTTGGTCACAAATAATTCTTATCAACGTTTAAGTGAAGGCAAAATTCACAACAATTATAGCGCATTTTTCGCGCTTCGTATTCATCTATTCCGTTAAGATAGTATACTTGCTCAAGAATTTTTTTAAAAAGACTTGTGAAAAATTCATGGACTTCAATTGGAAGCGATTTTGTGGCTCAGTTGGTTAGAACGTCTCACTAGATATGAGAAGATCCAGGGTTCAAATCCCTGAGAGGTCCATGAATTTTTCACAAATTCTTTCTTCGGTTAATTAAGTTTTCTATAATTCATCAAAACTATATTCCATATATAGGTGCATGACATTTGATTAATATTATAGCCGTACGTTGATTCATTTAATATTTGTTTCGCATACCTTCGTGAAAAATCTGTAAGTAATTTCTTTTCATTATGGCTTTTATTGATACAACTTCTTCTGGTGGACGTAAAGAAGACGGTTGATTATCCTTTTGACAGCCAGCAAAATTCGAAAGGTACGCCCATAGAAATAGTAATGCTGTCTAACTAAGTAAGAGGCAAATATCAATGCTTCAACTATTTTTGATCACTCTGTATTATAAATAAGTAGGTAAATAAATACTTCTAAAATTTAAATAATTAAATAAAGGATAGCATCATTTCCGAGTATTTTGGTTTTTTACAATCCAAAGGGCGGTAAAATTGACAAAAAAGCCCGGTAGGCGCAATGTTCAACCTTTCGCAAACAATACGGACACAGTGTGTAAAAGATATTGCCATTGATTTATCGCTATTATCATGTGAAACCATATTTTTAGAAGGTACTATACATCCATGGCAAAATATTGTGACATATTTAACACTCTTTGGTGCAACCTGGTGATCAGTTCGTCAAACATGGTTATATATGTATATGTTTACTTTCAAAGATACACAGGTTACCTATTACATTTATATGCCGTTATATTTATTCCTTAACATTCTGTTTTCGGAAATGAATAAAATTTCGAAACTTGAATAATATTTACTTGGATTAAATGGTATTTTCCCACATTCTCCGCTAAATTCCACCGTAAATATTATTTTAAATTATTTAAAGTAAAGTCATATTACAAAATTATGATGTTGACAATATTAATCAAACAAAAGAAAGTGAAAATGTAAACAAACCTAGTAACCAATATTATTAAAAAGTGAAACTGGTTTGTTGAAACAAATTTCGCGGAAACTTGAAGCCTAAAACAATACATTAATCAAGTGCTATTACACGCTTACATTTTATTTTTAAGTCAAAACTACGAAAACTAATATTTACTTTTTCAATGTTACACAGATAGCACTGACCGCGCATAACGTGTTTTACTTTCCCGCTCAGCTATTTGGCATTTGGACGAGATTCTAGAGCTAATTTAAGAAACTAAAATTTGCTTCGAGATCCAAGTTTACATAAAAATAAAAGAGAGTCTCCATTTATTAACCTAAACTATGTTATGATTTTTATATGCTCTATTTATGTACATACATACATATTGTACTTTACAAAATTGCATTATGTATTCCATTTTTGTAGCTGTAGTTTGGCTGCGGAAATATAGAGTGCGGATGAGCAACCTCCCTAGTTTTGAAAGTGAATAAAAAATAAATCTCGAATAAAAAATAGTATATTACATCCGAGGTGGGATATGTCTCATTACAGCCGAGGGCGTATTTATATTTCCGAGAGGCGAAGCGAGGCTGTAATGAAACTGCCATTGTGGTGTGCATAGTATTTTATTTACAATCAAACTTACAACATGGGAAGTTTTATCTCGTGATTTTGAAAATAATATCAGTCCAGTGATGTTCGTTTCCAAGCGACTTATAAAATTTTGCATAACTCTTTCGCGCATTTCTTGGGGGGGGGGATACGGCGGATTGTCTCCTTTAAGGTTTGCAGGTTCCTCGACTTTGCGATTACCCCACAGAAAAAAGTCGCACGGTGTGCGTGCCAATGAATATCACCTCTCAGGGAAGTCAAGCGCCCGGAGAACATTTTCTCGAAACCTGCATTGGTGCTCGCGCTGTGTGAGCAGTGGCTCCATCCTGCTGAAACCAGACATTCTCCAGGGCAAGTTCTTTAAGAACTGGTGCAAAAAAAATCTGGGGCAGGCTCATACACCCTCAGAATTGATGGTAACTGCCCGATTTCCCTGCGTCGATGTTTTCAGGTGTTCGAGCAACCCATGTCCTTTCCTGACAACAAATCCTGTTTCCCTGAAGTTTTTTTACCAACAACGTAATCTATTTTCGGACCAAAACTGCTTGGCGAGGGGGTATTTGAATATGTTTGCTTTACGTGATTTTTGCAAATCAAAAACAACTAAAAGGGATTATTATTTTTATTTAATTAAAATATATATATATATATATATATATATATATATATATATATATATATATATATATATATATATATATAACTAATATCTGTTTTAAACTTTGGGATTTATTCCTTCTATTTTGAAAACAAGGTTCAGGTCTTTCTAATACAAATAAGATAATTTCATCAAAATTTATTAAAAGATAAAAGTAAAATCAAGTTTTAAAATTTGTACAGTTTATTTTTCAGTAATTATAGTTCATAATAAACTGCTTCCAACGAAATATTTGAGAAACGTTTCCGTACACTGTACAACTGACGTCACCAATGCATGAATATTTGAAAAATGCCGTTTTCCGCAATGTCTAAGCTTCTTCAAGTTAAAGGAGTTATTTCATTAAGCATTCCCAATAAAATATTACATTAAAAATTAATCCTAAACTTCCTTATTGTTCATAAATATTTAATATAACTTGAAAACTTCTTAGAATGATAAAACGACGCTTAATAAGATTATTTCTCATTGCTTTGGTATTTAATTCGTCACCAACAATCCAAAGATAGCAGAACTATTTAAAGAAGATAACCACTTTTCACTTTTTGCACTCGCATTTCGTGGAATTCTATTTAGTCTGAAATTCATTACACCGGGAAATGTATAAATGGTTTACAGATTACATTATAAAATTGGTATCTGTAATAATACTTTTTTATCCCATAACAATTTTGTTTTATTTTGCATCCTCATTAGCATTGATATTTCGTGTAATTAAACCTTTATGCACCACAATAACTTGTGAAAATGCTAATTTGGAAACCTTGTTCCAAATTTTCCACGTTGTAATTTCCATTTCCACAATATTAATAGGGTAAATAAAATTTTAACTACATATAATTAAAACAATGTGCTATTAAAAAACTTGTTTTATACAGGTACATTTTTTATTACAACCAATTCAGGTAAATAAATTAAAAATATGTAAAAACAGCTTGTATTGTATTATTCATATCCGGTGGAAAAACATTGTTAAAATTGTTAAACAATTTATTATTTGACTATCTGCATAATGATAAATCTTGAAAGTCATTATTTGTTTAGTTGCTATTTGCAAAAAAAGAAGGATCTACGCAAATAGTTGTTTTATACATCTGTGCTCTACACTTATATAAGGCGACAACTACAGTGGTATTACTTAGGTTAGAATTAATAGCATACAATGTACTTTTTTATTGAATGAGTGAAGCGTCAGTATTTTACGTTGTAACCAATAGACTACATTGTTGTTTTAGGTGTAAACAATTCTGTTCTTTTGTTTATTACTATTCTGACAAAAAAATAAAAAAATGTCATCGTATACTGACTCACTTCTTACAAAAACAGCGAAGGATAAAGTGTACACCTTATTCGCTATTTGTACTCCCATATTACACTTTCTTTTTTCCAATTTTTTAATGCATATTCGAAGTGCCAGTTTGTTCTTGTTTGTACCATCCGGATTTTCACATCACTAGTCTGTACACTGTACATATTCTACCACTCCCCAGTGTAACATCTGATAGTACATCCTCAGGACCATTCCCAGTATTTTGCCCTAACAGTGTTATTCCTGTAAATCGTTTTGTTTGTCTGTATTTGTTCCATCGTTGTCCTGGGAACTCATTTTCAATTTTTGCTTTATTTCATCCCCCGGAGTCCCGCTCCACCGTCTTCTTGTAACGAAACCCCATGACACCCTCGTTACCACTCGCAGTATTTGCGAATCGCTTTGTTCGTCTGTGCCTATTCCACAGTTGCCCCTGGACATTCACTTTCAATTTTTCCTGCATTTCAACCCTCGGAGTTCACACTCCAATAAAAAGGACATGTGGAGAAATCCTCATGACTTATCCGTGTTAATCCTGCGAATCGTTTTGTTCCTACATTTGTTCAAACCTGTTATACCGTCGCTGTGGTCACTTTCAATTTTTCCTGCATTTCATACCCCGTCCCGTCTGACATCTGGCTTACCACATTACATCCTCATGAGCATTTCGCTTATTTTGTCCTATCAGTGTTATTCCTGCGAAGGGGTCGAACACCCCATGTGGCTCGCAACCGACAGCACAGACGGATCGATGCTCGCGCGGAGCACGGACGAACCGTAGCCGTAGCCGCGCGGCTTCACTTCTCTCGGAACGGGAGGGAAATAGTGGGGAACGCGGAGCGGCGACCTTGGCAGTCAGGCTGCGGGACAATGACTCCTGCATAGGCGCCGAGAGTCAGGAACGAACAACAGGGCCACAGGGTGCAGGAACTGTGATTCATGGGGGTGGAAATACCAATGAAAGGATAACAGATCATTATTTTGACACAACTGTGAACTTGGAGGTACTACAATTTTTATTTTGGTAATTATATTGTATATATTGTCATACCTCATTTTAGACATTCTGCTTGTGTGTACATCGACTTCGAAATTACTCTGCGATAAAATGAAAACGCCTTGTGCCAAAATTTGAACTGTCAAACGATACTTTTTGGTTACAAAAATAAAGTATATTTGACTATTGGCAAAAAAGATAATTTATAATTATTAGCGAATACTCAAAATCTCAGTCATACAGCATTTATTTTTATAATCTTAACGTATCGGAAAAGAGTTAACATCTTATATTATTATTATAGGATGTAATGAGGTTTAACCGGATGTCAACTGGAGTGAAGTGCCGTGCGATGAAGTACAGGAAGAATTGAAAATGGGCGTCCAAATTAAATATAAGATAAATATAAATATCATTTAATAATAGTAACGTTTTAAAAAGAAAATAGTAAAGATAACAATGGTTATATGGAAAGGAACTATATATAGTTCACAGCAGTAGTAAATATGTAAGTATGTATTTAAATTAATAAAAATTAAATGGCGGGAGGTATTCACAAAGTTAGTTAATAAAACGCCGGTTATGTGGAAGTAAAGTTTCCTTCTTCTGCCGCCATTTTGAATATCGAACGCTGATTATTGACATCTGTCATATGTTTAGTTTGACAGTTATAAATTGTGTCTTAGCTATAGTTAATACGTTTATGCATAATTTGTGGCAAGTATTTCAAATTTTTGCGTAACCGAGCGACCAATAACAGTCAAAAACCAAATATGACATATGACAGAATTCACGCTTGTAAAAATGACTGAGTAACAATATTGCCGATTGGTGTACACAATTGTCATATTGCAGACGACAGAACTACCACAGCGCTTTCGGTGTTAAATCACTTTGTGAATTGTGTTGGCAACATCAGCTTTTTTTAATTTGGAGGAAAACTAACTGTATTTTCAGTGTCTACAATTACTGATATATTGAGCGATCTTTGAAAATGTTAGGAAATCGTTCAATAAATTGCTGATGCTTATATTTTTCTAGAAAATATTGGACATTTCTAGAAAGTTTCAAGAAATATTTTTTGACGTTCCCACAGTAATAATACGAATTTTCAGTTTACACAGAAATAGTACGATTTGTAAGTATGGATCCAAAAAAGAAGAATCAACAACATGCTTATTTCGTTGCACACTATAGTTAGTTACCTTTTACTTATGTGGGTAATGACCTTGTCAAGTAAGATCCTAAACAGTTTAAGTATTTACGTTGCAAAGAATATAATACTGCGAGCCAAAATATTTTACTACCTACTACAACCTACGTTTTGTTAAATTTATATGATTCGACAGATATAACAACAAAACATATAATGTTGCCAAACTTTTATTTTCAATTGCCTAATATAGATTTGACTTTCTTTTTCGTTTTTTATTAGTAGTACGAGTAATTAGTTACTCCTTTGTTATGTAGGTGAAACAAAACAAAATTAAATAGTCAGTAACCCATTGTATCGTTGACGTCGAAATGACTAACATGTTCAACAGGAAAAACTTCTATGAAATGACTAGAAACATTTTTATTTGGATAAAAACTAAAGTAATTTCTGTATTTCCTGTACTTCAAATATGTAATTCCTGTAAGTATATCTTTCCTGTCATATGGTAATTCTAGTAAGAACTTACTAACGAATAAAGTGACCTAATTCGTAACATATGTTCCACGTTCCACCGGATATATTCTATTTTTAGTATGAAGTTAAATCCTTTGCAACTTTAATACTGCAGAATATCGATGTATCTTTTGACAGTTCCATAATTATTCGATGAATTAATTATTAGTTCAATTCTCAAATGGATTATAAAACTTTATAAAGTTACAATATTGATTTTTATCAATGACGTAAAAATTTAATTTATAACAAAGGTCAATAAAAATAACAAAACAAAATTTCCAATTGTTATCGTACGTTGACACCTTTCAGGAATATATTTAGCATTCGAATTTTTTTAATGAATTTACGTTATTAAAGCTGCAATCGCAAATAAAAATATTATTTTAAGGCCCTTTGGTTAACCTGTCAGTTAAAACCAAGTTTAAATTTGATTCATTCAATGTCATGAGAACTAAAACAAAGAATAAACATAATTCTAATTTTTCTTTGTGAATACACACCTTATTGATTTTGCGATTCAAAACAAAAATAGAAATAGCTGAGTCGATTTAATTGTTAATATTAACTCTAAAAAAAATTGATTACCAAGTGACGTCACTGAAAAATTACGTGAATTTAAAAATGGCTACCTGGCGTTTTCACTGTTGCATGCAGCACGCTTGAATAAAAAGACATAAAATATTTGTTATTATTGTTTTCTGTAATCAATACGAAATTATCGGCAATCTTAGACAAATTACCTAGTCATGGGCAACGAATAATGGAGATATTTTTAGAAAATTGTTATTGGGAAACGCGTTAAAATATTATTTACATATTTTTCTGCTATTGGTTTCTCAATCAAATACAAAAAAATACAAATTACAGTTATCATTAACATTTTCATTATTAATTATGATGTTAATTATTAATACAGGATTTCCACCTAACAGAATTACAGAGAAAATGCATAAAATTTAATAAAACACACAATACTGTTACCTTATTAAACATCAAAAGAAAAAGAGAAAATGATGACCATTACCTATTTACAATCAAGTGAAGTAAAATTTTACAAATTAGCAATACGAAAATAACGAAGTTATTAGCATCGCAAAATATTCTCAAGGGTTTAAATTAAAAATAATTGGAATACTAACTTCTAATTTCTAAAACCAAAATAACGAATAGGTATTATGATTTTTTTTACTAAACATGGGAACTACGTAGTCACTCATTTAAAGTAATTCCTAATCAATAGTTATTTGAAGAGTGGAATTTCCAAACGTTATATGTGACAATGTGACATTGTCACAAATTTTATACGTTGCTTCGTTTAGGTACAAGTTTTTTAACACGAGCGGATTTTGTAAACAAATTACATACTATACTTTTTCTATCACTGCAAATTAAGACAAGTATAGAAATACACTGTTTGGGTTATATATTTTTTTACATAATGACAGCTGTCAGCAACACTAGCTAATTTCACCTCGTGCAGACGTGTTTCATGAATTCAACTGTTAGTGGTTACTAGCTTTATCCTGTGTCCAATATGATCAAAAAAAACCACAACTTATTATGAATAAAATGTTGTTTAGCACCATGGAAACATCATACCAACGGGAGTAAAACAATAACTACATATTTATTATCCACATTAGGGATTTTTACCTTGGTAATATCAGAAGATTTGAATATCAAATAACACAAATATACTCGTACAGAGTGCAATTTTTAAAACGGATCATAGGGCTATAACAGAAAAACAGTTTTTTATCGCTGCAAAAGTTTCTATATTAATTAATTTATTTTAGGAAAAAAATTGGTGCATATTATACATTTCTGTTTTATATAAAGCCACAAAATAAAATTTGAGAAATTAAGAACAAATCTCATTACCCATGAGGAAAACCAAAATAATAATAATTATGACAAATAAAATGCAAATAAACGTTTATTAATGAGTCAGTTTCATGGTTTTTTTTAACCTCGCCAAGTTTTTAAATTTATTTTGTGGCTTTTTATGAAACAGAAATGCAACGGTGTTTGGTATCCGAAAATTCGTAATTTTAGGTATTGGATTCATGTTAAAAATCGCATATCCAGATTTTAGTGAATACGCACGTGTGTGTATGTGTATTGTCTCGCCTCGAGTGCATCATTAGGTTTTGGTAACAATTGAACAGCCGGAAGTGATAGTTTCTTAAAAAAAATAAAAAATCTAAATATTATTTTTTGAAAATTTATGTTATTACAAATAATAAAGATCTTTAAATTCTCAATCTGATACATGTAATTTTTTTATTATATCTGTTATAGATTTAGGTTTTGGTAACAATTGGACAACCGGAAATGATAGTTTCTTAAAAAAAATAAAAAATCTAAATATTATTTTTTGAAAATTTATGTTATTACAAATATATAATAATAAAGATCTTTAAATTCTCAATCTTATACATTTAAAAAAAATATTATATCTGTTATAGATTTAGAGATATAATATATGTATAATAATATACAATCTGTTGTAATAAACTCGCAGCTCAAAAATCTCCATGGAAACCTGTTCAAATATTTAAATGTTTATAACTGACAGATAAATGCAAAATGTCAGTGTCAAGAAACAACAGTTTTACTGACATTACTGAAAGTACTTTCTGGGAAGTAACTACATTTGAAATTTCTTATTGTATTATTACTAACTAAATACTTAGAATTATAAGTATAATAATTTTGAACATATTAGAAGAGTAGGACAAAATCCCTCATAGAACGATCTTTCGTTAGAGATACAATTTTAATTATTTGTGTGTACAAGAAATATTAAATTCGTTAATTATGAAACATAATGTGCTGGCCACAACAGATTTTTTCTCTATGCACTAATTCTTGTTTTTATAAATTAATATAGAAACTTTTAGCAGCTAAAAAACTGATTTTTCATGTTATAGTCCTAATACCCGTTTATATATTACACCCTATACGTATAAACGCACCCGATTACAATTATCGATATGGTTCTAAAATTGTAAACATTTTGCTAATTTTTATGTTGAAAACACTTGATAGTACGCAAAACAGTGATACTAACTTACAACTATAAAATGTCCCTAACATTCAGTCACTTATATGTTAAACTTAAAAATTTAATTGTTAGCAAGCTTACGATATGGGAAACAAATATATTTTTTTGTTGTATAAAATTTAAACAAATAAAA
The DNA here is from genome assembly GCA_951394225.1 of Harpalus rufipes. Lineage (NCBI taxonomy): Eukaryota > Metazoa > Arthropoda > Insecta > Coleoptera > Carabidae > Harpalus > Harpalus rufipes. Next base: position 22,071,336 of record OX596286.1, on the reverse strand, counting down.
AATTAGAAACTAATTAGCATAATAATTAATCAACAAGTTATTTTAAAAATCCGTGGTAAATCAAGCATGAAGTTAGTTGTCCATCGTAAAATTCATTAACAAGACTCGTAAATACGTGATTTGCATATACATATTATGTACGAAGAATCGTATTTTTGTAAATCTGTATATCCAATTTTTACGATATGTAAATCCGACAGATAGTACTATCGTTGTTACGGATTTACGATCACACGTACAGAATTGTAATACAAAACCATTAAAAGTATGAAATTCATTCTTAATATTGAATAAAGCAAAACATTAAGAAATCCAATGGAGTATGACAGAAGTGTAAAATAAAAAAGTACTCTGTTTATTTTACAGCTGTTTTTAATTTCACATAAAAATAGTCTTGAATGTTTTATGTTTTCTTTATTTTTAACTTGATTTCTGTTGCTGATTCAACAAAAATTATAATACAAACTCAATTGAAAGTAAATTACCAAATTGTAATTTTAGTTTCAATCTGTTCCTCATAACATAAAGCACCTAGAAATATTAAAAACTGAAGCGTCGTCCTAGCCATGATTACATAATGAAATTGACTTTTACTTTCTTAGTAAAAAAAAAATCTTTATCGTATTTCCGTCAACGGTATAGATAAGAACACTGCAAGCGGATATAGCCATCGACAAGACGAGATTACTGCAAATATTTGAAAATTTCGAAAATTGAATTGAAATTTTTCTCTTAGCCAGATTAAGAGGATAATATGATTATAACTTTTTTCAGAATAAACTGAAAAATGAATAATGAATGCTACGGAACTTTTATTTTAACGAAGACGACAAAATTTTCGATCTCACCTCGGTTATAAAACTGTTATGTAGAGTTTACCACATGGGTTATATTTTGTGCAAAAAATCATTTGTACACATTTATATATTTGTCTGAAATAAGGAATTTAGATGAAAATTCTAGCAAATTCTAGAATAGGATTCATTTCCAGACGGTAAATCGAAATTGGATAATAGAATAAAGGAACAATTCACCTTAACATCAGATGATTTAATGATCGCCATTAAACTCAACTACACAATTAAAGACATTTTCATTTTGTAGATTCATTTTATCTACATTTTCGCTTTCGGATATTAATTTTTTTTCAAGTTTACTAATTGTAACTGCTTGAACAATATGGAAAGAAATCAGCAATAATGCAAAGCCGGAGGAGTGCACAAAAAAAGCATGAAGGAATGAGAACAATTCTGAAATAAAACTGGAAACTAGGATATGGAATTCAACTAGATATCTTTTAGGTTCGCATCCATTTTAAGGACAATAATTGGAATGCTATAGGAAGAGTAATGACAACATCTTCACAGAATTCAAATACATGCATGTGGTAGAATCCACCTGTATGAAGTTGGCACCTCCACGTAGAAATTGAGAGAGAAAAACTTTTGCATAATTTTGCACCAAGTTATGCCCAGTTTATTTTTTGCCCAGGCCCTCTCATAACCCATGAGTCAAAAGTCGATTTTCTATGGTGTGGCACCCCTATAAGCGAATACGACAAAATTTGGTCAGCCCTCTTTTTTATAAAAGCGGTAGAGTTCGTCACAATTACAGGATTAAGTATATACCTAACCTAACTTAACCTAATCTAATTTAACCTAACCTAGCCTAGCGTAACGTAATCTAACCGAATTCGTTTATGGAGATGCCACACCCTAGAAAATCGACTTTTAACTCATGGGTTATTGGGGGCTGGGCAAAAAAATAAGAGTTGGACAAAACAAGGCATAATTTAGACAAAATTATAAAAAAAATTCTCTTAATTCCTCATGGGGTACCAACTTCACTGAGATGTAGAATATCACGTTAAAAAAGTCACCCATCATAAATTTAAAAAATTGGGGAAGTCTACTGGACGTTAAACAATTTTTTATGTTTGTGTTTGTTGACTAGTGTGCTCTTCTCTAATCCGCGTCGTGTCCTGAGCAGGGCCGGCTGCTAGTATGTGTCCAAAAAAACCTCTGGCTGGATAGGTCTGGTGTATCCAGGATTCAATACTACAGGGTAGTTAGTTCGGCCAGAGTGCCAAGTCAAATAACAGCTAACAACTTTTGAAACATGTTTAATTTAAAATGCAGTACGCATATGTTGTAACAACAACTAGAGCCGGGCATGACTTCATTAGCAGCACTACTTTATTATTGATGCAAATATGCGAAATCTTCATAAAAAGTTGAAATGTTTACGTCATGAAAATTTGCGTCTTCTGTCGTTGGAATCCCTTCCTTTTATTCTTTCTTATTATTCTGAATTCTCCCCTTTATTAACAGTAAAATTAGCTAATCAGGAAATAAAAGTAATAAACCCCACTGGAATGCAAAAATAAATTGTATATGAATGAAAAGTTGTAATTATATAACAAAGATTGTTCACTTCAGTTATTTTAAATAACATTTTTATCTAACATACCATTACGAGGAAAAACCTAATGATATTACGTTCCACAACTAAAAACAAAATTATCTTCAACTGTAATTATTTTTTCGAAAGAAGTGAGACAAAGTTAGAACAATAGCGTTAAAAGTAAACGAAATTAAAAGAACATCCGGTTTAAACATCTTCAACTTAATTCTTAGCAAAATTCGTTTAGTGTCCAAGGCAAAATAAAATTAATTTTGGGTTATTTTAAAAATTAATTTTACGCGTTGAACCTGAAAGAGAATTTCAGACTCATACGGAATGCACGTTCCATATGGCTGAACTATATTATACTCTGCACGAGTGTTAGCAAAGATCTGCAAATATTTTGTTAATTTTTGCTTTAGTTTTGTTTGCTGAATTTTCGCATCCTATTTGAAATTTAAAATACAGTTTTGTATTCACGAATATCATGAATGATAAGATAGTTTATAGACTAAACTCATTACAAAATGTTTCATACTTGTTTATGAACGAAGCATCTTGCTTAGTTCCAGTGTGAGGTTGAAAACTTGTGAAACATTTTTTTCTATTTCCTTTCATAACACAAATTTTTACCTCTCATCAGCAACGGTTAAAAGACATATAGAAATTATACTACTAAAAACCACATATCGAGATTTTAGTCAGTAAGTACATTTTAGGTCCCTAAAATACGATTTTAATATTTTTACAATGATGTCTGATAGAGTGTGTTAGGCAGTGGTCACACTGAGTAGAATGCAATCGATCAACCAAGATCAACTGTCGTAGATCAAGAGCGACCGACTGAAATTTTAGAAGATATGTCACACTGCATGAATCGACGTAAATATTTCCACAAAAATGATACCAACTTAAATTGAAAGAAAATTATTTTTTTCTTGCACTGAAACGCCGCAAATATATGTTTTCAGGAATATTTAAATAAATGACAAACCTTTTGTTTTTAAAATTAGAGAAATTTGCATCCATAATTTTTCCATTGTCTTACAATTATTACTGTATCCTCGTGTGCTTTGATCATAAAATTGTACATTATTTCTTACACAGTTTTTCAACTATGGTCTATTTCATTAACTCTCCACATTTCCGTCATGCTGCTAGTAATATGGCTGTAATATTCTAACATTCTTTTTAACCTGTACATAAATGTCAAAACAGTTAAGTTGGTATGAAAAATATGACAACACTGAGCATGCGTAAACACATCAATCGCTGTCGACCGACTAGAAAATCAAACATGTTTGATATATCAAACCGCTCGTCGACGTTCGATATCGTTCGACCATAGTGGATGCACGCAGTGTGACCATTCCCATAAGCTAGTGTTAGTTTAATTTTTAATCGATCGCAATCAATCGGCGTTAGTCGATCCCACTTGTCCAGTGTGACCACTGCCTTAGGTACCTTTACTGATCATTGTCGTCTGAAATACCATCCATGTATGAATGGTATAGCTAATAACAGTATCCGTCGACTCTGCGAATAGGACGAAGACACTTCGGAACATATTTTATGTGAATGTCCAGCTGTGGCAGTATGTAGAGTTATACATGTTACACTAAGGTCATGGAGACAAATAAGGCCCACCTTAATTAAAAATGTTTTTTTTTTATATAATTAGTAATCTTTATTGAAAAAGCTTTGTTTATTGTAAACTTTGTTTCAATATAAATCTAAAAGAAGTTAAAAAATCAGCATTTTTTAAACTAATTTTCATCCTTAAAAAAATTAAATATGGACCTTAAACTGTAAATTTTGGGGTAGAAACAAGGAAGATGGATCTCCAATTGAGTTGAATTAGGGTAGGAAGGTCGAACTACCTTTGTAACGTGATTAGACCTTTTGGGTTGATTCGAGATATATATTCTGCGTTCAACTTGAGGTACAGTATCTATCGTAAAAAATTTGAACTTGACATTAATAACACATAACTTCATAAATGTGAAGTTTCAAAAGAATCATAGGTAAACAGTGGCAAAAATAATATATAACAAAATGTTCAGTACTGTAATTGTTAATACAAATAAAAGTTGTCAATTAATATTAATATATATTTTACAATTCTGTATTACTAAATTCACGTTTTTCTCAGTTACTTATTAGAAAATGATTAATAATATACTATGGAACAGACATAGCATGCTACAAGATAGACAAATAAATGTGTGGAATGCATTGTGCATTGTGTTACAGCAATGGCAAAACCTTGTCTGCGATGTTCTTTTCAGATATTTTTTTAAGCTTGATTCATATTTTTTGGCACCAAATTTACTGGTCCTTATTTGTCCCGGGGTAGTAGCATAAATAAAGCTTACGTATTAACTTTTTGTTCAAAACAATAAAAATGATCTTGTTTCACAAATCCGCAACAATTTCCCACAACAAACTCGAAGCAACGACAAATAGATCAGTACAAACGAGATGGCACTTTTGATTTATATTACCGTTATGTAAGAGTGTGTAGAAAATCACACCGATGCAACTAATATAAATGTGATTTTCGGTATATGGGCCCTTATTGACAAAAGTAACTATCGCTGAAAGCCCTTAAATAATTAGTAACAATAATAAAATAGTGTTTGTTAGGATGAAATCAGGACTTTTTCTCAAATATTAATAGACTAAAATTGAAATAAGATTTACCGACATCATACGCCAAACGAATAAAGCTCTTTCTGTTTGGTTTGTAAAGATCATTACTTCCAAATTATTTTACAAATTGTGAAATTCTTCTCTTTCGTAATATGAGCAAGAACGAATATTATGTGAAGACGAAACGGCAGAAATCCCAAATTGCTTTCCACTGCAGGTACATTCCATCAAATTACAAACCTAAACATCACTTTCGCAGTGAGGACATTCACACTACACCGATGAAATGAACGAAGCGAATACAAACAGCGCGACATGTATTTGCCAAGAGCTGCAAGTGTTACAACTTCAACATGACGCTATTTGCATACTGTACTTGCAATCAAATCAACCTTAGCAAGCAACAAGCAACAGAAATTCAAAAGAGGAAATGGAGTTTTAAAATAGTGATAATGGTCGATAATCTGACCTTGACTTCTAAAGAATCGCTGATAAAAAGTTACATTCTAGTGTTTTTACTTTATATGAAATGTTATAGGAAATTCTCGAGTACAAATTCCATATCTGGAAACTGCATTTTGTTGCACAATGTATTTGTTAATTTAATAAGAAAACATGCAAAAGAATTATGTTCGATGCAGAAGGTTATTCAAAATAACCTGACATTTTAGAAAAAAATCATTTCAAAGAAATTCAATCATCCAAATACACAAAAATCAAAACAAAAATACCTACCATATTTTCAGACCTCTGGTACTTTAAATCGAATTTACTGCCCGGTTTAGGGTATTCAAAACAGATTTAACAAATTTCGGATTCATTTTAGTTGGCAAATACAAGAAGTCAAACCTTTGAATACAAAACGCTTATACCTTATGTTTCGTAAATTAACAATGTTACACCTTAATTATAACCTTATTTCACAGGAATGGATCTAATACTGCTGAATATGCTGATATGGTTTCATTTACGGAATTTGTAATGGTAAGAGAAGTACAATTTTAATTATGAATCTTGGCATTTAAATTGAATATGATCTGTATTTCTAGACAGAACTGGTCATGACTTAATTCAAAAGGAATTGTAGATTAATTTGAAATACATTTTTTTGTTGTAATTCACTTAAAATAAACCTACTTTTCAAAAGTTACAAATTATAATCTACCTAATACCTTTTTCTTGTGCTTAATTATTTTTTTGCTTAATTCTTCTTTCTTGGGCTTAATTCCTTTTTCATGGGCTTAAATTTTATTGTGTGGCATTCTACATACACTAAGGGGTGGATGAGCCAAGTACCATTGTATTTTACTTGTTCAAACTCGTAGAATTCGTTTAGTACACACCATACGAAATGTGCATCAGTTTACATTCCTTTAAAGAAAGTGAATTTAAATTTACATAACCTTATTGGAGATCATAGTTAATATTTGAGAATATAATTTTAATTTGTTATTCGTATATGTTTGTTTTTTTAACTGATGTAGACCTTTGCTTTTCTTTAAGCAAATTGATCCGGAGCAATGTAGTTTTATATTTCTCAAATTCTAGATTGATTGCCTGGATAAATGTTACAATTGATTTTATTATTTTACAATTTCCGTCCAATAACAATATAAAAGCAAAAAATAAATAAAAAATTTAACATGCACCTCGGCTCTGAAGTTCCTTTTTATCACAGGTGTGCTGGTATAATACTCTAAGACACTATTATTCTAAGAAATGTTGAATTCCAGCCCATTTTCCAAAAATGAGCAAAAGAATATGTTTAAATCTTCTTATGGTAAAACTCCTTTGGGTCTGAACAAATTTGTTAAGAATCAGGGCAATGTTTCACTTCAAAGAACAGCTCTCGTAATTTCAGAATCTCATAGTTGAGCTATGTAAGTCGGAATATATTATGTAAATTTTCGGCAGCGTATTTACATATTCAAATGGCAGGAGACGATTTCCAACGCATGGCACGAGTTCTAAAACGCGTCGAGATTGAATTCTTACGGTGGTGACCATTTTACTTTCGAATGATTCCCGGTAATTGAGTTACACATGTGCATGGAGAGTTTGAACTGATTTTGTGGAGAAAGGAAGACTGTGATGTCATCATTCGAATTTAACAATAAAGTTCATGTTGTAATAATTATTTATTTGTTAAAAAGAACAGAATTCAATGAAACTAGAAATGTATATAATTTTTTTTTTTTTAAATTTATAGACTATCAATGATAGCAGTCCGAGACTGAAATTAAAAATCTGATGTGACCAACACAGTACCTCCCTCCATTTACCTATGTATATAATTTTTATATTACTTTATAAATTTATCCATACAATATATAGAAAAAGTATTAAAGCAAACTTGTAGAAAATGAAATAATCTTTAATTTTTATAGTAACAAATTGAGAAAAAATTACATTTAAAGGTATTTTTTGAAGAAAAACTATCTTGAGCTTCAAGTAAACTGCCATTTTCGGTTATCCGATTGCCACCAAAATCTAATCAGATATTTCCATATTAGAATAAGGTAGAAATACATGGTTTCAAAACTTTCTGAATGATAGTATTTGAGTTAGAGCGTATACACTATACAGGATCCACACATACATACATACATTAACACAGAGACATCATAGTGAAAATGTTAAAAATGGATTCTAGGGACCTTAAAACGTGGTCATTTACCAAAATCTCGATATGCGATTTTTAGCATGATCCCTATACCTCCCTTACTAAGGGTAGCGGGAGGTAAAAATGCGTATCTGGTGTCAAATTTTGAATTACTATTAAGTGTGCACTTGCTTGAAATGAGCAAATATTTTCGTATATATTTTGAGCATGAAATACAATTTTCATCTTTAATATAATATTGGTAAAAATAGTAAATTACTACTAATTAATAAATAGTATATGTCTGACAGATGCTATAATTAGAATGATCAGAAGGCCATCAACAATAGTTTCGTTCGCAAATAGTACGTACAATTATAAAAACTTTTACATTATTTTACTTTGTCTGTAGTGATTGTCAGTAATTAAATTTTTGGCAAGAACTAGTTTCAATATTTTTTTATCAACCACACTACTAGTAATCATAATTAAAGTTCTTTTATATAGACCACCAAAAATCTTTAATTACTTTTTTATTTTTTCTACTCCATTTCTGAATAGCAACATTCTAATATGATTTTTTTTTCAACTTTACTATGCGCTATGCGTGAATATTCCCCTCAGTATTGTACAAGTACCTATAGGTATGTAGTGAAGAAATAAATTACAAAAAAATATTATAATTGGCGTCAAATAAGTATGGACTGGAGATTTCCACATTGTTGCCAATTCAGTGGTCACGTAGAAAATGCTAAGTTATGAAGAAGCGGCAACACCGCAGGGCAAGGAACAAGGTACGGAGAAGTGAAGTTGAGCATCAGTCCATACTTATTTGGCGGCGACTACTAGTTGACCAGCTAAGTCATATCCGATGACTCATCTTCGTACTTCTACGAACTAACTATAAAACGAGGAAATAGTAAACGAATATTTCATTAGCCTTCTTGCGTTATATGAATAATAGAAAATGATAAAACAAATTTCAATTTTAATAAAATTGTATCTGGAAATGTCATGTCAAATATTTCATAAATGATAACGGTTCAAAGGCTCGGCTTCATAACCATGAATACAAGGGTAAAATGAAGGGTACATTATGCAAATTATTTAGGGGCAAAATTGCATGTTCCCCTGAATATTTCTATCATGACATACACATGAACCGAATTTTAAACGCAAAATAAATCCTGCTTGTTTTAGCAAAATGTAAATATAGATAAAACAAATGCATGTAAGTAATGCTATACAATTATCAACTATTAAAAAGTGACGTCCAAAAAATAATCAACGATAAACTGTCAATAGCCGAATGACGTCAGATCACCTCGACGTTGATTCCTATCTCAAGGAACAACCAGCTTCTATGTGTAGTGATTTTTGCCTCCTACAGTAGTTCCTTATCAATTTTATTATTAATTACAAGACTTTCATAACGGCAGCACGTTCTGATCGAAGACGCTATAGGAGAAAGTAACACAAAACACGAGCATTGTTTGTTATTAAAGAATAGGAAAGTGAAATTAGCTCGAAAAAGTAAGTACAACACGAAGTTCTAAAATTTTATTAATAACTGAAATTAAATACGACAAAAGACAAAAAATGTTATAAGACTTCTTGATGTTCGTGTTCGTGATATCTAAATTAAATCTGAAGTTAAGGATGGTTTCATAATTTTTTTCTCCAAATTAAAACGTCGTTTCTTTAATTATTCTACAAAATGAAATACTTTCCATGACATACGAGCCCAAATTTATAATATGTTCAACAAATTATAAAACCTACACAAATGGGTTACAAAGTTCTACAAAATTCTTTCGGCTACTTAAAAACTTACAAAAAAACTGTGGGCCCAATGACAGGTGATAATAGTTCGACCGGTATTTTCAATAGGCAACTCGTTGAGTATGTCGAGAATTATCTATTTTGGAGTTGTATACAGATTGACTATATCATAAATAAAAAATAAATTAAAAAGTAAATAGTAAACTTAACGTAGACCTGTGGTTTATTTTATTTTGACAGAAACATCAAACTGTATGTTACATAACATATCTTTTTAAATATAGTTGTAGTAGTATGTAATATTACATTAAAATGCTCGTATTTCAAAATAAATGCTTGTATTTCAAACAAACTAGCAACAGTGCAGTTCCAGATTTGTGATCCAAATAATTATTTGTTTACTTGTCAAATTTTTACTTCCATAATGCCTTGCTGTCAAATAATAGATGCGTTCAATTATTTGTTTCAGTGCACTTGGAGCAGTCAGTGTGATTTTAAATGTCTACTTAAAGCATACAACGCACGATTTTCTTTCTCAAAGTCTAGCTACAGATTCATTTATACTCGTATACTCGATACTGTGATCGAATGAAAAAGATCATGTGCGTAAATTTAATAAAAAATGACATTGCCAGATCTGAGTACATAGAACAAAATAACCAAACGCACCTATAAGTGAATATACGAAGGTAGGTATATTCGAATATACAAAGGTTCGTATATTCGTTCACTATGGTTACTTAATAATAACCGCTGTAATACGTGGTAACTTAGGAAAATCACGCATTCTTATTGGTTTACAACTCAATTAATCATATAGTCTTATGAATAACAATTTTTTTCTTAAAATAATTCGTATTATATTATAGTAGCTTTGAATCTTTTGTTTTTGTTTTGTGGCAGTTGTTTGTACAGTAGTATTCATGCTAAATAAATTACATATAAGTAATCAGCAATTATATTGTAGCAGTTTTTTGTACTTTTTGTCCGACAGAAATAATTGTTTAGATTATTCTCCGTGTGGGGCAGAAATGACTATTTATTTAAAATGTATTATTTCGACCATGATTTTTGTAGCCCAGAAAATGACTTTATAATTCGGTCGTACAAAAAGACTTTTAAATTACAACGAGATTGATTAAAAAGTAACAGCAATTTGAAAATACAATAAGACCTCGTTTAATACTACCTCGATTAACGCGATTTTTCGAAACTCTAAAATCGTGTTAAATTTACGAAAATTCGTAATAATGCAATTCTACTCGATATTATCTGACCTCCCTTCAATTTTAAAGAATAAAATTTGCTACAGGAACCTGTAAATATATTCTAAAACAGTGTTCCAAAAGGATGTTTTGTACAGGGTGTTAAAAGAAGAGTAAAAAAAAATTTAGAGTGCTGATTCTCAAACAAAAACAATTTTATTTTTTAAATCGGAAAATCATTATTTTTCATTTAATTCTTCTTTACTGTGTCACTGCTAACATGAAATTTTTATTAAAAATAATGGATTATCTAATCACGTAACAGACGTTGAATAGAAAATAATTACGAATTAATTTATTTCCTGTTCAATGTGATTCGATAATTCATTATTTTTAGTAAAAATTTCAAGTCGGCAGTGGCACACTAAAACAGAATTAAATGAAAAATAAGAAAAAAAATTCTTATCTTTTTGATGTACAGAATCGATTCTTACAGTACTTATTTATGGGCACCCTCTACAGACTGTGTTAGGAAGTAATAAATTATAATAAAAATTTATAGTTCACAAAATTGTAGTCCTTTTAAAACAAATATTTACAAAAGCTCAAAGTTACAAATGACTTGTAATCAAACGCAGACTTTTTAAGTGCTAAACAATCAAACAAAAACGAAGCAATAACACCGATGACGATACCGGCATTTTGAAAGGCATTAGACGGAACAAAATATACAATCCGAACAAACAAAGCCGAGTAAACGCTACTCACACTGAAACGAAACAAAAACATAAAGAAATGAGTTTATTTTATCCGGGTACAAGTTGATATTTATTGCCTGTTCGTGGACCGAGTTAGATTAATGAACGGACAGAGCCCTCTACGTAAGATTTTAAAAACTTCCATTAGGTTAAATTGTCCATTAATTACCATAAAATGGAGAATTCTTTCCAGGAGAACTCTTGCCAGAGCTTTCAGATTGTTTTGTTTTTATTTCATAACAAGTGAGGTATCAGGTTTCAGGCAATTGAGCCAAAGAGAAATATTTTTTTCAGATATGGACTGTAAATTTCTCATACCTTTCAAACATCGAACCGTTTCCAATCTCGTACAATAAATCATTTTTATAATCTTTTATTCATCAATCGTTCAATGCATTCCAAACGTGGGCGCATTTTCTAAGAATCGAAACATATTTATTAGGATGAATTATTAAGTTTTTATTACCGTTTAATCAAACTGTCTTAAAATAGTTATATTTTCAATAATGTATTGTTAAGCCTATTTTACATTATACTTTTCGGATTAAAATCTAGTTTCCATAATTTAAAACGGCCTTACACTTACCATTTTTGAAACTTTTTTCAAACTAGATCCGACAATATTTTTCATCCAAGTATAATATAATATCTGTGCACTGTCCACATATTATAAATATAAAAATCAAATTATTTTGTTTGCAAAGGTGTACCAAGTATAACTGTGAAGTGTCTCGTTGCAAAAACGTTTAAAAATTTGAAGTGAATTCCCTTCTTTAATATTTTTTCCGTACGAATCAAAAAATGTATGTCAAACAATGTAAAAACAGTTAGCTAAACTGTTTTCATGTTTCAGCTGATTAGTTAAAACGACGTTATATTGATTTAAGCAACTACAGACACAAAAGTCATAAATAAATATATCATCACGGCATATTACCCATTGCTGGGTGTGCCAATCTGCTTTGTACACAGATATCAGTAATGATGAAATATTTGTACCGTGCAGACGCTTATCAGGCGTCACCTCACGGGCACTCATTGTTGGCGTGGAGAGTGCACCACAGGGGTCAATTTTGTGCCATTAATATTCCTATCTAATTTTCGATCGGGATCGAACCCGGGTCCCCAGGTTCGCGACCAAACACTCAGGCACACGGCCACGGGACCCCATAAGTCAAAAGTCATAATTTTAATATATATATATATATATATATATATATATATATATATATATATATATATATATATATATATATATATATATATATATATATATATATATATATATGTACTTACAATGATTGAATAATAATGATTTTTTTTCTACAAATCTATTAAAAGTAAGCTTTTCAATGTTTGTTGTTAGGGTTAAAAATGTCATCTTATGACACCAGTGTTAAAAAGTGATCATTTTTACTTTTAACACTAGTGTTAAAATTGAATTAATTACCTTGGTAATAAATTGAACAACTAATCGACATTTTTGTAGAAAAAATAGTGTATGATACACGTGTAAAAACAAAAGTGATTTTATTTTGTTCGAAGATTTGGACCACTCTACTTCGCGTCGTGTTCCATACTTCCTTCCCACAAAACAAAATATCACTTTTAACATTTATATCATAAATGTTTTTTATGAAGCGGAGCGCAAAGAAAAATCGACATTGCCGAGTATTCGCTGGTATTTCTATAATATAATTGAGCTGTCTAATAGATATAAATAAAAATATGTGAATGAATAAACATTTTTAACTCACGTGGTTTATACAATATTTTATTCAATTTCGACGAAATAATAATAAAAAATATTTAATTTTGAGAAAATAAAAAACTAATCAATTAGTAGGATATGCATGACAATCGCCGTTGATAGACTTCAAGTCGTATATTTATAAATTATAAACAAGCTCTATTTTCTGTCATTTGTGTCGTGAAAAATAATGAAAATGGCTAATCCGTCTGATAAAGACTGTGATGAGTGTTATTTTCGTGCCAGATGTTGTTTTAAATGCACTATTTGTTGCAGAGTGAGTTAATTTTTTTTAATTCACTAGCAAATAAACAGTTACTTATAGTTGTTGCTATGGAGTTAATAATGACAGTTTAAAATTCTAATTTTCAAGAAAAAAATACTTCTCATTTTAAAACCATTCATAATATAACTGGCAATTTTTCACCGTATATGTAATAAACGTTTAATTTCATTTATTAAAAAATAAAAATAAAAATCTGCACCTGTTTCATTTTTATAAGAATTTTGGATATATCCGATGAAAATTATATAAAAGAAATGATTTTTTTAAAATAATAAGTATATTTTTTCATTATTTAATTTAAAAATTCTGATGTGGCCAGCACAATACCTTCCGTCAATCCTGTGTATTATGTACAAATTCCATACATAAATTTTCTTGCAAAAGATTATAAATTTTTGGTATTATGTGATTCCTTTTCTCGACAACTGAATTCCATACTCCTGATAACAAGCAAACCACATGAAATAAGAAAATTATGAAATTTTGATTGAAAAATTGTAACACTTGCCAGTTATGGACATAATTAATTGCTGTCATTTTGACACGGTCAAAGTCATGTTACTGCACGCGCCACATACATAAATTTTCTTGCAAAAGATCCTATATTTCCAGTAAAGTTATTTCATTAACAAACTATGCAAATTGCACATGACACTGATATCTTCTTCTTCTTCTTTAGTTTTCCCATTCGTTAGGGGGTCGCTATTTTTTATTTTCTTCTGCGTTTTGCGTGTCGTCCTCATTCAGTTTCTTTTCTCTCAAGTCTTCTACAATACAGCCTTTTCATCTTATATTTGGTCTTCCTATGTTTCTTCCACCTTCTATTAATATATTCATCTCTCCTCATAACATGTTCAAACCAATGTAATCATCGTCTCTTTTATATCTAGAAACTTCTAACACTAGAGTTACTTCCCTTTTTCTTTCATTGATTTACATTTTATTGATACTGACATCTGTCAATTTGAATTACCTAACTACCTGAATACATTAGCAGTTTCCATGGTTAAGTTAGCATAGCTGGCTGAATTATGAAATTTATATCAAATTTATTATCTTTATTCTTCTTTAACTTTATATCTGTTGAATAACAAATGTAAAATGCAATCAAATATAGATAATAATATATTCTTTAAGTTATAATAACATTTAACTGATTTTTTCAAGAAAAACTGTTAAAATCTTCAAATGAGGAAACTTCCGGTTGACCAATTATAACCAAAATCTAATCAACTCTGCATATGGTTGTAAGGAAGAGAAATACGCAAGAATTGTAATTTTTGGAATTCTAGTATTGGAGATATCGTGCAGGAAAAAGCAGTCACATACACACACACACACATACACACACACACACGCACATACGAACACACACACACACATACAGACATCATCGTAAAAATAGTAAAATCGTATTGTAAAGACCCTAAAACGTGCTTATTCAATGAAAACTCACCACCGAATTTTTTGACCAAAGACAATACCTTCCTTACTATAGGTGACGGAAGGTAAAAAATCTAAAACTCCTTTCAAACATATTTTCAAATTCAAAAGAAGACTGGTTTGGTTCTTCTAGAATTACAAACGAACACCCTTATATTTTTCGTGTTTTGATTGGTTTTTGACAATACTTGTTGCTCAAGATGTGATGCTACCGGAATCGAACGATATATAAACCGGAAACTTCAATAAATGTATTTGTTCTATTTTTGTAGGAAACCATCCAAGTGTTGTTAGCTTTTTGTTTAATATTTATTGCGTCTATTTTCATAAACTCTTTTAAAACAATTGGCCGACATTTGCAAAGTCTACTATACACTGGCGATAAACCAAACTAGGAAGACAATTTTTGTCTAATTCACCTTTTAAATAGATAAGAATTAATAAACTAAAACTATTTTTAGTGTAGATGACATTGACATTAAAGTAAAATCCAACCAAATGTTAATGAATACGCCAACGAAAAAAACACTAGACAGGAAGTGTAATATGAAAAAAATCAAGTACCATTTACACCTGAATTAAAAATCAAATAATGACAAAGGTGCAACCAAATTTTAGCCGCACCCACCACGCCTCTTAGTATATCAAATAGAAGCAGATTAACAATCAACTTAAATGTCAACCTGTTCAAAAGTAAAAACTTGCACTACCGAAAAACGAGTTGTGCTAATTCTACTCTTAATTCAAATCCGTGGAGCAAAATGCTGATGAACCCCGTAAAAAGAAGTTTATTTGCAGTAATTAATGACGTCATCAGCGCCATAGCTGCCGCAGATTATAAAGATGAGCGCAATAAATTTATAGCGATAAATAAATATTAAACGACGAACACGGGTTTAAATTTTTCGGCGCAACAAAGACTTGATAAATTACGGATTAGGTTACGCAAGTATAAAAGAGCTTTATAAGTAAATGTCAAAAGAAAGACGTTTTTCATGTTTATAATTTAAATTTAACACGAATTAATTTCAAACAAAAACTCTAGAATCCATAACATTGGAATATGAAAATAGACAAATAATAATCTACAATTGTGTTTTCGTTTGTTTGATTGTTACAGACATTGTTTTTACCATATGAATTTAACAATTCTTGGGTTTTTGTTGTTTTAAAAAATAACAGATAAGTTACAGAAAAATTACTTTGGAATCATAATTTAAAATTTAACATTGATAAAAAATAAGCATCGCCACTCAAAAGAGCATAAAAAATGCATAAAGAAATGCAAACCAAAAATTCTAAAGATATTGTTCCATGGTTAGAAGTTATTTGTGAAAATAAAAATCAAACTAAAGCGAAAAGTGACCAAATCAGTTAATCAGCGATAGCCTACCACTTTTTCACATTAATGCAAAAACCGACAGTTCTAGTTTATAATAAATCATTATGTGCTGCTTGTTAAATTTAAACGGAATTAGAAAAAACAAACTATGTGAATACGTTGCAAAATCGTGCTTTTGCACACCTTCACGTCTAGTGTAAAAAAAAAACACCATCAATATGCAACTATATTCATAAATAGCTAATCTGGGTTTTATCGGGTTTTTATGGGTTTTAAAAAAACCAAGGTGGATTTTTTTGGATTGGTGTATTCGCAAGCAGAAACAAACTATTCTATTGGTTCGGCTCGAAAATTATTCTCTTCCAAGTATTTTTCTTTTAAATTTTTTCAAATCTATTTATGTCCTGTCCTAAAACGATACTGGAATTAGTAATGTCACGAAAATACTAAGAAAAATAAATACAGATATACGGGAAATAGTGCTGTAAAGTGTTATATTGTGCTAGTAGATTTTTTTTAATAAAAAATAAATAAAACTAGTCAATTCATTAAACAAAAGAACCTTAATGCCCACATCTGATAGTCAAAAGATTGAATCCAGTTCACAAGTATAGACTGAGTATATTTGTGTTTCTTGCAAAAAAATTAAATACATTTAACTATTAGAAAGCGAAGAAATAGTTTAAGGAAACACGAGTCATAGTCGCATATACATCTGCAAATTCCCTGAAACAAAATACAATGACCAACTTTATTGTTATCAACACACACACACACACACACACAAGCGTTTTATCCATTGATAACCTGAATCGAAGAACGAAAAGTCAGCTTCACACTACACAAATAAACCATCGACGAAGGAATCATAAAACAAAAATAAAACACGCTCTAAAAATAACCACCGCAGATAAAAATAAATTTACAGAGCGAATAAATCGAGTGGTCTGTTAAATGAATACATAAAAAAAGAAATTCATTTGTTTAAGCAACTGCAGCTTGAAAGAACGCAGTTTAATCTAATTTTCAAATAAACAACGAGGATATGATATGAAAGAGTGGCAATAAAAACTGCAGATAGGAAAGCAATCGCAAATGAATATCTTGTTCGTTTTGTGACAGGCTTCTACCTCACTGGTTGCGACTATGAAATGGATGCCACGTACATTCGAACACCTTTAATTAAAAAATCACTTGCAGGCATGCTCGTTCAATACACTTATATAAACAGAGTGTCAATATCAAAACAGAAAACAGTATTATTGCTTATCTCTCATAAATTAAATTAAAGAGAAAAATGTAGACTTTTACAATCTTGTTTTGTTTAATTAAATGCGTACGTGTTATCTAAAAATTGATACAATGCTTTTATTATTTCACTTCATTTCATTTATGAAAAACAATATAATTGTTCTTGTTTTGCGTTCCAGTTTTCCATTTATTGTAGAGCATATGTTCGCATCAACTATCAAAATATCGCCACTATCAATATTTGCACCCTATATTGGCTAATCATTCTAGCTTCTCCCGCTATTTCAGGTCCTTCAGGTATACAGATGTCTCCGCAAAATAACGTCACCATTTAAAAATACTATAATGAAACGTCCCTAGATGGCAAAGCAATAGTACACTTGATATTCTCAAAAGTTCCTCAGTCGCGGTCTTTATCTTCGCTTACATATGCAGTATTCGATACATAAACAAACCTATAATAACAGTGTCGTATTACGATAACAGGGCCGCCTACAACTTAATAATTAACTGTTTCATAAGCAACAAAATTATGAACTTAAATTAAAGATGGGCATGTTCTCAGCAGGCGCAACTTTCTAAGGACATCTAGCATTAGGTTTTGGGCGGCATTTACATCGATTTCTGGGACTTCACACTGAGCAACTCCGAAAAGGAAAATGATGGTTTTTATACTGATAATATTGCAAAAATCCCTAATAATGTTGGCTGTAAACAAAAAGCCAAATTCGCAGATAAGGTGTTGGTATGGTGCGCTATTTCCACAAGGGGTGTATCGAGGCCTTATGTGGCCCGAGTGAGGTGAAGCCCTGGATAGTCAAAGGTACATATAACAATACTTGTTAATTTTATTGAAGAAGAACACGCTGGGGACGATTTTATCTTCCGGCCTGAACTTGGGTCCTGTCACTATGCAAGACAAACTAAAAATTTACTAACAGACCAAAACGTGACATTTGTTCCGCGAAACGCCAATCCCCCTAACCTACCCTTGGCTCATCTCATATAAGATATAACTTGGAGGATGGGAAGCCCAAAATGAAGACGAACTTCCACGCAAAATACAGGAATCAGGAATGTCCGAGAAATCTATTTAAATGTCGTCCAAATGCTACGTGTCCGCAGAAAGTTGCGCCTTGTAGAAGAATACGGCCCTCTTTATTTAATTAAGTTCATAATTTGGCCAGCACATAACCTCTAGCCATTTCCATTTTATGTTATATAAATATCGAATTTAACATTTTATGTACATACAAATAATTCTAATTTTATGTATTCTTTCTTTCTATGAGGAATTTAGCCCTACTCTTATGAAATGTTCAAGATTCCTTCAATTTATTGACGGGATTAGCAGTATGTCTTAAGGATATATTTAATATTAATATACCTATAATTTTAAATACTTAATTAAGAATACAAAAAGATATATTAAATTACTTCCCAGAAACAGCTTTCAGTAACGTTAATAAACCACAAAACTGTAGATTTTTGACATTGACATTTTTCTGTCAATTACAAACATTTATTTGTCAACAGGTTTCCATGGAGTTGTTTAGGCTGTGTGATTTTTATAACAGATTATATTATTTATTTACATTTATTATCTCCAAATCTAAGAAATACAATAAAAAAATTAAATGTTCCAGGTAGAGAATTTAATGTTCTTTAATATTTGTACTAATATAAATTTTCAAAAAATAATATGTATTTAGAAGATTTTTTTTAAGAAACTTCCGGTTGTTTAATTGTTACCAAAACCTACTCAACTATTCCCATTAATGTTAGATTGAGGAATCCGTACTTAAACAAGTCTTAAATTATATAGAATTTGAGAAATCGTTTATCCAACATCCACATACACACAGACATCGTATTCTAGGTACCTTAAATCGTGCTTATTAATTAAAATCTAGATATTCGATGTGTAGCATGAACCCAATACCTCTCTTAGCGAGAGGTAAAAAATTGTTGAAATTTGTGCCAAAACTTATGGGATATATGTTAATTCTTATAACCTCCGAACACAAAATACCTACTAGATATGCTTAAAAATGTCAAATTTTTCTTTATCTACTACTCGGCTGTTATAAAGTGGTATTACCAGTACTATTGCATCGTATAATGGCTACATCATTATGAACTCAATCAAGCGATTTAAATCATCTACACCCTGATTAAAATAAATTATACAAATATCAAAATTGATGAATTAAAATTAATGCCCATATAAAAATCGAACGTTTGGAACATATTTTTATTTAATGAAGTACAAAATTAATACAATATATAAACAATTAAAAACAAAGTTCTCTGAGTTTTAAAAAGAATAAAGAGTATAAATAAACTATTTCAATTTCGTTAGCTGGGCAGCGAATAATATAAATTAAACCATGCTTGCTCCTACCTCGCAGTTTTGCTATTAAAACTCAGATGTTGCGATTTAGTAGCCAGTTAGTGGTCAAAACTAATGGTGGTATTCTGAGCGTTTTCATAACTTCTATAAGAGTTATCTTAAGGACTTATAGATCTTAAACGTTAGAGTGGTATTCTGAGCGCATCTATAGCTTATAGGATTATCTTAAATCTCTTAAGATATCTTAAAAACTTACGGTCACTGCACAGTTCGCTATAACTTGTCAGAGAAACAAATAGAAGTACAATTTGGTTTGAAAATGAATAACAATTTGCAAATTTTATATTTTGCACATTTATTATCAGAAGAGGAGTATGAACTTTAAGTATTAATTAAATTATTTAATTAAAATATTTATACATTTGTCAATATTTGAGGTTAATTATTGTTATATTTTTAGTAATAACATACGAATATCATAAGAAAAAATATAAGGGATGTAATTAATACATTTTAATTGCCAAACATTTTAAACAAATGTTTCATGTTAAAAGAGAATGTATGAGAAATATAATTCAGACTTTGCAGCTCCATTATGTCGACCGCACATCTCGAATATAATTTCATAGCAAAATACTTTTGCTACATTACATTTTTGTGCATCTGGTTCATACCAAAGCAGTGTTAAAAATAGCACTTGGGTGTCAATGAGCCAGCCAACAATTAACAAGTTTTCTTTTCCTGTAACATAATTTTATATTTATAATATAATTACAATTACCTATCAAACATTTTGAATTCTTAACTCATTTTAAACTGACTGCTATGTGACCATGCCTGACTGTTTGTAAACAAGTTTGACGTAAATCTGCTGTCCATTTCTTACAGTAACATTCAATCAGTAAAGTTAACCTCAGAAAAATAAATGCTGTGCATATGCAATGAAGAATTTGGAAAACTTGTGTTTTTTATTTATTTTATAGTAATAATTCATTTTTAAATGTAAATAACGCTAACTAAAATAGTTATAAATAAACTATTACTCCTATTTTATAAATATTAAACCATGATACATGTTTTATTTTCCAATGAGTGGCAAACTTGGTTTTAAGATATCTTAAGGGAATGTTATAGAAACTCAAGGTTATAGACGCTCGCTCAGAATACGGATTTATGAAAATCTATAAGCGTTCAAGTTATAGATTTATCTTAAGCTATAGATCTTAAAAGTTACAGATTTTTAAGATAATGTCCAGAATCCCACTATAAGCATGAACACGATTGCCGTGTAATGCTCTTTTACAGTTAAGTGATTTGACCGTACCTACGGGTAATGAAGTTGGACTTTCAGTGCTTTGAAATACTCTAAGCGCTAACTTTATCCAGGATTTGAAATTTGCTCGCTTGTAGCTGATGGAGCGAAGAGATAATTATATCTTCATTTAGGATACATGATACGTATGCCGTAAATTAACGTCTACCAATAAAGCACAGCATAGATTGAGATACCTTACATAAAGACGCCTTCCTATAAAATGGTTTATTACATCATGTAACTTTAGATCTGTTTCAGAACTTTTTCAAGTACGAGAGGCTCAGATTTTGATGTGAGCAGCAGTTTTACTTTTTTCTTTGCCCTTGGTAAACATTTCGTTATAAATACTTAATTCATTTGCGCATGTAGTGTTTTACAGTTTAAAAAAGTACGAAAGATTGTAATAATAGGTCGGTCACGTGTCATTATTTCAGTTACATATATCTCAAAACAAAACATTTATTCTACGCCCGAGATACATTTCCTTTTCCATTATTAATTCATTTACGCAGAAACAGTAAAAAATAATAAGACAAAAAAGTATTATTATTTCATTCAAAAAATACATTATTTCATCTCGAAAAACCTAGTTTAACGCAAACTTACAAATGTGCATATAAAACCATATAATTTGATACTTCGCTTGACGAAACATTTCCACAAACCGAACTCGTTCGTTAAACGAGGTTTATCTGTATTCGTATAACAAAAATACAGCAATATTTGCGAATCACTGCAATCGCATCGATTTTTCGTATCCAAATATTTATATAGGTCCTTATGTATAATGCACGTTTCTTTCAAAAATAAAGGAAGAAAAATTCGTTTATGTCATTTATTTCTACAGCAACGTTTTTTGTACGATTTACAAAACAAAAAGTTGAACATTAAAGTCCTAGAACTTTAAAATAATATTTTAAAGTTCTAGGACTTTAAAATTGTACCTTCATGCTGAATCCTTTATTTATGCGGCATTAAGTTGTTCTTTACTTCAACAGCATCATCCAAAATATCTCGAGGAATGTAATTTTCAACAATTATGGCGAATAAGAATGTTAACAAAACAAAAAAAAAATATTTTTAATCTGTCAAAAATATTCTAGGATTTTCGAACAATTGCTACTTAGCCTACTAATGCTAAATTTATACTGCTACAAAATGTTGCATATTTCTTTTAATAATTTAATAACTAGAAACCAGTGTGACATAAAATTATGTATGTATCTCAGTCGAAAAGTGTCGTTAAAGTACTCACAAATAATAAATAAAATAAAAACAACTTGCTCATACCTCAAAGATTCCCTTTTCGTCCTAGATACATAAAATACTATTATCTGTGTCTATGCACGGGTGTTAGATTCTAAAATAATATTTTATAAAAAAGCTTAAAATTTTATATTTGAAATATATCATTAAC
This sequence comes from Harpalus rufipes, assembly GCA_951394225.1. Classification (NCBI taxonomy): domain Eukaryota; kingdom Metazoa; phylum Arthropoda; class Insecta; order Coleoptera; family Carabidae; genus Harpalus; species Harpalus rufipes. The sequence continues at coordinate 22,048,777 of OX596286.1, read as the reverse complement.
ATTTTGAATTAAGCATATTTGGTAAACATCACCCAACCGGAAATGATACGCTTTACTGCTGTCATTGTTACATATTTTATTTAATATTTTTAAAATAATTTTGATATATGATGAAATTTTTAAAAATAAATTTGTACATTGTATATTATTTGGAAATTAGTAATATCATACATTACAGAAATGTATTATAAATAATTCAAATCAGAAATAACTGCATTTTTTGTTAGGTTCAGTTGTATTCCTCTTTTCAATGGTTTGTAGTAGTGGTTCGATTTAATTCCGATAGAAGAATTACCCGAGTACCCGGTTATTTGAATGTATAACTAACCGATTCTTGAGTCCGAAACTACCAGGTTCTCAGTTCTGGAACCAAAACTATCCAGTTCTAGATTCTAGAACCGATACTAATCGTTTCTCGGTTCTGGGCGTAATACAGAGCCTCGATTTTATAACTTTTAATGCTATTGGAATTCTAATAGAATTTGGTTTTTCCTCTCCATTTCTCTAAGCATCATTTAGTTAACTGCATGATCGAGAAACAATAAGAATTCAAAGACACAAATTCTACTATTCCAAACCAGTACAATTTGAAATCTACTCAAAGAAAGATTGGAGAAAAATCTCAATTCTGGTAGAATTTGAAATCTAGTAGAATTTTAAATTATAAAATCGTCCTGAATGAATCTCGATTATGATACTAATAATTGAGCCTACTGGCGTCTCCTGGCCGTGTGCCTGAGTGTCTCGTCGCTAATCTGGGGACCCGGGTTCGATCCCGACCGACGCCAAAAAATACTTCGAATTTTAATGGCAATAAAAACTCCTGCCAGCTATGAGTGCCCGTGAGGTGATGTTTGATAAGCGCCCACACGGTACAAATATTTCATCATTACCAATATCTGTGTACAAAGTAGATTGGCACACCTAGCAATGGCTAATATGCCGTGATAATATATTTATTTATATCTGTGTAACTCGGTTGTTAATTTTTGGCAACTGGTTAAAAAATTTAACCAATCAAGTATGTTATAAAACAAATAGATTTTTAGTTGTCAAATCAATCTCTATTGGATAATTTTTTAACTAGTTGCTAAAAAATTAACCACTGAGTTACAGAATAAGCCCGAAATATATGAAAATCATTTCCGAAATCGAAACCAGATCGTAGGAAATTTCACATAAAAGAAATTCAGTACTTACAAGTAATAATAAAACGACCGATTATAATACTATATACAATATTTTTTAATTTATTTAATCAGATGCATCACATCAAATTTCCGCCCAATCAAAATATTTTTTATGTTAATGGTACCAGTTGTCAGTCAACTTTTCAATTCCAAAATTTGTTACTAACATTTTTCAGTTCCCTATATCTTGAACTAAACTATAACTTAATAATGCAGCAATAATTGTTGAATCAATTTGATTAGGCAGTATAAAGGTAAACACCCTAAAGTTTATAGACTTTCCCAAAGCAATCATCTCGTGTGCCGAACATAAATTGACCACTCTCAAAGTCAATTCAAAGTACAAGCGTCGAACGCTGATTTGTCAAACTACCACGTCAAAAACGTCCCGACAAGGTTAGATTATTTCAGCAAATTAATTACAATTTCAAGTAGATTAACGCGAAACGTTAACGAAGATTTTTAATTTAGTTTTATAATGAAATTGCCAACCTTGAGGTAGTTAAGTTAGGATAATATTTTGCATAGAAACACGTCGTGAAATGTTTCATAATTTGTTGGACAAATTGTTTGATATTTCATCATGAAAAATGTACGTATAAATCATATTTCGGAACATGATGAAATGTATCCAACACACGTGTGGAGCAATTAGAGTACTTCTTTGAACTACTAAATTTTTTAATATGATTACATATTAAAAGTTTCTCATATAAAATTCTAATTCTATCATGTACATACTGCATATTTCATTCTAGTATAATAGGAACGTAGCGGCGTATTTTTTATATTTAACGTGCTTTGTAATGGTCGGGTTATTAACCGAAATACCACATTCATGTGGAAAATACAATATAATGAAACTGAATTATTGGAACTATACTCTGTTCCACGAGAAAAAGCATTTAAGAAATGATAGGAGCTAATTTAACCTTTTCTCGGATTGGTTAAAATGGCGGGCAAGTTTACACACTCGAAACATATTTCTCCAACCCAACTTTCGTCATTTTATATCGATCGGTAATCGGAAAAAGAATAAGAAAATTATTAAATAAAGTAAGGATTCAATAGTCTATACGTACGTACAATTATAAATGTCTGCATAATTTCAGATGTGCATATTATCAATGAACGAGAAATGGACAAAATAATGCAATTTTCGTAAGAAGTAATGACATGAAATCTGTTAGAAGAGGAAGTAAGGAAATAACATGAAATTTCAATAATCTCTGTTAATTGTAACAGTTAAATGTTGTTTTTTAGGCTAATTATAGAATAATTAGATGTATTTTATATTTATCTGCTTCATTTATATGGCAATTAATATTAAAACTTTAACCTCATCAAATTATATGTCAGTGCGTGATGTGAGTGATTTCTTCCAAACTGTAGACTGTGAGATTAGAACCATCGAAAATTGGATTTTCAATTATAAATACTAAATAATGTACTGTAGTTATGTAAAATGATATATAAATCAAATATAAAAAGTACGTATGCGATTTTGTGTTTCCTTACGTAGAAATATTTAAAAGTTGTTATTATGTACTACGGTTTCCAGATTATAAGGACATTTCAACAATTAGTGGATTTGTACAGTTTAAATATAGTATAACAGGTAATAACTCAGTGTTCTACAAATAATCTGTACGCATAATTGTAAATATCTGCATAAGATAAAGACATTTTCATAGATATCTTTCAATGGAGCTCCCAGAAGGTGGTAAATTTGAATCAATAATGTAGAATAAACAAATCAAAATACAACTGAAACCGTGTTAATTACAACAATTAAATGCTTCCATTAAAATGTTTTGGTTGAAAAACAATGTATTTTACATTTTAATTATATGCAATTTAAATCTGTGTTGATTGCAACAATGAAATGCTTAACAATACAATCACCAATTCAATCAATAATAAGCCATTGATACAGAAAAGTAATAATATTTATCAAAATTTGAATTTTATTTCTACAATTATCATTAAATAAATATTAAATAATATCTTATTACTATATTTGAATTTGGCGCCAAACTTTGTAACTAAATTCATTGTGTATCATTGTTTAAATCAAACTTCTGGTTATTGTTTTCTCTCGTGGAATATACTATAGGTATAATGCTACACTCTACATATACCTTAATTCAGGCACTGTTCGAAAATTTTGCTCAGAAATAGATTAACTCCTGGAAACGCCCAAATCCGAAAAACAGCCATAGTGTGTTGTGAATTTTTCTAATCTTTTAAATACTAAGATTTATTTGTCATTTTTTTCAAAGAAACCGTAACATAACCTACCTAACCATTACTATAGTTTTGTTCATTTCTGATTAAGTAATATCTCTTGAAGTAGTAAAATTCAGATTTTGGAATGTTCAGGTATTCCTAGTTCTTTTCTGACCCTAATTTGATTTTTACGAATTTATTTTAGTTTCTTATACTTTTAATATGCATCATGAACGCCACTGTAATTTCTTATTACTACTAATCAAGGCGGAAACGAAGATACCCCAATGCTTCCCTAAACTACATTTTTACAAATTTTACGTAGGTATACAGTCGAACAGTTTATAAACTTCATAACGAGTATGAAAAGACTATTTATATTTGCTCGTTGTAATCGTTACTTATTGCAACCGTGAAGAAGAAATATAAATAAAAACATTCAATTTACATACTTAATCACACGTTAATTACAAAAAAAAAAATATATCGCTGACAGAAAAAATATGCATAACTGGTGTTTTCGTGTATTGCATAAATTTGCAATATACAAGGTGTTAATTAAAAAGCGGACCATAGACGTTTAACAATGGGAAATCAGTTTGTACTTGCGTAAAACTTCCCCTTTAATTTTAGACAAAAAAGTGACAAATAAATGTTGCAAAAAAATAAATTCTACACTAGATTACTAAAGCCCGGTTTTTTCACCTCTGGATAAAGTGCCAGTTAACTTATCTGCCAAATAATAAAAAAAAAACTATCGCATCATATAATTGATGTGTGTATAATTTTGTCAATTTACACTGTAATATAGATGCGATATTTTCATTTTATTGGGCAGTTAAATTAACTTACATTTTATCCAGAGATAAAAAAAAACCGGATCTAAAAAGATATTACTTTGCATGTTTAGTAACCTGTAAAATCAATTTTAAATTTTATAAATATTGCTCATTTGTAGTGATAGCCATGGAATTTAAACAAAATTACAAAGAAATGCATATCGTTTGAACCGTCAGAATTTAGATTTTGCAGGTTAAAAAATAAAATAAATCATATTAAATCTGTTCAGTGATTTACATGAAGAATATAAAAACAAAATACTTATATTTACTGACCTAGGTGCATAATATAATTAACTGTAATTATTATTTGAAAATCAAATTTCTGACAATTCAGACGATATGCATTTCCTTATAATTTTGTTTAAATTCCAATGACAGTCACTACAAATGAGCAATATTAAAAAAAAATTAACTTGGATGTTACTAAACATGTAAAATAAAATCTGTTTAGTGATATATGTGTAGAATTTAATTCTCTATAACATTTATTTGACACACATCCTGTATGTACTATTCGGTAATTCAGTGATTAATTTTTAGTAACTAGTAAGTAAATATATCCACAAATTACAAACCCCCTCCCGTTGTCTTTTCAATCAGTCAAGGACTGTAAATGGCTGACAGTACTTTGTTTGTATTGCCGTAACCTTAATAACCATTATTTCTAAACAGTGCCGCTAGATGCACTATTTGCAAATTGCATTTGTGTGTCTATTTTAACCGATTGATAAAAAATAAACAACTTTATTACAAAATAGGTCCGATTTATAATAAATAAAAATTATATAATTCATAGTCGTAAAAAAATGTTATCTAACTTGTTCGGAATTGCTTCTCACCCTCGTATTACAAATGTAACTACTATTCATGTATCAACCAGCCACATATGTTTACATATAACAATCAATATCAGTACATACACGTATATCAGTAGTTCAAAATTCAGCACCAGATGTCTCATTCTATCTTATTTTTATTCCCGAATTATTATCCATATTTATCTAATCTATATACGCAGTTTCTTACTGAACACGTGTCTCATGTTTTGTACTCTTTATCATTCTTCGAAGTACACAAGCATTTAATACAAACAACTTAACAAACTTTCCAGGTTTTTATTGCGGCCACTAAAAACTTTTGTTCACTTAAGGTTGAATCCTAATTACCCAGAATTGGGAATTGTATCCCTCCCAAGTTGTTTCACTTCTCTATTCTTCTCTTATCCCGGCTGTCCACACTAACTAATTTGTGGTCTAATGTGCAAGTGGATAAGTTTCAGACACTCGGCATCTAATTCGTAATTCCACGATCGTCCATCACCTTGTGCAGCTGTGTGGAGGCACGGACGACCTACGACCCACCTTGCGGACCTATCGACCGCTAGCTCCAGATCAGGAGGACTACGTCATCTCATTTCTTATTTAGATAGCGAGTGGTCGATGAACTGAAAGATGTACTCCGAAAAAGAGTACAAGTTTTTCTCAAAAGTTTTTTCGTTTTAAATCCAGGATTTTAGTTTTTAGTCGTCGAACTGCAAGGCATTCTGGAAAATGTCTTCTGCAAGTTGTTATACGAAATTTGCTTAAAACAAATTGGTACGACCAAGAACAAATAAAAACTTAATTGTTTAGAACGATGTGAAGATATTTGGAAATCACTATTTTTATATTTTAATTTTAAACGAATCTAAATACACAGCAAGTACAATAAAAGTCGAATTCTAAATAGACATACGAGCCCAAACTCATAATAGCTCGGCTGGTTTACATATTCAACAAATTATAAAACCTAAACAAATGATTAGAAATTTCTACAACATTCTTATGGCTACTGTAAATATAGGCTTAAAAACATAAATAACGAATGACAATAGTTCGACCGGCATTTTAAGGATCATCTTCTAATCCAGACTTAGGTTCTACCTAGACCATTTACTTTTGGCACAATGAAAAATAACTTCGTAAAAATCCAGTGCGTCCCTACCTTACAAAAGATATGAGACAATATTCACAGAAAAAAATGCAGGACTTATGCCCCTTTCATACTAGATGTTTAAGATACTTTGGCTTAAAGATCTATTATCAAAGATTAGTTGACGTTTACACTAGATATTTAAATCGTTAGCGCTGCCATGGATATTGTCAGATTTGAATATAAAATTTGGTATCAAAATTTAGTGATGAAAATAAAAAACTGTCAAAAATAGTGAGATAAATTGTGGAAAATTGCAATGGGTCGAACTGGCTCTAACCATTTGTTAATTCTGCAATTACCAAGTGGAGGGACTATCATTCTTCTAAATAAGTAGCGGATATATGCAAGAAATATCAATATTATATTCTTTGTCTTGAAGATTTTGTAGAAGGGAGTGACAATGCATGTATCAGTTTTATGTTGGCAGCGAGTACCACTTTAAGACGCAAATTTCTGTCTTAAAGATAGGAGATGATAAAGTGAGAATATGCGCGTGCACACTAGATCTTAAAGTCCGCCTCACTTAAACATCGTATCTAAAAAACATCTAATGTGAAAAGGGCATATAGCCAGTTGCACCGTTTATAGTTAAAGTCTTAACTACGGGTAAACAAAAAAAGCGCGTATCGAAATTCTGACAGTAATATTTAACAACTCATCAGACATTTCGATACGATATTGTCAATTTAACCAACAGTTAAAATTTAACTATCAGCGGTGCAACTGGCCATAGGGATACAATCCCTAAAAGAAGTTGGTATTACCAATAAAGGCGATATAATCCAATTTTAAATGGCAGAATACTTGAATAACATATTCAGCTGTTTGTAATTTTGAAATCCATACTTAAATTAGTCAAATTTGTAGAAATTTCTCACCATTTACATAGGTTTTATAATTTGTTGAAAATATAGACCGCTCAAAATATTTTGGGTTTGGGTTCGTATATAGGTGGGTACATCTTAAAAGAAAATACTACTCTTTTGCGAAACACTGAAGAAGAAACACTGTGGTTTTCTTATTTTCATTCACGACATCTTTACATACTTTAAAAATTGATGAACTTAACTTTCGAAATTTAATTCAAAATAAATAAATATATCACATACAGTAAAATTTTTGAAAGATGTCCGATCAAGGTCGTCTACGGATTGTATGAATTCAGATTTTTGCTCCGCCCATTATGACAAATTCAGTAGTGTCGTTTGCTCAGTTTTTATGAGGGTACGTCAGATACTACTGTTATTTTATTATTATAAAAATATATTACAGTAAAAGCATTCAAAAATAAGTCAACTGGTAAGTTTATAAGCAAATGTAAAACCAGATATGTTAAAAATAAGATAATGACACAATGTCAGTTCAGTAACTCTGACAGAAAATAACGTTATTTGTACGGCTATGAATGAAGGTAATGTATCTGAATTAATAAATAAACTTACGTTACAGCGAAAGTATTATCAACAACGAGAATCATTTTAAAGTGGAATGTCCTAACTTAGTCGAAACAATAAGAATTTTTGAAAGACAAGCGTGTTATATCCATCCTTATCGCACACTCTTATAGACTTCGCAAAAGAAAGAGATAAATGTATGCCTATTTGTTAATTTGTTCGTGATACAGATGACCTTGATCGGACATCTTTCAAAAATTTTACTGTACACATCTTTGGCAACAGTATCTATTCACAGATTTTGGTAATTTCAAATGATTATGTACCCAACTGTTTAAAATTTTTGTTTTCCACAGTCTACTTGTATTTCTTAATTTCAACAATTTTAGCGTGACCCTCGTATTATAATGCCAGCCTCTCCTTTGAAATAATGTCCTATTTTAATTTTATGTATATTAAAGAACAAATATAAATTTCAAAATGTATAGCTAACGACGAGCATGTGAATTTTAAGATAAAGCAGTACTACTCGTATACTTCAGATTAGTAATCTAAGAGGCAATTTAAAATTTAGTTAAATGGGCACCTATGCGGGTTTTATCTAAATGTATAGTTCCTAGAATTCTAGATAAAGCAATGGTAATAACGACGAGATTAAGGTTAAAGCGGTACCAGTAACAATAAAATAAATAAATTGCCACAGTTCCTACAACACGTAATCCAAAAAGAGGTCTTGGAAACTTGTTGGTATAATCATTACCTAAAGCCATACACGTTATTTTTACCTGTTATTATTTATGATATAAATATTTTATCTGCCAAATGTACAGACAAATAAGGTTCCCAACGGAGTTTTAACACTTGGCAATCTGTAATATTATGTAGTATTCTTCACGTAATAATGATATTGCGCAATAAACCATGTATATGAATTGTTAACGACATACGTAATTGAAGTAATTTTTTTTTACTACACAGGTTATAAAATCTATTCATAAGGCGACATATGTCATAACACTGTTCAGGAAATAATTTGGAATTGTTAATATACATAATTCCTATATACATTAGCATGTATTTTAGCATTTTTGTGTCTCGTGTTGATTTAGATAATTTATCAATAATGCCATAAAAATACTATCGAAAAGGGCTAAAACAATGGTCTTGTTTGCATATGCGTTTTTTGATGCAGATAAGTTAATTTCCTATTCCTAGTAGCACAGAATATAGAGTGAATTGAACGAGAAATTGATCTACCTATAAACGAATTATTATTGTGTAATAGCATTTTTCGTGATACGTAGGGTTCCAAATACGCAACGGTATAAGGATGTTTTAAAATATAATAACATGAAATTACTTTAAGTGTAATGTGACAGATTTCTTTACAAAGAGAGATTCTCTCTAATTATCCGGTAATATGACAACTCTACAGCACCAGCCTTGTGATCGACATTCAAACTTAAGTCGTCAGAACATCAAGCAAACATTTATGGCTGGTTTTATAAACGACAATTTAATTTGCTTTCCAAGTAAAATAAATTTATTTCTTCAAATGGCAGTCGACATTTTGACATGCCATAAAATGAATAAAATTGATTCCAATTGAATAATTTACGAGCCCAAACTCCTCGCCAAACTCGTAATAGTTCGGTCGTTTTACATTTTCAACAAATTATAAAACCTACATAAATGGTTACAAATTTCTACAAAATTCTTTCGGCTACTTTAAATATAGACTTAAAACATAAAAAAGGGGATCAAATGACGGGTGATAATAGTTTGACCGGCATTTTAAGGGTCATCTTCTAGTCCAGACTTAGCTTTTATCGAGACCCTTTACTTTTGGCACAATGAAAAACTTCGTAAAAATCCAGTGCGTACAGTAAAACACACCTTACATTGCAAGAAATATGGGAAACACTCAGAAAAAATTGAAAAGATTAACGCCTAATAGAATTAAAGCTAGTATTACTAATAATGATGTAACCCAATATTAATGGCGGAATACATATTTAGTTTTCTATTGGGATATTTTAATAAGAATGCGAACTTGGTAGCGAAATTTGGAACTAAAACAAAGAAGCAATTTTATTTTATTCGTATACTTTTACAGAGGCGCGTACAGTTAATAGTGAAAAATAGGTAATAGAACTAATTTTTACAATTAATTAAACTACTACTATCGAATATTTATTGTAAACAGGAAATAAGGGAATATACTCCACCCACTGACGTAGCTATAGGTTTCTTAAGGGGGGGGTTCTGGTAGGGTTGGATGAAAAATGTATGATAAAAAAATATATGCGCCGCAGGCGATTTTTTGAAAATTTTCAAGGTCAAACGTGTTTTAATGAAATGTAAGATAATATAGAGTTCTTTACAATGAAGCAAATTTAACAAATTCTTAAAAATTAAATCCATATTTAATGACGAAAGCGCGTATGTACGCTCCAAAAGCGTATAGTTGCCCCTTTTACTAGACTTTATGATGCGAGATGGGAGCATAAGCAATAACTACAAAAACAGAAAATACAATGTAACATTAAATTAAAATAGTATATTACTGAGTAGTAGCAATATCATTCTATTGAACTGCTCAAAATAAAATGTATAATAATTAAATGTTAATTAAATTGCGTTCCTCACAAAATACGGGACAATTGGGCGTCCCGAACAGTACTTTACGGGACACTCAAATGTTAGCTGAAATAGGGGACAATCCCGTATATACGGGACACCTGGCAATCGTGTTCCCACCGGCATTGCGGCCCATTTTTGCTTTTCATTTTAAGTAAACCCCCAATTTTGTAAAAAAATTATATCCAGCTTAATATCAAACGTGGCAAAATGTAACCGAAGGGGGGGGGGGGTTTGAACCCCCTAAACCCCCCCCATATATACGTCGGTGACTCCACCTAAAATAATAATAAACACTCAAAGAAAAGTCGAAATACAAGAAGAATCAAAGTAAAACTACTGACAGCAATGATACGCTTATGGAAGATAAACAAATGTGCTCCCTTGTCCAAGGTTTAACGTTGACGCACAACGCCATCTCTCCGTAGTGAAATATCCCAATATTTTAAACTAGTCGAAAAAAAAATTGTATAAATTTCGCACCATTTGCAAAGTTTTTTATAATTAGTTTGTTAAAAATGTAAACTGGCTGAAATATTATGGTTTTGGGCTCGTAGATAAATTACTATGAAAGTAAATTAATTCTGTCCTTTATAAAACCGGGGATTAAGAAAATACGTTATTCATTTTAAAACAAAAACTTGAAACAAATTAAATATGTAGTGAATAATTCGAAATTCGAGTACAGTCATACTGACTTACGTAGATTTTTTTACGGCAAAGACAAGTAGGGACAATATTGAGCAAAAAAAAAGAATGTAATTTAAAAATTAATAACAATGTGCAAAATCACTTGAAAATATTAAATAAAATATCGCGAGATGTCCTAGCAAAGCTGACTTTACATCACAAAAAAAAAGAAAAACAAAAAGTTAATAGCAATATAATTAACATAAATGCTAATAACAAATTTTCAGGAAAAAATTAAAAGTTATTGACGTTAGTAACATGTTATCAACAGAGCTAAACTAATTTTGTTATTAATAATGTTATTGGCAGCTTCTCTATGTATAGTCCAGTGGGAAAATGGTCCACGAGTAGAATGTTATTAACACTGTTGCCACCAAAAAAACTTGTTAGTAACATTTGTAATCAACGTTCTTTGATCAAGACCGCTTTCAGAGCGAATGCAAAATTTCTGTTATTAACAAAGTTAGCAACAATGTCATCAACATGTCAACTAAAAAAGTAACAAATGTTAATAACAAAAGGCATTAACCTTTTTGTAGGCGAAAATTTAAAATTTGCGAATAACACTGTTATTATTATTAACAATATTAGACCCGCTGTAAAGTCAGCTTAAAGTTTACTTTTAACTTACTATTTAAAAGGACACTCAGAATCACGATCAGAATCCAAATATACTAATAACTCTTTTCGCTTAAAATAGAAGATAATAGATAGTGCCACCAGTATAGGCAACTTTGAAATTACAATGTAAAAATTCACGCGCTACATCCAAATCTGATCTCATTTTGAATTATACAAATTATTAAAAATCTTTTTAAAAAAATCTGATGGGATCAGCACAATACTTCACGCCAGTACTATTATTACATAAGTAGTGAATTTAACATTTCTTGTTCTATGAGGAATTTTGTCGTACTCTTAAATGATCAAAATTCTTCAAATTTATTGACTGTGGTATTTCTTAAGGATATATGTAATATTAATGCACCTATAATTTGAAATATTTAATTAATAATACAATAAAAAATATTAAATGTACTTCTCAGAAATAGTTTTTAGTAATGTCAGTAAAACTGTTGATTTGGGACACTGACATTTTGCATTTATCCGACAATTACAAACATATAAATATCTCAAATGGTTTCCATGGAGATGTTTGGGCAGCGAGATTTATTACAACCGAGTATTCTACAGTGTGTTCAAACAAGAACGTAACTCGGAGTAGACAATGCACAAAGAAACATATCTTAATTAAAAAGTATTTAATTAAATGTCGATTTCACAGGAGACATAGCCAAAAATGTTACCTAAAAAAATCAAAGCTTTTCTTCTTGAATCTTATTTTAGAAATGGACATAAATTAGAATACGGCAAATAACAATATTTTTTGCAGCGTGGTTTAACGAGTATCAGCAAATTACATATCAAGAAAAAAATTGATTTTTGAATCGAATAATGATCAAGCATACGTTTCTCTGTTAATAGCCTACTCCGTGTTAGGTTAGGTCCTAAATCTATAATAAAATTTTTAATTGAAATTTGTAATAACATAAATTTTCAAACTAATAATATTTGGAAGTTTTTTTTACTACTTCTGTTTGTCCAATTGTTACCAAACCCATATCAGCTCTTTCCAATAATATTAGATTGAGGAATCCGTAGTTAAACACGTCTAAAGTTTTACAGTTTTTGAGAAATTGGCTTTCCAACATCCACAGACACATACATACACACGGACATCATCGTAAAAATGTTGTAATAGGATACTAGGGACCTTAAAACGTGTTTATTCACTAAAATCTGGATATGCGATTTTTAGCATGAACCCAATACCTCTCTTAGCGAAATGTAAAAATACATATGTATGATAGTATTACGAGTTTCTTATTTGATATATGTTGCAAAATAACGAAATAACGATGTAATACTATATAAGTCTATTTCCTTTTCCTTTTCGTAACAAATAGCCTACTGAAAAAGTAAACAAAAGCCAGTCGATAAGGACTTCATTTTTCGGTAATATTTCCGTAAATGATTCGTTATCCTTGAGTTTTAATTTTGATATATTCCAGCGAAAGGAGGATGTTTTAGGTCCTTAAAAAAATGATTTATGATCTCTCTGTATTGTCACCGAAAATTTACGACCTTTTTTCGTAATCATTTAAAAGTATAATACAACAATAGCATAAAAATTCGCAAAATCGCGTTGGCCGGTCATCGACACAGATCCTATCGAAGTAGCATAGAAACACTAACATGAACCTAGCAACATTTAGTTCGCCTATGTGAACCAGGCTTCGTTTATCTCACTCGACACAGTCACGGCCAACTAGACGATCAACCACCTCAACACAAAACGTCACAGTCGACGCTCGCGCAACAACAAAAAACGATCACAAAAAATTAAACATCCTCTAGCCTGCTGCGATCAACAAAATCAGATATTGTAGATGTCTATATGGCAGCGGACAATTCTTCCGGAATACGAAATTAATTGAAGGCCTTGATTTTAGCCGTCAAACTTCAGCTATTCGAATGACTATCCAAGAACTTAATCATAAAAGTTTTAATTAGTTGAGTAATGAAACTCAAATGTTAATTTTCATTCGGTGTGAAGGTGAACCGAATTATTTACTGCCAATTTGTGGTTTAATGTATTCGAAAATATTAAAATGTGTGTTCAATGTGACACATATCCTACACCAAGGATTAACATTTATGCTCGAAAAGACTGGAAAATAAGCGTTTTCCGGGCAATTTTACTCGTACAAAAATCGTAGATTGTTTACGAAACAAAGAAAAGTGGTGGTTTTCTTTATATATTAAATTTTAATACCATTTTTTATGCAGTCATACAAAAATGGCTCCATACGACAATGGTTCCAATCTAGTTAGGAAAAACAATTCAATATATGTATTTAATTTTAATCTATAAAATGAAAAGCATAATATTACGTTATTATAGGTATATAAAAAAATAAACAAATAAATATACTTATTTTATTTATTTTATGGGGTAAACATTGAAAGTATTCACAATATCAAGACAAATAAGACTTCCGTGCGATAACCAAACATTTAAATAATAAACCATTAATTTGTTTTATAAAAACAAATATTTTTGGTTTTTTGGCCAAAAACTAAGCGACGAGCCATTAAATCTACCAAATTTTTGGTCACCGATGGCATTATATTCTGCCATTGTTCTTGTAATTAATTTTTAATATATTTTTTGGTTTATATTCTTGTTTCATTCAAAAAAATTCCGCACATTCTCAATATTCTTAAAGTCCGGAGAATGTGGGGGGATGGTTAAGCTTATTTTCGTTATTATACAAATAGCCATTCTCTTAGAAGACGTCAATTATTTGTCGAGTAGTTCTCATGCAAGAAATTAAAATTGTCTGCTAACCCTATTTTTGGCACTGCCTTAAATATAAACAATACAACCAAAAAAGAATTTAAAATTAATTACAAGAAGAATGGCAGAATATAATCCCATCGATGACCAAAAATTTGGTAGATTTAATGGTTCGTCGCTCAGTTTATGGTCAAAAACAAGGAAACTCATCAAAATATTATATTTCTTAATAAACATAAATAAATAGTTTATTATTTAAATGTTTTGGTTATCGTACGGAGACTTTTTTGCCATGAAATTATAAATACTTCCAATGTTTATCTCATAAAGTAAATAAAATAACTATATTATTTGTTTATTTTTTTATATATAATAACGTAACATAATGCTTTTCATTTTGGATTAAAATAAGTTAAATATATTGGATTTTAGACTGCTATTTTCCCAAAATAGATTGAAAATATTGTCGTACGGAGACTTTTTTGTATGACTATATAATTAACACCTTCACTGCTTTGAAGGGTTGGGCCACTCCGCTCTGCGTCATGTCGCGACCCAAACTTCTTTCTCACAAAATAAAATAACAATTATGACATTCGTTTTTAATATACTATTAATCCAAGAAGCCATGTAAGATTCATGTGTGTTAACATGATAATAAAAATAAAACATCGCAACGACGAAGAAATTAAACATTTTTTTATGTTTTTATGAATAAATTTTGGGTTATAAAAATGTTGCTAAGTAAAAAAGTAGAATTTTACTTTACTGTTTCTTTTTGAAAAAAAGGGGTTCCTTTCCAATGAGTACAGGAAAATTATATTTTCTAGACTAGTGTTGTAAAATCTCTCAAAATAGCGTACATACCATTTTCGGAGACCATCTCACAGTAAAATGGCACTTTTCACACATATACGTAATAAATTACTATACGCGAGAATTTTATTAGATATTTTAAAGTGTATCATGAATTTATTTAAAGTTTTTTGCATTACAAAAAATGTAACAAAATATTTTAAAGGTATAATATATTACAAAACAAAAAAATTGATACACGTGTTACAATAACTTTATCATCAATTTGAAAGGCATTCAAATTAAAATAGAGCCAGTGCGTTTTTCAGAATACATTTTTCTAATTTTTTTTTATCAACAATATATTTGGTACAAAAAAAATAATAACATCTAACAACGTTAATGTTATTCTTTCTTTACAACAATGTATTTCAAAATATTTAAAAAGTAGAGTACATTATACATTATTATCTGAAGTATATTGTAATTAAAATATTAAGAAACAATAACAATACTTGCAATTATTAAGGCCAACATTACATAACATTCGCTAAAAAAATTCTGAACTTAATTCGCGAAATCTATTATTTAAATTTGCAATAACCTTGCTGCCATTTCAAATAACAATCATGTTGGTAAAGAAAAAAAGCTGCTCACACAAATCACAGCATTTTTTGCAATGATTTATTGTTCGCTGCAAATTTTCAATTTTGCCAACAAATTACAATTGAGAAAAAAATTAGCGCAATAAAGATGTCACAATTTTAAAACAGCTGAAATGCATTTTACCATTTACGCTACCTGATTGGCTGTTCCAAGAAATAATTGATATACAAAACGCAAACAAGTTGAGAAGCCGATGTTTTCTCGGAAGGCCTCTACAAGATATGACACAAGAGTTTGTCGAAAAGAAACAACAAACAGAAACACCACCGTTATAACGACGCATTTCTCCTCTTCCTCTATACGCATTATAGGATTCGTATAAATGCAAAATTCATCATTATAATTCATCAAATTGAAATATTCTGCATATATACGTATATTTCGTTTACTTTTTCATATTTACGGTGGGTAAACAAAAGAATGACGACTGTTAGATGTAATTTAAATGTACAAACAAAAGACGGATGTTTACCTCAGAGAATGATATGAGGCGCGAATTTCAAAATTCGTCGACGTTGATGATATGATAATATTTGTTTCAATCTGCAATGTATACTTTATACTTGGTTTAAAAAAGCGTATGGAAATTATTTTAATCGCTTTTTTGTGCTTAATACAATAAAGCTGCGATAAAATTATAAAAAAACAGATAAGAATATGACATTTTCTAATCAATATTCACTGAACAGTATAACTGATTAAAATGCATAACAAATACATTTATTGTTATTTTTTTATTTTAGATAAAACCGCCGGAGCAAATTGATAACTCTTGCGGTTAATTATACGTTAACACTATGTCCTTCCTGATACAGAATTATAAACATGTCATATGTTGGTTTAATAGAATTATAAATAAGAAGTGTCAAATTTTGATGTACTATTATCACACTGAGTTAATAATTAAATAAGTACGAAAATGTCATTTACCTCTCATATTAATCAACAGCGTTGTCGCATGTTGTAAAGGTCACAAAAATATATAAAAATAGCATTCATAAAATTCAGAGAAAAACATTGTTAAAAAATAACAATTCAAAGAAAGGGAATGAGCCTAAGATGGTATATATAAACAATGCGTTCAAAAGAAGCAAGTATTCTACGAAACGGCAACACCGCGCGCCCCACAGTTCACGTTCACAACTACCACGGTGCCGCACGGTACGCCGGCTATGCCGCTCCGAGAAATGAGGGTGCGGACTACCCTAGCCCACCTGGAAATATGGCCACCGTACCTGGCCAGAAACAAAGCAACACTAAACCTGTTGCTTAAATACTAAATTAAAACAAATGAACCTGGCGCACAACAAATATTTTTTAAAATATACCCAAGCGAACATCGAAAATGGCGCTAAACAACCTGCGGTTACTATAGCAACATCCGTACGGGTGTTTGAAATATTAAAAACAGTAGTAAACAAAATACCGGGAGGAGGGAAATAAATAAATAAGTGAATTTACCATGTCTGGTCCCATATCCTTCATATCCCGGGCTCCAAATATGAAATCATTTAACGGTTTCATCAAATCCACACTAAACACGGTTTAATCACCACAGCTCACTATTTATGATTTTACGCATAGAACCAACAAGATTTTCTGACACAACACTTATAAAGAACTTTTTCAGAAGTTAATATTTTATCATCTGTCGCATTCTAGATACTACGGTTGTTGTTATTTTTTATTTTCTTTATATTGTTACTACACAATCCTTCAGCTTTGAGGTGCGGCGTCAAACTGAAAGCCGAACCAAGCCAAACAAAGAGCCTCGCAGGGTACGCATGCGCTGGTATCTATCTTACCGACGAATCCACCGCACAACAAAAACGTCAAAATCTAGCAATTTATATTTCCTTAATATTCGCTATTTAAACCAGTATTAAAACAATAATATTTACTCAAGTTACTTAAAATATATAGCTTTACATTAATAATGTTATAATTACGCTTCTCTTTCAGAATATTCCAATTGTTTTGCGCTTTAGAAAAGTTAAAACTTTGACAACAAAGTTTTGTTTGTTTTTATAACATTTAACAATACAGAACTTCGAACTATTGTTAAATAATGTTAATCTGGATATTTAACATCGTGTGTAATATTAATGCTACAATATTACCGAAAATAATGTAATGTATGGCAGTTACACTTATTGCTATTCAATAACTGTAATCGTTAATGTTTTGCCAACTTTCTTTTGGACTTTTGCTTTCAAAGCCACTGAATATTTTTTCCAAATATTTTGCAAACATCACTATCAACAAGAATGACATAAGAAGTAAACAACAGAACCTTCTTTACTTTTTTTCTTTTTTTATATGCAGCCTGCATTACACCAATGCTATGCATTTTTGTTGTTATTGTTGTTGTTTAGAGTTACTTAAGAAAAGGGTATAATAAATATTGTGTCTGACCTGATTTCGCAGTTGAGATTGATGTTGCGGCATAACATTCTGCTGCATGTATTGATGCATGGGAATTCCCTGCATATTGACTTGATTCGGTAGGTATACAAGGTGCTCTGCTCCTAGGGCCTTTGCCTGCAGCGCGTCGTACACGCCAGGAGCAATTGAAGGAACACCAATCATGTTCGACATACTGTTAGTGGGTGTAGCCACTTTAGAACTGACTGGATATTTCCATTTATCATGATTCTATAAATAAATTAACAATGATAGTACACATCTTATAAGCATGATTTATTAGAAGGGCCTACTTCAACAATCGTGTCATCTCCAAGGGCCCAACGACCTTGTTTCATATCGAATTGAGTGAATTCTGGATCTGGTGGTCGTTGAAATACATAGCCGACTGCTGCATCATCTTGTGAACGTTGGGGTCCTCTAGAACCATTCTCCATCTCGGTGGCCACTACGGGGCCATCTCCTCCACCACCCAACCACTTCATTGATGTAACCGTCACTATAACAATAACATATTGCAACAATAAATTAAAACAGTCACATGAAGATTGAGTTATAGTGAAAAAAGCTATTGATTATTTACATTATTCATTCAAAGTAAAAATTAATAACACTTTGCCTTGAAACAGAAATTAAAGTTCATCCAACGTCAGTCGATAACGAGGTTTGTTTGTATCATTTCACGTCCACGAAATATCGAAAATCGATGTTAAATAGTAATTTACATGTAAATAATAATATAATAACACGAAATTAACATAAATAACTACAAAAATGCCAAGCTTTTGGCACAGAGTGACATCATTATTGTTATGTCAAATGACATATCACAACAACTTGGGGCACTCACTAATGTCGCAAATTCGTGCACCGAAAGAGATTAGGTTTTATTTTGATTTAAATGCTTTATTTATTCGCTGGCAGCACTAGTAATAAAACATTCATAGTGCAAAATGCTGCAAGATGACATTTCAGATTACGGCGGCATGAAAACAAATGGCAGCCAAGCGGTTTGACAGAAGCAAGACACAAAGAAAACATCACTGTTCCAGATGAACTAAACTTTCTGTCATGGAAATATCAACAATTATTATACCTGTGCTTGTTATTTCCACCTTTGAAGCATCAAAAAGGTGTATTATCTCAAATAATTGACGTACATACGACGGCGTCGGCTAGTTATAAAATTCCCTCACAAAACACAAAAAACACTATATTATAATCACAACTTAATCACACACGATTTTAATCACAACACTAAAATATTATCACTAACTATACAAGAAACTATTTACAATTTACATAAAATACAAGATTCACTGATTAAGCCATTTATAACAGTTGATATTTACGGATTTAAAATTGACTGTAATCAGTGAGCCGAGCAATCGCCATCTTACAATAGTGCGCGCGCATAAAACAAGCGCGCAAAAATAAATAGGTGTCTTGAGCGCGAAACATAAAGTTGTTGTTAAAAATACATGCGCCAGTAATTCGCGCATTCTTGTTAAGCAACATTTTAACTTGAACCTGTTTTAATTTTAATATCTTTTCTTTGCTCTTGACATAATTACATTTAGTTTATTCTATATTTAAAACAAAATTCAATGGTTGAATGGAGAGCGCAAATATATAATAAATTTTACATATCAGCATTATCAAACATAATTGTGTACTTTGTAATAATATACTACTACAAAAACTGTATTGATAATACAACTATTTACAGTACAACAAATGTCCTTGCCAATAGTGTAATTGTCGTTATTCGAGTGCATTAGTAATTGAAGGTAACCGGATAGATGAACTAGTTGACAAATATCACACAAAATAGAACTTGTGATACTTTCCAAGTATTCAATAATCGATAAGTTTCTAATTCTTATCCATTAGGAAGCAATTATCAAATAAAATATATATAAATGAAAACAGAGTGTATGTACGCAACGCACATTAGTATATTAACTGGCCTACATTGTAGGAGCCTACTTGATTCTAAAAGAAAATTATAATTTTTTTTTTAGTTTACTGCCAAATAAACGATGAAATCTAAAACTTGTAGAACATTTTTTGAACAATTTTGGGAACTATCTTTCTAATTATTATAATATTATAATGATGTAAGATAAATTACAAATTGTGAAAATTTGGAACAAATGATTATTATCTGTTAATCTTATACTTAAAATTTAATTACTACATCATTATTGTAATACTTGCTAATGTTTTGACAAAATTCCACGCATAACTTTTCATTCTTACAAGCAGCCATTCAAAGACGATCCCACTTCTTCCAAAACTGCAAGGTGCATCATCCTCTCCCCGCAAACCTAGACAATTTTCAGACGGTTACCTCAGCCAGGTAAATCATTCAACATCCAGGTACCCACAACAACAACTACCGGCAATCGGACAGTTCGCATCCGTCATCCGAGTGAGAATGTTCGCGCCAGTGCGATGGCTCGTGCTCCACGTTGTTTTACTCGCGAGTGTCACTTCCTACGAACATCATGACAGAACCTGGCATGCTCCTAAGGATACAAGATCCCCGCAGGACATTATGGTGGATGTTGTCAATGATCTAGGCCTGAATATTCTCAAAGTAAGTTTTGTAATTGTTGCGCGACAATGTGGAATGTAATCATACATGGATCTCAAGGATTTAGTTTTTTAATTTGCGGAAAATGGAACTGTTGCAATGTCAAATTGACCGCTATGAGGTTTTTGCAGAGAAATTTATTCATAATTATTTACCATTCAATAAATATAAATAACTTGATCAGGATTTTTATGTATGCATGTGGGTACAACCTTCGGAATGTTAAAAACAAATATTTATTTAAAATGTTAACATTTACCAATGTGTACTAAATTACGCATAAATTAAGATTAAAGCAGAGTTTATTAGTTTCGTATTTGAGAATATATTAATTTTTTTAATTAAACTAAATTTACAGAATGGTAGCGGTTAGGGGTGAACAAGGGGATCTACGAATAACATGTGATATTAGTTTCATGCAACTTTACGACAAAAAATATACAGTGTAAAGTTGTTCAGAAAAAAATTAAAATTTGCAAACAAAACTGTTTTTACATTTTTTTGTTGTTATTCACTTCTTCACAATTTTAAAGAGAAATTTAAAAATTTCTATTAATTAGTAGCAATAGCCATATGGCTATTTTCTTTTTTTTCTGTTCATAAATTATTTGTAAATGTCAATGTAATAAATTAAAACAAACAACGTATAACTTTTACTCACATAATTTTAATCTCTGGTTTAAATTGTCAATTAATACGAAATATCGATATTGTAGTATAAATTGTAAAATAGGGGTTTCCAATTCCAAATCTACGGCTTTTAAAAAAATACTTATTGGATATCAATGTTCATCATGTATAAATAATATTAAAGTGAAATAATCGTTAATTTTCTGATTTGTATTACCCTAATATTATAATGAAATATTAATGCATTTAAGTCGAGGGCTTAAAAATAAAATTCAGTATCAGCCATGTATGTGACGTGTTGGGCTCTGGTTTTGACGTGACACGAAACGACGTACCGAAAGGGTTTGTCATATATCCGTCTCGCTCAGCTTTAGAAACGTATGTTCTTGGTATAAATGACGTCACACGCGCCATCGGTTTCCTCGAGCATCATTGATTGAAATTTTAATATTTTTTTCCTCCGTTTTAGAAACTTTTCGGCGAAATGCAAAATACGAGTCTAATATTTTTATGGACAGTTAACAGACAGTTTAATCAGAGATGAAAAAACCAGACCTTAATGTCAAAAGTTACTACTGATATATTTGAAATATCTTTTTCAAATTGTGAAAAAATCAAAAACAAAACAAAATGTAAAAACAATTTTGAACTTATGCTACTTTTACCTTTACATAAATTTGCACTCATTTTAAAATATAAAATTCTGGATTTTTTTGTTCTAAAATATCTGAATTTGTGCCTTAATTATCTTAATTTTAAAATATAGTAAATCTAGTATGCTATTATTTGAGTCTGGGAATATTCCCCCCCCCCTATTTTTTTTTTATTAGAATAGAAAAAAATGGCTCTTTTTGATGGCACAGCCACTTTTTTTTCAACGATATAAATGTTTATATACTAAAAATATGAAAAAATTCGAGAACAATAAGAATTGAAAAATGTCAGAAATTATTTTTATTCAAATATTCTAGGTGGCTATGTGAAAATAAATATAATATAACAATGGGAAACAACAAAATAAAATAGAAATGTGTGACTTGTTTAGCGCGTTTTTTTTATATTAATAAATTAACTTCTAAATTAAAAAATCTGATGTGGCCAGCACATTACCGTGAATTCTACGTATTTTATATAAATTCCACACAGATTTTTTTTGCAAAATATACTGTGATTGCCATTTACGTAGACTACATAGCTTACAAAAATCAAAATATGTTTGATTACGTAAAAAATATTTTAATGAAGACATATGACATTTATTGCTTGGGTATAGAATTTGAAATAAACAAAAATGAGATAAAAGCATCGCAGAAAAATTACATAGAAAAATTATTAGAGAAATTATGTACACTTTATTTGACACTGACATCTAAATTGAATATTATGTTTCCACTGTGCAGCATTATTCTTTATTTTTAAATTCATTGAAAATAAAGAAAAAAAATATAATTAAATCGAATAGAAAATAGAATATTCTTTAATATTTATAATAACATAAAAGGTCAAAAAATATTTAACATCGTTTTTTCAAGAAACACTCTTAAAAATCTTGAAATTAGGGTACTTCCTATTAACCAACCATAACCAAAATCTAATCAACTCTTCATATGGACGTACGAAAGTGGAATATGAAAGAATTATAATTTTTGAAAATGTAATATTGGAATTATCGAAGGAGATTTTTTGTCACACACACACACCCACATACAGACATCATCGTAAAAACAGTAAATTCGTATTCTAGGGACTCTAAAACGTGCTTATTCATTAAAAACTCACCATCGATTTTTTTGACCAAAGACAATACCTTCCTTACCTATAGATGACGGAAGATAAGAAATGAAAAAAATCGAGAAAAATGCGATAATTGAAAAATATTATAAATTATTTTTATTCAAATATTATAGGTGGCTATATGAAAATTAATTTAGTTTGTATTTTAGTAAAATAATTATAGGTTGCTATTTAAAAAATAAAAGTTGATAGTCGTATCTTGTAAATCTGAATTTCTAAAAAATATCTACATATGTCATCAAATAGTATATTTAAAATAATAAAACTTTTATGAGTCATTTTATTTTATTACTTATAATTAAAAAAGTTAAACTGGACGGGGGTATCTTTTCAGACTCATCCTGTATACTTATATCCTTAGTGCGTAGAACAATACAATATTCCATAAAAGTAACATTATAAAACACAGATAAACTCAAGAACTCACAACTCAACAATGTATTTTGGTAATCAAATTACCTTTTTCTTTGGACAGATTCACAATACGAACAACGAAAACAACATAGCGGTGTCGCCGTACGGGGTGGCAAGCATCTTAACCGCATTGCTTGAGGGTGTAAAAGGACGAGCAGCCATCGAAATCCAGAAATGCGGAGGATTTCCAGCCGACAGGGATGTCATCCGAGTTGGGCTCCGAGACATTCATCGGCTTTTACGGGTACGTGACCATTAGTGAACATGTCAATTTTGCAAGTGATTTATGGGAAGCGCTGCCAAAATGAATAGGAGAAAGGAAATTGAAAAGAAGTTTGCCAAATCATTTTACCGAGATTTGAAAAGATGATCATTTATTTAATTCCAAAACAAAAAAATCTTTTAAATTAACATCGAATTAAATATAAAAGTAATTAATTTTTTTTATAGAGTTACTTCATTCCACAAGAAGGCTTTTTATCAGGCCTGTCATTAAGTTCCGAAAAAGTAACCCTCAAACCAGAATACCAATCAATATTACGATTTTATGGATTTGATATGACCTCTTTTAACACCCCAATCTACCCGAACGTAGAAACAACTACCCCAATGAACATGACAACAATATCCGACGATGAAACAACAACAGAAACCACAACTTCTCAAACAACAACAGAAGAAATGACAACAATGCCTACAACACTACCCACAACTACAATACCAACCACTAGCACAATACCATGGTTAGTAGAAGAAGGAAGAACAACAGAAATACCTGAAATAGCAATAACAGTAACTACAACACCACCTCCAACAACAACAGTGTCCACAACAACGACAATTCCTACAACTACTATACAGGAAACTACTACAAATATACCAACAACTATTCCAACTACAACAGTAGCAACAACAACTACAAATGCACCCACGACAACTATTTTAACAACAACAGTACTGCCAGAAACAACAACAGAAACTACTACTTCACTACCCAGAACAACAAGAAGTGTGGAAAATACGTTTTTAACAACAACAGTGGGTACAACAGTAACGAATATAGGATCCACATTTACAACAAATTATCCAACGACTTTTCCGACAACTTTTCCCACAACATATCCTACAACTACAAATCCTCCAACAACATATCCTATAACTACAAATCGTCCAACAACTACAAATCGTCCAACAACTACAAATCGTCCAACAACTACAAATCCTCCCACAACTACAAATTCTCCAACAACTACAAATCCTCCAACAACTACAAATCGTCCAACAACTACAAATCCACCCACAACTACAAATCCTCCAACAACTACAAATCCTCCAACAACTACAAATTCTCCAACAACAACAAATCCCACAACAACTCCGTATCCAACGACAACTTTTGCGATAACTACTGAAGGGGGTGAGACGTCAACCTTGAGAATAGCGAGAGTAGGACGTTCAATAGTAGACTATTTCATTGCCAGATATTACGATGACCATACTTCTGATATTTACAACGAACCATTAGATAATAAACACACCTTTCTTGTTAATGGCAAATATCATGAAACCCACGTTCACTTTATGACGTATGATGTAGTTTTACCGTTTTATTATGTGCATAATTTAAATGCACTTGCTTTGAGGTTCCCCCTAGATAGTCCGAAGTACTATCTACTTCTAGTACTCCCAGTGGACGAAGAAGGAATAGACAAACTTATCTGTGATATCGGAAATACTGTGACTCTAAAACAGATTGTTTCGCATATGAGGCCGACATATGTTCGAGCGGTCATCCCAAGCTTCATGCTCCGTGGATTCGTGATCTTAACATCGTCATTACAGAAGGTAATATTTTTGCTTTGTTACACCGGATGTAGGATATTCAAAATTGTTGCCCGAGTGCTATTCTTAAGTAAACAATCATTGATGATTACTATTTATTATATTATTTTTTTTGCTAAAAATTCCTCGTAAAACAATAACATGTAGCATGTATCTAAAGTTTTATTGTCTATTTTATGATAATTATTTCTCAGAATAATTCACTTGAACTCCAGTACAGGGGTGTCCAACACGCTATTTTTTGGCGTAAAGGTTTCTATGATTTGAAAAGTGAAATAAAAATTAGATGAACATAAAAAGAAAATTTGTACTGGATTAGGAAATAAGATCAATTAATATATTATATATTTAAAACAGTGACAGCTTTTGAAATTTAACTGAAATTGTGGCAGTCAGCGTTTTCCATTTATATATTTAGTGTGAACTTTTTTACACTGAGTATGTACATATTTCGTTTTCCATTAATATAAGGTTTGTTCCAAGATACAATAAAATAAGTACTGAACTGTACGACGCATGCGCAGTACTAAAATGGCGTTCCTATTCTAATACTGCGCATGTGTCGTACAGTTCCGTACTGATTTGATTTTATGTTGGAACAAACCTATAATCAGTGCGTACAAGCTGAATTTTACGTGTTTCAATGCTCGAGTTCAGGCCGGATAGTACTAACCTAGCAAAAATTAGCGCTAGATGCGTACTGAACGGTATTCATTTATTAAACATAGCGCGCAAGTGCTGTTTAAAATAAGGAAATACCTAACATTTCTATCTGTATAGTATTGAAAGCTTGTAGACTTCATTTTGAAATGGAAATTATTACTTGAACTGTTAGAAAATGCACCAGAAGTAAATATTATTAACCAGTTGCTAGAAAGTAGCGTTCGTTGCAACCAAACATGAGGCATGTAGCTGCCCACTAGTTCGCTAGATGTTTTAGCGAAATATTTCTCGCTATAGCTATTTCTTCTAGCGCTAGATTCTAGCGAACCGTTCAATTATTTTGCTAATCTAGCGCTAACCCGACTGAACTCGAGCATTTATACTTTTCGAGTGAACTGTAACTTACTGAGTGCACACTATCTTGCAATACAATGATCGTCAATTCTTGCCAATGCAGTCTGTCAAATTCATATATTTCGAGTTATTAAAAGTATTTGTGTAAGTACAGTGAATGTCTTCACAGTCCGAATCTTGTGTAGTGATATCCATTGCTACGTAACTTATATATTTGACAAGTACAGCTAACAAACTTGCACCGGACTTTTGTAACATGTTTCATTTAAGATGTATTACGCATGAGCTGTAACAACAGCTATAGCCACCGTCCACACCCTGTCCCTTGCCCTGCGGTGTTGCCGCATCTTCATAACTTAACATTTTCAACATTACCAATGAATAGGCAACAGTGTAGAAATCTCCAATCCATACTTATTGACGGCAACTAATGTGCCGAGCATGATATCATTAGCTGTGCTAAGTGCAAAACTATATATATATAAATGAAAACGTTATTAGCAAAGTTATTAGATTAAAGGTGGCTGCACAATAGCTCGGGAACAAGAACGGATATTTTGTCAAAACATCAAAACTTATTTGATGATGAAACTGTCTCAAATTTACAGGAAACATCTGACATTAACTGAAAATTATTTATTTATATTCAAATTTGCCTAAATCTTAATTTTTACATGAAAATATTTGTTTGGCAGCGAGGTTGGAAGTGACTTGTTCTCGTTCCCGGGCTTTTGTGGTTGTTGTGTAAAGTACTAAATTCATTTACCTAGAAAGTATTAAATTCATTTTGAAACATTGGGGCTTGTAGCACAGCGTATAGTTTGGTTCATTGAAGATGACTATTCAAGGTCATTTATAAGTCAGATAACTTCACTGCATTTCGTATGCATAGACGTGCAACATGAGATATTTATGGATACATTTTAACTGAAAAAAATATTGAAATCTATTTTAAAATTTTAAATCATGCCTGTCTCAAAGAATTTTGAACTTCACCTATGTTTTTGCAAAACACAAGAACATAGACCTGACTTAAATCATGGAATAATAACTTGATTTACACGGCAACGTCACTGGATAAACATTACCACAGAGGGCAGTGTAGTAGATAATTGGAAATATGTAACTCTACGACATACGTCATTATTATTTGTAGTGTATTAAAAAGTAATGTCATCTGTCATATAACATAAATTACACAGATATACGTCAAACTTTCTCTTTCTAACATGAAATGTTGCTAAGCTACTGCTGTGTATTCTTTCTTCGAATAAATGACCTTGAATAATCATCTTTCGTGAACCCAACTGTAGTTCTAACACCGGTGTCAACTAGAACCATGTCAACGACTTGGTACATACTTGATGGTTGTTCATAAAATCAGTGTTGCCAATATACTGATTAAGCCGAAGATGTACGGACAGCCATATTAAATAAATTTGACGGCATTATTTTAAATTGTTTTATATGATTTGTTTGTATGATAAACAATTTAAAATAATGAAGCAAAATCCATTGAATATGGTTGTCAGTACATTTTCGGCGTAATCAGTATATTAGCAACACTTTTGTGAATAACCCTGAAGTATGTGACATGTCGCTGACATGGTTCTAGTGTTCTAGTTGACACTGGTGTTAGAACCACGCTCGTGCTACTATCCTGCCTGTCTAGTCTAAATCTAGCTCCGTAAATAGTGATATGTATGCGGCCTTAATTGGTATTCTGTCTGAATAGATTTTAACAAAAATATCAAATACAAATGCACTTCAGTATGTTTTGTATTACATACTCAGTAATATAAAATTGCAATCTTGAAAAGAATCACAACTGTTTTTATTGGGTTTTTGTAAGTTATACTAAACAAAAATATTCGGCATTTCACAAACACACTGTTTATGACGTCTCTTTTGGGGAGTACGTCCTATATCCTATATTTGCGAGCAATGGAGCAACTGTTTTTAAGTATGAATCCAACAAAAAGTAAAATTAAAACAAAAATTTCAGACGAACCCTTTGAAAACACTTTTCGCCTTGCTACTCTATCAATATGGAATTATAGATGCATTGGTACCGAAAAAAAAGACTCAATATTCGTGATAATATTGTTCGTATATTTTTTTGTGTTTAAAAAGTAAACATTTCTTTACTATATTTTTTGGTAATACGGGTTATATTATAGTCACAAATAAATATTAAATTCTGTATGCGGCTGAAGATTCAAAATATTGGACAACCATGCTCTAGTCTTCTAGTGCTACTAGTGTATGAATAGATATCAAAATTCTGAGGAATGTCATTGGCTTTGTTTTTTGGCGAATAAAAAATTTGGTATACCTAATTAATGTATTTTCAAACTATTAAATATTTTTTGTTGAACTTTTTATTTGGAATAGTAGCACGACTTCCAAACTGAGACTGTCAGTCATACATATGTCAATCTTCGAATAAAATTTGGATCAGAATTTATGAATATAAATTAATAAAAGTTCCGTTGCAAAATCTAAATATGAAAGAACAAAGTAATAGATATTTGTTAATCCTAGAACTTGTAGTACATGATTATATAAATTGCCATTGTGTTGGATTTTTTTTGCATGGTAATGATTCTAAAAATAAGAAACAACTACATAACACACATGATACAAATTTGGAGCAATTTATTTGCACAAATGGTAAATTAATTAATTATATAACTTCATTTCAATGTCATCTTGCATTGGATAATAAATCATCCCACCTGGTAATAAATCTGTGTGAAGCAGATGAATGCAATTATTTTGCATAATGTTGTATTCCTTCAGAAAAGAAAATTAATTCATTGTACAGAGCTTTCTTTTATACTTGTATTACATAAACGCTAAATTAGTAACATAACATATAGCAAGTAATTAATTACATAAATATGATGTTCTGTAAATTATTAGAATCATATGTGAAACAATTACTTAATTGAGAAAGGAACAATCATGCATTTAATTATTATTATTAAAATTGAATGGTTTATTATAACATGCAAATTTTCAGTCAATTATCGTGAGAAAATACTGGAAACAATTCTTTTTAATAACCGAATTGAAACAATTTTTTAACTTCCGTTACCCTTGGTAATGATCGTGCTAAAAATCGTATTTCGAGATTTTGGAAAACAGATACTTTTTAAGAACCCTAATTAGATTTTAACATTTTTACGATGATGTATGTAGGTGGGTATGAACACACTAACTCAAATACTATTAAAAAAAAAATTATGAAATCGACGCTAATATGGAAAGAACACATTAAATTTTGGTGCCAAATCAATTTTTTACGACAAAAATTAAAATGATTGAATTTTATAGATGTTTACGCTGATCCGTTATGTATATTTTATAGGTAAATTTAATAAATAATTAATTTTTATATATCCTAATGCCAATGTTTTGAAAATTTAGAGAAAATATTAGTATATTATTAATGTAGAGTTAAAAAAGAGCATACCCGTATTTTTTTAAATGTTAAAAAATAATAGAATTCGAGAAAAACAATATTAAAATTTAAGTGGTGTCATCTGTGCAAAACAGGGATGGAAAACAAAACGTAATGATACCCGATAACGTTATAACATTTCATTTATTAGAGTTTGCACATAACGTCAAAATAGATAGCGTGAACGTTAAAGTTCCAGATAACGTGGACGTTGATTTCATATACCGTATCCATTTCTTTAAAAGTTAGGTTATGCCTGCTTTAACGTCAAATATAAAGTGAAAAATTTCCGTACGCATGCGCATTGAAGCCAAATGAACTTTAACATTCACGCTATTTATTTTGACGTTATTAGTTTTTTTTAATAACTTAACAATTACGAAATAACGTTATGTATAACAAGTAACGATTCACTATAACATTATCCATTTTTACAAATTTTACCAGATTTTGTCGTTGAAAATATAATTGATAACAGGTAATTTTCATTTCTAGACAAAATAATGTAAGGATTCATAAGTTTTTTTTAATATCGTTTCTAATTTTAATTTTTAATGATTTTTTTTATAACAAATTTTAGAAAAAATACAATTATTGTATTACGATATTTTGTGTTTTCTTAAGCTATTTATGACGTTATGTAACGAAATCATTTTTTTATAACGTTATGAAATAACTACGTTATTCCATCCATGATGTAAAATAATGCAAGCAAGGAGAACAAAAGAAATAGTTCACCCATCCCCCAGCTCTTCGCACAGATGGTGTCACAAAACTTTTAATGCCGTTTTTTATTTCTATTAACATTTAATAAATTTAAAAAAATATGTTTATTAGCTCTATAATTTGATGAATTATAAAAACCCTACGTAAAGACAAAAATGAACGTCAATGAATATGCCAATATTTTTTTTTAATCTTCGTAACTGGTCATGTTTTTCAAAGTTTTTTCTGTTATTATTTTCATATCAATGTTATTGATACTAATAAGCTAAAAATGACCTAATCTGATACTTAATTCAAGTATATAATTAGTTAAAAAGCGGAAATAATGCATTTACTACTTGCGGTTTTCCCGAAATGCAAAACAATTAAATAAACAAATTGTACAAATTTGCAGAACATCATTTGCCAATAACTGTAATTAGTGTACGCAACCATGGTTCAGGATGTGTAACATCCAGTTCAAATCTCGTTCATTTTTCGATAAATCACAGATTATTTTTCATCTCAAGGTCCAGTTAATTACAATAGTGATGTGACCCTCTTTCAGATCGGAATCCGGCAAATATTCGAGCCCCGCCAAACGGATTTTTCACCAATGACAGATGATAAAGATATCTACGTCACCAACATTGAACAGGCCATTACAGTTATGATTAAAAATTATATGGATCCCAGTTTGATCAACAAAAACAGTGAGTATTGCAACATTTTATTCATTACTAATGATTCTGTTACCATTAAATTTGCCCCAAATTTTATAAATCTATTATTATAAATATAATATATGCATTTTTTGTACTTATTGCAGTATTTTTAAATCAAATCTAGCGTACACATTTCAAAATTATGTTTACTTGTTTGTAATTGCAAATAAATTTTAATATCAGTGAAAGAAAACTAATGTTTTGTAAAATATGCAATTATTTCCTGAAATAAGCGTTTCCTTTTCGAATTATTCAATTAAACAATTAAAAGGAAGATGTGCACTCATATAAAACGCGTGGCATTTTGTCACGCAAATCGCTGTAATCTTAAATATTTATAAATTTACAAACAATTTATATTCATTAAATTTTCGTTATCAAGATCAAAGTTAATTGTTTTGTCTGTTGTGAAAATTTTCAACTCTGACTTTGAAAATAAAATCGTATGAATTAGGAAAAAAGTAATTGATGCACAGAAAAAGATGCCTATTTTAAAATAACCTTGTTTATCCAGTACAAAAATACATAAAACATTGAATATTTTTATTGTATTATAACGTATTACTTGCATGAATGCGATTACGAATGTAGACGAAGCGAGCGTAATGATGTAAACGATTTTTTCTACTCCCATGCGTGAAGTGAGTATTTCACGTATCAATTTTTATGTGTGAAGCTTGATTTTTTGTAGACTGTGCGTGAAGTATCACTTCACGCATAGTGTGCGTGAAGAAAATAGTTCAGTTTTAACACATACAATGAATATCTTTATATACACGTAAATCATGTATTGGTAAATGGTCCGTAGAAATAACAACTTCATGAGAAATGTGTTATTAATTTATATAAAAAAAAAAAATTATTGCAAGGTCGTAGAAAAAGTATAGTATGTAAACACGTGTGTGAAGCCTATTTTACATTCGGGTGGTTTGCAACACTCGCCTTCGGCTCGTGTCGCAATCTCCAACCTCATGTAAAAATTTCAGCTTCACACACTTGCCACATAATATACTATTTTTATATACTTATGTTAATCTTTCATTTTTTGCTTATGACGTAATGGGCCCAAGAAAGAGATATACTCCTTGTCTGTTATGATGAACAGAAATAGAGTAACAAAGAAAGTAGAATCAATAAAGCATCAAGGTAGAAGTTTGTAAAGTCAAACAATTAAAAATAAACATAACCTGGTCACGTGCTTCATTTATTTTGTATATTTTTAAATGTAGGCAGGAAATTTTTATATCACGTATTGTATTCGCGGCAAATTAAAAAAAACAACAAAGCATGCGTGCACAACATTATTAAATAATTTTTAATTTGTGCAATATTTAAACGTTATTTTTATAAAAATTAATAACTACCGGTAGATACTTATTTTTTTTAATTGAGGGCGCGTTATAAAGCGGTTAAACCTTTAGTGTCTGGTCAAAAAATTCGGTGGTTAGTTTTTAATGAATAAGCACGTTTTATGGTCCCTAGAATATGGTTGTACAATTTTTACGATAATGTCTGTATGTGTGTGTATGTGAGTGTCTGTCTGTGTGTGTAACATAAATTTCTCCTTCGATAACTCCCAATACTACAACTTGAAAAATTATAATTCTTTCATATTCCTCTTTCGTACGTCCAAATGCAGAGTTGATTAGATTTTACTTACGATTGGTTAACTGGAAGTACCCTAATTTGAAGATTTCTTGAAAAAACTGTTAAATATCATTTTTTGACATTTTATGTTATTATAAATATTAAAGAATATTTGATTCTCTATTCGATTTATTTTACATTTTTTTCTTCATATTCAATGAATTTAGAGATATAAAATTAAAAAATAAATATCTTACAACCTATGCTGCTAAAAGCTGCACCATGGAAACAGAATATTCGAATTTTTACCAACTCATAGATGTCAGTGTAAAATAAAATTTACATCATATTTATATGAAATGATTTTATTGGAAATAATATACCTACGAGTATTAAACTATGTGCCTTTTAGCGGCATATAGTTTAATAGGTATATTCTGGAAATATAGAATCGTTTGCAAGAAATTTTCTGTGTGGAATATGTACAAAATACGTAGAATTAACGGAAGGTAATGTGCTGGCTACATCAGATTTTTTAATTGTACTTATTTACATGCAAATATTATGTTTTCAAGAAACTTATCCTAAGAAAGCTTAATGATTTTTATTTAATATACATCCAGTACCATTTGCTGGGACTAAAATCAAATATAATAGGGTGAATTGGGACATATAACACTTTAAAACCAGTGACCGTGTTTATATATTTCATTATAGTTCGGTCTGCAAATATGAGAAATATCTACCACATTCCTTCAACTATTTTAAAATACAGACTAAATGGTTATCGCACCGTGTTATAAAGTTTATGGAGGTGCGCACACTAGTCCGCACGGCGGCACTTCGGCTTTCTCCATGAGAATCTATGAAAAAAAATTCCAATCGGCGCACCGCCGGTCGGTGCCGTTCTGTTCCGAACAGTGTGTGATGGCCGTAATAAAAACTATTTTTTTTTATTCAAGTTGTAGATTTGTTTCATCATTTGTGTATGTTTTATAATTTGTTAAGGACTGTACCTCGAAATGTACACCAGCTGGACTATTATGAGCCTAAAATAAGAAAAAGATTTCGCGCATTGACGAAAAGTGAAAATTTAAGGTATAAGTTGTTTACGGCCGAGGCCGTAATTACTTGTGAGTATACCTTAAAGACACGTTTCGTCTGAGGTACATACATAATTTTGTCATACTGGATTCTAGTTATTAAATTATTAAAAGAAATATGCAGAAATTTGAAGCTGTATAAGTTTTGTATAAGTAGGCTAAGTCACGATTGTTCGAAAATCATAGCAAAAATTTGACAGATTGAAATTGATTTCTTCGTGATTTTTTCTAGTTTCGTTAACATTCTTTGGCTATAATTCTTTCATATTCGCTATAATTGTTTAATAATACATTCTTTGAGATATTTTGGATTAAGCTGCTGAGGTGCAGTACAGTTTAATGCCGCATAAATAAAGTACTCAGTGTAAAGGTAAAATTTTAAAGTCCTAGAACTTTAAAATGATATTTTAAAGTTGTAGGACTTTAATGTTTCACTTTTTTATTTTATAAATCGTTCAAAAAACGTTGCTTTAGAAACCAGTATGACATAAAGATATAAATATGTTCTACAAATGAATGTTTATTTCATTGGGGCAACTAAAATATGCAACCCTCCTTCGTCCTTGTTGTGATAAATGGTATAATGAATTAATGAATCCATTTCATAAACCAATGCGACCGCGACGGTACATTTTCAAATTATCATTAGTATGCAATAACAGCTTAATCATAATGGAACTAGATTTTTTCATTCACGCACTGAAGATTCAAGGAGAGTCCAGCAACATATAATATTTATTATGAATGAATCATCACGTGTGATAAAACCAGAAACGCCAATGATTGTGTCCAGCCTTGAAATGCGCGAAAATTAAAATTGCGTAAAGATGTGCAGATAATTTACCGAGTTTATAGCATCGAGCGTTACAATGGATTCACGAGATAATTATTTGTATTGTCTAGCTAGTGTTGCTTAAATTACCCTAACAAATTGCACATGACATGAAAAGAACGCCTAAACGTTTGTTTTACACTACTTGCGATGCTTCACAAATCTAACTCGGCATATGCAATATCCGTCGTTGCTGCCACAATTAAATTATCTTCGCACCATGAATATAATTGTAATTTTTCATATTCCAGGAAATCTTTATCAATATGGACCTGTGGAGTTCAAAGCGACGCATCCTTTCTTATATTTCGTCATGGATTCTGAACTTGATGTAACGCTAGTAGCGGGGAAAATTATAAATCCAATTAATTCGAGGATACAATAGTAAGCTACCAAAAACACGTATTAAAGTATTGTGCCACGTATCTTTAAGTACTTTTAGTTTATTGTTATTTTTAACCAGGGCAAGAAACCGGTCCAAAAACGTGATATTTAACCGAAATCGATATTTTTGGGTAACCATTAACCGAAATGCATTAAACTCAATTTTCTAAACCATTTTTAACAAGTGCAAGAAATTAGTGATTTTGGATTTTGCTGGAATTTTAAAATCGCATTTTCTACAATCGTCCACAATAATTAGAAAAATTACAAAAGTATTCTGTATGGTATTTTTAAGCTATCATAATAATAAAAATCATAGGACGTATTACGAGCGCACTATTATAATGTTATGAAGCGCGTTTTTACATTATATTCATGAGATTAAACATTTTTAACAAAAGCGCTTTATAAAAGCGAGTTGGTAATACGGGTTCTTATGTTTTAATTATTTTCCACCAATTTTCTTGTACTATTGTGAACAAAAAAAATTTTAACGGCCATAGAAATAACTATTTAAGTATTAAGTGCTCCTTACCGGTTGAGGATGATTTTGAAGATGGAGACAAAGTCGAGATCTCCATACATCCGATACTTGTCACGTTTTTTGCACGATCGACAAAAAAATTTAAAAAAATGAAAATGTTGCATTTTTTTTAGTTATTATTAAAATAAGCTTTGATCGTTGTTTTTTTACTTACCGCCTCCGCATTCTGATCGGTAGATGATTCACATCACGATCAGTAATTTGTAAATAAAAACCTATTGCCTTAGAAACCCTATCGGTAAACATTTAAAAAAAACCTGATCGTGCAAGGACACAACATAAATAAGAGCTGTTTTACGTTGCCGATTTCGGTTAACCATTAATCCGTATTTCTTCAGTTTCTTGCCCTTCATGATTCGATAAGCACGAAGGGTTCTTTAATAAATTTAAGATATAGAAGCTAATTTTCATTGCAACATATAGTCATTAAAAACGAATTGTAGGAAAAAAATGCATTTGGTAAACACAATGCAACAAAAGAGTTCTTCTACGCTTAAAGGATCATACTTAAATAGATTATTTTGAAACACTATAACTTGTCTGCTACAATTTCTGCCGTAAAATAGTGTTCAAGTAGTTTCTTCAACTTCGCCATTAAACTTTATTCTTTATTGTAAGCAAATCCAGTCAATTTATTATAAAATAATAAAAGCTGAATAAATTGATTGGATTATAATTAAAATACTCCCAATGATGTGATAGTTATTTCCACAATAAAATAAAAATGTAATTATAATTGTACAAATGTAATGATCAATAAAATATATTCCACTGCCAATTGTTTATAAAATAAACCCACAGGTGAATAAGAACAAATATATTACAAATACATGGAGTGATATCACTTTATTTCACACCTATTTTACATTTTATTTCGCTTTCTTAGACTTAATTTTACGCATATAGAATTCTAATTCTTTGCCTTCTAAAACGTAACCGTCAGCTCTGCCGCATTGGCCTGGTCGGGATGATAAACAAGCTGCAGAAAGAAAAAACCTAAATTAATACCAAATTTTTAATAAGTACATTAACAATATTTCAAGAAACAATCAGAGTAACTATGACAGCGAGTCATCGGACACCGGAGTTTTGGTCAAAACGACTGCTACCCACTAAATGTGCCCTAAGCTTGGTTTTATCATCACGAAAAATGAAAAAAATAATTATAAAATGGAGAAATAAATACCTAGCAATCTTCCAGTTTGGAATTGTTCTTCAATTGCGGGCTCGACCTTAGCAAACCGTTGTCTGGCGGCGTATTTCTTAGCAACTTTCTTGCTGTGTTTCTTATTAAGCTGGGCTTCTTCAGCCTCAGTCTATAATCAACAATAAACAAAAAACATACAAAACACCTACCATTTATAACAAAATAATATATTTATACAATGTAATCAGTAGTCGCAAGGTTAGTTTATAATCAGGTGTTCATATGACACGCAATATTCACTTATTCATCACGTTAAAAACAGTTTATTAAAAATTTATGATACTTACCAACTTGGCTCCACGTTTTCGTCCCAAAGGCAGAACATAATGGCTTTCATACCATTGTCTAAAGGGCGTAGCATCAATAACAACAATAGCATTCTTTACCAAAGTTTTGGTACGGACCAATTCATTGTTACTGGCGTTGTAAACGACGTCGATGATACGAGTCTTGCGGGCGCAGCATTCTGAACCCCATGAGAAATTACCCTGGTCCAAGCGCAGAGCACGGAACTTGGTGTTGCCACCACGTGTGCGCACTCGATGGATGCGCTGTGCACCAAGCTATAAAGAATAATAGAAGTGAAAGTTCGATGTCTATACAAATATACACCGTATTACATATCGATGTCAAATTTTGTAGATGTTCTTTCAGCTTCCGGGCGTGAAGTAGAGTTCAAAATTTTGCATAAATTTACATACGAAAAGCATTGACATTGGTGACAAGACCGGCGCTAGCGTTGTTCATGACCGGGATTCGGGAGTATTCAAAAGGGAGTTTATATGTGAAAATATTTTGAAAATTGGTCAAGGAGTCTCAGCCAATCATTAAAGGTTTTACATTTAACTGTAGGTATAGGAAAAATGATGATACTTCATTTCACGTAATAAAATAGTAGATGGCGCTTAGAGCCGACCGTTTTTACATGCATTAAATAAATAACAAATCACATTTTGTCAATAATAAATATTTTTATCTGTAAAAATGTAAAAGACCTGAATATTGAAAATTACAACAGCACATGATTAAACATCACTTAATTTTGTAGATTTTATTTGATAACCTTATAAATAGAAATTATTAGTTATTTTTTTTAAAAGAAGAAAAATATACTAGTATTAAAGAAACATATATTAATGAATTTACAATTATTTCTAAGGTAATCCTTATTCCTTTTACAGAATATAACATTATTTGGCACATGGACACTCTCAGTAGTGCCAACGCATGGTACGAAAATAAACTACAATTATTTCAAATAATTTTATATTTCGTAGAAGGGATGACGATTGACTTAGAAATAATTGTAAATATCATTAATATATACATTACTTAAATTAATAAATAACACCAAATAATTTCTACACCTTATATTTCATTTTATAAGATTTTTCGGGTTGATGACGTGCGGCTTCTGCCTGTTCATAATTAGGTTTACAAACTTGCAGATAGACTATATATTGATAAAGTCATAATTTATCTAGGTTACTGTTATCATAAGCTTTTACTTTTAAACTTGCATTCAACCCTAAATTATTATTACGTGAGTGTTAATTAATAAAAGTTCTCCCTATGTATTTAAAAAAGCAGGGTAGGGATAGTTGTAAAAAACCAGTTTAGAAGAGCAACGAACATTGAAAATACAGAAAAATTGTAATTCAATACCATTATAGAGTTTTTGACAATATTTACATCGGGTACAGCTACTAAAGAATAAAAGTAAAAACCAAAACACGTGGTTGTATACAAAATGGTGGACTTATTTCAGAGTAACTGACAAGTTATCATACTGACTTTAAAACAATTTTATTCCCGAAATTGTTCTCGCTGAGATGTCTTTTTAACATCCTTCAAAAATAAAATTTGATTTACCTTTGTATTGGCAGCGGGGCGACCTAACTCGAACTTCCTCTTCTTGCGCAGAGGCTTCCTTTTGCCTCCGGTCGCTCTCCTTTTATGCCAGTGATCCCGGGAAATACCTACAATGAAATATTTAATGTAATAAACATTTTACAACTGAAAAATATTAATAATAAATATTTTTTTGGTACTTCAGAACGCTGTGGGTATTTGTCGTCAGCACGACTGTCAGAGTAGGTAAGGTTTATCATCATGTACAGTACCAAAATATTAAGCAATTTCAAATTAATAAATAGATTTTATAACAAAACTTAGCTAGTATTTAATCATTTACTTTATATATGAACTACAAAACATGTTCTACCTACGTGTAAATGCCGATTAGGTTATAATGGAAACTTTATCAAAATAATAACAAATAGTGCACAAATATCACGTTTAGAATAATCTTTTATGCATTTATAACTCAACAAATATAATATCAATGCATGATATCTTTAAAAACGCTAGATGATTGCAGATATTCGTTAAAAACTGATCACATGTACTCACCCATACTGCCAAAATGAACTACAAACTTGAAAAGAAGGATGGAGCAGTTGGTACTATGCTTTGTTGACTTCGCGCTTGCGTATAATTTACGCTCATTGGTTCATGGCGCCAAAATTTTATCAAGTTGCTGTACTGGTAGTCTATGAACCAAAGGGCAACATTTAAAATTAAATTGAAATTTATATTTATACGTCAATAATCATTATCAATAAGTTTCAATGTAAAAGTGTATTAACAAAGTTTATTAAATTTCATTGACCTATATTACAAAAAAAAACATAAATATAATTTTAAAAAATAACTCCAATTCTGTAACAATTAGTTATTTAAGCATTTGGGACAATAAGTGCTTCCTACCGGTTGAGGATGATTTCGTCTCGATCTCCAATAAATCCGATACCGGTAGAAGAGCACTTCTGACCGCAATGTTTATTACCAAGGAGGCTTATTACGTTTTTTGCACGATCGATGCACACAATTAAAAAAAAGGTTTGAAAATTATTTTGACAATTGACAAAAATTCGGTTGTCGTTTTTAAAGTTAGCTTTGATAGTTGTTTTTATTTACTTACCGCCTCCGCCTCCTGTGGTTTACATCACTTACAAAATGCTGAACGATAAGTTATTATGATTGCTTACCGATAAAGGAACGAAGCGGTAAGTAAATAAAAAATAAACGATGACAACGATCAAAGCTTACTTTAAAAAGTACCTAAAATTTTTAAAATGTCAAAATAATTTCCAAATCTCATTAATTTTGCGTCGATCGTGCAGAAAACGTAATAAGCATTAGTATTGCGGTCAGTAAGTGCTCTTCTACCAGTATCGGATTTATTGGAGATCTCGATTTCCGGTATGCTACAAAATAAACGGAATCATGTAAAAAAAATCAAAATTAAATTTAGTTTTCTTGCAATTTATTTTGGCACTAAAATGACATCACGTGGTCTGTGATGTGCGAGGGACTGATGACATTTCTAATAAATTTTGAGGATAAAACTACACCATTGATACATTTTTTTTCTGCGATTGACGCGGTCAACTGTCTTGTTAAAACTTCTATTTATAAAATTTCTAAATATTATTAGCTCTTCTTACGTCTCATTCGGTAAAATTCAAATTTCCAGGTGATATTTAAACATTCACATCTCACTCAATTTAAATAAAAAAACTCAAAATTTTGGATTTGTAATACAAATATGTGAAATAAATAAATAAATCATCACGGCTGGGTGTGCCAATCTGCTTTGTACACAGATGTCGGTAATGATGATGACATATTTGTACCGTGCGGGTGTTTACCAGGCGTCACCTCACGGGCACTCATTGCTGCCGTAGAGTGAACTAAAGGGGTCAATTTTGTGGCATTTAAAATTCGAAATATTTGGCGTCGGTCGGGATCTAACCTGGTTCTCAAGATTCGCGACCAAACGCAGCCACGAGACCTCATCGCAAATGAGTTTTAGAAAAAAAAAATATTAGAATACCCCGTTAGGGTAAAAGTAATGTTTTGCTAATGTTTTATAACGAGTATTGAAAAACGAAAAAAAAACCGTTATTACATGCGCCATTTTTTTGCATATACATATTAAAACCTGTAGACATAGTTATTGAATTAATTTAAACTTCATTAGGTTTGTATCAGTTTTTATTGGATATATAAATACAAATAAAATAGAATTATAGAAACGAACAACTTTTATTTGACAAATAAAACTTACTATGTACATCTTAGCATCATATACACGGGATCGCATGAAAAAGCATAGATCTTAATTTAATAATTTGTATACAACTATATAAATCAATCTTAATTAAACATAAGATTAAAAAAAACAGTTTTTAATCAGACCCATAAAAATATTTGACTCATGTTTTATTTTCTCCTATCGTTTTACTACCCATTTGTTGAGACTTTTGTGATAAAATAATAGTTTTTTGGGCTCCAGAACCTGTTGTTGATGTATTATTGGTGGCTGTTGATGCTACGGTAAGTATATTTCCAGGTTTCATTTTAATTGTTGTTGTAGGTACTAATTTGCCTCCCAACGATATAGGTCCGTGATTACCCACTATTTCAAAATTACCTGGTGTTGATTCCACTAAAGTTATCGTTTGTTGTGTTCCCTGTAATTTCAATTTACATGTTTATAATCGTGGCGTATAATTAGAAGTGAAACAAAGATTACAAATTTATAATTAAAAAATACTGCCAAGGTACATTTTTAATTATATTTATATGATACGATACTCACTCCCATACGTTGCTGCACCGGGACATACATAGGAACGCCTTGCTTATTTGTTTGTTTCACAATCATTCTTGTTGACTTCAAAACTGTTTTCTAATTGAAATAAACAAAGAATTAACAATTATTTATTGAATAATTAATGATAACTTACATTAGGATTGGCATATGTTTGTTTAGGTTTGTTAACTGTATTTACTGTGGTTTTTTCGCCAGAACTACTACTTGTTGCAGCAGTTGTGGCTGGAGGCATATTTCGAACTGTAGTTTGAGAACATGTTTTCATATGTGTAGCCCAATGTTTCTGCTGACAAGGGTAATCACAGTAACTTGTGTTCCAACAACAGTAAAACTGCGCTTCTTTAAAGCAAAACGCACACCTAAAACAATTTTATTTAATAGTTATTTATGTAACAAGTGTAAAAAATAGATCTTTTAGTATATTATTCAACGCTAGTGCGTGACTGACTCTAATTTTTGGTCACCATTAGGCAAATTTTGAATCGGTTCTTACTGTTCTTTATAAAGAATCTCTCCATGAAACCACTAATCTATGATGAAAGCGAGCAGGGCAATAGCAATTTATTTAAGAAAAACGCCTGTACACACACACCGTCAAAATTAGAGGAACACAAAAAAGATATGGGCGCTAGTATAAACAATGATACATACAATTAATTTTTCTATATCGAAGTATTTTTTCTCTAAAATGATCCATAAACAGTTGACAGAGATAAATCAATGCTAATCACATGCTAGCTAACACGGCATCGAATCCAAACCTGAACCGAACCAAACAGTAACATTTTAGCGAACCCAAACCTAGAACTTAACCTCAGATATATTTTTAATTGAACCTGAGTGGAATCGGGTATTAAAATTCGGGTTTAAGGTTCAACTCCGGTTGAGGTTCATTTTCAGTTCGAAACCTAAGCGTCGTCACAATACAGTTGATAACGTTTGCGTTGTTGCCCGTGTTGAGTTTTCATAAAAATTGTGTTTGTTTCTTGTCTTGTGTAAATTCCGGCTCGCATTTTAAATTATTTATATATATAAAGATTGTTATTCAAAAAACATTAATTCAATTTTTATTAGGTGACCCGAACGTAAACCCGGAACAAAACCGCAAATTTTATTAATGTTTGAACAAGAACCACACACGAACCCATCTTTCAAAAAACAAATTAACCTGAACCTAACCCAATTTTTGGCGGGTTCGATGCCCTGCTAGCTAATCACACTTAATTAGTTGTTCATACTAACGGTCTATGTATTTAAAAAATAATAATCCTCTGTCTTTTATATTTGTATTTTTAATTCTACATTACAAATAACAAATGACGATATAACACCTAAATATATCCACCTAATAAAGGTTCATTATCATTTATCGCAGTGTTTAATATCGGTTTTTAGTTTTATTGCGTTGCATATGGATGTTTAATTCGTGTTCACTATAGATCAAGGGTTAACAATCATTTAACTTTTATGTAAGTATTTAAAAGGAAAAAAATGTTTTTTAAAAAATGGAAAATTAAGTTTTTTAATTAGTCTTTGCAATGTGAATTTGCCGTACCAAATGCCGACTAATGTCGTGTACAAGATTTTTGTCAATACATTTAAAAATTGGATGGAGCCAAGATTGGTCATTAGTTTAAGAAAAAAATCAAACTTTCAAAAAATATTAGAAGATGAAGTTTCAAGAGCTGCAATTATATAAATCACATTTGATACTAATGAAAGAAAGTTAATAATACTTATTACACATGTGTTTTATTCATGATATAGTTATAAGTATTAAGGGCGGTAAGTGCAGTTTACCGTACGTCTCGGTATCCAATATTATCCGAAAGCGGTATATTATATGCATTTAACGTCCGTGATGATTATTTTATTTGGCACATTGTAGAATTTTTATAACGATGTAACAAAAGTTTTCAGAAAAAAAATTCGCTCCAAATTTTATAACTAAATAAGGTCTAATCTAGATGTCACTGGACAAAACAAATAAATAAATAATAGTTGTTTTATAATATAACATGTTAAAATTGCCAGAAAAAGTTTTGAAAGATGTTATGTAAACTTAAAATACATAAATCTATCTATAGTTTAATTGACAGATTAGCCGAAACGTGAAATTGTTAACGTTTAGGGGTGAAAATATTGGAGAGATGACTATTTACCGAACTATACGAGAATGTGAAGAACGTGTAGTATGTATTAATTTACCAAAAAGTGAACGACCTGAACTTTTACTCTCAAATCGAATCAGCAGACTCATTCAGTGTTCACAAAACAAAGTAAAACGTCCTCGCGTAAATTAACTCAACGATTTAGATTTTTTTAAGATGATTGTTAGAAGAACTTTGGTCAGAAATGATTTAAAATTTCGAAAAAGAAATGAAATAATATAATCAAATAGTCAGCAATCCAGCTTGAGCGAATCTCCAGGTGTTGCAGAGCATTAAGGTGCCAAGATTTTATGAAAACACAGACATTATAATCCCCTAAGTGTTACTCAGGTGCGTCTGATTGAAGACTTTTGGGCATTTATTACCGGAAAT
Source organism: Harpalus rufipes (assembly GCA_951394225.1). NCBI lineage: Eukaryota > Metazoa > Arthropoda > Insecta > Coleoptera > Carabidae > Harpalus > Harpalus rufipes. Next base: position 22,004,499 of record OX596286.1, on the reverse strand, counting down.
ATACAATAATGGCTGGGAATTCCAAAACGAACAGTTACTGACAAGAATATTACTGATGATCCGGGAAGTAAATTTAACATCGTCAAGAGACAAGTTATTAAAAAACTGCGTCGCATTGAAGATAATGGTCCCTTATCAGTGTTGTAAAATTAGATTTCTTATGCCATTAGTTTATATGAACAACCCTCTATGTCAATAAAAAAAATCTTTATATTTGATGAAAAGGTCTAAGTTTTTCTAAAAACTTTTGTACATGCTCCAATTGTCTGAATAACACTAAAAAATATTGTCAAAATTGACAACACAAGTAGTTTACTAAAGGCAACTATGATTTTTATTTATTCTAATGCTGATCTTGATCAGTAAATAAAACCTACTAACTTGGAAACCCTACCGGGAAACATTAAAAAAAACGATCGTGCATTAATTAAAAACCGAAACAAAAAATATCTATTTTTTTGAAAGATTGTAAAATATTTTTTAGTAAAATTTTAATCCTTACCATTGTTTCGATTTCGCCTCTTCAACACATCGTAATCTTTCCGCTTCGCAAGCCGCCCTAGTTTCATCAACAATTTTGGCCTTTTCCTCCACAATACTTTTTTGAATGTCCTTTAAAATAGAACTGATATTTTTTCGTAATTCCAACATTTCTTCCGCATGTTTGTGTTTCAAACTTTCTAATTCCAATTCGAGTGAACGTATTCTTGATTCTGGATCACCTATTGATGCCAAATCTTGTAAGGTTTCTTTTAATAAACCTCGGAAATAATCTGTTAACTAAAAAAAATAATTAGAATATGAAATATAAAATAGTAAATAAAAACTTACTCTATGTGAAATGGAATTGATTAAATTGGTAGTTGGCCCGGCTGAAGAAGGAGAACCCTCATCGTAATAGGTAGTTAAAGGTCCAGGCGGTCTCGGTTTTAGTCTTGGGGGTGGTTTACAAAGCAAATCACCAACAGCTTTTGAAATTGATTCCGGAAGTGTTCCAGCATCATTAATAAGTGGCTGAGAACTCTGCTCTGCTGCCTGTGGTTGAGGAAACAAACTACTTGTAGTTGTGCAAGAATCTAGATTTGGAACAGAACCCCCCGAAGTAGTAGTCGTAGTTGAGACTTGCGAAATTGTTGACAAAGATGGAGTTTGATGAAAAATTAAACTAGGAGTACTAATACCAGCATGAACCATGGCTAAGATAGGACTGCCAACATTTTGCGATAAAGTGATTGGCTGATTTGGAGGCAACATACTAATGTTGTTTAAAACCGAGCTCGATTGAGATGTTAGGTAAATAAGGTTCTCTTTGCTAGTACTGGTGGCCACACTAGTGTTGGCCGTTGTTGTTGATGTAGTTGTTGTAGTTTGCGATATTGTGTTTGTATATGTTTGTGCGACTTTCTGACTTACATTTGGAGTAGTTTTGGGTGTTTCTTTTTTCTCCAAACTAGTTTTTTTAATAATCGGGAACGTTTGCTGCATTTTATGAGGACTATTTGGAAACGATTTCCTCGCTTTTTGTTTTGGTGACATTATTAGCTTTGATATAGGTTTGAGAGTGATTTCTTTTCTATTCGTAGCTGATGGTGGTTTAGATATTTTTTCGAATTCTTTGCTGTAATTCGATGCTACAGAGTCGATAATTCTTGTCATATTATCAACTATTTTAAATCCTGGCTTTCCAGGTTCAGGAATATCTTCAGGTTTTGGTTTTTTCTGTTTATCGAGCATAGTTAATGTCACATCGTACCTGGGTTTTCCAGTTTCCTTATTACTAATATCAGACTCTTCATTTTCTGATTCGGGTTCTGATTTAATGTCGATTGATTCAGTTACTATATTTGCGGACTCAATCGGTTTTGGTTTACTTATGGTTGGTGTGGGTGGTGGTGGTGGAGGTGGTGCACTTGGTTTGCTCACAGGTGTATCGCTTATTTTACCAGATAATATATCTGATACGTTGACTATTTTTACTGCTTTTGTAAGTTTATTATCGATTTTTCTGCTCTTGGCTAATGGTTGTTCATCACTGTCATCATCACTATCGGTGCTTTCATCTTGCTCCGATTCAGCTTCCGATTGTTCCTCAGGAGTGTAGTCTGGATCTGTATATACCGATTTTTCCATTGATTTTCGACGAGAAATCATTGGTTTTTCAATTGATTTTTGATGAGATATCATCTGCTTTTCAATCAGTTTTAGAGGAGAAATGATTTTTTCAGCTGGTTTCTCCTTTGCTTCTTTATTTTTTTCAATTTCTGGTTTTTCGTTTACTTCTTCATTTTTCTCAATTATTGACGTTTTGCTTTCTTCTTTATTTTTTTCAGGGATTGTTTTTTTATCCACGTCCATTTTCGATGCTTCTTCCGATTTGCTTGTATCCTGGATTGATTCCTTATCTACTTCCATTTTCGATGCTTCTTCCGATTTGCTTGTATCTTGTGTTGTTTCGTTTTTATGAATTAATTTATTTTTTAAAATTTCTGTTGATGTATTATTTATTTTTTCTTCAGTTGCTACGTTGCTTTCATTGTCACTAGATTTAACATTATCAACTTTTTTAGTTTCGTCAATCTCACTTATTTTAGTGTCATTACTTTCTTCTTGAATATTTTCTTTTATTTTAGTAGATTTATCCTCTTCTTCACTAGTAGATTCCGTCGAACTACTAACGCTTTGATTTTTATCGGAAATTTCTGAAGAAGACTCACTAATTTCCGCTTCTTTAGTAATGTCAACATCTTTTTTGTCATTTTCATTATCTGGCTTTTTCACTTCACTATTATCTGAAGAAGACACATCTTCCTCTTTGTTTTCGTTACTTGTACTTGATTCTAATCTGTCTAAAATTTGTTTTTTGACAGATTCTATTTTCTCTGCGTCCGTTGATAATTCTGATTCTGTTATTTTCTTCATGAGTCTGTCAGCGATACTGACAGATTTGCTTTGCGGTGATATTCTGAATTCTTTATTTTTTGTGTACAATTCACCAGTGTTTACTTGAATCACAGGTTTTAATTTGCCAAGGTCAGCTTTGTTTAGTGATGTTATAAATTCTGGGCGGGATTTTTTCTCTGGTGAAGATGAAGATGTATCAGATGAACTAGTTGACGAATCTTTAGAAGTGTTTCGTAATGAGACTTCTAATGTGTCGGAAAATTCTTCAACTTTGTTAATTTTATCAGATAGTCTACTTGAATCACTTTTTGTGCTCATATCGCTATTTCGACGAGATAATTTAGCAGGAGATTCCATCAAATTTGGACTATTTGTTAAACTTCTTTTTCGGCTTCCAAGAACTTTAACTTTTCCTGTAACATTGTGGTAACCACCACGAGTTCGAACTTTTCCGCGGCTTAAAATAGATGTTTCTGATACGCTTCCAGATTTATCGTCATCATCGTCGTGTTCGTCATTCCCATTTTTATAATCGTCTGGATTTTTAAGGGGCGAATCGTCATCAGATTCGGAATCATAACTGATCATACTTTTCCGCGCTTCATTGTCTAATAGCATTGATTCATCGTCTTCCGTTCCATAACCCTCCATGAATTTTTCGTATTCTTGAGAAAATTTCACCTTCTCGTCACTATTTAAAGATGTTTTAGAACTACATGTTAATGTTTCTGTTTCGTCGCCAAACTCTGATCGAACTTCTGATGATGCTCGTGATGCTCTGGATGAATCTTTTTCCCATTGGTGGCTTTCAGAAGAAGCCCTGGATCTTGAGCGGGATTTACTTCTTTTTGGTGTTTTTATTTCTGTACTTTTACTTCTTTTAATAATAGATTTTTCATCTTCATCTCCATTTTCGGTCTTTTCAGTTTTAATGGATTTTATTGGATATTTAATTTTACCAGTAGGATCATATCTGGGTAGCATAAATATTAGCTGTTGTGTCTCCGCAATTGGATCGTACGGGGTACGATATGGAGCGTGGCAAAATTCTCCATATCTCTGTTTTAATTTTTGAATATGAATATCAACTTCTTTTATACATTCAGCTATGTTGCTTCTTTTATTTTTATTTGTTGTGTTGGGATCTTTTTTTGAATACAAGAAACATTCTTTGACTGGTATCCAAGCGCGGTCATGCGCTCCGAAAAATCTAACGTCTACTAAACCGGCTGCATTAGTCTGCATTCCTTTTGCAGGCCAGTAAGGAAATCCTGTAGTAAACAATTATATAATAAAGTAAAACATATTAGATGACGCATGTACCTTTTAACTTTGCCCATAATAAAATATGTGGCTTTGAGCAAACTTCGACAAACCAGGAATTTTTCTTTGTATTTGCATTTTGATAACATTCAGAGCACGTTTCAATTTCTAACATTTCCTGCTTGCATATTTTTACAATACTTTTGGCAGCTGTTGTTAATTTAGATTGATCTAAAAATAAATAATTCTTTAAGTAGTAGACAAAAACTAGAACAGGTTTTATCTTACATGAATTGAAGATAATACTATTGTGTAAAATCCATTTAGAATCAGCTAAAAATGCAACCGTACTTCCGTAAACATTATTTCTAATATTACTTTGTAATGTTGTTAGATCCATGGGTTGTACAACATAATTTTGGTAGTCCGGAAATGCTTTCAAATCAACCGGATGAATAAAAGGTTCAGACTAAAAAACGGTCAATTTAATATCTCACATCCCAGTGCATAACGATGAAACTTACTCCCTGGCAATTTATCATTCGTTTGGCGGCATATTTTAGTAATTCGCAAAGGTGTTCGAGAGACATATCTCTCATGGCTGGAGATCTATTAAAAGAAATGTTTGTTATTAAAATAGCTTGTTAATATAAACAAATAAATGGTTACCTTGTTTTGGTACTTTCTGCTTGTAGTATGGCAAGGCATTCTGGACATGCCCACCGATCGGGATTGTATACAGGTTGTTTTAAACATCGGATATGGTACCCTCGTGGGCAACTTTCACATTGTACCAAAATTCCGTCTCGGTGGCAGCGCCAGCAAAAACTATCTTTGTCTTTCTATAAAAACATAAGGTGTGAACAATTACTCGAAATCTTAGTCAAACAGTATTTATTCTCTTACAACACGTTTTTCTGGGTAAGATCTTACATAATATTACATCTCATGTACACAAAATACATCCGCTCTGTACATTTAGTTTTACATCGTACAAAAAATTCATAATTCTGTTGTTGATTTTGAGCAAATAAACCCGAACCAAAAAAAAAAAAAATACCCCCAATTTTTTTATGAACCTGAACCCGATCCAAACCTTTATTTGTCAAGGTCAATAAACCTGAACAGAATTTAAACCCTTTTAAATTCAGATTCAGTATCTCAATCTTTTTATACTTTTACATTTACCATCCTAAACCAATAAACGAATCCGAACCCAAAACCAATGAACCATTATAATTACCATTTTGTTGAACTGAAACTGAATCGATTTTTTTTCCTGAAACTGAACCAAAACTGAAGTATAAATAAATTTCGCATGCCATCGAACCCGAACATGGGCCAAATCCAAACCGTATCATTTTAGCGAACCCAAACCCAGAACCGAATATACTTTTCAACTGAACCAGAGTCGGAACCAAACCGGGTATTAAATTAGGGTTCAACTCGGTTCAGGTTTATTTTCAGTTCGAAACGTAAACGTAATACAGCCGATTATCAATGCCTTCGGCGTCTACGTTGCTACTTGTGTTGACTAGTCGTGAAAATTGTGTTTATGTTCTTGTCGTTACATTATATATAAAGATTGTTAATTGTTTGAACCAGACCCGCACATGAACCCATCTATCAAAAACAAATTAACCTGAACCGAACCCAGTTTTTCACGGGTTCGATGCCCTGGTATTTTGTTTCCGATCCCTAATTTGGAGAGCAAACTGATGTGTATGTGCTTTTTATAAATTTTTGTATGATGTAAAACTGAATGCAAAGAACAAATGTTTTTTGTGTAAATGTAATGTACGATCTTACTTAACAAGAAAAAGGTGCACGTATGCACCGAACGTCGGTGTTGTAAAGAGTATAAATGCTGTTTGAGATTTCGATCAAAAAATTTCCGACATATATTTATATTAAATTGTATATAACTAAGTGCAATCAATAAAAATATATCGACATATTTATAAAACATATAATAAATATATTACATGAAAAACTATACACAAATACAATGCAATATTAGAAGTACAGCATTAACCCCAGTACGTCCCTGGCATTATTGACTGAATTTGTGTGACCATGCGTAACTCCCAATATCATTATATACTGTTAATTTTTTTTAATATAAACAAATAATAATAAAAATAGTAACAATTAGAAGGTTTAGTAAATAAACTTACCTTCATATTAATATTTAGTGGCTCAACCTTCACGGACTTCCTACTCTTCTTACCATCGTCGACACTAGCGCCACCTACTGTATCGTCATCCATGTTTTCCTTCTTTCTTTTTGGTGTTTTAGGAAGCGATGCACCATCTTTCTCACTTTTTACGCTTTGCGAATTGTTATCTTGAACTACGCCATCGGCGTTTACATCAAATTTATTCACTTTGTTTAAGAATTTTTTATGTTTGGCTACAAAATCAGGATTTTGAGACCGCATTGCACGCTTACCTCCAGATTCATGGTCTTTATCCTTGTCTTTGTCTCTATTACTGTTTGGCTCCATACTCCGTCGTTTATATGCAATATTCGTATCTAGATTAGATTCTTTAACTGCATCTAATAATGATTTTAATTCTCTTGATTTGACCTTTTCTGCAACTTGTTCAAGTCTTAGTTCTGGCTCTGGTTCTGGTTCGGGCTCTGGTTCAGGTTCCAATGGCTTGACATCCATAATTGGTTCTGTTATAATCTGAGTTTCAATAGTTTCACTAGAATTTACGATATTCTCTTCAACCAAATCTTCCACAGATGACGAACTTGGTGATGTGGTTTCTGGTGGTTCATCATCATCTTGCACTCGCTTTCCGTCTTGATCCTCCGAGGAATAAGCATGCTCCAGTATAACAACATTTGCAGTCTCACTTGCTGGTGGTATGTGTTCTTCAGGCATGGTATCTAATTCTTCCACACTAGCCATAATTCTACATAGTTATACTAGAAAAAAACGTTTGCGTTACTTCAAAACAACCAAGACAAATGACAAAAACATATAACTATTTTGTTTAAACAATTTTTCTAAAAACATTTGTTTTGTTCATACCTTACTGACAAGTTGGAAAATTTTATTGGTACTCTATATACTTCTGTTTCTTAATTTTACACATCCATAACAACAATCACTATTTTACAAATATTCACAATTATAGGTACTGTACTGACGCTTGTTGTCTCCTTGTTGATTACGGTAAAAATTGTATGAACTGGTTGGAAAACCAGTACCATCTACTGGATGTATACTGAACATTTAGATGTAATTGGAAAATATCAATAAAATTATATTTGAGAACTTAAAATATTGTTATTTTTCCAATGATTACACAAAGAACTACCACGTCAATTAATCAACGAATCATGACTATTGGTTGCTATTTATTTCATTTCGCATCCATTGTTTTCAAGTGAGACTCGCGTTTAGCGTAACTCTATAAAGTCCCGCAAAACAGTTGTTAGCGTTAGCATCGTTTGCATGCATTTCCCACCAAATTTTAACGCGTCCTGCAACCTGTAATACACAACTCAATAACAAATACTCACCCATAGAAACAAGCGATAAATCACCTAACTTTTTAGCTGCGCCATAGGTTTTACCTCAGAATATACAATGATAGGACTAAAATCGAAGTTTTACATTCAAAATTTACTACTTTCTTTGAACTTAAAAATGAACGAAATGTAATGAATTTATGCATATTTTGAGATACAAAATTCATTGTACTGTTTTACGTCGTAAGTCTGGACGCTAAATATTAAAAGAAATACGTATAAATATATGAATGTTATTTTGTATAAATATAAAGATTTTAATTAATAAATTCAACAGCTGGTTGTAGGATCCATATGTGGACACTGACGTAATGCAAAAATGTGCGAAATTGGTAGGGATACTACAATATACTCAAAACTTTTATCCAGCTAGACTGTAAATAAAAAATCAAAACAAACCAATTTTGTTTTTATTTTACATCACGTCATTATGTACCACAATCTTAACAGCAAACACATTTTAAATACTGTACAAGTGGATCGCACTATCGCATAGCGATTTAGTTTTTCTAGAATAATTACAAAATGACCATTAATGTTCTCATTTATTGTTCCATGAACATACCTTACACTAACATATTTATTCTATGCTATTTAGTTCTGCAATTTTGCAGTAATATACAGGTGCAGTTTTCAATATATCATCAATACTGCTTTCTCAGGTACAACACAGGTAACCATACAGGTAGTTCTTACGCAATGGTGCCATTGGTGCCCCACAGAGCATTCAGTTCTGCGAGTTTCATTCTGAGAGACAGATGTGCACTTAAACACCGCTGTAAAACACATGTGCATTACAACCACATCATAAAATAACAGACAACTGACAACAATTAAAAAAAGTTCTTATAACAATTGAAAACAATAAGTGGCAACAAGTGGTTTCGCAAAATAATATGATAGTGTCATCGTTTTAAAAATAATCATGACAGTTTGAAGTGATTAATATTGAATTATCGAATTATTTTAAAATAACATAAAATGGATGCAAAAATATCTCACAGTGGTCTTCTCGCGCGTAGTCCTGAAGGACATGCTGCCCGTGGGATGCAAATTAAAGGCAACGAAGACTTATGGGTGGAGATCCAAGCAAACACATTTCGAAACTGGGTTAATGAAAACTTACCGCCTAATTTGAGGGTAGCAGATCTGTCAACGGATCTTTGCACAGGGGTTAGGTTATGTGCGCTAGTTGAAGCTTTACAGGGAAAGCCCATAAAGCCCAGCTGGAATAAAAGACCTGCCAACCAACATCACTACTTAGAAAATGTTACAGCAGCCTTAAATGCTATAGAACAGGACGGAGTTAAGCTTGTAAATATTGGTAAGTTGATACGATGATTTGAATTAGTTTTTGGTAGAGGGAAACACTAAAATAGGCGTCACATCCGGGCGCCTTTTCAAATTGGTTTTCATTTAAATACAATAAGAAATTCTTGATTCTTATAAGAATGACTAATAAATGATATATTTTATTGGTATTTTCTAAATTATTTATTGTCTATCTAATTATCTTCCTGTGAACAAATTCCAAATAAAATATCCTAATAAAAATGCGGTTTGTATTATGTAAGAAACTACTATATGTAACGAAATAAAATGCAGTACTTGTGACATACATGCTATCATTTCTAATATGAAAGTGAGGTAGGTGCTTATTAAGAAAACTTTCGCGCCAACTTGCTATATGAGCCTATAATTTTCTAATCAATTTACACCTTATTATATTTAGCCGAAAAAAATATTACGATTTAACATAACACGCCTTCGCTAAGTATTTAAATTTAGAAATATCAGCAACAATATGTAGGCTGTTGTTTGACAAATATAGGAATTGTGATTTATATTCTTTGATAAAAAAAATGTAATTTTTTTGTTATCGTCACGAATTCATTAATTAATATTTATCGTGTATTATAGAATTTGTATTACTACAGTATTATATTTTAGTAATTAATAATCGCTATAAAACTAATCATTTAATAACCCGAATTTAATCGTACATAAAATGTTAAAATACATTTATGCTACCAATATTTGGTGAATAAATTTGACAAAATATTATAATTTCTGCTTCGATGACAGCATTTCTTATTACGTAAAAATTGGATTCGTGAAGTCATCTTCTGTTAACAGTTAGCATAAGTAAATGTAAACATAAACCTTGTTTATTTTAACACTTACGCCGTTAAATTCGAGGTTTAAGTCATTTTTCATTCCAATCGCAGGAAATAATATTTTATTTCTAACCATTAAAATTTAATTGCAAATAAAGCATAGATGTTATTACTATACATTAACATTTTTAAGGTCTGATGACTCTACTGTAATTTTTATATTTAATTGGATTGTTTTAAGTAGTTCTTCAATAATTCTAATTGCTTTGAGAAATAAATGCTTTTCTTCAAAGCAAAATAATCACACAATAAGATTTTTATTACTCATTTATTTTGCACTTTCTTCAATAGGAGAACAAGTACAATTAAATTATTAAACAGAAGATTTAATCGAAATAATTCATTCTAAAGAAGTGCAAACCAAAATTACATATTATTTTATACTTTATTATTAGTTATTTAAAAAATTAGCAAAATTTGAATTTTCTAGTAATTATATATTTTTCGAGAAAAACAAATTCATCTTTAAAATGGTCTACTAAAGGGGTCACTTTGCCATAATTTAACCGACTTTATATCTCCACGTAGTTTTGGAAGCGTCTATTAGGGGTTTTCATTCAAGTCTACGGCGTTTAAAAAAATACTTATTGGATATCTATGTTCAACATGTATAAGTAACACAGTGGGTTCAATAAAAAACCTAACTCGGAGTAGGCTATGAACAGAGAAACGTATGTCTGATCATTATTCAATTCAAAAGTCAAGTTGTCAAAATTGATCTTGAATCTTGAAATGTAATTTTTAGGAGAAAAGGCAATAAAAAAGGATACAGTATATTGCCATTCGCCGTTTTCTAATATTTTTCCATTTCTAAAATAAGATTCAAGAAGAAAAGCTTTGATTTCTTTAGATAACATTTTTGATAATATCTCGTGTCAAATTGACATTTAATTAAATATTTTTAAATTATTAAAAAATCTTTCAGAACTCATAATTCAATTAAAATGATACAACCTTTTTAGTTTTATAACAATAAACAAAACTAAAAAGGTTGTATCATTTTAATTAAATATTTTTAAATTGACATACGTTTCTTTGTTCATAGCTTGCTCCGAGTTAGTTTTTTTTTAACACACTGTATAAGGTGAATATAATCGTTAATTTACTGATTTTTATTACCTAATATCAAATTCTACCTTTAATACTTTTAAACCGAGCGCATAAAATTCAGTATCAGCCATGTTTGTGACGTGTGGACACTGACAAATGCTATTGGCTAATGGGTATTTGAAGACTCAAACCATGTTTCCGCCATGTTCAGCTCTATATTTTATTCCACCTTACCAATTCAGTAGATGATGGTCACATCAGCGCCAGTTTTAAACAGTCAAAATTTAAAAACATGGCGTTATTCAACTGCTATTATCTGACATTTTATTATAATATTATGAAAATATAAAGCCATTGAAACTTTGTATGTTAGAGTCAATAGGTATATGAAATTATAAAGTATTATCTACTTGCTTTCCAAATCAGATAAAGATGATACTTGACATTGCACATAAAAATGACACGGGATGCCATATGTCATGTACACTGACACTAGTCTGAAATTACATTGCATAAACTTGGCTCCAATTTCAGCCAATCAGAGAGGTCAAAACTATGCCCTATCCTCCACAATCCTGAATTGGTAAGGTGGAACAGATTACAGAAACGTATGTTCTCGGCGTAGATGACGTCTCATGCGCCTTCGATTTCTCGGTCCTCATTTATTATTAAAACTAAAAAAAAAAATCTGGCGTTAGAATTTTTTTGGCGGAAATACAAAATACGGGTGTAATATTTTTATGTACCGATTAATGTATTAAAAAATGGAAAAAATTTGGAAACCTCTAGTTTATATATTTTTTTATTGAAATTACATCTACTTATCGCTGCCTACGTTTGTGGTCCGAGTTTGAATTTCACGGTAGGTTGTCAATAATTTCTGATAAATATGCAAAAAAGCGAGCCAACAAAAACACCAATGTGAATGAGTAGAAACCATAATAATACACTTATTTCATATAATTAAGAATATGTCATTAAAACATGCTTTTTTATTTTTAATAAATAATAGTATTATAATTGGACATTAAACATGATAAGTATGTTAAACACCATTTAAATTCCATATACATGTATTTTATGCGCTACCTCAATCTGAAAGAGGCAATAATTTTTTTTCTGCAATTTCTATTTTCAATACATTTGGATTGTTTATTTAAAAATATATGTGAAAAAATGTCAACTTCCAATCAGGAAAAGTGAAATTTTTTTCTCTTTACATAATTGCACAGAAAACCGTGAAAACTAAAAAGAAAAGTAATTTCTCCAATCTGAACAAGGAATTCCACTTACAAGGCACTAAGTACATCATAAACTAATTAATTAACCCAGATACTGCGTACATCATATCAAGCTAAAGAAGGAATGTCGCGAAATAAGAATGAAATCCCACGTTATACTGACTCCTTGCATAATAATGAGCCGCAGTGTGGGATGAGTACTGAAAACCGCGTATACCGAAACTCTGGGCGGCGGACCATACAAGGTTATCACGCTCGTCGGTTGATCTTGCGTTGATATCTCCGAGAAGTAACAACACTTTCTGGAAATGTGACACATACGTGATAAATGATATGTGCATTAATATGTTTAACACGCTTTTACTATGAATACGATATATGACAACGTTCAGCAATAAGGAAACATTGACCATTTATGGAAAAAAGTTTCTTGTCTTATTGATATCACCATCCATTACTCTTATTAATTAATTAATAAATAAATAATTATAAGTAGTCAATATTTAAAAAAACTTGCTGGTACTAAGAAGAAAAACTATGTATGTGTACAAAGTTAAATAAATAAATATATCATCACGGCATATTACCCATTGCTGGGTGTATCAATCTGCTTTACACAGATATCGGTAATGATGAAATGTTTGTACCGTGTGTGCGCTTACCAGGCATTACCTCACTGGCACTCAATGCTAACGTGAGTTGATTTAGTGCCATTAAAATTCGAAGTAATTTTTGGCTTCGGTCGGGATCGAACCCGGGTCCCCAGATTCGCGACCAGACCCTCTGGCACACAGCTAGGAGACCCCAAAGTTTATTATATTTATTATTATATTTAACACGCTTTTAAAACATATTGACAACTTTAAGTAATAATGAAAGATCATACGAAAAAAGTTTCTTGTCTTATCGCTTATTGATATCTCCATACCATTACTCTCATTAATAAATAAATTAAGAAAGAATATATTTTTTTTAAATATTAAAATGTATTAAAAGTTAAAAGGAAAATCATGTATGTGAAGTTAAATTAAAATGTACTTAATAGGGTCTCGTGGCCATGTGCCTGACTGTATGGTCGCGAATCTGGGGAACTGGGTTTAAATGTCAAAAACCCTTGTAGTGCACTCCCCACGCCAGTAATGAGTGTCCGGGGGGTGACGTTTGGTAAAAGCTCGTACGGTACAAATATGTCGTCTGAGTACAAAGCAGATTGGTACACTCTGCAATATGTAATATGCCGTGATGATATATTTATTTAATTAATGTTTTTCACAAAAATACTTAATTACAATTGATTACAACAAAAACTGGTTAATTACAATAAATAAATCTGATGTGGTCAACGCAATACCTCCCGCCGTTTAATTCTTATTAATTTAAATACATACTTACGTACGAGTATTTACTGATGTTCCTTTGCATTCGTATATTACATAATATATAACTATAACTATTGTTTTATTTACTATATTCTTTTTAAAACGTTATCATTATTAATTTGAAATGATAATTTTTGTGACAGTGACATTTTCTGTCAGTTACACATATACATTTGAAATCTGAACTATGTAACTAAAGAATTGTGTTTATCTTTAAAATATAGGCTCCGAGATTTATAAAATAGATTAGTTTATAAATTTATCTATAAAATATATAGAAAAACTATTAATGCATACCTGTAAAAAATTGAATAATCTTTCATTTTTATATTGACAAATCCCGAAAATATAACAAGCTATTTTTTTGGAAAAATGATTTAGAGCTACAAATAAAGTGCCACTTCCAGTTATCTAATTTACACCAAAATCTAATGGCTTCTTTCCATATTAGAATAAGGCAGGAAAATTTTCTGAATAATAGTATTTGAGTTAAGAGTGTTCAGAGGATCCAAACACACACACCCACAGACATCATCGTGAAAATGTTAAAATCGGATTCTAGGGACCTTAAAACGTGGTCATTTACCAAAATCTGATGCGATTTTTATCACGATTCCTATACCTCCCGTGCTACGAGTAGCGGGAAGTAAAAAATAATAATTGCAATAACAACCAAAATTTTGAAGGTCTTTAGTGCTATGGAATTACTGACATTTGTAATCAATATTTTCTTGTTCTTGTTGATTTAAATAACTCATTCTCAAAATTACGTAATGCTGACATTGGTTTTTCTTGCATTAAGTCGCAGATATGTATTTTAATTAAATTTATAATTAAAGGAAATTACAGGACGTAATTTTACAAGTACACAGGAAAACATACATTTAGTACAATTACAGTATTCGATAAACTAAGGCACCATACTGAGTCATTCTAGGTGTGTTTATAATGAGTAAATTGTTAATAGCAGCTACCTGCTAACTAAACTAAAACAATACATTTTGTATACAAACGAATGTAATGTACTCTTGTCTACATGTTAAAAGCATTTCCGACAAGAGCATCACATTTTTAATATGAGAATTAGGTCAATTTAATTAAGATTAGTTTTTTCTTTTATTATCGGTAACAATTAACTTTTACCTTTCGTTCAATAAAGAAATGTTATTGTCTTATATGTAAACAAAACACATTAAAGCATAAGTACGATTTGGTATCTATATTAATTCACTCCAAGGTTCTTCGTTATTTTTATACCTACAATACATTCATGAAGGGAACTGATTAAACTTAGCAATTACCACGCAAAGTAAAACCTTGAAAATTATTTTCGTATACAATAGAATAATTAAGTTTCATGTATTTATATAACGATTTATTTGTTGCAGGAAACGTGGATATTGTTAACGGCAATTTAAAGCTCATTTTGGGATTGATTTGGTCTTTAATTGTTCGCTACCAAATCGGAAGAAGTAAATTTCCACCACGAAAACTTATGTTGGCGTGGTTACAAGCCGTTTTACCAGAATGCAAAGTTGGTAATCTCACTACAGATTGGAATTCTGGTGTATTGTTATCTGCCTTAGTTGATTACTGTCGTCCTGGATTGTTCCCCCATTGGAAATCTTTAAGTAAGTGCAAAAATTAATGTAAATACATAATTGCATATTCAAATTATTGTAAACAAACCATAAATTTTGCATAAATGGTGTATATGAATATTTCATACTTGCAGATAAAAATGATTCCGTCGAGAATTGTCGCAGAGCAATGTCAATCGCCCATAAAGAACTCGGAATCCCAGCTGTTTTGGAACCAGAATACCTTGCATCGCCTTGGTTGGATGAACTATCCGGAATGACCTACTTGTCTTATTTTATGAAACCTGGATCACCTGGCTTTCATGCCACATTGCGATGGGTCAATTCAAGGCTCAACAGACCCGTTAAAAATTTCACTGTAAGTTTCTATAATTATTAGAAAACCATGAATAACACCAACAATTTCAAAATAGGTACATAAATAAATTTGTACGTGCAATAATTCTGGTTGAATATACATATATTGCTATTCAAGTGTGTAACTAGATATCTAGTATGAATTCATAATGCGCATGAACTTATCTATTTTCCAATCTTACATTATTTTTATATTCTTACTTCGTATCATGTGTTTTATTATATTTACTTCATATATTAAATGATCATTCACATCTGATATGATTGGTTAGATTTAGATAGATCATTTTTAATCCAAATAAATGTTAAAAGAATTAATTTTGAAATTTAAGTTCGATATCTTTTTGTTTCCAGATATTTAGTTTGAAGCAAAAATACTTATAACTAGTAGCGTTAAATATACTTGATACAAGAAACAGAAAACCGATTAAACTGGCTTCGCGTTATCGGTTATTTCGATTAATCGGTTACCCGATTATTTGAAATATCCAGATAGTTGACTTTTATGATTAATTGGATAAGTAAATGATATACTGGTATAGAAGAATAAACTTTTAATAAAATTTGAATGAAATTGTAGTGGAAATTTTTATTAAAGTTTATTAAACGATAAATACATTAGAAAAAGATAATAAAAATAACAAATATTATGATTAAACAAATATAAACACTAATTATTTATTTACACGATATTTATTTCACTATATTTATATCACCACTCGTTGCCGACTTGTCAAGACTCGTTGTAGACTAACTTGTAGACTAGACTAGACTTATATATATTTATATTACCATTTATCTCACACCCAATTCGGTGTCCGGTACACTGACGACCATAAGTTGTGGACTGACTGTTATAGACTAACTATTCGACTCGAATGACTTCACTAGACTCCCTTTCGCAGAGCTGTTCACTGATTTATATACTCGTTCTCATTCATTTTCGAAGTTTAGAGAAGCTTCGATGCCAAAATGACATCGAATACAAAAGGATCAAGAGAGCGCGTGTAATTAAACTTATCTATACGGTTTGTATACATAACTGCACATTCAGTAATTATGCCGCCGACAAGTCTAGACACATTTCGCTCAGTGGTGCCGGCTGCGCGCACGCTACATTATTTTTTTGTTTTAATTAAGTATATTTACTTTTAACTAGTTAACCGTTTAACCGGTTACTTCTAGTTATATGATATGATTTAACCGGAAAATCACAGTTAGCTTGGCGGTTTCTAATTATTCTTAACCGGCTGATATTTTTTAACACTATTTGGAACCACTTTCTTCTAAGGAAAAAAATACAACAGTATATTTTTTTTAACACGGGTTTAGTTTTTACAAAGTAAATTTAAAAGATTCTTTAAAATAACTGATATAATAACAGTTATTTACAATGTAAGTGGGATATACAGGTGTTCATTTTATTTTGTCCACCATTGCTATCTCGAGAACTATAAGAGCTATGAGGTTGGTTAAATTAAAAAGACTATTACAATGAGTTAAAAAAAATAACTAGCAGTGGTTCTCAAGATACGGGATACAACGTTCTTGTTTTAAATAGGAACCTATTTTTTTATTCGCTTATTTCAGTATTTTTTTCTGAATTCAACGATATACATATGCAATACCCTAATATTATAAAATATTTCAGAAAAATACAAATGAAAATTATGCTGATTTAATTTAAATGTAAGAGTGCTTTGAAGAAAACAATTGAATATTTTGTTTTATGTTAATTGTAGTTAATGTCAAAACAAATATTTCGTACACTTTCTCAGTCATCAGTGATAAAATGAATTTTATTCACGAAGAAAATTTTGATATGTATGGATTTTATATTTTATTTTCTTTGTAACACTTATTATAATCAGATTTAAATTAAATCAGAATAATTTTCTTTTCCATTTTTCTCAAATATTTTGTAATATTAGGGTATTACAGATGGATATCGTTAAATGAGGGTATTATGACATTAAAAAAAAAATTACTACAGACCAGTAAGACTATCAATATCTAATTTTGAGTAAGAAAATGTGTACATCAATTGAGATATGAATTTTTAAAAAATTCATCGCAATTCAAATTTTCTTATCATGGCGTGCTTATGACTGTCAAATCGATAGTGATATCATAAAAAGACTGATTATGGTAATTTACCTGTCGTGCGCATTCTAACTACTGGCACCATCTGTGTTTCTAAACATATGCAACAAATCGATTTGACGTCACAGTTTTCAAAGACATTTCTAGAGTTGTAAAAATTCCAATTTTCTAACATTAAATTATGAATAAAAACTAAAAAAATTAAACATGTTTTATTATATTTTTTTATATGAAGATGTAAACTAAAGAAAAAAAATACTATTTAATATATATTTAAGAAATACAATCGAATAAGCGAATAAAAAAAATAGGTTGCCATTTAAAGAAGAAAGTTGCAACCCATATTTTGAGAACCACTGGTAAAAAAAAAGATTTTTGTTGCTCATTATAATAGTATAGTAAAATATAAATTGTTTGCTACTTTAACCGACCTCGTAACTTTTATCGTTCTCGAGATAGATTATTAACGCACGTATTGTGAGTTGCCCTATGAGCCCACAGGGCGAGTTATAGTAATTACATACAGGTTTATTCTGTAACTTTGGTAACCTAAAATTCAAAATTTTGATTTACATATAAGAATCAACTTGATTGGTTAAATTTTTGAACCAGTTGTTAAAAATGAACCACTGAGTTACAGAATAGGCCCGATAGTGCGTTAATAATGTAGTATCACACGAATATTGTACAAAATTTTATCTATCACCGTATATCATATCGCACTCATTTTAGATATGTAATAATCTTTGTTATCCCTTGAGTGCGACAATGAAATTATTACTACACTAGAATGTCAATATCGCATTCATTGGGATAAGGAAAGACTTTTACATATTTAAAATGAGTGCGATATGGTATAACTTATCCCACAATGATAGATAAAAAAAATTTAGATACCTTTGGACTCCCGATTTTCTTTTAAAGAAATTTTAAATACGTATTTTAAAAATTCCAACTACCATGACAATACCTTTTTCCATTCCTGTAACAATTTTACACAAATTTACTATTTTAATTTTCTTTTATAGTCTGATTGGAACGATGGCCGCGCCATTTGCGAAGTAATCAAATCCCTTGGTGGTTCAGCTCCCGGTCCAGAGAAACTGCGCACTGATCCAAATTACTGGGAACAGAATCTAAACCAGGCGATAGACGCAGGAAAAAAGCTTGGTGTGCAACCCATATTATCAGCTCGTGACATGGTTGATAAGAACGTCGAACACCTTGGCGTTATGGCTTACGCGGCACATTTCCAATGGATTCCAGAACGCCCACCGTTACATGATCTGATTGTTGTTAGATTAGAATCGTCATCTGGAAGAGTTGGAGAGCCAGTAAGTTGAGAATTTAACCTTTAAAGATATGACCCGCCCTTTCTAATGACCCTGGATTACTTTTATTTATTGTTTACATATTTCTATTATGACCCGATTAAAGTTTTTCATTTTACTTACAATTAATACAATGATTTCTTCTCCTTTTAGATGCACTATTCGGTCGAACTTCTAGAGAGAGAATTATCCTACAGCTTATTATCTACCGAAATTCGTGCACCGGATAACAGAGTTCATCCCTCAAAACTGAAAAATGGAAATGGAAGTTTCGTGCCGCAGAAAATTGGAATGCACGAAATTGTTGTTATGTATAATAGTGAAGAAGTTCAGTCGGGGCATTATTTCCGTGTTCTACCTTCTACGGTTGAAGTTGCACCACCAGGAATGGCTCCTTGCGCTCTTGGATCCATTGTTCAAGTCCTCGTTAATGCTACCGGTACGAAAATGGGACTAAATTAGCATTTATAGTTATAATCAGGGATCGGGAATCGGCAAAAAAATAAACGACTCCCGACTCCAAAGTTCATATTTTTTTAAAATCTAGTCCAACTCTTTTCCTACTCCATTACACTATACTTAATAGCCTCACATAAAGCAACAATAAACATTTGGCAATAATACAATGTACTGGGTGGTAACGATTAGGGTTGAACATAAGGATTTAACATGTTATATTAGTTTTAGGAAATTTCCTGCTTTCCTGTTCATTTGACGTCAAAAAGTGTAGAGTGCAAAGTTGCTCCGAATTAAAAGTTACTTACAAAATTGTTTTTACATTTTCTCTAACGTTTTTGATTTTTTCACTAGTTTAAAAAAAAAAAATTAAAAATTTCTATTAATTAGTAGTAATATCCATTTAAATAAGTTAATCATATTCTGCCATTTTTTATTTCCAAAACAAATTAAATAATGAATGCTTATTCGAATGACGAATGAGTCTTTATTATAAAGAATTATTATAGTGGATATAGTTTTCGAAGAATTACGTATTTATTTTCTATAATATTAGTTTGACGTTTATATACAATATTTGAAAACCAGAAAAAAGTAATCAAATACCTTGGTGTGCCTGAGTGTCTGGTCGCGAATCTGGGGACCCGGATTCGATCCCGACCGACGCCAAAAATTACACCGAATTTTAATGGCACAAAATTGACCTCTGTGGCGCACTCTCCACGCCAGCAATGAGTGCCCGTGAGGTGACGCCTGGTAAGCGCCCGCACGGTACAAATATTCCATCATTACCGATATCTGTGTAGAAGCAGATTGGCACACCCAGCAGTGGGTAATATGCCGTGATGAAATATATTTTTTTTTAAATTTTAATAGAAAATGTAAAAACAGGTACACAATTTTTAATTATGAACAACTTTTCACTCTACAGTTACATAAAATGCACAAGAGAGCAGGAAATGTAATATTATATAACATTACATTTTAGGTAGAATGTTTGAAAGAGTTAAGAGCCGACATTTTTTTCAACTCCCGACTTCTCCAAAAAGCTTCGAATACTCGACTCCTGACCATTACCTACATGAAAAATACTTTTTTTCTGTGATTTTTAAAAAATGAACTCATTTTCGTGATATTATCACTTTCTGTACGGTTTACATTTATTTCAATATAGTTTTTTCTTTATTAAAGATTTGTTGAAAAAATAGAGTATCAACTTTGGCAAAATAAGCCTTTTTTGAACTTTCTGCACTTGTTAACAAGCAACAACAAAATTTAACAGCGATATTTAATTCAGTTATAATTGTTGCAACGCCTGGCTGGGTAGGCCCGTGGAAACGGTTTGAGAGTGGCATAGCCCATTGGAAAAATAGGGCTGGGTGATAAGGATTGTTTAGGGTTCGGGCGCTAGTTGAATATAACAAGTCCTCTCAGAAAACTATGTAATTCAACGCAGGTTAGAGAGGGGCGGTATAAAATCAGACTATAACATAATAAAATCGGTATGTTATTTTTGTGCATAATAATACTGCGTTTTAAAAGTTTTTTGAACAGTTATGCCAGCTCTTTTATTTTATTAGATTTTTTTTGTTGCACCGTCAACTATTCAACCAAATCATTATAGTTTTTTACCTCGCCATCATTGTATATACTCACTTGTACACTTTTTTCATATGAAAACAGGCAACTTCATATTATTGCGACATTCCTTGATTCATTTTAAGTGGCTTCATTCCTCTCCCTACAATAATCAGAAGATTGCTCTTGCTCACACTCACAATCAATGCTCCTCTTCCGTTTACGCATGTCATTTTACCTTTGGGTCCTGCAATTGTGTTCCTACGCAGGAATTGAATTCTTTGCTTTTACAATAATTATAGACTCTAGTCTACGAAGATAAATTATATGTGTGTCTTTTATTTTCAGGAGCCCCAAAAACCGAAGACATCCGAGTAACCGCCTACAGTCCAAACAACAGAGCTTTAAAATGTCCTCTAACAACTGTGGATGGTACCAACACAGCAAGTTTTAAACCGGACGAACCTGGAGAATGGCGAATAGAAATCACATACCAAGGAAAGCAAATTCAGGGTGGACCATTCACATGTTCCGTTTTCGATCCGAATGGTGTCCACATATCAGGATTTGAAGGTGCTTTGCCACTTGTGCCACATGTTATAGATATTGATACCCATGCAGTCGGTGTACCGGGTGAACTTTATGTAGACATAGTTCATGATAAAAGATCAATTCACTCTCGAATTGAGCGAGTTGGTTCTTCAGGATTCAGTTACCGTCTTCACTTCACACCAAAACAAAATGGTAAACATCGAGTATATGTTTATTTCAACGGTTATGACGTCAAAGGATCGCCGTTTATGATGAGAGTAGGAACTCAAAAAGGAAAGAAGTCTAGCAGTTCTAGTCCCATAACTACTTCCGCATATAGACAAAGCCCTACTTCCGGTTTAAACCATTCAGGGAGTAGATTAAACACACCTAGTCCAGTGTCAAATTTCCATTCATCGAATTTACACCCCTCAAGTCATAAGCAATTCAACAGATCGTCAGTAAGTCCAGTTTTCGGAGAATCGAGACACAATTCAGAGTACCATAAAATGTCTGCCGCAGAAAAAAGAATCTCTGCGAATAGTCCAAGTTTTGTGGACAGAAATAGAAACAGTCCTCAAAGAATGCAAAGTCCCAATCCGAATTTTGGAAGTTCTGAACATTTGAGTTCCAAAAAAATATCGGAAAATCGAATATACGAGTCGAGAAGTCCAAATTTAATAAAACAAGACTACCATGACTACAACAAATCATCTTTACATGATCAGGAAGCAAGTTATACTAGCAAAATGCAGTCACTTCGTGTGCAAGATTCAAGAAGTCCAGCCAGAAGTCCTATATTCATGGACAGACAAAGTCCGAGCATGAATATTGCCAGCTCTAGATACGAAAAGCATTATTCAGAGAACAAAACTTATAATTCTCAAGGATACGACACACATGATGGAGTGGACACAAGCCCAATAATTAAAGTTTCTTCTGTTAGTGACCGGGCAGCAGGTAGAAGGGATTCTTGGGATGCTATTGCGAAAACTAGAAACATTCTTTCTCATCGAAGTTTGGAATCAGTTGCCAATTTGGCTGATTCTCAATTAGATTCTGAACTGCGCCATGATTCTAGCCATAAATACTCCGAAGAGCATTCTAGTTATGTTGCAAGAGATCATTCGTACAGTCATCACGGAGAGAAGACGTATCAATCACAAATGCAGGCGTCTAGACCAGTTACTGTAAGAGGGGGTGGTGCTACCGCGGTTAAAGTGCAGCCCGTGCCTGATGGAGTTTTGGGTCAACCGGTGGAATTCGAAAGTAAGTAATTTTTTAATATATTTTTCAAAAAATACATGGATAATTCAAACTTAGATTCTCTTTGTAAGGTATAGCCACCTATGAATAGTTCTCTAAACTATGTTCGTAAATTTAAATAATTATTTAAAATAGAAAATGACTTGTCACTTTACAAAACTGAAAATTTCGAATAAGTTTAAATAAGACGAAAATATGACGAATATCCAAAAATATTCTCTAAAATATGTTTCTTTTGAAATTTTCCTTGCTACAAACTGAATCGGTGTGAAAAATTGTGAATTTATTTAGTTTTATCTATAGAAACGAATAATGATTCTGTCATGTTAGTAAATCTATCCTTTTTTAAGTAATTAACCCAAAAATAATATACCTAACTCAATTTTCATTGTACTGATTCCAAATTTTGAAACCACAGGTCGACATCTATTTTCGTTTCTGATTACATATTTCAGTTCAAAGTTGTACACCATAAAGATCTATTTTTGGGAAGTAACCCAAAAATGGGTCGATATATTGACTTATTGATAGCATCATTCAATTATATGGGAAAAAATACATAAGTACAAATTTTTCATAATTTTTGAGAAACTAGTTTCAATGTATAAATAATTATTTTTCAATTTTCTTAATATATTTGTAAACTAGGCTTAGGGGTTCACAAATGATGGTATTTGGCATGATGGTAGTACTTCCAGTTTAACCGGAAGTGGCATTAACTTTCATATTTCAAATGAGACATCTATACATTTTAATATATGTATTTGGAATCTACGTAAAGTACGAATTTAATTGAAGTGTATTTTTATTGAAGAAATAAATTACAAAAACGTAATAGAAAATTATGAATAATTAACTTGCTAAGCCATGATATCAGGCAGGTTGTGAAAAAAGTTGAGACAATATTAAGTAATATTTAAGTTAATTGTTTAGTAGTAAGTTATTTTTGTAAAAAAATTATGTTGCAAAAAAAATGATCAATTTGTTATCACAGCCACTGCCTACCTGACATGGTTTAACAAAATGAGTAATAAAAGCCTAATCCGAACTTTAAAAGTTTCAGAGATATAAGGCAGTGAAAAATGAGTTTTTTTTGTTAATCTTTCAGAGGTTATCTTCATATTTTTGTTTAAAAAAAAAACCTAAACCTATATTTAATTTCAAATAACTTTGTAACTATTAGAAATTGGGAAAAATGTTGCATATACAATTTTATTGTTATTTTGTACTCTTAACATAGAAAAAAATTACTCGGATCACCAGTTTCTCTTCGACTCTAATACAAATTGGCCTCTTCCTTGGAAACAGTTGAAGATCAGAATTATGTTGATTAAGCTGTTTTTACTCATTCATCAAAAGTAATGCTATCGAGTCGCGGAACACTGTATAAAAATTAAATTTTTGAAAATTTGAAAGTTTTTACCCAAATGAGTTTTATTTTATTAAACAAAAGTGGGCAAATATATTAACTTGCCAAGATAATCAATCGATTTGACGAACAAAATTAAATTAGTGTCTTTTTTTCAATTTTTAGAATTTAAACAACTAAATTTAATCTAATATTATGAATGTATTCACTGCAGAAAAAAATATCAGAGTTTTGTAACTATTATATGAATTCATGGAACTCAAAATGTTTAAATTCATGTCATTTATATGTAGATTAAAGGATTATGATGCGTATTATAAGGCAGATTTTAAAGATTTAAATTGCAAAATTAGGCAACAATATTTATATACGGAGGTTGATATTAGTAAGTAGGCGAAAAATTTGCATAATACGTGGTCTTAAACCATTGTAATAAAGATAAGTAATTATTAATTTTTATTTTTAGAAAACAAATCTAAAAAATAAAATATTAGATTTGTGTTTTAATTTGCTTTGCAGTTGATGGAAGTGGTGCAGGTTCAGGGGATCTAGAAATTCTTGTAGAAGGCGGAAGGGTGACTTCCAGTGTCCGTAGCTTAGGTGGTCAGCGTTTTAAAGCTGCATTTACACCCCATCAGGCTCTTCCCCATCGGGTGGACATCCGCTTCAACGGTGACACCGTCCCAGGTAAGTCACCTTTACTTTTTCATCTGCGATAAAAAGTGATTCACCAGTGATCAGCTACAGTGAAGTGTTGTGATTAAAGTGCGCGTATCTCGTCCGCAGTCAGCTTTAAATGTTTATTTCATCTCCCACTCTCGCGAAAACGTCACGCTTTCTTCTGTCAAAAAGGACAGTTCAATGGCCCAAATACGGTCCTGTGTTTTTAACGAAATGCCCCAGTGACATTGTTTTTTATTATTCAAGATTTCGTGAGATGAATCTCGTTATCAAAACACGAGATGATGAAAATATGTTTGCAGTTTGCTTTGCGCATATTTGCTACGTGTTAAGGAGATAGTCATGCTGCATAAAAAGTTTTTATATTTGTTTCAATGTCACTTATTTATAAGTAATTATGCTGCTTTCGTTTTTAATGATTTTTGCACATGGGAAAGAGTTTATGTAAATGAAATCTAGCGTGATTGTAGTTTTGTAGCAATGAGTATTGATGCAATAGTTTTTTAATGAGTTGTGCGTGGTGCTGGTGAGTACCGCTAGACCACGACTCGCGCGTTGGCTACAACTAAAGAATGCGACCGAGCCTCTTTCCCCACTGCCTACACACCTGTTACTGGCGCCCATACTAGGCAGCTCGCAGAGTTCCGCAGTCGTTTAAAACAAAGTTTACATCGCAGTTTACTCCAAAACAATACATTTAAAGTGGTGCAATCAGTTTGTAAATATAAACATCAATATTCGGTGGTGATTAGAAGTGTAAACAACTCGTTTACACGCATAAGTGACAGGTAATTGTTCAAAGTATACCTATTCTAAAGTTTGATACAGACAGTGTTGTGTAAAATTCGCATCTTGCAATATGGTTTTATTTTTAAGGGAGCCCGTGGCATGTTAACATCATGTCAGGTTCTTCGTTGTCCGTGTTGGGTGAATCAACCCGCCTAGTACCGGCCAATAATGCGGCGGTGTTTGAAATCATCACCAGCACATCGTTAGTTCCGGATGAACTGACGGTTCATGTGATCTCGCCTTCCAAACGGATTGTGCCGTCTAGGGTGTTGCCTGGGAATCGCTCTGGAATTCAACAAGTGGAATTTGTACCAACGGAAGTGGGCACGCATATTGTTGAAGTTGCAATAAACGGAGAAAAACTTTTGGCTGGACCGTTGATTGCGAAAGTTTATGATGCTGGACTTATTCAAGTTGCGGATGTTAGTGGTGGAGTTGTTGGACAACCAGTCCAGTTTAGAGGTTTGAAAATGATATATTTGTGCGTGATATTGTAAAAAAAATATTGACTTCTAAAAAAAATCTAATGTGAGTAGCACATTACCTTTCGTCAGTTCTATGTATTTTGTACAAATTCCATTCAAAAAATTTCTTGCAAAAGATTATAAATTTCCAGTAAAATTATAACATACATACTAAATTGCACTTGACACTGACGTCAGTCAGTCACAATTATCTTAATATAGAAGCTGTTTGTTTCCATATTTATACTTTTTTAACTCGATATTCATTGGATGTGAAGTGTTAAATGCATTCAAATCGTATAGAGGATAAAATATTCGTTAATATTTATAATAGGATTAAATGTCAAAAAATGCATTTTTCAAGAAAAACTGTTTAAATCTTCCAATGATACTACTTCCGGTTGACCAATTATAACCAAAATATAATCACGTCTTCATATGGATGTAAGGAACAGGAATGTGAAAGAATTATAATTTTTGGAAATGTAGTATTGAAGTTATCCAAGGAGAAACTTTTGTCACACATCCATACATACAGACATTATCGTAAAAATAGTAAAATCGTATTCTAGGGACCCTAAAACGTGCTTATTTATTAAAAGCTCACCTTCGAATTTTTTGACCAAATACAATACCTGCCTTACCTAGGTGACGAAAGGTAAAAATTGTTATGATGTTATTTATAGTGGCATTGATAACAATTGGCTTTCTAAAATGTAATTGCGGAAGAAAATGATTTTTTTTACATTATCATATGTACATATCCTATTGTGAAACAGATAATGTTTACATTATTTTCTTTTAGTTGATGCAAGTCAGGCCGGTGAAGGACAATTAGAAATATCAATTAATGAAGGAGAAGTACCAAACCACGTTCAAGTTGTAGGCGGCGGCAGATGTCTTGTATCATTTACTCCAGATCAGGCTAAACCACATTTAATTGACATTAAATTCAACGGCGAAACCGTACGAGGATGTCCATTCGTTTGTTCAGTAGCAGACACAAGTCGTGTGACTTTGAGTTTAGCCCATTTAGAATTAATTCCAGTCAACCAGCCCAGCAGTTTTCACATGGGGGTTGCAAAAGTCGGTGCCGCCGAATTAGCCGTCGCTGTAAGAGGTCCAGCGGGAGAACTCCCAGTGAAAGTAACTGGAGACATTCATGCTGGCTTCACAGCAGAATTCACACCTTCACAAGTAGGGGCCCACCAAATTACTGTTGATTACAATGGCCGACCCGCCCAAGGAACACCTTTCGTCGCTAAAGCCTTTGACGCTACTAGAGTTACAGTGGGTACAGTAGCCAGAGGAACTGTAGGAAGACCCGTAACATTTTCCGTTGATGCTAGCGAAGCTGGCGAAGGAAATTTGGAGATTACCATAAGCGCGAGAGGATTAAACATTCCCACGCAAGTACATCCTCAAGGCAATGCGAAATTTGCGGTTAGCTTCGTGCCAGCAGAGGCATGCGATCATGTGGTGAATGTAGCGTTTAATAAGAGGCCAGTTGTGGGTTGTCCACTTATTGTGGGTGTGGGTGGAGGCGGTACAGGCCCGTCTGTAACACTCCCTGGCCCCGGCCCTGTACATAAGGCATCAACTTTGTTGATAAATCATCCGGGAAGACTAGAAGATATTGAAGTTAATGTCGAGGGTGAGAAATCTCTATGTTCGCTTTGTTTCTGTGGAAAAAAAAGTGAATTGAATTTAAGGTTCCTTGAAATGATTGTATTGTAACTGTGATGTATTGTATATATTTATAAAATATGTAATGTAAAACTGAAACATATGCCAAATAGAAAGCTGAAGACTGAAATAGGTTGAAGATCCTAATGAGCAGTAAAATAAACATCAGGCCCATCTTCACAAGAAACTTTGAATTCAGTTCACTTGTGTATGTAGTTAGTAGTCTGCTTGTTGTTGGTGAAAGTATATGTATATTCATTATGCTGTCTGTATGTCACTGTATCATTTGAAATATAAAACTAAGCATGTTCTATGTACTGCCTTATGTATTTCTTATTTCATTATGTTGGGTGTTCTTTTGCACATCTTTGTTGTTTCATTTCAGGTCATCGCAAACTGTTGTACTAGACGACTACTCTTACTAACATTCCATTTCTGTACTAACTTTTCCCTGCGCTATGGCTATACTCTTAACAATTTGGTCATAAAAGGTAACTGCTGCATGGCATTTCATCTTCAGCTTTAAATAGAAATAAATTGCTTTTAGTTTATGGTTCAGGATAATTTGGTGCTGTTTTTCATTTGTGACTAAAGTATATTATTATAATTTCCACAGAAATAATGCAATAGATAAATAAGTACATACTAACTGATATTACAAACATACCATTTACAACACAATTTACAAGTAAAGTCATTATTTATAATCATATTTGTAACGTACTATGTTAACGATACCAAAAAGTAACATACGTAAAATACATTATAATTTTAAACAATTTTTTTTTACAATATGAATATGATTTAAAGGTGCTTTTTATAGTGACAATTTTAATAGTCTAACGCAATAGTATAGTGCAATTATTAACTCTTAATATCCACGTTGCGTCCACGTTCCCACTAATGTGACATGATGACTGACGTTGGTTAGGGCCAGGTGGGCAGGCGGTACCCACTCAGGTGCAGTCATTGGGCAATGGTCAATTTCGTGCCGAATTTGTACCCAGAGCTGTTGGAGAGCATAGGATTTCAGTCAATGTAAACGGGTTGCCAACAGCTGGAAGCCCTTATTCTGCAAAAGTTTATGATGTTCAGGCTATCAAAGTCAAAGAGTCTCCTACTGGAGTCGTCGGGAAGCCGGTTACTTTCCTAGGTAAGGAAAATAAATTTTAGTGCATGTAAACAACGATGACATACGTTTACTGATCATCTGTCAAGTATCAGGGAAACAGAAACACATCATTTTCGCGGGAAAAATATGTATTGCGGGTTGTAGAATCGAGCTGAGACTTATGTTAGTGCACTCATTTTAGTTTTTCTTTTGAAGTATAATAATAACAGCAACTTATTTTTTGCAAGATCCGGTTTTTTTACAATGTTTATCGATAGGGTTTCCAAGGCAGTAGGTTTTATTTACTGATCAAAATACCTGTATTTGATAGATAACAAAGGTAAGTAGTCAACCGTACAAAAAGCCCACGGGCAGTAGGTGAATAAATAATTGTACATCACCTTAGCAACAGTATTAAAATAAGTACAAATCATAGTTACCTTCTACTCGTAATCTCAATTTTAACAATATTTTTAAATTGTATTTAATCAATTTGTATTAAAAAGCTACAAAATGTCCTATCGTGCAAAAAAATATAAAGCTACACGGGCGTTGCGTTAAGTGCATTTATACCGCTTTCGGATAATCTTGGATACCTAACATTAAAATGAATAAAAAAAAATGATGTGGTCAGCACATTATCTTTTGTCAATCATGTGTATTATGTACAAATTTCATACATAAATTTTCTTGCAATTGATTCTATATTTCCAGTAAAACTATACAAATTGCACTTGACACTGACATCTTTTTCTTCTTCAGCTTTTCCCATTTATTAGGGGTCGTTATTTTTTATTTTATTCTTCCGCAATACAGTCCTTCCATCTCCTCATGACATGTTCTAACCAATGTAATAATCTCCTTGTTTCTTTCTAGAAACTTCTATCACTCGAGCCATTTCCCTCATCCTTTCATTCCTTATCTTATTTTTCCATGTCTTCCCCATCAATCTCAAGATTCTCATCCCTCATGCCACATTCATTTTCTTTTCATTGATACTGACATGTCAAATTGAATTATCTGAATATATTAGCAGTTTCCATGGTTAGCATAGCTGGTTGATTTATGAAATTTAATATCTTTATAATTCTTTAACTCTAATCTGTTGAATATGATGTATAAAATTCAATCAAATCGTATAGTGAATAATATATTCTTTAAAATTTATAATAGCATTAAATGTCAGTAAATAATATTTAACTGCGTTTTTTCAAAAAAAAAAACTGTTAAAAGTTCAAATGATATTACCAAAATCTAATCACGTCTGCATATGGATCTAAACTCGAGGAATACGAAAAAAATTATAATTTTTGGAATCGTGGTGTTGGAGTTATGCGATTAGAAACGATCGCCACATACACACACACACACATACACATACAGACATCATCGTAAAAATAGTAAGTTCATATTCGTGACCACAAAATTTTAGTAACCGGTGAATCTAACTGCTTTAATAAAGTCTAAACTGGGTTGAATGAAAACAGTTTTAAAAAATATGATATCGATTAATTTATTAAATTTGCATGTATAAAGCTAAAATTTATTTAATTCAGTGGAAACAAGCCAAGCGGGTCCAGGCAACTTGGAAGTAACAGTCAACGGTGGTCGTGTTCCAACATCAGCTCAGGCACAAGGTGCTCACACTTACGCCATATCATTTACACCTAGAGAAGCTACCCCTCATACCGTTGACTTGCGATTCAATGGTCAAGATGTCCCAGGCAGTCCTTTTAAATGCACTGTTGCACCAGCAGCTCGTATATTATCTTTAGAAACTTTGGACAAAGTGTCTGTTGGTAGACCTTGTCAATTCGTTGTAGAAAGCCCAACATCACCAACCGTTGAAGTTCTTGGACCTGCCAGGAGATCTTTACAAGTTCAAGTAACACCTCAAGTTGCAAGTCCAGGAAAATTTGATATTGCTTTTACTCCTTTGGATGTAGGGGATCATAGTGTTGAAGTAAGATTATCTGGCGCAGGAGGACATGTTGAAGGAAGTCCATTTTTGATAAAAGCTTACGATGCAAACCGCGTCAGCGTTACTGATATCACCGATGGAGTTGTTGGAAAACCAGTTAGCTTCAGCATCAATGCTTCTCAAGCTGGTGCTGGAAATCTGGAGATCATTGTTGCTGTTAATGGAAGAAATGTGCCAAATTTTGTACAGTCAGAAGGAAATGCAAGATTTAAAGTCAATTTCAAACCAACAGAAGCAGCTACACATAGTTTGAGTGTAAGATTCAATGGCCAGGCAGTACCAGGATCTCCATTTGCTTGTAAAGTAAGCCCTGGAAATACACAACCACGCCTTCCAGTTTCTGGAAACGGTATTGAGTTGGCTGCTGTTGGCGCTCCAGCCGAAATCAAACTTGATGGTGTAGCTGGTACTGAACCTCAAATTATAGTGACTGCACCAACTGGAAAAATTCTTCCTGTTAAACATTCAATTCTTGGTGATATGCTTTCTGCCCATTTTTCGCCAGAAATTGTTGGGAGACATTCTGTAGCTATTCTTATTTCCGACCAACATGTGATTGGTTCTCCATTTAGTTGTAATGTGTACGACGTTTCTAAAGTTATTGTTTCTGGTCTACCTGGCCGAAGAGACACGTTATCTCGAGGAATGTCTGAGCTAAGTTTAAGAGATCACGGTCCAGCAGAAGTAGGAAAAGCAGTAACATTCAGTGTTGATGCTGCACAAGCTGGAGAAGGAACTTTAGAATTGGTTGTTTCTACTCAACATACAACTGTCAAAGCAGAAGTAGTAGCTTGTGCAAGAGGTTTATATGATGTAACATTTGTACCACAAACCAGTGAAGATCATTTTGTTAATATAACTTTCAACGACATGCCAGTAGTTGGAAGTCCATTTATGTGTCCAGTAACAGAGGCTACCCAGTACATTCAAATTGGTTCAATTGCAATAATAGACCTGCCCAATGAAAGCCATCATTTAGAAATTACTGACCCAAATGGTCAAAACATTACATATACAATTAAAAATTTAAAAGCCGAATTCCCAGTATCACAAATTGGCACTTATAGAATTCATATTATGCGAGGAAACGAAATGGTAGCAGCCAGAACTACTCACGTATTTGATTCATCGAAAATTGAAGTTACTTCTGCTCCTGAAGCTGTATGTCATCGCCCTGCAGTAATTGGAATCAGTTTGAAGAATGCAGGACCTGGAAAATTAAGCGCTACTGTCAAAGTAGGAAACAAAGACATCGCTCATAGTGTTCGTCAAAATCCATCAAATCCTAATTTATGGGAAGTTGTCTTCCATCCAGTTAACGCCGCACCACATCGAATCACTTTATCTTTTAATGGAGTCCCTAAACCTGGAGTATTGGAAGTCCCCGTTCGTGCACCAGGTAGTGAACCTTGGGCAGGAGGCCTTGGTCTTTACCAAGCAAGAGTTGGAAAAGTTACGGCGTTTACTATTGATACCCTTGGTAGACCTGCCCGAGAATTTGATGTTGTAGTCAGTGGTCCAACGGGGTCTGCTCTACCAGTGAGATGTTACCAAACGAAAACAGGAAGATTGCAAGCTGAATTTACTGCTTTGGATGTTGGTCCACATAGAGTTGAAGTTTTGCACCAATCAAAACCATTAGCTGGTAGTCCATTTACTTGTCAAGCTTTCGATGCTGAATTGGTCCGACTGACTGAAGTACCGAGGGAACACGGAAATGTGGGAGAAAGAATTAATTTTACGTGTAAGTTATTTTATCATTTATTACAACAATTATTAATTATTATGTTTTTAGTTAATGCACGGGACGCTGGTCTAGCCGAATTAGAAATAATTGCCACAAGTCCATTAGGTCAAACATTGCCACTTCAAATTGTAACTTTGGATGAATTTACTCAACAAATTTCTTTCTTGCCAACTGCTCCTGGATTATATCAACTTATTTTAGCTTATGGTGGTGCATCTGTACAGGGTTCTCCGCTTGGTTTTGCTGTGGGCCCAATGGGACCACAACCACCACCTAGAGCGGTTGGTCCAGGGTTAGAATCTGCCCAAGTGGGTGACAGAACTAGCTTTACTGTTAGTAGCATTATTCAACCTAGAGTGCAAGTAAGCATTATATTTTTTATAAAGATGAATATTGTCTAAATGATTTTTTTTATTAGATTGAAGCAGCAGAAGGTTCGGTAGAAACACACATGCAATGTCCAAAACAAGGAGAATACATAATTTCTTATACGCCTCGTTGGGTTGGTGTATATGATATAATTATATCATGCGGAAATCAACAACTTGCTGGATCACCGTTCCAACCGACAGTTGTAGACCCAAATGCAGTTCGTGTTATTGGGGGCTGGAGTCAATATTTAGACGAAAGCGGTCGTCTAAAACTTCCTTGTAAAATTGGTTTTGATGTCAGTAATGGTGGTCCAGGTATGATCGATTGTGTAATCGCTGGAAGAAAGATAAGCGGAGAAAAATCTGGAGGCAGAATTCGTTTGGAGTTAACTCCAGAAGGCATTAGTGCTGGAGAACATGATATTAACATCACATTCGCTAATATAATCCTTCAGGATGCACCTAAATCAGTTATATCACACGGAGATCAAGTTATTTTAACAGGACGAGGCTTAGCTCAAGCTCAATGTGGCGAACCAGCTACCTTCAACATTGACGGTTCCCGTGCTGGACATGGAAACCCAGAAGTAACTCTTCATGCTGCCGAAACAAATCTTCCAATACCAGTGATGCTAAGTTTAGCCGGGGATAAAATGTGGCGCGCCCAGTATACAATTATGACCCCTGGAGCATATTTTCTTTCAGTGCTTTGGGCAGGACGTCCAGTAAAAGGTTGTCCTCTTACTGTTGAAGCCAGAGGAGGAGCAGATGCCTCCAAAGTTTTGTGTTCTGGAGAAGGTTTACGACAAGGAGTAGTAGGACGAGAAATAAGATCTTGGATTGATACCAGAAGAGCAGGACCTGGAGAATTGACAGCGCATTGTACCGGACCACGAAAAGTAGCTTATTGTGAATTATACGATCATGGAGATGCAACATTTACTTTAAATGTAAAACCACAAGAGGCGGGAAGACATGCTCTTACGATTAAATACGCAGGACAGCATGTTTCAGGATCGCCATTTACACTTAGAGTTGCTGGAGCTCCAGACGCTAGCAAGGTATGATATTTTAATATATTTTTTAATATGAATATAATAGTTGTTAACAAATACACGAAACTCTAGCATACAGCATTTATTTTTACAAAACAAACATTTTGATTCACATATCATCTTCAGGGTTAGGTGACCAACGCATAGAACTAAAAAAATCTGCGTAGCCAGGACACCACATAAACCTGTCAACTAGAGTTGCCACCTGTCCTGTATAATATGGGATTTCCCGTATTGAGCCCCGTTATCCGTTAAAAAATTATACGGGGCAGCTTAAAACCCGTATTTTCATAAAAATCGGGAATCTACTTTAACCACTTTATTTGAAATGTGTTTATTTCATAATCTAGTGACAAGAGTAGCTGTACGCTTCAGTTGCGTACAAGAGAGAACTATAGAATATTAGAGACAGGATTTATTTATACAATAAGTGCAACAAGCCAACAAATTGGTGATTTGCAACTATTTCTCTATTTTGCGGACTTCAAACTTTGTTTCTCAATTTTGAGTAAAAATTCTTCCCTCAGTGAGGGAAAGAAAAACAATCTTATTTTTTATGAACTACAAAATTGTTCATGCTCCCCCACCTCCCCTCTCTCCCCGCTCCCTGCATTCATTTCCTTTTCAAAATATTATGCTAAATATATGTCCCGTATTCCAAAAGCTAAAAGGTGGCAACCCTACTGTCTATTCAAATCTGCTGGACTAGTTTATGCAGACACATATCAAATTTCATCCCCCCAAGATAAAACAATCTAAAATTCCACTTTGTTACACTTTAATATAACTTTATGTACACAAAAATACATTTGCTTAAACATTCAGATTTACTAAACATCGTACAAAAATTCGCAAAAGGCATATGTATCTGTTCGCGCTCAAAATGGAAGCAGAATGAGTATTTGTTAACATCAAATTACACCAAAATCGAGAAATTTACACCATTCTGAATATTATGTTCGATTTTACAGGTTAGGGTGTATGGACCAGGTATCGAACATGGGGTATTGGCAACATTCCAGTCGAGGTTTATTTGCGATACTCGTGGAGCTGGTGCCGGTCAACTTACAGTTAGAGTTCGAGGTCCTAAGGGAGCATTTAGAGTTGAGATGCAACGAGAGAGTCAGAAAGATCGCACTATTTTATGCAAAGTATGCTTAGACTTACCTTTTAACTATATTCTTGGTGTGAGGTGACTTTATTAATCAATGCTGGTATTGCCATTTTATGGGACATGGTCAATATTTTTATGATGTTGTTTCTTACTAGTTCTAATTGCTTAAGTTGGAAAGTGTGGTACTTTTCGTTGGAATTAATATGTTATGGGATATGGTGCTTACTAAAATTTATTTAGTTTTCTTTACATAGTACACTGCTTTTTGGATTCACTAATAAGAATAAGGTAAGAAACAAGTAAAAACATACTAATATAAAATTAATAATGAAATATTTATTATTATTTTTATTTGAAACATAATTAAAATATTTTATTCTTCTTGTAGTACGATCCGACAGAACCTGGAGACTACAGAGTAGAAGTCAAATGGGCAGGAGAATTAGTACCAGGTTCTCCGTTCCCAGTTATGATATTCGATACACAAGAGGAACTGCGACGATATATAAACTCCCTGTAAATAGAAAATACGATATTTGGTGGGAGGGAGATTACGATACATCACATTAAATTACTAATACTCTGTATTTTATTAATATATTTAATTTTATATATTATGACAAAGTTTTATTTTTATGTATACTTATTTAATAAAGTTAATTGTTATTTATGCAAGTCTTTATTTTAATATATAAATATATATAGTCCACTTATTTTATAGTTTTAATAAAAAATATGTTAAAGATCTGAAAGAAGATGATGGATGGCATCGAACCCGGCAAAAACTGGGTTCGGTTCAGGGTCAGGTTAATTCGTTTTTTTGAAAAATGGGTTCGTGTGCGGTTCTGGTTCAAGCATTAATAAAATTTGCGGTTTTGTTCCGGGTTCAGGTTCAGTTCGACCAAATGAAAATTGATTGAATGTTTTTTTTGCATAACAATCTTTATATAGAAATAATTTAAAATGCATGCCGGAATTTATAATTAATGCAATGTAAATAAGAACATGAAGCGCAGACGCAGATGGCGTCAATCGTCGATGATCGGCTATAAGTTTTACGATTACGTTTACGTTTCGAACTGAAATTGAACCCTGAACCAGAATTTTGATAAACAGTTCGGTTCCGACTCGACTTCAATTGAAAAATATATCTGAGGTTCGGTTCTGGGTTTGCTAAAATGTTACGGTTTGGTTCAGGTTTTGGTTCGGGTTCGATGCCCTGATTTAAAATGATACTCAAAAATGGAAGATATGAGAAATTGAGAGTACAGGGAACGTTTAAATTTGTAATTAGGGTCTAACTTACCCTAATGAAAGTATAGGTACTGAAAAGTCGGTTTTGGAAGAATAAATGTATGTCTGAATTTTTTTGTTATGTTAACACGCAATTTACAACAATCGAAAAAAATACCCTTAAGTTTTTTTGTTCATTTTGTGATTTTTTATAATATTTCAAAATATAAATACGTTAGCTCGTATGTTAAACGCGCGTTTATAATAAAAGTGTGTTATTATATTGCATATATTTTTATTAACAGTAGGGTTTAATTTCTTAAAGTATTCTAAGTATACAGTTCGCAATATGTAATGTAGATGGCTATACCTACACCGTTTCACACAATCTGTGCAGATTTCTAGCAGAAATACAAAAACGCTCGAAATTAATTTATTTCTCGGCCATATACATCGAATTCATAATGAAATAATCTCATAAAATTGGGTGTAAATATTTTCTTTATGTATTATTATTATGTATAGGCTGAGACTATCCTTATTAATCCCGGTTTTGGACTTAGCTTGTATATTTTACAACAATTAATTCACAAATGTATAAAACTTGTCCCGAGTTTTCCAAGAGTGACTTTTGTGCGTTAAGTGAAGTTATTGTTATATTTAGAGAAATTGTAAGTGAAAATCTGACTACGACATATTTTAATATGAGATAATCGGGATTGTTGAATCCCGGCTATTAGTGACATCTATTATGTGATATCATTACAGAACCGGGATTAATATGGATACCGACGCCGGGAGGCTAGGCTTGATTAAAAGAAACTTACCTTTTTCAATATATACGTATTGTAGTTGTGCGTACGAGAAATTTTTTCTAATTACTGTATGCGTTGTGTGAATAAAAATACTATTAATTACTTATTGTCTAATGAATATATTTCAGGTCAAGAATATAATTAATTAGTCATCTATAAAAAGCAAAAATTAAATATGCATGAACCATATTCAAATATAAACTTTCTTTTCGTTATGTTTTATTTAACATTTTAATCTAATTTTATTTTTAACGCAAATTTATTCACTTTCTATAACATTTTAAATATTTTAGATGATCTTTATAGGTATTAAAAAGAAAGTACCTGCCTGGGAATTAAATTGTCTATTAAAGGTTAAAAAGAACATTAAAATTTGCAATAAAACAAAGATTAATATGTTTATTTACAGGAAATCAATTTCAGAAATGTTATAATTGACTTAATACCGTTACGGTTTTCTAATAAAATAAATATCATATTTCGTCGCGTAAGTGGCAACACCGACTACCTATTTTTTGGACAAAACGACGTCAATTCATTTATTATTCAAAATTTCGCAGGAAATTGAATGGGTAGCTTAGTTTTCCGATCCGGACTTCAAGAAGCCTGTGAATCGCAAATATTACAATAGTGGCTATCTAAAATCGATTTTTCGCGAAATTTTGAATAATAGGGTGAACTTGTCGAAGTGCATAAATCGGGTAAGTGCGTTCATGTCCTGCAGTTATTTTATTTTTGTATCAAATGGTGAATTAATAGCATACATTCACTTCAATATGTATTAACTACCCACACATAGATGGCTCCATCTATAGTGTACTCACATCAGATTTAATACGACGATAAATAAACACAGTGTAAGTTTGCCGACTTTTGCATGATGCTTAATCACTGCATGTATTTATATATTTTTGTATGTTTTTTAAATAGATTTGATTGACGTAGAAAAAAAGCATACCTTACGCACTTGCCCTACAAAAATGCAGGAGTGGGAAAGTGCGTATTTGAGAATTTTTGTTAGTACGCACTTTCCGAAAACCAGAATAGGCTATTCCCGCTCAATCCAATTAAGAGAAATTAGAAATTTGTCCTGCAACATTCAGTAGTGTTTTTATTTTACTATCTTTATGTTATCTTTTGATTTTTGTTTAAGTCAAATTTTGTTTATTTTGTAAAATTAGAGAGAATAAATATATTTAGTTTCTGTAAAAATCTAATGAAATATAATTTTTTGGAATTTTCAACACGTACCATATAGATAGTATTGCACGTTTTAGTATGAAGTTACGGACGTGTTTCGCACTTACCCTCCACCAGAGTGGATTGTGTTCTAATGACTGACATTTTAAAAATCACAATAAAAATCTGTTGTGGCCATCACAATACCTCTCGCCCTTTTCATTGTGGTATGTATAAATATTGTATTTAACATTTCTTGTACACACAAAAAAATCGAATTACATCTAAACTTTATATTTACGTATTTTATATAATTTTAAATTCATTCTATGAGCAAGTTGTCTCCATTTCATCTAAACGTTCGAGGTTTTTCCAATTCATTAACGGGATTGGCTGTATTCATGTAATATACCTATAATTTTAAATATAATTAATAATACAATAAGAAATATTAAAAATCGTTCCCAGAAAAAGCCTTTAGTACTATCTCTGAATTTTTGACACTGACATTAGTGACATTTATGTGTCAATTACAGATATTTTAATTTCTCAAGTAGTTACCATGGGGATGTTTGGGCTGTGAGCAGGCTGTGAGATTTACTACAACAGATTATTTTATAGATTATATAAATCTGTATCTTCAAATCTATAGAAAGTATAATAAAAAAATTAAATGGGTGGGATAGAGAATTTTGTTTTGTAATATTTGTAATAACATAAATTTTCAAAAAATAATATTTAGAAGATTTTTGTTATAATACTACTAATTCCGGTTGTCCAATTGTTACCAGAATCTATTCAACTCTTCCCAATACTGTTAGATTGAGGAATCCGTAGTTACACAGGTAACAAATAATATATAAAACCAACGTACAATTAATTGTTTTAGAATTTGAAAAATGGTATGAGTTCACTCGTATTTTCCAAAAAATTAGATAGCCGGTGTTGCCACTTAGGCGACGATATGTATTTATTGTTTCAGTGATTTACTTTTCTATAATTGCAGGAATTGTATTTTTCTGCGTAATTTATGTTCGCAATAAGATCAGATATCATCAACAATGGCATATATCAGAATAAGATCTGTCAGCAAACAAGCAAGTAAATCACCTAGGAAACAAATACAATAAAAAACAAACAAAGCAACATAGTGATACACAATGGTAATGTTGAAGAGAGATAGCGGTAGGCGGTGTGGAGCAGAACAGCAGTGTCGGTTGTTGAGCTATCGGCCTTGTATGTATGTATGCCTCAGGTTTTCTAGGTCAAGAATCAAGGCCAGCAATTTCTCCGCCGAGTCAAAGACCATGCGTGCGGCAGGCTTGCAGACGGAGACAGCGAGGAGATACTAAAGGGTATGACATTTGATATTTTGGATGAAATCAAGATTTTGCACATTAAATATGTGGGAAAGAACACACACAATTTGGAAATTATACACGATGGAGATAATCACAAAGGACCTAATGGCAGTGTGGAGTGTGAATACTAATTATAGATTTCACATATTTAACATTTTTGGCATTTCTTATTTTATTTATTAACAACATAAAAACAGTTTCAAAGTTTGTACCATACATCAACGTTGAATTGTCTTGTACGGGGTTCACGTTAGAATTATTAAAAATAAGAAAATCAGATAGGACGTGGAAAATAAAATTTGCATCATTTTAAATAGTTATTCATCTGTTAATTGAAATTAAGCGAAAGTTGACTTAGAACAGTCAATTTTTGAAAGTATCGTTGTGAGTGAAAATATAGTATTAACCAGAGAATTTTTTAATGTTACCTTTGTCAATTTTTAATGGGAGCAGGAGGGCAAAGCTCAACGTGATGGCAGCATGCTATCCATGTACTATTGCCGCGGATAATTTTGAATGACCACTGACAATTTTTACCTTCCATCACCTTTAGGTAAGGAAGGTATTGTCACTGGTCAAACATTCACTGATGAGTTTTTAGTGAATAAGCATGTTTTAATACGATTTTACCATGTTTACGATGATGTCTGTATGTATGTGTGCCTGTGTGTGTGTGTGTTTCGGATCGCATAATTTCAATACCACGATTCCAAAAATTATAATTTTTTCGTATTCCTCAAGTTTACATCCAGAAGAACAAGTGATTAGATTTTGGTTATAATTGGTGAACCAGAAGTAGCCTCATTTGAAGATTTAACAGTTAAATATGATTTATTGACATTTAACGTTATTATAACTTAAAGAATATATTATATAAAGATATTAAATTTCATAAATCAGGTAGCTATGCTAACCATGAAAATTGTTAATGTATTCAGATAATTCAAATTGACAGATGTCAGTATCAATAAAAAGTAAATGAATGTGGCAGAGATGAGGATGTTGAAGTAGATGTTGGGGAAGACACGGAAAGATACGGTAAGAAAATAACTCTAGTGTTACAAGTTTCTAGAAAGATACAAGAGAGACGATTACATTGGTTTGAACATGTCAGGAGGAGAAATGAAGAATATATTGGAAGAAGAATGAATAGCTTAGTAATAGAAGGTTGAAGAAACAGAGGAAGACCAAAGATAAGATGGAAGGACTGTATTGCGGAAGACTTGAGAGAAAAAGAACTGAATGAGAACGACACTCAAAACAGAACTGATTGGAAGAAGAAAATATAAAATATCGGCCCCTAACGAATGGGAAAAGCTAAAGGAGAAGAAGATGTCAGTGTCAAATGTAATTTGCATATTTTGTTTATGAAATAATATTACTGGAAATTTAGAATCTTTTGCAAGAAAATTTACGTATGGAATTTATACATAATGTACAGGATTGGCGGAAGGTATTGTGCTGGCCACAACAGATTTTTTTTATTGTGTTTCTATTCTAAAACTTTTTTTATCAGTACTACTACTAACTAAATTCATTTTTCTAAAAATGATCTGAATAAACAAATAATTGTTTTATATTTGGACTAAAATTTTATTATTCTTTTCTTCTTTCATCTTTTGGTAAACTATAAAGATTACTTACACTTTTGTATATTTGCATTTACCTACAACAAGAACGCATTTTTTTAAAGAAGAATCTAAGTACTGTCACTTTTAATACCGGATTCCCCAATTATGAGTACTTTGTGCTAGAGCGCGCCTACTAAAGTGCACAAATTTTATTATATATTTCTAGAAAGTACGTGGCTAGTGTGGCGCCATAGTTACATTATATCACCACCAGAATTAGTTTGATAGCTTTGACAGTTTTTAAGTCATCAAAATTAATTTGATAACAGTTTGACAGCTTTGACTAGTGGAGGCTTGGGGTTTGAAGATTTGGATGGTCATATTTGGTAAATATTTTCACTTCCATAGGTCCATCCTTCGTAGTTTGTGTAACTTTTAGATTTGGCTTCGGCCAACCTTTTATCTTTATTCCTAAATGTTTTTAATAATTTAAGTAATATTGCTTTTTAGTGTTTTAATTTCTTGAACTGCTCTGATAAAATACACTACCGAAATTACGCTGTCACTATCCGCTACTAGACTGAAGCCTTGGTCATTGACCGTGTGTAAGCGAATAGGGTGGTAGTTGTCTTCGTCTAACCTCTAACGCAAGCAAAGTTACAGTTCGTTTATCTTTGTCTTACGCATGGGCTTGTATGTGCAGCATATCGTCGACCTCACGTGTTAATGGCCTATAAGTCCAAAAACATAAATTTTACAGTAGGCGAAAAAAACTACATGAAAACAAAAATAATTTGACTATATGATTCTTTTTGTGTTACGTATACTTTCATTTAGTCAACAAATAAACCTGTAAGAAAAATGGGTATTTTTACTATTTTACTGAAATAAGCGGACTTATGCCAAAATCACATTTAAAATCGTCAAATTTGTGGATTTGGGCGTTTTTTACTTTAATTAAAAAAATAGTTTTTATCTATTTTATAAGTTTTATTGGAAAGTATTTTGTACAGAGTCATAAATACTACAATTCTCAACAAAATGGCATTAAAATCTTAATTAAAAAAAAAATACGGACGTATGCAATTTTCATATGAGGACTACGATATAACACAACGTGGTCACGACTTTGATGTGACCCAAGCAGCGCGCGCACTCACGCCATTCGCTGTCTTGCTTTCAAGCAGTGGTGTCGAGTGCAAGCAACGCTAACGACACGATGACTGACTATTAAAAATTATTAAATCAATTCTTCTCTGCTTGATAAATTTCGGAGCTCATTGATCAGATGACCTAATGTGGAACCGCCACTGGCTTTGACAGTTTTTATGTCGTCCAGAAATTAGTTTGAAAGCATTCCAAAAGAAAATTGGTTGGAATTTTTTAAGAAATGGACGGAAAAAATGAAAAGTGTATATTATTGTTGAACATATTTAAAAAATATTCTAAAAAATGTACGTTGTGCTTTATTTTCAACAATTCTAGTGTGACCCTCGCATGACCATATTTTTTTGTTTCATATTAAATAATAACATAAAAGTATGTATTTGTAAATCTTTTAAATTTCATTATTTCCAAAATAATTAAAAATAAAAATGAAATTGTAGTATAAAAGTGATTCCTGTGGTGCTCTTTCCAGGACAGCTTTAAGAGCCTGTGAGTAGTGAGGTGGTGCGACGCCTATGCCCTTAACGGTACTGATATATCGTTTTTACCAAAATCTGCAAATCGAAGCGAATTGGCACACCAATAAATGGGTAATATGATGTGATGACATATTTATTTATTTAAAAAATTGTACATGACGTCATTACGGCACATTTAGACAAATACGGGTTGCGAAATTGTTTGACATGCGACAACACAGCTTTGATAAATTTTACATAATTTTGTTTGAAAATAGTTCAAATTTTGTTTCAGTGTTGTACTCTCTATACACGCATTAAAATCTCTATATTTCTGCTGTTGAAAGCCCTGTCAATATTAATTCCATGTTGTCAGTTTAGCACATGAAATGATTTTAAGTTTTAAGCTTTAATTAACCCATTTTTTGTTTTACATTTTATATTTCAGTGCCTCGTGCTTCATTTACGCATTTTAATCAAAGGTGATGCATATGTATTGGAGCAAAATCTCATTCTTCAATTTACATTTACAGCTAGTATTAGAAGAAAAAAAATAGATTGGCAATTAAACAGATTGATTTTAACATGACGAGGACAATGAAGAAAAAAAAGAATAACTACTTATAAAAGAAATATTAAATGACTGTTTCCAAATTTGATGCTAACTTCTTCTTCGACTTTGGAAAACAGTGCGAATTTCAGTTTGTATTTTCTCTGGGGAACGCAGCTTAATTCACATCTTGTAAATACTTCAATGTATCTACGGAGCAAAGGAAAGATACACAACACAACAATACGTATGCAAGTACAGAGTATGTTGGCTCCCACATAGCGACCACGCGAACAACAAACAATACATCTTCAAAGGCTTGGTTCACTGGATAAATTATGCTTTGAGAACTTGAAATTTTTCCTGTAACCGAGAAAGATTGATTGTGATTGGAAATATTTCCGAAGACAATAATAACATTCACAATATAAATATATTATTACAGGTTAGTAGGTACTTATTCTTCGTGATATATATTTTTAACTATTTTATTAAGATTATTTTCTACAATTACAGTTATGCGGGAAATAAGTGTCTTGAAACTCAAAATGAGTGCAGGAAATAGGCAATTCTCGCACTCATGCGGGAAATAATTAAAAACATATTTTTTCTTATTTATTTGTTGTCATGATCGAATAAAAGAAGAAGTACATATGTCAAAAATTTAGAATACATTTCCGTTTTGGAAAACTTGCATTCGTTTCAGATCACTAATTTCCCGCACTTGTTACAAAAATAATTATATTAAATTGATTGACAGAGTTGGAGAGTACGCACTTTATGATCAATTACCATTTATAGTTCTGATGATCTACGTTCCAATTCGATTTTTGTCATTTTGAGTGATTTGTTCAT
The DNA here is from genome assembly GCA_951394225.1 of Harpalus rufipes. Classification (NCBI taxonomy): domain Eukaryota; kingdom Metazoa; phylum Arthropoda; class Insecta; order Coleoptera; family Carabidae; genus Harpalus; species Harpalus rufipes. The sequence goes on along the minus strand of OX596286.1, from coordinate 21,960,161 downwards.
ACTCTTACTTAACTTCATTTGTTTGTTTGTTACGTTGTATGTTTAGATCAAATTTTGTAATCCAATTTTGACACATGTGTAGTGTAACGTTTATTTATTACGGTGAAGTGCCAAAATCAGAGAAATATTAAATATTAAAACTTACTTAATCGATAGATAATTAAGAAAAAAATAATGAAAACAACGAACACTTTGAATAACCAAATATAAACACTAATTAAAGACTAAGAATATTATTAAACACTTAAACACTAATTTAAACAATTAACACAACGCGTTATTTATTTACACGATATTTATTTCACTATATTTATATCACTATTTATTTCACTTTGCGTGTAGACTTCTTGTGGCTGGCTGAACTAGACTGACTGACTGGACTCGCACAGAGTCGCTCCCCTTTTATATCTCGATATTCACTCTAGATTCTGGAATCTTAAATACTCTAGAATAGTTCCAGAAACGGTTGAGAATAATGACATAACAAAAGGTTAGGCGAGCGCGAGTAATTAAGCTTATTGCGGTGTGTTTGTTTAAACAGCGCACGGTTGGTAATTACGTAGCCACGTACTTGCTACAGTAGTTCCACAAACAATAAAATATTTTCGTGAAAATATTATTAGTTTTTTTGTTATTATGTCAAAAGTGGTTTATTTAAAAAATATATATATAGATCTTATTTCCATTAAACTTATCCTACTCGTGCACTCTCCATAACAACCAGGAGTGTGTGAAAAATAGCATTCTATAAACGTCTTTGCATAATGCTGTTTGGTACTACTCAGTAAAGGAGAAAAGTCTCTACGATATATTTATTTTGTTTTTTTCAATATTTTAAAAACAATTAAAAAATGTGTGAGTATAGATATTGTATACATATTTTATATATTCAACAATGATATTTCTTTCTAAAAATGTTTTTTTGATTGGTTTTTTATTATATTTCAAATGCGTTTATTTAAATTTACTACCAATTTGCTAACAAACATTAGCTAGTTCATTAAACAGTCAGAACAAAGCTTGTATAAACAGTGTTGTTTTGTTTTTAATGCAGTGTATATGTTTTGTATCTAAGTTTAGACTTTTCGTGTAAAATGACTCATTTAGTGTGTGAACTTTTATTAACAGTGTGTTTTAAACTTTTATTTCTCCTTTTTCATTCGCCGACAAATTTCTCTTCAAGGTTAGTTTTAAATAAATTTATTTTATTGAATTTATAGGTTATAATATTTTGGTTTGTAAACAAACGTAAAACTGTATTCTTTATCTTTTATGTGAGTTAAATTTTGTGTAATCACTGAACCAGTTTGAATTACAATTTATGTCTTCATTTCAGATTAAAAAAGCAAATTAGTGAAAAAAAGTATTTTTAAGAGAAAATTTTTGCTCGGTTTCAAATTACTCCAGGAGAAAGTTTATCAATTTAACAATTTAGTATTGGTGTCACTTGTAAAAAACACGCGAAGAAGTTGATTTTCTCAAATATGCGATCATATAGATTGATAGCCATAAATTATATTGATCACTGATCGGAATGTAATCTATGATCAACATGTATATGATAGGTAATATGGATATTCACGCATAACTTTAATCAACACTTTCTTCAGGGAGATTTCAATTAATTAATAAGCAAAGTAAGGTAATTTCTAGGTGAAGTATTTATGTACATACTTCTTAATCATAACGTATTTGAACTGGGGCACAATAATATTGCACGCGATTTTCAATGTCAAGATAAATAAATAGAAAAAAAATCTGGTCTAAAAAATCATTTTGTTTTAATACACAATTTGTTAGCTAAATTAAAAAAAAAATGAGAAAACTTTTAATATTATTTTTGATGCGGTTCTATCACAATATAAGAGTATCTGTTACATAACATCCTGACAAAAACTGAAGAAATATGTAAAATTGGATATATTTTTTTGATGTTTTAATACCACCACTCAAAGTTTGATTCTGGGGAACCAATGTTTACCCACTCTTCCAGTAGCAAAAGAGTCGCGTTGTAAATCATTGTTTAATTCGGTTCTTCGTAAATTGTTTCGATCAACCGGACTCAACTCCACCGTACCATAAAATTATTTTAAGATGCTCTTTGTTATTAATTTATGTTGATCCGTAGAGATTTTTATTAAATTTGAACTTTTTTGTAACAGTTTTTTCAAACATTGTCTGTCCCGTAAAATTATACAGGGTGCTTTATACATAGCATTTTAGAACATAAAATTATGGACTTTCTTAACTTTCGAATAACAATTTTCAATTCTACGACTTCTACTTGCTTTGACAGATACCTAAGCGACGTTTATTTTTAGAAGTCAGCGCACACAGGTCTCTTTATGACTTTAAATTAAGTTTACTCGGTTACCAAAGATGTAAATTGAAATATTTTTGTATCATAAAATTCGGAATTTTATGCTTTAAAAAAACACCCCATACAATTTTATGGGACAGATAATAATAGAACAAAAAAAAAAAACTTTTCCCATGTTTAACGGATAATATGCGATTATCGTGTTCACTGTACAGGGGGGTGTTTCAAGAAAAGTGATCAGCTTGATTATTTTCTTTATTATTGAATAATAATATAAGAAAATCATTCGAATAAAAGTTCTAATAAATCGAAGACATTTACATAATGAAGTTTTTTTAAAACCAGTGGTTCTCAAACTATAACATAAAGTTATATTTTCTTAAACAGGATGGTATATATATTTTTAAGCTTATTCGATAGAGTATTTTTTTCTGAATTCAACCAACTAATCATTTTATGTCCTCATACAATTCAAAAAAATTCAATTGAAATTTAAATAAATTAGATTTTTTTAGATATTTTTTATTGACGGCCAAATTCACCATTAATTCATTGATTAATAAACAGTTGATTAAGGAATCAAGCTGATCTGTAGATCAACGTATATTCTAATTCACCAACTTGATTTCTGAATAAAGGAATCATGATCAACAGATTCACATTTTTGTTTTGTGTGTGCCAACAGTATATCAAGCCGTTATCAAACCACAGAGGATTTTTTCCTATCAATACTTTTTCTCTGGTAAATGTTTAAAGCAATATACTATTTTGATAAATTAAACATATTCATTTCGAATTTATAATTTTTTAATAGTGTGTTAATGAGGGCGATTAATGATTGAGACATTTTAACGCATGGGCGTGAGCGCGTTAAACGTTGAGATCAGTAATCGCCAATTAACACACATTTTAGTAACAATAGAGAGTTTTCACATCACGTCAAAATAGATAGCGCAAACCTTAAAATTCCAGATAACGTGAACGTTATTCTGTACATCAAAATATATTTTCACACACAGTAATTTTTTTAAAGATATTCAACAAGGTCATTTACGCATTGTATGAACTATGATTTTAGTTCCGCCCATTCTGTCAAATTCAGTAGTGTCGTTTACTTAGTTTTTATGAAGGTACATAAGGTTACTACTGTTATTTTATTATTATAAAAATACATGGTAAGTTTATTAGCAAATGTAAAACCAAATATGTGAAAAATAAGATACCCGCAGTGTCAGTGACACTGAAAGAAAATAACGTTATTCGTACGGCTATGAATCAAGGTAATATATCTAAACTAATAAATAAATTTATGTTAGAGGGAAAGTATTGTCAACAACGAGCATAATTTTAAAATGGAATGTCCTAACTTAGTCGAAAAAATATAAATTTTTGAAAGACAAGCGTGTTATATCCATCCTTATCGCACACACTTGTAGTCTTTGCAAATGAGAGAGACAAATGTGTGCTAATTTGGTAATTCGTTCATGATACAGATGACCTTGATCGGACATCTTTAAATTTTTTTCGACGAACGCTATTTCTGTACAAATAAGGTTAAACATACCATGAAAAATTTATGTACGCATGCGCATTGAAGCTAAAATGAACTATAACGTTCACGCTTTTATTTTTACTTTATGTGAAAACACTAATATTTTTCTGTTGGCCGTATCTTACTTAGGTTAGTAACATTTGACGCATAAGTTTTGACAATTCTTCAGAAATGGTATGAGGTATCTATGGTTACACTAAAATCGTCATGGAATAATAATCATTAATGAACTATTTTCTATACATTGACAACCTATTAATAAACGGTCAACGGAAAACAGTTTTTTTTATTGCTTTCCTCGTAATTATTAGGTGTGCCCATGTGTTTGGAAGGTATAGTAAATATTCATTGGAAGTGGATCATAATTAAGAGACTTTAGTTGAAGTTTTTACGGATTAATGTGGATCAGCCTAGCCATTTGAATATATCAAAAAACAGTTGCTACTATTTAAATAGTTATTGTAAAATCAAACAAAAAATAGTATTGAAATTCCAATATAATTTACAATACAAAAACAACAATACACATCTCCACATAACACAGATACCAGTCTCAGTCAGTCAGTCTTCCAAAACCTCTTCGTGTCTCACAAATCCGGAAAGTAGTCCACGACACACATAGCGCCTCGCGGGGCCCGGTGGGGCGAGCGGGGCAGAGCGCCGGTGGGGGGATACGGGCCGGGGCACACTTCCTACATCGCGAGGCGGATCCAGGAATGAGGACACGGAACAACACACTTTACCAGCCGAAGCCACGAGATGAGATGTAGATGTGAGATCCGGGTTTGTACGACTTCAACTCGGATTCTTCATTCTTGTTGCTTCGCTTGCTTCGATGCTTCTTATTTAGGTAGTCTTGGAGATTTACACTGATGATGATATATGTATCTTTAATAGCGAGACTTTGTTGAAGAATTATGTTCATACATTTATTCTTGTAAATGTTACTCGAGAAAAAACGGAATTTTAGAAACATGTCTGCATCATTGAAAGAAGAATAGAATTTATTTTCGGATTAACATTTCACATATTATACCACCACTCGAGGGTGTTTACCAGGTGTCACCTCACGAGTTGTGGAGAGAACACCACATGGGTCATTTTTGTTTTATTTGGAAATAATGTAAAAATCAGCTACGAGATTTTAAACAATTTGAAAATATGAATAATTATTTTTATTTTCTGATATCGGTTATTTCTTTGAAATTTATTTAAGTTTTTTTTTTACAAAAATTTAAATATGTAGGTGTATGTTTTACACCTTACAAGTCTTTAGAATCAGAGATATGATTTTTAAATAGTTGCTTTTAATTTCAAATATTGCAACGCTGACGTCACAGTTTCACGGATTAGGGCAGTCAAGCTCTACTGATTACTGATTTAGGTTGGAACTATGCTTGTTTGATTTGGTATTTATTTAAATAAATATTTTATTTACATACATTATACTGCACTAGTACTACAAAAAATACACAATAATAATAATATTTACTCTTGTATACTCTGCTGTTACCTGTCACAATTTTAGGTGAGATTGATTTTTTTGTGTTTACGACTAAAACATAAATTACATGGTCCGTAAATGTGTGTGCGTATGTGAGAAAAATGTCTTTGTCTATGAAGCTGTGACGTTACAAATTTAGTCAACGTTTACAGCCGTGAAAGTTTATTAACAAATTTATGAATTAAAAGTACCATATTTCAAATTATTTTATATTACTACATATTCAATGAGATGAATTTCATGAGTTTATAACAAAAAATTGAGTTTTTTTTAAATGACTCCATTGATATTTTGCATTTTACCCACAATGAAATTGTAGTATAATTAACCTACAATTTTGAATGTGACGCTAAGCTTGCAACAGGTGGTTTTTGATTTAAAAAGTATGTACAAATAATGAAATATTCTAAATATAAGGCAGGAGGGACAAAACAACTTGTTACTGTCAATGTTTCAAGATAGTACATGAACGTTAAATGTAGTTCTAATTTTATTCGAAAGGGACAATGTTATAAAACTCTGACGTATGTCCAAAAGATTCGAAATTTTATATAAATTTAAAAAAATAATTGTAAAACTATATATTTATGTGGTATAAAATATATATTTATATATTTTTTAAGTACATACTTACATTTTAAGAAAAATCTTGACCCTTTTAACTCGTTTAAAATCGTTTTACAATTAAATTGCAGCGTAGGTACTTTTTTGTCTGTACCCTTCAAATTTTTAACTCAAAACAATTAACTACTTAATTGTATTTTTTTTTTGCAGACTGAAATTGATAAATTGATTGATGAAGATTATATCAACTTCTTCATCTATTATATCAGTTTTGTATTACATGTTATCACATTAACCTTGTTTTATGTGTATTAACAATAAAAAGAAACTCCAATAACTATAACATTCTTTACATGGGTCATTTAACACATAACAAGAATTAATCTGTATCATATTATGCATCAAATAATGTGTTAATCTGCTACTTTCTACGAGTACATGTGTTTGATGGTATAGGATTGACAAGTATTCTTAGATGTTGGCATATAGACACATCGAGTGCGTTATGCCAATATTAACAATATATCATTGTCGGATGGCTGGTTGGAGAACTTTCGAGCCGTGGTCTATATTTTAGTCGTGCATACGTACCAGTCGGTGCCTTCCTCGGCCGTGCGCATGCGTACAGTGACAGCCAGTGTCTTGTGGCTGACTTACGATGATGCATCGCCCGACGTTGCCTACTTACTGACTTCGAATCCATGTCAAGTGCTATAGGCCTTGTTACTACTTTTTACGTTGATCTGAAATTTTGGTTTAGATATCTTGCCTTCAGTCTGAAGCTCTGCATGGTAGGGAATTATTAATAGAATTAAAACAGAGCTTCAGACGAAAGGATAGAGTATACCTGGCATTTCCTGACTTACGATCCGAAGTGAATTTATTTCGGAATGACAAAAGGCAAAAATGGGTTTAAATTTAAACTATCTGTAAAATAGAAAAATACATAAAATTATAATAAAATTTTGACAAATATAATTTCGCGCTTAAAATGTGACGTAGTTATCCCTTCAATATTTTAAATAAATTTTGTGCATCATTTTATCTAAAATTAAAGGCGGGTTAATGTTTTATTGCACCAATACACCATAAAATTCTGGCATCTACTATACAGTCTGTCCAGATTTCAAACGCCACCATTGGGACCTCGAAAGAAATGGGACTATACGACTTTTGGGACATCTGGTGCGTGTATGGAAGACAATTTTAGATTTGCGTTTGTTTTGTCAATATATCATACGCTACTAGTTTTAATTGAAATTTTTATTTTCAAACTGGTAATACAGATTAATATTTTATACGAGTATAAAAGAGTTAAATATTTTTATTTTTTGTTTTAACTTGAAAATTATTTCCATACGTTACTTGATAATACAATAATAATGTCAAACTATTTTTTTATTTGAAATATTTTTTAGATTACCAGTAGTTTAAGAGATAAAAGAGTATTTGAAATTTCGTTCCATCACTACCTAGTAGGCTAAGATTTTTTAATAAAATAAAAGCACATCTTAGATGATCTGGTTTTAAAATTGCCATTGTTATATAGTGTTAGATTTTTTAAAAATAAATACTGTTCATGTAGCCACATTAAATTTGAAAAATTGCTTTCCTTAGTTTCAAAAAAGAATGTAAAACTAAAATTTATTTTAGATGAGACGGGAAACTACATTGTCTCGTCTAGAAGACAAGAAACTAAGTCTTGTTTCGATTTTTTTCTCGTCTCGAACAATGAAGTTACGTCTCGGCCGAGAATCTCAACGAGATTTCTCAATTTCTTTTAAAATAAATCCAATATGCAATTTATTTTGATATTGTATATGATTTAAAAAATTGAGACAAATAGCTATTTTCGTCACTATTATTTTTATTTGAATACGTCGCAGGAAAGTAGGAGGTAGTTTTATTTAAGAAATTTTACTGCAAACTTGTTTAGATTTGTAATTTTAAAAAATGATATTTTTTTAAATATAAATTTATAAAATGTTCAATAGAAATTTAAAAAAATGTATTTTCTAAAATAAATTGTCTTTCAATAATTGTCGACAATAAAGTCTCGTCTCGTGAGTTCAAAAAGCTTTCTCGTTTCGGCGAGTTGAGATATTTCGAGGCGAGACGAGACGAGATTCGATAATTTCTCGTCTCGTCTGAAACACTAGTAATTTATTAAAAAATTATCTAGAATTTATCTCCCCGAAATTGTGATAGCCTATTGAGAAATTTGCCTCTGCTTAAAATTTAAGCTACTAATATGATAATTGTACATAATCATCAGGTGCTTCTATATTTATTTGATTGTTATATTTATTTAAAACAAAATTTAAAGAACTTGTTATTAAGCGTAAGATAGCGCTGTTGCAGTTTCAGGAATGTCTGTCTACGTTACTATATCACATTTGTTAAATTCAAAATATGTAGTAGCAATCTTCAGAAAATACTTTCCGATTTAAAAAAATGAAAAACACCGTAAAATTTCTTATTTATATTTGAAATAAATAGTTTCATAAGAAAAGTAGAATATCCGATAAAAAGCAGACTATTTTTTTTACAATAGTATACTACAAGACAAACATTTAATAAATGAAAAGTAACGTTTACTTATCTGTTTCATGTAATAATTTAGTTTAAAAAGTATTGTTCATTCCATTATATATCAAATGGTACAATGAATTTGTTTTAATTAAGTTAAGCTTTTGTAAGTCGGATTTCGTAAGTCGAGAATGGCCTGTATATAAGAAGGTAAAGGGCTGTACAACAGAAAAGGCATAAATCGTATTAAAATAATGGTATTTATATTACAACATACTAATAGCAATAATAATAATCAACAATAAAGTAATAACAAATATTTAAATTACTAAAAATGCACGTATTTCTATCTAAAAGTAGGTATTTAGTGTTATTGATCATTTTTTGTTCCATAAGGCTAAAAATCAGTGTAATACTTAATCAATCAAATATATGTCGGCTTATTCTATCGTTTAGTTCGTCTCTACGCAGTGAAAATATGCGGCGAGATGAACTTCGTACGTGGAAATACTGAAAAGCTCGCGAAGTCATCGGACGATTGAAGAAACGCGATTGAGTAGGAATCTTTTGTCGATGTGACACTTCTAACCACTGATTTAACTCATCCGATTTATTTTTAATATGTTTAAGTATAATACAGAGTTTTTCTATTTTTTTCTCGTTTCCTACATATCACAATCGAAAGTTTTAGCGACGAAAAGTGTCACAAACGACATGGCGGTCCCCGTATGAAATTTAGAACACATTTCCTATTGGTGCAAGCAACGACAAACGTAGTTCTCGTCTTCTTTCTTATTTTTAAATATAATTATTTATTTTTTTGATCGTAGTTTATACATTTGAGATCTGTGTTGACCTTTATAAATAAATTTAGAAGTAGGTCGTAAATACGTTCGCAGAATAAACAAGATTTTTAAATGGAAGAAAGTAAGACGCGCGCGTGCGCATTCAAGCAACGTAAAATTAGAGAGCTTGCCCGTTCCGAAAGACCCGTATAAGATTAAAAAGAAGATCAACAAATTCGAAATTTAAATTAGACGAAAAGGCATTAAGTACAGCCAACATTACAACAGACATCAACCCTCATTTTACAACACTGATCACGAATTTCTTTAATTAAAACTAACTTATTTTATACACTAGTATATTCTAAATTTCTGACCGAATTACTTATGTAAATAAATGCAACAGTGTTGTAAAATGAGACAGAGAAACAAATATAAATACACGACAGTCATGAAGATGGCATAAAGAACGGTGTCCTGAAGGTGTATTGAAAGAAGTCTATGTACAAAAGGAAATTTAAATAATGCTTTATACAGTACTCTTGTTCCAAACAGTCACTGGTATGGTAACCGAGAGTATAAAAGATGACACCGCCAATAGGCTTCTACGCGGACTGTCCGTCAGGAAACCATCTTTCGCAAAACAGGGTCGCTGGCGTAGTTGAGATTTAAATAAAGCGACGATGTTTCAGGAAAAACAGCCAAAGATCACAATAAACACAAGCATAAAAGTAAACAATCTAGAATCAAACAATAGAGAACCCTGAAGTACAAATTTACAAGTAAGTCGAGTAGGTTCACTGTAGTCCGTGTGTATGTGTGTCAGTGTTAGTCAGTTAATTAAATATAATATACATTTTCGTTGTATTGTTTGCACCAGCTCACTATATGAGATTGCACTTTGTCCATAAAACGATTAGGAATAAGTTTTATTTTCTCTTTAATTTAATTGAGGTACCTTTCTTTATAGCACGTTTTGTTAGACAACCTCGCTCATCGGATCTCTCAAAAATCAAAATTTTGAATGAGACAAGAAAGCATGACATGATCAATAAATTAAACGAGAAGAAGCAGCAGACGATGTAAATAAATTTCTCAATGCAAACGAGGCGAAGCACGGAATGAAAGGATTTTTTGAGGAGAGCCGATAATCGAAGTATTGTCCGTGAGGCTGTCCCACTCGTACACCGACCATCGCGCCTCGGGGAATATAAGTTTCTCTCATTTAAAATCGCATATTTACACATATGATACACGTGTGGGGCATGATGGGATGTGAGGTCATGGGAGAGAGGAGCTGGTCGATGTGCGAGTCAGGCGTCGCCACTTACCCCAGCAGACATCCTAGCGCCTAGCCTAGTCCCGCCCGATCCGCTTGTGTATCTGCTGGTGCTTGATGAGGTGTGCTTTCTGTCGGAAGGCCTTGGCGCACGTCTCGCACCGGAACGGTTTCTCGCCCGTATGCGTGCGCAGGTGCACCTTGATGTTGCTCTTGTTCAAAAACCCTCGATTGCAAATATTGCAACGATGCACGGGCTTCTCTTTCCCTAGTAATCCCAAATTTTGATCTGTTTGAAACACTGTCGAACTCGCTGCTTGCTGTTGTTGTTGCTGCTGCTTTTTCTGTGCTCTACTCCGAGATTTTTTTGGTGCTGAGGGTGTGGTAGTTGTAGTGTGAGGGTAGTTCTGTCCTAATAGGTCCGGACTTCGTATCCGGTCGTCCGTCATGCCGCCCATCACGCTGTAATGTTGCTGGATATACCGGCCGTTCAGCATGATACTATCCGTTGTAGATACTACGTTGGCTGGCGGACTAGACGTGGAGATGATCTCGACGCCGTAGCTAGTCGAGCTGGGGGCTTCTTGCTTTACTACAGGAGGACCGTTCTGTAGCCTATTTTGAAGAAGTGGCATATACCCGTGCGTAAGCAAACTTTGTAAGGTCGACCCTTGCTGATGCTGTTGGTTTTGTTGTTGGGATTGTTGCGACTGCAGTTTTGAAGAGGGGTAGTCGTTATGCGGCGAAGAAGGCATGACGAACTCGGATAGTCCGTCATGCGTGGTGATAATAAGGCTTTTCTGTGTGGATCCGTCGACGCATGCGCCGTCGATCCACGCGTCCAGCTCCATCCAATTGTCTCGGGACGCGTTAGGATCTTCACCAGATGCGCCGCCGCACTCAGTCATATTGTTGTTGGGAACTGTGGTATCGGCGATTGCCGAACCGATGATCGCCGCGATGTCATCGATTGAGGAGATGTCGTATTCAGTCACTTCGGTTTTGACGTGGTGCGTGCCCGAGTCGGCCTGCGACACAGAGTCTGGGTACGCTTCTAGTTTGACGCCCATGTTCACCACCTCCTCCACACTGACAAACTCTGATTCCTGCGCTGAGTCTGCAGACACGCACGTGGAGCTAGATACAATGTTCTGTTCATTGGGGTAGGGCGGGCCGTTGTAGGTATTATTGTTGTTCTCCTCGGGCACGGCGCGCGCGATTGCATGGTAGTGGTGGCCCTGGATGCCGTTGATGCTGAGGTGGCCCGTGTAGCCGATAAAGGGCGGCAGCGGCTTGAGTTCGGCTAGGCTGGTGGCGAGAGGTTGTGATGTGAGGAGTAGGGAATCCAGGGCGTCCATGGTGGCTTTGGTGGCCATGGACATCTCGGAGTCGTCCCCGGAGCCGAGACCCGCGTCGCTCACACTCAGCGGCAGCGGCCCGTCCAGCAGCAATTTGTGTTGCTCCATGAAGTCTGCGGTCTGCATGGCGGCAGCGGCGCTGGCGTTCTGGCCCCAGCACGACGTCAGCAGCAGCGACTCTACCTCTGACTCCCCCCCACCTGACCCGGTGTACTTCATCGTTTCCATGGGTACTGTCCGATCCGCGACGCCTCACTGCGACATGCTGCCGCGTCTACGTAAGCCGGTGTCAGAGCGGTGAAGCCATGGTCTCAACACCAGCACTGCTACTGCTACTGCTTCTGTTGATAGCTACCCACACCTCGCACTCGCTTCTGAAACACACAAACAATACACCCTTCTTGTAGTCGTACAAAAACAACTAATTTTTTGGAGTCTGACTAACTGTAATACGTGTTTGCAACTCTTTAGTTATTTCCAATTTCTTATAAAACGGTAATAAACAACAAAAATATCTGTCACATTTGACCACAAACCATTAAGCAACGCGTGCTTTTTGTTGGCCGCTACGCGTTTTTAGATGAAATAAATACATTTTTAACACGAACTAAATTCTATTCAGCATTTTCACGAGTCATTCTACATTTCTATGTTATTTTTACATTGTTTGGGATTGTTTTATCCGCTTGTTGGGTACGCTGACATAGAGTATGCGCTATTTGCTTACCGCGCGTGAAACTCCGTGATGCGGTTTCGTACTCGGCTTTTCATTTCGTAATCAGTCCACCGCTTGGAAATAATTTTCAGGTAAGGGGCTGTATCAGAAGTTAAGAGACAAATTTGACTTGACGCATTTAGGTGACAATTAGTAAAACAAAGTTGCTTAGCTGTACTGACCAACAAATACTTGTAACTAACATTCGACAGTGTTCGTATTTGTTACCGGAAATTATTTTTCCTAGTGTTTTTAATGTTTAGAATGAAACGAATGTTTTGCAAAAAGAGTTGGTCATTGCTATTACTACCGTTCGACCGTTGCAATGGCAATTTAGCATGTATTCTACTATTTTAATGGAAAGTATAATCATATGTCGAATAATAAAAAGATGTGGAAATACTGGAATCACAGATCTTTTAAAAATCCTTGGTTATCAAAAACATGCGGACTCGAATTATTAAAAAAGTGCAACAATGAGGTTTTGAAGAAATTTAACAAATCATTTTTATTCTGAAATTCGAAAAGTACCTTCTATAGTATTAGTAAATATGAATTTCTATTTTCTGTATATATGAAACACAATAGCAATTTAAAAGTATACTATGTTTGAATTGGTGCCAAATTACACTGCCTGTGACGTCAAGAGATACTAGTCAATGACAGAACTGGAAAGATAAAAATTAAAAAATATTTAATATTTCTTATTTATGGAAATGATGAAATTACTGGATTGCAGTCAAAAAAAAATTATTTAAAATTCAGCCTCTACCGATTTCGGCATCTCCTATGCCTTCTTCAGGAGATGAAAATTATTTTATTTGCATATACACATTAAAAGAATACATTAAATTTTTTTTAAGAAAAAACATAACAACACACGTAGGTCGTCAGAACAGTTCAAAAATAATTTTCACCTCCTGAAGAAGGCATAGGAGATGCCGAAACCGGTAGAGGCCGAATTTTAAATAATTTTTTTTGACTGAAATCCAGTAATTTCATCATTTCCATATACCCATCCAGTCAAGAAGCTTCATCATCCATTTCTTATTGATATTTACAGCAAAATGTTCTTTACAGAATGAAACTTTTGATTTTGTAAATGGTTTTATGTTTATTTGCGTCAATCACTTTATTTTTTTTTCTTCGTTTTGAGGCACTACTAAAACTATTTTTTACTATTATTACTTCTATTTGGGTACACTAGCACAAAACTCTTTTCTTTAAGTCTTTACAAAATAATATAAAAATCAGTAATATGGATAGACCTAGTAGCTAGTATATAATTGACGGTTGTCATTCATTTAATCTCTGTCGGCGGTAAATGTAAGCCACCCCCTCATTGGTGAGTAGTTTTCCGACGTCATTAATAATAATAATGTTTATTATTCAACAGGAAATACATCCCTTTTACAGAATAATATCAACAAAAAGGTTTTACATAAGTGAGAATAATACATTTATAAAATACAGATATAGAAATTGCTTACATCAAAAGAATCAATTTATCTTTAAATTCCTTATAATTAAAACAAAAATCAAGTGCGAAACAAACTGTATTGTACGAACGACACATTTTGTTAATGGGTGAATTGAAATGGTTATTTGTTCTTGAAAAATTACAGACAAATGTGTTTTCATTTCTAGTGTTACAATCAAATAATTTATAATTTTATAGAGGAAAAGTACTATCTTTAAAACGCCTGTTTTCAAGAGATTCTAAATTTTTTTTTACCTCTCGCTAAGAGAGGTATTGGATTCATGCTAAAAATCGCATATCCAGATTTTATTGAATAAGCACGTTTTAAGGTCCCTACAATCCGATTTTAACATTTTTACGATGATGTCTGTGTGTGTGTGTGTGGATGTGTGTGTGTGTGGGATGTTGGAAGGACGGTTACTCAAAAACTATAAGACTTAAAATTTGTTTAACAACGTATTTCCCAATCGGACATTCATGGGAAGATCTGAAAAGGTTTTGGTAACAATTGGACAACCGGAAGTAGAAGATTCTTGAAAAAAAATCTTCTAAATATTATTTTTTGAAAATTTTTCTTGATAATATTAAAGAAAAATAAATTCTCTTTTTGATACATTTAAATATTTTTATACATATTTTATAGATTTAGAGATAAAAGGAATATAATATATAAAATAATGTTGTAATTAATTTTACAACCGAAAGGATGCCATGAAAAATAGTTGCAAATTTAAATTATTTGTAACTGACAGATAAATGTCAGTGTCAGAAATAATGAGTAATGAAAGAAAAATGTATTTGGAGAATCCCTTAGTTCTTGATCTGTGACTATTATGGAGATGACAAGTCTAGGTTGAAGGACTTAAATTTGTTTCAAACATTATGGGACAATGTACACCAGTACTGTAGACTAGAGTAACTTTGAATTGCGAAAAAGCTATCAAATTCTTCTCAAGTAAGTTGTAAATATTGACAAAATTACACATCGATATAAGAATAATCGGAGTGCAATCTATCCGTCACTTTATTAAAGGGAATTAGTGTTATTTAGATATAACATGTATGAAAAAATAAAATGTAAAAGAAGATATGTAAGAATAGATGCACAATCCATATATACATTTTAGACCGCCCAAAATTAATGTTTTTACTAGAAGAATATGAAGAGAAAGTAAACAACGTTGTTCGAATTGAAAATTGCAGTTACCAGCCTAATATTTATATATGGTAAACTCTACTTTGTAATTTATTGTAACATAATTTATGGTAAAATATCTTCATGTTGAGACATGCTATTATTGAATAATAAAGAAGTTTATATGTCATAGATTTATATGAATATATTATTTGTATTTATAAAAATATTCTTTGCTTTATGCATACAGCCAGGTAAAATATACGGCGAGAGGTTATGTGCTGGCCACATCAGATTTTTTTTATAAATTATTAAGCGACAGAAAAGGCGACAGTTTAAATATTGTACTTTTAGAGATAATTTTCTCATGAATAAAGAGTAATATGAAAGAATATAAAAAATACAGGTATTTTTTTTATTCTTTCGATTAAAGCACCACCTCACGACAGTACTTTTTTTTTTCGAAAAATAGCCTATCTAGAAGTTTCTATTAGGTAATTTAGGTTATAAGTCATATAAATTAAATTTCAAATGTTGTTTTGTAAAAAAAAATTACAAATAAATTTTGTCTCTTTACATTTGACACAGTCCACAACCTATAGCTTATAATATTTCATGACATTTGCTATTTGCTGAATATATTACATTTAATGCAAAGCTAATAGTTAGTTTACATATTTATTTAGTCAAATGACTGGTAAATAGCAGTGTCGTCCTATATTCAGTCATTAACGGTACACGAGTGTTTGCACTTTCCTCGATCGACACAACGGGCTGTGCAACGATGCACCGCTTCTCGCTTCTTGGAATACTCATCATGTTTTTCATGTTGGAGAAAAAATCGCCAAGTGAAAGCGGCGTCGCAAAATGCAAAAAATTCCTCATAATAAGAGTGTTCGGCATGGTTTTCTTGCTCTTTTATCATCCATGATTTGATGTGTGTTATTAAATTCATCATGAAGCACAACAGATACAACTTATTATAGTGAGTGGTTTATCTTTTGGTTCCTGTTAAAGATTACTGTATTTAGTGTTAGGAAGATTACACATTTTTAAGAAAATTTCTGACACTATTGTTTTACTTGGAAATTTATATATACTTTTGACATATTTACTAATTCAAAGAAGTCTTACAAAAAAGATATATTAATCATGGTAGCTGATACGAGTTCTTCTCCTAAGAAGTTGAACTAGTTGATATAAGTCACGACAAAAATGGAGAAGTTAACAAAAATATTTTTTTCACCGATTGACATTAAAAGTGCGTTTTTTTTACAGCTTACAGTCTGTAAAATGTCACTTTTACTGCTCAGGCAGTAAAAATATTTTTATCTTTGGGTAAGAAAGGTTTGGTTAAAAAACTCGATAGTGAGTTTCTAATGGATATAAGCACGTTGTTGGGTCCCTAGAATATGAATTTACTATTTTTAGGATGATGTCTGCGTGTATGTGTGTGCGCGTGTCTCTCTTTTCTCTCTCTCTGTGTGTGTGTGTGTGTGTGTGTGTGTGTGTGTGACGATCGTTTCAAATCGCATAACTCCTATACTACGATTCCAAAAATGATATTTTTTTCGTATTCCTCGAGTTTAGACCCATATGCAGACATGGTTATTTTGGTTATAATTGGTCCACCAGAAGTATTCTCATTCGCAACTTTTAACAGTTTTTCTTGAAAAAAAAAACGCAGTTAAATATCATTTATTGACATTTAATGTTATTATAAATTTTAAAGAATATATTATTCTCTATACGATTTGATTGCATTCTATACTTCATATTCAATAGATATAGAGTTAAAGAATTATAAAAACATTAAATTTCATAAAGCAGCCAGCTATGCTAACCATGGAAACTGCTAATATATTCAGATAATTCAAATTGACAGATGTCAGTATCAATGGAAAATGTGGTAGAGATGAGGATGTTGAGATAGATATTGGGGAAGACACGGAAAGATAAGATAAGGAATTAAAGGATAAGGGAAATGGCTCGAGTGATAGTAGTTTCTAGAAAGGTACGAGAGACGATTACATCGGTTTGAACATGTTATGAGGAATGAGGAGAGGAAGAATATGTTGGAAGAAGAATGAATAGCTTTGTAGTAGAAGGTAGAAGAAATAGAGGAAGACCAAAGATAAGATGGAAGGACTGTATTGCGGAATACTTGAGAGAAAATGAATTGAATGAGGACGACACGCAAAACAGAAATGAGTAGAAGAAGAAAATAAAAAATAGCAACCCCTAACGAATGAGAAAAGCTAAAGAATAAGAAGATGCCAGTGTCCAGTGGAATTTACATAGTTTGTTTGAAACAATTTTACTGGATATATAGGATCATTTGCAAGAAAATTGGTGTATTGAATTTGTACATAATACACAGGATTGACTTAAGGTAATGTGCTGGCCACATCTGATTTCTTATTATTCTTTTTTACCTTCCGTCACCTTTAGGTAATAGGTATAATGTATGTAATAACCGAATATTAAATGGCGGAATACTTGAGTAACATATTCAACTTTGATAAGTTTAAAATCTATAATTTAAACCAGTCGAAAGAAATTTCTAGAAATTTCGTACCATTTGCTTAGGTTTTATAATTTGTTTGTTGAAAAAGTTGAAAAAGTTAACCGACCGAACTAATATGAGTTTGGATTCGTAGTATGTTTGTTTATATATTATTTATTATAATTTTACTGGAAATATAGAATCTTTTGCAAGAAATTTCTGTATGGAATTTGTACAAAATACAGAGAACTGACGGCTGGTCACATCAGATTTTTATTCCAGTAATAAAATCTGGATTTGCCTTTTTTGTTTACACAATACATAAATTTACGTACTCGGTACTTTACTTTTGAGGAATGTAGAAATAACGAGTGTAACAATAAGAAGATGTTAACATACATACAAAAATATAATTAAGCTATTACATAAAATATTTTCCGGTAATGCAATAAGAATCTATTAAGTTCGAGAACTCAAGCGAAGCTTTTATTTGCAAGTGCTGATTGCGCATTAACATTATTTATTAAGAACTGTCATGTAATCCACAATAATTTTGTAAAACACCGTATTTTAATATTTATTTCAATGCAATTTCATCATCGACGCACATCTTTCGACATAAGAATTTTAATAATCAAAATTGGAACACAATAATGATTATTACATTAAATAGGGCGACCAAATTTATATGAATAATATTACATCATAAATTAATAACCAGAACATTTTAACACTTTTCAAATTTGATCAAAACAAAAGCATATTAATGTAGGTATTTTAACAAATAAAAATAATAGTGTTAATTTTTATTAACAAATGAAAAATTTAATATAATACCTCATGTTCTATTGTTCGCGATTTGTTACAATGTCTTAGCATTAAAACTAAAACAAACCTTTAAGGACATTTTTTTAAAACTAAAATTAAATATGTTTGACATTTATACTTATTCTTTACAAGCTTTTATTTAACTATTAACTTTACTTGTTTGTTAGTGTTAATCTTCTAGTCCATTTCTGATCCACTTTCACATATGAAAAAAAGAGGAATGTCATTGTTATGTAGTTTTCGGAAAATTAAAAAAAAAAACAAGTTTTTAGGCAGCTATTACATAAATAGTTGTTTTACGTATCCTTTGGCAACAGTAAAATGCTACTTTTATTTTGACATTTGTCGGGGACTACTTTACGGCCGTATTTAATTTACGAACATTTGTTGAAATAGTAAATAAATTTAGTGTTATGTATAACATGCAACTTCATAAATTTTAAACGATGTAATGGAAAAATCTATATAGCTCACTTCATTGCTCAACAAATTAATTATTGTAGTTATATTATTTTTTTATTTGTTTCTTGAATTGTCAAGATGACAGTACAGCACTCTACAAGTGACATGAATCAATAAGATATGAAATATATTTTTAAATAAAAATTAATAACTTTGTGATAGGCCTTCGCCTCGGTTGCAAACTTCAGATTCGGCCAAAAATGATCACATTTACAACCTTGATACACAAAACTATTATTTGAAATCGTTATTAAAATGCACAAAAATCATCATTATAAGTTCAGAAATCAGTACTAAAGTAATCCATTATACGACGATTCTACGCAAATGCAATGTTGCCAAACGTATGATAATTAATGTACATGTAGATGTACAATGTACAATAATAAATTTGTACGTAAAATGACAAAAAATATGTGCAAGAAGAACGAATTAAATAATTTCGATGAAGAAGTTTGAGATAACACAAATTTTGAGTATTCATTACGATAAGTTCAATGTCCGGAGATTCGAAACACTGAATATAAGTTCGTTTGTTTCATTGACAGCAACTGACAGATTTGTCAACATAACCTATATAAATAACCTTTCATTTTCACTAAACTTCGATTTCAAATAAAATTTAATATGCATCTCGGCATTGTTGTTCCTTTTTATCACTAATGGCTTATTTTTCTCAGCCCTACGACCTCGGCAACTAAATTCCACAATCGTGATAAAAAGTAGAACTTCAGTGTCGTGATACATAAATAACTATTATAGCAATAATAAAATGAATATTGTATGGCTATATATTTTAAAGCTAAATAACATAGACGCCGACTATGGAGGGGGGGGGGGGGGAGAGTTCTCAACCCCCTCGAGGATAGGGGTCAGTTTTGTATTTATTAATTAAACAAAATGATTTGATATTGATAAACATGTTGAATTAAATTTTAGCAGCCTTTTTTGTGTATTTTTTTAACAGATAGAAAGAACGATAGAAGAAATATTGCGATAAAATGAAAATGTATTTATTGTACCTAAAAATCTCCTTCCTTCTACAAGTATGATAGAGGACTCTTCACAGCTTAATCGAAAATTGTAAATAATATGTTATTAATTAATTTAACGCATGATGAAAGTAATGAAAACTACTTTAAATAATTGATTAGAAAAACAAGTGTGTCGCGAATTGATTACAAAAATCAAAATATTGATTGAATTGATACATACTTTAATCCTAAAAGTATTATTCCTTAAAAAGAATTGTTCGAAAATCCAGTCCTCCCGAGAATTTTTAAAAGTCGACGCCTATATTGCCTTGGAAGTTTGTACATAAAATTCTACCTTCAGAATTCAAAGGTTTGGATCACTTCGCTTCGCGTCGTTTTCCAAACTTCCTTTTCACAAAATAAAATGTCACTTTTAACACTTACGTATATCATAAATAGCCGTTTTTTCGAATAAACTAATTTGTTTAAATAATAAAAAATATGGACCTAGTAAAAACTCCGGACGTACATATTATAATAATTCTTTTGGACTGTCCGGATGTAATACCGGACGTTTGCTTCAATAGATGATCTTTTCATTTACTACTCGACAGCAATGCTATAGTTAACTTTTGACCTGCAATTGAGATCAAACATTCATTTGTATTGGGCAGTAATTGCGAAGTGTATAATTTGAAATCGTGCTCCTTAAAACTCCTTTCATTTTAATGTCTCTATGATTGTAATATTTATAATAATTATATGTTGGGCAAATTGTAATTGCACATATCAATATATTGTCATTGTGTTATTTATTTATATAATCATTAATAGTAATAATACTGTTTTATTTCAATGTATGTTGGAATTTGTTAATAGTTATTACTATGGCCTGATCGCAGTGGAAATTCCAGAAGAAAGTTCTTCCAGTGACTCATAAACTTGTATTGCAAATTGCTAAATTGCAACGGTATATTTCAAGTGTTTTTCATTACTGACAAACGACGACCACATATGTTTACTTTATTCATATATTTTATGATAAAAATGAAAGTTGTTATTTTGAAAATAATACAAAAACTTTAAACAATCTAGGATGAGAGAAGTGAATGTATGAAATTATAAAGAAAAAGAAAAACAACAGATAAATTGTAGTTAATTAATATTAAGAAAATTGTCAGGAGGCAACGATAAATGTAAACAATAATAAAAAACTGTTTTAATTTTCTTGTGGTGTACGAAGAAATGAATGAAAATTATCTTTTTGTTTCCTTGGTGATGGTGACAGTTGCACATTGAAAGAAGGTGTTTAATAAACATGAAAAGGAAAAGCGTGTCTAAAGAAAGAGATGGCATGAAAACAAATGTGACCTTGCGTTTTCCCACTCCGCACAAAATTAAAATAAAAGTTGTGGTTTGTATATCAACGCAAACAAACATATTACGAATAGTAGATATAAAAATAGAATTCATTCATAATGTACCTAACAAACTTAAGGCTGGTTTATGCAACTTTTCATAAGGAATAAAACATAAAATATAAATGTGCACTCATATATCGTACCGTTTACGCAGTTTTGAGATAAAAAATAAACATAAGTTACATAAACATAATACATTAATGCCTCTATTCTGTACAAATTCTCTGTAACTCTGTATCTCTATAAGCTCTGTAAGTTACAAAGCTCTGTAAGTTACAGATCTCTGTAAATCGTTCTCCTATAGAGCTATATAGTAATAGCTATTCTGTATCTGCTTCTATAATGTTTAACTATGTTCATATTTATTTGTTAAATTTGACGTTTTAATTTCTGAAGTAGTGGTGTACCACATTTTAAGTATTATGTGAATCATTTATATAATATACAATGCTTTATTTGCTGTAAAGAAAAAGAAAAGAAAAAAATCTGTTGTAGCCATCACAATACCTCTCGCCCTTTTCATTGTGATATATATATATATATATATATATATATATATATATATATATATATATATATATATGTAAGTATTGTATTTAGCATTTCTTGTATACACAAAAAATTCTAATTACACCTAATCTTTATATTTACGCATTTTCTATAATTTTAAATTCATTCTATAAGCAAGTTTTCTCCATTTCTTCTAAATGTTCGTTTTTCCAATTCATTAACGGGATTGGCGGTATTTCTGAAGGGTGCATGTAATATACCTATAATTTTAAATATATAATTAATAATACAATAAGAAATATTAAATATCGTTCCCAGACTAAGCCTCCACTACTATCTCTGAATTTTTGACACTGACAGTGCCATTTATCTGTCAATTACACACATTTAAATTTCTCAAGTAGTTACCATGGAGATGTTTGGGCTGTGAGCAGTCTGTGATATTTATTACAACAGATTATTTATAGATTATATTTCAATATCTTTAAATCTATAAAAGGTACCTATAATAAAAAATTTAACTGTGTCGGATAGAGAATTTTGTTGTTTAATATTTGTAATAACATAAATTTTCAAAAAATAATATTTAGAAGTTTTTTGTTAAAATACCACTACTTCCGATTATCCAATTGTTACCAGAACCTATTCAACTCTTCCCATTACTGTTAGATTGAGGAATCCGTAGTTCTATAAGTCTTTAGTCTTATATTTGAAAAAATCGTATACCCCCAACAACCCCCCCCCCCCCCCCCACACACACACACACACACACACACACACACACACATACATCCACACACACACACACATACACACACACACACACACACATACACGCAGACATCATTGTAAAAATGTTATAATCGGATTCTAGGCATATGCGATTTTTAGCATGAGTCCAATACCTCTCTTAGCGAGAGGTAAAAAACGACTTTGTACACTTCCAAAATAAATAAAATTTATTTCTTCAAATAACAGTCGAACTTTTGATAATACCTATTGCCATACATATGCCATAAAATGAATAAAATTGATTAGAATTTGCTAATTTTAATAAATTTTCTATGGAAGTAAATTTATTCTGTCCTTCACACCAGAGATTACACATGTAATATTGTACCCTCCAACTGGTTGTTGATACCATTACTAAAGAATTATAGAGTTACTAACATCTGAAATTATGACTATCTTTATTACCCTCAAATGAAAAGGAATTCCTGTTTATTTTTTATTTTGTTCGTCTAGTTGTAGTAGCATAAACTTGGAGATTATCAATTAATTCGAGAACCAAGTTTTTGGTTAGTCGCAAAGATTTGGTAAAATGAATATCTGTTATTTCGGGTTCGATCTCGAGCGACGAAAAAAAAAATCGGATTATAAATGACACAGAAGTGACCTTTATGGTGCACTTTCCAAGCCAGCAATGAGTGACTATGAAGTGACGCCTGGTAAACGTCCACACAGTACAAATATGTCCTCATCGTTACTGAAATCTCTATACAAAGCAGATTGGCTTGGCACAACCAGCAATGAGTAATATGCCGTGGATATATTTATTATTTATTTATTTGAATGGATTATGCATATTTCTCAATATTCATATTCATGGCGCATATTATTTTTACACAATAATAAAGTATAGATTATTATATGAAAATAGTTACTTAAATTTACCTTTTATTGATTTTTTCAAATATTAAATAAATAAATAATAGTATTTATTATTATTCACGTTATTTATATTATAACAATGCGTTAAAATATGAAGCTGACAAGTGAATTAGCATGTGTACGTACATGAAACTGTTATGAGTTATGGCGATATTTTTTTCGCTGTAAAGTTGCAGCATTTTTACTTCCTTGTACGTAAGTAAAGGAAGTATTGTAATCGCGAAAAATTTCGGTTTTCAGATTTAAGCGGAAATATCCATTTTGATCATCCCTGAATCCATTTTGACTAATTTCGTCGTGACGTCTGTACGTACGTATCTCGCATAAGTCAAAAACGGTAAGCCGTAGAAAGTTGAAATTTTGTATTTAGGACTACTATAACATCTAGTTGGGCACCTCCCTTTCTGGTTATTACACAATTTCCAGAAGTGGCACTTTACATGAAGCCTATAATAGATTTTAATGAAAAACTTTTTTAAAATATAATCCAAAACTTAACATAATAGATTTTGGTTAAAATAGGCAACCGGAAGTGGTACTTTTTTGTTTTTGTAATAAAGCTTGCTATGGATTAGGACAAAAAAATAAAAAAAAAGTTCATGTCAAATTACGTTAAATACGTGCAATTTTATGATTCGTACAATACCAAATATTATATTTTTTTTTGTGAAAGTAGTCATATTCATTGTTGTAATCAAATATTTCTTTGTTGTAATCAAAACTCTCTTTAAAAACTCCCTTTATGGTCGCTATATATCTTACTGTTTTGAAGTTAAAATTAATATTTTGTATTTTATTTATTAAAAAAATATGTATAGTTTAATAAACGTACAAGGAAGTCGTGTGGTGTCCACATCAGATTTTTTTACAGTACTATAGCAACTACAGCTCATTTAAGAATGTACAGAATAGTGTAAAGTGCGCCCCTGTCTTAAGAGTATACGGGCACTGCTACTGGTAGAGCGATGCCATAATGCCCGGCGGCGGAAAAACCCATACGTCTAGACATGTTAATTACATCTGAATACTTTGTATTCAATGTCATTGTGGCGTCGGAAAGTTCGAGAAGGATATCGCGCTATATAAACTCGTCGCCAAAGCCAGCAAAAATAGTCTGTTATATAGAAGCATCGAGCAATGAACAGTGCGGGATATTAATAAACAGTCTACGTGTTGTGAACATAAATAAATGTAGTTATATAAATAAATATAGTGATATAAATATTGTTTAAATAAATAATCTTAGTGTTTAAGCATATAATAATATTCTAAGTCTTAAATTAGTGTTTATAATTATTTAATCATAGTGTTAGTTATTTTTATTATCTTTTTAATATTTAATCCTAATTATTTATCGTTTAATATCGTATTATTTTAATTAATAATATTTCTTTGATTTTACAGTGTTTACAGAGCTTATAGAAGTGTATAGATTACAGCCATAAGAAATGACCAAATTTTATTTCTTATGTCTTATCCTTATGTGTTATGTCAAAATGTTACTACATAGTTCCTGAATGAAATAGGTTCGTGTGACATTGTTTTTGATTTGTATTTTTAATTATTACTTTTATAATGTTGTAGCTATAGAATGTATGCCTCGTTAGATAAATTTAAATGAAATGAAGTGCAATATATTTTTTTGAAGAGTGGTATTCAGATTATATTTTACCCGGCAAATAAATATATCTTTTCAATGATTGGTTGAAACTTATGCTTTATTTTTATGTAAATTGCATAAATTGACTCCATCGCTATGTGATGTGTTAAGTATAATCACTATATTTTATTTTTATCCTTATAAAAAGTTCCAAAAACCAGCCTTTACTCGTTGATAGATGTAATATTTTAACGCCAAAACGAACATACCTATATTAATATGCAAATCCTTACTTTTTTAAAGCTAAATATATTCATTCCAAATTATGTAAATTTATTTTTAGTCTGAATTATTTTTGCTACAAATCTGCAGCATCTGACGCAGTGATGGGCGCATAATCTAGGCCATTTTTTACACGTAGATAATTAATTATTCTACATATTAAAAATTGTGAGATATGTGTAAAATAATAATAATAATAATAATAAATAAGAAAACAAGAGTTAGAATAACACTCTTCGTACGCAGTTTACTTTGTATAAATATTGTATTCGTACAGAAGTATAAAATTTTATTTTATACATGGACATCCAATATTAATTTCCTACTGTTACTGTTACAAATACACAGTTCTTTCTAGTCCACATATAATTCTGTAAATCATTACAAGACATACATATAACATATAACAGATGTTTGACAGCACGACAGGTAATGGATAGTTAGCACAGAACACAAATAAGATGCTGATACAATCTTTGAATTTCACTATACTGTTGCTACGCAGTTATTGTTATAATTGTTATTCATTTTTGCATTTCTTTATTACCATTCTAATTAAAGAATATTGATTTGTACATTTGTTCCAATAGATTCGACCTGAAGTATCTCAGGTTCTATTGGGACATGCAGAGTAAAAGAAAAGAAGAAAATAAATTTTGTAGATGTCTAGTTTTAAGAGTCAACTGACTAAGTATGTAGGGAAGATACATTTTTGCAGAAGGTGTCGATAGTGCACAATAGTTTTTAGCTGTTTGCACTACAGAAAGTAAACAAAATAAGCAGGAAGTTGGTCGTTAAAAAAATTCGCTGCCGCTTCCAAAAATGATGATGATAAAAAAAGATATGTGCAACCCTGAATCTGTAAATTAAAGGGAGCAGGTACATTTTGAAAAGAAAAGTTTAATAAGAATTATTTTTATTTATAATACATTTGAGTAATAGTATTTTTAATTTTCACACTAGGTTCTAAACGTCAAAATGACATTTAAAGATAACCTGAAATTTACGAAAGTAAATATGTCGGTGAAACGTTGTTTTCTGCCATCGTGCCAAAATACTAGCGAAAATATATTCAATTTAATGCCTCGCGTGTGTTTCTACAGCTAAATAAACTTCTAGCGTCTAATCTCTTATCTTTACAAAGAAGCATAGCTGATGTGTCGCGCGCATAACTTCAGGCCAAATGAAAATAATTATATTTATTAAAATGAAAAGAATGATGTTATATTAATATATTATAGCATATTTAGATATGTAGTTCTCAATGGCTGGTGTTTGCAACTTTTTGAAAATATACTTTAAAACAATTTTAGACAACAAAAAATGTAAATAAAAAATAATTTAATCATAGAGTACGACAAATTATAGTTTGCTTGTTCATTTAAACAAAAAAAGAACAATTAATTTTTTTGCATGACCTCAATAAATATTTATTTATTTTTAGTGTCTATTTAATTTTTCTAAATAATTTTTCTTTAATAAATTAAAATTTGTAAAATAAACTATTTATGATCTAATTCGGAAAGACAAAATGAAAATAAATAGAATTCCAAAATTGTTTTAAATTTTTTTGTAGCTACTCTTGACATAGATTTTTGTGATTGAAGGGTGCAGCCTTGTAGCTCGATAAAATTCATCAAAGAATGTAACAATATGAAATTATTGGTAGCTAGAAATAAGATGATTAAAAGTGGATGACGAAATTAAAGAAGCGGTGAATTTTTTTGCAGTAAAGAAGTTGCAACATTATGGGAAGTGTATTGAAGAGGACAGTTAATTTTGAATACTGTAAATTAATGAAACATCTGAGCTTTTACAAAAAAAATTACAACCCTAAATTATCCTGCGGATCCCCTTGTAAAACATTATCGTATCTCATAGGATTGATAGTCTTCTTGTTGTTTTCCTGGTGCCCCACGCGCATGAGTCAAGCTTGAACCAGTTCTGCTGCTCGGTTTCGCATTGGCCGAAACCGTTAGTTTACGATTACGCTACGCGAATGACGCGGCAGGGCGGGCCGTGTACCGCTAACACACTTCGCCAGACGTTCCCCCCGCGGATACCGAAAGTGAAGTGACGTAGACAGAGACGGACAGATGTAAATAGTGAGGTTAGGTCGTGAGAAGTGGGATGCTGCGAGCTGCGAGAAAAAAGCTTCCGTTCCATACTCGCAACGCAGCGGTTCTCGTGCATCATTTAAGTGGCACAATTTATTGTACAAAAGTAAAATTATATTAGTGAAATTTCTAATCAACATTTAAAAATTTAAATAACAAGTTCAGGAAGACATATTTATCTGCTTTTGATTCATGTATAAAAATATACTAATATAAGGATTTTTGAAGAAATATACTTCTAAACTTTTTTCGACAATTTACATACCATTTCATGCAACAATAATCTTCGTTATAAATTTATATCCAAACAAACTACTTGCAAGTCGCATCCATTCAGAAATTTATATTTTAGTATAAGAATTGTAACTTTATTAAATTTATAGATACATATGTTACTTTTCAAATTTAAGACTGTCAGAATTATAGTAACAATAATAGGATTTTTTTTGATCTCATGAGAAAATATGTTGAAAACTTGGCATTTTATAGTACCTAGTATATTAAAATATAAGTTACAGAAGGCAACGTATTCTAGCACGAGTGTGCTGTATACTATTTTCTCTGTTGAGGCTTTCTGTTATATTATTTCTTTATTAAAATATTTGATAATTTCCATTAAGGGAAATTTTTGATGGAATTATTAGGTTGGTGACAGTGTTTTGTGTTTTTTATTTTGTTGCCTAGATATTTAGTGTATTTATTGCAGTAATGCTAATCTGAAAAAAACAGAATATCACCAAACACCAAAACTCGTTTAAAGAAGCTCCTTCTAACAGCACTATGCGTGCTAGAATGTGACATTCTAATTCCAAAACAGAGTAAATTATGAAAAATAAATAAAAAATATCTACATAAGATTCTCATTTTGTTAAAGTCAAAAATAAAAGGAAAATGTTCCAACAGGGACAACCATATCTAGTACTAACTCTATAAATTGAAAATAATTTTGAAATTTCATGTCTGTCGGGACCTTTATAATGAGAGGCTAACAACCAAGACGAGTCTGAACAACAGCGCAGCACTAATACATACATGACAATATAAATTGAACACTACTCACTTAATGATAAGAAAAAGGAACATTTTACATTTACAAATAAATCATAGAACAGTGAAATATTTATGAAATACTTACATATTACATATTATATATGAAATTTAATAAAACTAAAAAGAGTATACACGAAAATATATTAAAAATAGGAAGAGCAGATAAGATGTTTAATAAAGAAATAATTTAATTTTGGAACAGTTTACAGGAGTTTTTCTTATATTTTTTAATAAAATCTAACTTATAATGATAAGAACTGTACAAAGTACAATTATGTGACTTATTGGATCAACAATTAGGGACGAAATTTTCATTTACTTTCAAATTCATTTTGTATGTACTAAGAAAATAAATTCCTCACAATAATCGTGTTTGAGAGAAGGCAATAGTTTACGAAAAATAGCAGGAGAATTTGGTGTTCATTGAACGGTGTCAGAACAATAATTTTCACCCCTATTTTGTAAGAAAGTTATTAAGTATTAGCAACCTTGTTATAGCAAATAACCAATAATAATTGTGAACACTGAATAAAACAAGAATATAACAGGCTTTACATTTGCTTCTATTAGTTAATTTTTTTAGCTACGTTGCTAAGATAACAACTTCCTTACAAAATAGGGCTGAATTATCAGGTGTATTAATATGTTATTCGAACACTTAAAGCATTCGATTATTATTCATAATAATAAAAAGGTGTTTTTAATAAAATAACAATCCGATGTACTTATTTCTTTTTATG
The DNA here is from genome assembly GCA_951394225.1 of Harpalus rufipes. Taxonomy (NCBI): domain Eukaryota; kingdom Metazoa; phylum Arthropoda; class Insecta; order Coleoptera; family Carabidae; genus Harpalus; species Harpalus rufipes. The sequence goes on along the minus strand of OX596286.1, from coordinate 21,930,779 downwards.
CCTATAATGTGTCCAGGAAAAATTGTTATTGTTAAATGCGTAAAAAATAGCTGAGCGATATCTAATCAGTTAAAATAACATCTCTTCCTTGGGTCAATATTGACAGGGCCTCATTTATTTCGCATACAGTGATCCCACCTCGCTATTGTCAAACAATCAGAGTGAGTGAAGTTGAAGTGTTGGTTTAACGGGTGTAACAATTCGGCTGTTTGAAGCCCGGCTCTGTTGAACCGAAACCGTACTGTCAAATGGCATTCAGTACCGTACCATACAATCTGCATAATCACTGTCCAAAATACCGCCATCAGCGAGTCTACATTGCTTCACTGCCTCTGTGTTTTTACTACTTTTTACGTGACATTGTTTTACTTTATTTTTAGCATGAACCGGACTAAAATAGCTGTAGATTTTTTTACTTAAAAGCTCACTTAAAAACCGCTAACGTAGATTTTTTCATACTTCCTTTTAAATTTAAAGTTTATGTAGTTCATTTAATACGAGTAAATAAACTGTGGTTACATGCCAAAATTATACTAAAAAAGAATCTGTTGTGGCTAACACAATACCTCTTGCCTTGTCCATTTTTTGTTATTTTGTATTTAACATTTCTTATATTGCCACAAAAAATTCTAATTTATTCTTTTATTCTGTGACGAAGTTTCTAAATGTCAGAGATTCGTCCAATTCATTGACGCGAGATTGGCAGTATTTCTTATGGATATATGTATTTTACCTATAATTTTAAGTACCTGTTATACGTACTTTTAATTTTGAATACCATTTTTCTTGAAATAATTGTTATACAACCCTATACAATATTTATATTTTTGAAATTAGAAGAAAAATCTCTATCTAATCGACTAAAAAAATATGTAGGTGTAGGGTGTTATTTAAAAAATATACAATTTTGTTCTACCGTTTGAGAACCACTGGTTAAATATTCTGTTTGTTATTACTGATAAATTAGCTTCTTATTCTTGATCATTTTTTGTACATTGTAACATTTTTCTCCAGTCCAAAAAAACGCTGGTTGTTTTAAAGGAAACATCCTGTATAGATGATTGAACAGATATTTTTAAACAAATTATATCATACTGATAAACATACTATATACTTATTAACAACTTAAATTATGTCAATCTAAGGGCCACTAGAAAAATTTTAAGTAATAAATTAATTTTAAATTTCAATATCTGATTTTTTAGGCGACGATTTTAAATTTGTATTCCTCAAATATTTGAAAAAATGACGTATCTGTTTTTCGTATATAACCAGAGAAATATAATATAACATTAAAATCTTTTACTTATTTTTGGGTGTCTCACTCTACTTTTTTTACCATGCGATAATTTTTAAATATAAATAATTCGAAATTAATTTTATAAATAAAAGTTAAACATTTCTCAAAAAATCATTTAAATAAATGCTTATCTTGTTAGTAGACATATTAACTAACTATTGATTATACTTTTGCTTTTTCTTTTAAATTTATGTATGTAGATCAACAATGACATAAACTCTTAAAACGTTAAATAACACCAAATTGTGTATGAAATAGATATCAAAACAATATTAAGGAACAGTGAACAATAAGACCTATTATTATATGGGAGTATTTACTTTAAGTAAAATATTGTTAATTTACCAAACTCCATAAAATACAAAAATTCTTATAATTTTTTTAATTCAATTAAACATTTTAGATCTAGATTATGTTAGGTACAAGTGTAGCTTTCATATAATGAACATTTATTTGAAATATAAAGTGCTTTGATACTAAAATGTGAAAAAAAAAATTTCAGATTAAATGAGATTTCGAAATTTGTTTCTCTGTTTCGGAGTTAGAATGTCACATTCTAGCACATATATTGATGTTAGAAGGACCTTCATTTTTGGTGATATTTTGTTATTTGAGATTAGCATGTTTGCAATAAATACACTAAATATCGAGACAGCGGGCAAAATAAAAACACATATCACTGTTACCAACCTAATAATTCTACCAAAAAAATCCCTTATAGGAAATTGTCAAATATTTTTTTAAAAAAATAATGTAAATGGAAGCCTCAACAGAGAAAATAATATAAACACATGTTAAAGAAGGCAATTCAAGCACACGTTCGTTTTCACACTCGCCGCTGCGCGCTCGTGAACGAATTTTAAACTCCGTTTAGAATATATTGTCTTCTGTAACTTATGTTATACAGGGTGAATCTGAGAAGACGCCCCTCCCCTTAACTTTTTTTTATTTTAAGTAATAGAAAAAATAGCTCATATAAATGTTTTATTATTTTAAGTATGATCTGCCATTTTCATGTCTTTTCAACGATGTATTAGTTTTTATTAATGCATTTGAAAATATTCGAGAAAAATAATATAATTGACATACATGAGAAATAATTTCTATTCAAATCAAATATTCTAGGTGGCTATGTGAAAATAAATAATAAATAAATAAATACATAAATAAATACATAAATAAGTAAATAATAAGTAATAATAAATAAGTAACAAACAAATGTATACTTCGTTAATATTAATATTGTTACATTTTGTTTATTTTCAATTAGCCATCTATAATATTTGAATAAAAATTATTTCCCATATATCTCAATTATCTTATTTTTCTCTATATTAAATCTAAAAAATCGTTGAAATGAGAAAAAATGGCGGTTTATATTTTAGTAAAATAATTATAGGTTGCTATTTAAAAAATAAAAATTGATAGTCGTATCTTGTAAACCTGACTTTATAACAAATATCTACACCTGCCATAACATAGTATATTTAAAAAAATAACAAATTAATATGAGTAATTTTTTTCTATTACTTATTATAAAAAAGTTAAAGAGGAGGGGCGTCTTCCCAGACACACCCTGTATAGGTACATCGTAATCATATTCATAATAAACGATATAATATTTCTAACTCTAAGTCTAGCAACAAGTAAGTACAGTTCAAATAAAATTAATACCTACCAGAATTATTATAAGTTTTAAAGTAGAAGGGTAATTTACAAAATGTTTCTCATCTAGGTAGGCATTATTTAAATTTCTGAGAAAAAATATTCTCATTGTCAAAAACATGGTACGTGTCAAAAGTAATGTAATATTAATTTGCAATTTGGCAGTCTCATTAGAAAAAGTTTCATACAATGCCTAGCTACCTTAACGACTAGAATACTTAAATATGAATGAGAATATAATGTAAAATATTATAATGAGCCTATCTTCCATGTGTTTGGTAATTTTAATTGAATACTAAAATGTATATTCCCGTTATGAATGAAAGTGTATAGACCGATTACGAAGAAACAGTTTAGCAGAAGATAATATTAACCTAAAATTCCACTAACAGAAACGGTAATATGTGTAAATATGTGCGGTATGAATTTTAAAGTTCTGTTATAAAACTGTTGTATGCAATTTGCTAATTTTGGGAATTGGGGATTATTAACGGTTAATCCGCAAATGTTATAAGAAACTTTACAGAAATTTTGACACGAATTTTAATGAACTACATTCATGAATAATATATAAGAAAGAAATTGAACGACCTTGCAAGGGCAAACATAATATGATAATTATAAACATAAATCAGAGATGTGTGTTAAGTTCTTAAACCTAAATATACATCCTGTTCCTAAGAGTAATAATTTTCGTGATTGCCCGATGAGTCATATTTCTCAGAGTCTTAGTTCTTTACATCCTTGTCCAACGACATTAGTGTGGTATTCAAGAACTGTAACATTTCTCCGAAAACATTTCGTAATTTTGTATCATTGCATTTTTCATATTTTACGTATATTATAAAACAAAAATTCCATTTATTTAACAACATATTAGTTATTTCGATATATTTTATAAGGAAATACCAAATTCCTAATGAATCTAATCGGAATTCATAAAAATTAGAAATGCGTAATGAGAAATAACATCAATTACGATCAGATAAATCAAAATACATATTTTGAGAGAATTAAAAGATTACGAATTCTCGAGGCCATTTGGAAGTTTAGCAGGAAAATATAAAGTAATAAGTAATGTATGAAAAATGTTAAGACAATTATGGTTTACAAAATTTTAATTTGGTTAACAGACAATTATTAAGATTCAAGCAGTACTAGATATCTTTGGCGTTCTAGCAGATATTATAAGTTAAAATTGACAGTTTTTAATAATTAGCATTTAAAATTCAAATAATACTCCTAAGGTTTATCAATTTCGACAGTGTTCTGTTGGTCATCTAGTGGATTTCTATTTTTGGGCATTAACCTAAAAATGAGCGATGCTTAGCCACTTCGTCAATCCACTCTGAGGGCAAAATTACATACTTTACAAACTGTTTAAAAAATTGAATAATTATACAATTTTTAGAGGAAAACAACAAACTGAAAAGGGCCAAAATTTTGAACATTTTCAGGGATTGCAGTTTTCCGGTTAAGTAAACTGAACTAACCGGACAAAGGCCCAATGGGTAAAATTTTAAATAGCTCTAGAATGAAAACCTATATTGATCTTCGGTTTAAAAATTTGTATTCAGTAGGTTGAAATGTATTCAAATATATAAAAAATGGAATTTCGAAAATTTTGGGGAAAATGTGTGTATGTATTTCAGTTTTGGAGGCTATAGCAAGGGCCGGACGCTGCACGATGAGAAATTGGAAGCGTCTCTTCCATAAAATAAATTGCATATTACACACACATTTGTTTTTTCTAAAGCCCCTGATTTGTGGGGAACCTAGAGATCCAAAATGCGGAAGTATTGCTGATTGAAATTTTTTTTTTGATCAGTGGTTCTCAAAATACAGGACCTAACCTCAATGGTATAATATTTTTATATCCTTACATAACGAGAAAAATGCATATAAATTTTTATATTAACTTGATAAAAATATGGCTATAATAATAGTTTCATGAAAGAAATACGTGAATATTTTAGTTTGCGTTGACATTTATGATTAATTAAAAGTACAAAATATTGACTTCTTTCTGTCACTCTAATTCTATGTAAAAGAAAATTAACACATATTCATTTTTCTCATTCATGGCACTCTTATAATAGCCATATATTAATCAAATTAATATAAAACTTTAAATGAATTTTTCGCAAAAAAATCACTGAATTTAGAATTAAATTCTTTAACGAATGAGCAAATATATGTTCTCATTTAAAATAAAAAAGTTAGGTTTCATATTTTTAGAAGCACTGACCGAAAAAAATATTTTTATTTTTCTTTAAATTTGTCTTGTGAAATAGAAATTGTTTGCCCATTTAAACATCTTTGTAGCTCTTATAGTTCTCGAGATAGTAATAGTGGATGGTGGCCTATTTGGAAAATAAAAAATGATGTACAGAATTACAAATGCTGTTACAGGCTGAAGAATTGTTTAGATAATTTGTGGATGAACTAAAGATGGCAAAAAAATAAAAATTTACTTTTAAATTTAGTCTAACAGGATTTATTTTTTTACAAAACCTACGTTTCAGTACACTCTTGCACCTTCTTCTGGGTGTATTATCATTCAAAAAAACAAAATAGTATATACAGCAATAACATGGACATGCATTATCACACTTACAAGTCAGATCTTACAAAATATTACATCTCATGAACACAAAATACATTCGTTATTTACATTTACTTTTACAACATCGTACAAAAATTCAGCTTGCTCTTAAAATCGATAACAGAATAAATCGGAAAATGATGTTACCAAATAATCCTTCCACAAGATATTTCCGACTAAATCGACCCAGAAGAAGGTGCAAGAGCGCATCGAAACGTCGGTATTGTAAAAGAATAAATGATGTTTGACTGAGATTTCGAGTAATTGTTAACACCTAATGTATACCAGAGTCGAGAAATTACAAATATTTAGATTCTTCATTGTATAAACCGCAGAGAATAGAAGATCTCTGTGGTTTATCCACAGACTTACAATTTCGGTTATCATCTGTGCATTGCTGTCACGTTTTGCGACAAATTTAGCAACATCACTGATGAAAAAGTAACCACAGTGAATGATTGAGTGATTAGCAGGTTGTTGCATAAGCCAGGTGAATCACCCGGCGGGTGTCGTTGACATGCCTGGGCACGGTAAACAAAACAACACGGTGGTAGATCCGACAACACAACAACACTAGAACGCCGCGTGATCTCCGCCAGCCACGCACCAGGAGAAAGTGAACAAGAACTTTGAACACTATCGCGAATATTCCAGAAATGTCTTGGTCGATTGTTGACAGTGAAACGACCTAATGTCATGTGATGCAGATTGAGAAATTTTGCCAATGACGTCGGAAGAAGAAATATCAAAGAAGCAAATTAGGAGTTCGATTACGGATCTTGTTCAAGATATAGGGTACAAGAACTTATTATCTGCTTCTATTCGCAGATTTCTGGCAGTCTTGATGATATATTTGTATTTGTTTACTATTCTAAAAGATATACGCAGTTACTTGAATTTTCTATAAACAAAGAGTTTTAGTTACCTTTAGATTTAGATACAGTGATACTTTTTATATGCACGTAGTCTACAATTTTTTGTAACAGATTTCAAAACTCAAAAGAGTTACTGACAAATCTGAGATCAACCAAATCTGTGAATGCGATATACGAATTTAATGCTTATGTTACACTATAAATAAAATGACTCGAGAAAACTTCACAAACGTTCCAGATTTACAAACAGAAAAGGATAACCTAACGAATAACTACATCTTTCTGACATGTATATTTAACTTTGTCCTTTTATTTTTATCTACTTTATCTACATCCAATAAAACAAAAGCATATGCGGCTTATTATTATATTTATTAGGAACTTTTTCACTAATACCTTTCTAAAAGTTCCTGCACTTATTTTCGCACTTAGATATTTTTGGTATGTATAATTAATTTTAGAATACAATTACTTTAAGTAGCGTCTTCTAAATCCTGCGTTAGTGCGGCGTGGTGTGGTACAACTGACTGTTACAAAAGTAACATCAACTTATTTTCACAAAAGGTGTGAAGTTTTTCCGTAGCTGAACTTATATTTATTAATTTATTATGCTCTTTCCAGTTCTATGTAAGAAGTAGCTATATGTTATACAAAAAGGAATTGACACTTTTGTATAACTATATGAACGATAAGCGAAGTTTTGCAATGAGTTGGATGAAAAAACTAGATAGAAAAAAACCATATACTTTTGATTATTTTATGTCATAAGTGTTATATTGAAAATAAGAAAAGTGAATGACAGTAAAGAGTTTTTCAAAGAATTATCAATTTTTTATGTACGAATAGAATGTATTCCATGTATGTTATTGTAAAAATTGTCTTTCTGGTTTGTTTATGAGTTTTGCGTTTGAAATTAAAGCAATCAATATTTTTTATACGTACACACACAATCAGAAAAACTTACTATTTAAGCATATTTATTATCAATGATTAAAATATTACCGATTATGAATGTATTCAGTTTGATGATATCCACAAGGACGAAACGGCCGTCCCTCAATAAATAAATAGCAATTAAAACAACCAAGTGCGTTAAAATTTATTTTCAAATAAAAGTATACTTATAAAAAGTTCGTTTGCTTTAGCAAAAGACCAAGTAATTTAAGTTGTAGAAATTATCCGTAAAACATACATTATTAATTTGTAAGTTATATACGAATACCAAAGAAAGGGAGCTTTATGGCAACAAAATAATGGAAATAATTTAAAAGAGCACCAGAATAATTGTTAAGTACCAAGTTTTCTGATAATTTTACCAAAGGATGATTTGAGTACCAAGAATTATAAATGAGAACTGTTATTGCTATTACCAATAATATATAATAACAAATATATATTTTCACATAAAAAATAATAATGTTTTTGAAAGCAGAATTAAATATTTGGTACTAAGATTGATAAACAGGTTACCAGACTTTAGGTTTTCTTTTAGGTTAAAGTCTAGAATACCCACCCTTCAAGAATTTTATTTTGTTGGTTATATATAGTTGGAAAACTATTAAAAACACTAAATTACACAAAAATTAGGGCGCGTGTTAGGTTACCGCTACATTAAAGTATTTTTTGAAAATGTGCAAGCGAAAAACTCACATTTCTCACAAATTTTGACGGGGAATACATCACCCAAGCAGAGGTAACATATTAATATACATTACATTATATACCCGAATTTAATCAAATTGAGTTCTGTGCGTCTGGTTACCGTTACACTAAAATATTTTTTGAAAATTTGCAATCATAATTTTTACAAGTACAGTCTTCAGAATAAGTAAAATCTGACTTTATTTTTGCAAAAAAAAACATATGAATATCTGCTTCCGCGCTTTAATTTTGTGTTTCTTTGTTATATTGTAGCTAAACGAAGATATTGCCATAAAAATATTGGAAATTCAAGGGGGTAGGTATTCTATAATCCAGACTTTTTTTATTCCAATTATGAATAATTCGGGGCTGAAATTTTGGTGCCCCAATATTACTTGGGTGGCGAATAACAAATATTTGGAGATCAAACCAATACTTTGGCGTTGGTGCTTTGGTTAAATACAATTCATAAGTAACAGTAATTTAATGAAATTTAGTATATAAATATATTGAGGGCAAAATGAAATGAAAACACATGAAAAAAACAATTAATGATGTACTATAAAAACAAACTGTTGTAAGTGTCTTGACACTACCGCATTTTGGTCTGCTATTTAACGTAACTGAATATTACAAAAAAGAAATCAATCACTTTTTATGTTTTATTAAGCAATGTATTATACCCGATTACATTGTGTAGACAATTTGTTTATGAACAAAACAAGAAATCATTGAAGCAATAACTTTGTCAACCATAAAGAACAGGAATGTTGCCTTCACGTTTAATGCAACATTATTTACATTTATGCACTTATCTTCATCTACATGGAAGAACGATTAAAATAGTTATTATTGTGTAATAGTAATGAATATCTGCATTAACTTTAATGAATTTTAAAGCGCATACAAATGGCTACTTCCTAGTGTTGGATAAAAATCATTGCTAAATATGATCTGCTTGCTGATATAATACTTTTCGGCTTTTAAAATGCACTGAAGCGTATAACTCAGTCGAGCTAATGCTACAGGCGCCATGAAATTAAATAAATTTGTCTGTGCTAATTACATTTTAACAACTCAGTAGCTCATTCTTGCAATTTTTTCCTAACTAATTTGTACTTTGGTAAGTACGTACACAGATTATTATTTATTTGCGTGACCTGGTCAGATTTATTTTAATTTCTCGTTCTGATAAATAATTATTGTCATTTTGGAAATTGTTTCAGAGTTAGTTTCATATACTGGCGTTCAAGTCTCTATGAGATAAATGCTATGTGCAGTATGTAGTAATTGCTACATGTATTGAAATTAATATTAAAATGAATATTTACTTCCTAGAAGGCATGTATATATTAATTTACTCATTTCTTAAAGAAAGCATAATAAATATAAATGTATATCATCATTGCTTTTTATCCATTTCTGAGGGTGCTATTTCGCTTCTATTCGCAGATTTCGGTAATGACGTATAAATACCGTTACACTTGATAAATGTTCTGGTTCTGACACCCTAAAATGAAATAATGCCTTTTTTACTATTTAGTGCAAATTTTAGCCTTTTTTGAAAACCTTAATTTGTGCGTGTATATTGTGAGGAAATTTATTTGTATATGCAGAAATAAGCTTCATTTTTGATGGCATATTGTTATTTGAAATTGGTATGACTACTTTATTTACACAAAATATCTATACATCGGAAAAAAATAAAGAACTTAATTACTGCCATTTGCTAGTAATCTAACGTTTCTACCAAAAAGTAATTTTCAATAGTCGTAGAAAGCATTGGCAGCACTTGTGGTATCTCCTATGCTGCAATAATGGACATAAATTACATTGCTATCGTTTTTTACATTAATATGTAACCATGGAAATTAAGGACCATATTGTTACATTTTAAAATAAATTCCTTGTAATTATAAATATCTTTATAAATATTTAGGGAAAAAGAATTAACATTTAATAAATTCAATTCAGCAATGTCATAATGTGTGATGATCTGAGAAGAAATCTCAACTTATTCTGTACTATAAAACATTAAATATAATTAAGAAATGAATAATAGCATCTGATGGTAATGAAATATATATAAAGTTGATTTTTCAAATTTATATTGAATGTACTGTTATTATTTGAAATTTCAAAGGAAGCAAAAGTAAACAATGACAAAAATAAGATAAAATGCCAAGTTTTATTGTTTTGTAACTTTCACTAAGAATTATATGAGTGAAAACAATTTGAGAATACTGATTTTTACAAATCCGCAGATGTACCCATAGTTTTGGGCAGTACTGTATGTTCTTCATTATAGTTACATCAGAAAGTGTCTAATTATCTTACAGGTAATTCATTTTTTTTTTGTTATAATTTATAAGCCCACTTTGTACATTCAACAAAATCAGTTTTTTACGTCCCGCTACCCTTGGTAAGAGAGGTATAGGGATCGTGGTAAAAATCACATATCGAGATTTTGGTAAATGACCACGTTTTAAGGTCTCTACAATCCAAATTTAACATTTTCACGATGATGTCTGTGTGTATGTATGTGTGTGTGCGTGTGTGTGTGTGTGTGTATGTGGATCTTCTTTACGCTCTAACTCAAATACTATCGTTCAGAAAATTTTGAACCCTTGTATTTCTAACTTACTCTTATATGGAAAGATGCCATTAGATTTTGGAGTAAATCAGATAACCGAAAATGACCCTTTACTGGAAGCTCAAAATAGTTTTTCTTCGAAAAATACGTATAAATGTAATTTTTTCGAGATTTATGTTATATAAAAATGAAAGAGTATTAAATTTTCTACAGGTTTGCATTAATACTTTATATATTTTATTGATAAATTTATAAAACTATCTAAAATTTTAATCCCGGAGCCCGGAGCCTACGTTTTAAACTCAACTCATTCACATGGTTACAGAATTCAGATCTCAAATGTTTGTAACTGACAGATATATGTCACTGTCAACGAACTAATAATTTCAAATAATAATATTAACGTTTTATAAAGAAAATAGTAAATGGTACAATAATTATATGGAAAGGAACTTAATATAGTTTCCAGCATAAGTAAATATGTAAAAATATAGGTAAGATAATAAAAACATATATCATCACGGTGAGTCAATCTGCTTTGTACGCAGATGTCAGTAATAATGATGACATATTTGTTCCGTGCAGGCGTTTACCAGGTGTCACTTCACGCGAATCTTGAGAACGGGTTCGATTTCGACTGACGCCAAATATTTTAGAATTTGAAATGACACAAAATTTACCCCTGTGGTGGACTCTCCACGCCAGCAATGAATATAGGTAAGTATATATATAAATTAAATAACTATATCATCACTGCATATTACCCATTGCTGGGTCTGCCAATCTGCTTTGTACACAGATTTCGGTAACGATGATTACATATTTGTACCGTGCGGGCGTTCACTAGGTGTCACCTCACGAGCACTTATTGCTGGCGTGGAGAGTACACTACAGGGGTCATTTTTGTGCCATTTAATGTTCGAAATATTTGGCGTCGGTCGGGATCGAACTCGGTATTTATATTTAATTTAATTTTAAGTATTTACATGAATAAAATTGAAATTAAACGGGAGGTATTGCGTTGGCCACATCAGATTTTTTTTCTGTAATACTCGTATTTCCTGCTTCATAATAGTCCAAATTAGAAAACCTAATCCTGAAACTTTATTTTCAATATTATAGATCATATCTACATCCTTTATAATACCACGGATACAATACTTGTTGGTGCACTAGATAAACGAAACCGTACCAATCTGGCAAATGTTCTCTCAATGCAAATGATGTATGTGTTCCGTATTAAGTCTCGCACGGTGAATCAGCGCTGCGCGGCTTGTGTTGTGTTATTCTGTGGCCGCTCAGAACCGGAAGAGCGGGTACCACGGCAGTCCGGAGTCGCGGGGAGGGGCTCCGGTGGACCACTAACCCACATAGCAAGCCGCCCGTGCGCCACAGCTTTGTCTCAGGACCGACCACGAGCAGGAATAGACAAGAACGTGATGGTGATGCCATGGTGGATTGGATTTACCGAGCTACGCGATGGTCTTGAATACAAGTTTAATTTTATTGAAGGGAAAAAGTTAATTGATAAGTTTTAACATAATTTGGAAAAAAAGTATTGAGGTTAAGTATTTATGTGATCGATTTTGATTAAATTTTAAAACGGCATAAAGAGCCCTTTGGGGTGTTCTCCCCTTGAAAAATTTGAGTGCCTGTGAGGTGACGTCTGATAAACTCCCTTAACGGTATCAGCCCGTATTACGAATCCACTTTTATGGGGCGTTTTTATTAAAAGTATTGTTTATCGACATAAGAATATAATGTAAAAGCGCGGTTCTTAAAAGCGCTATTATTATAATAGTGCATTTGTAATACAGACTATTGTATCCCGAAATTTGTAAATGAAGTAGATTGATACACCCAGAAATGGGTAGTAAAACAATGGCCAGAAATAAGAACGCATTATTATAATAAAACGCTATTATGAACCGATATATTACATTATATTTTTATGAGGTTAAACATCAATTTTAACAAAAGCTCTCTATAAATATGAGTTTGTAATACGAACTTATGACTACTTATTGAATTTTCGTTCCTAATGAAGGGGGATGAATATATTTTTTAATCATTAGTAATTTTCAGGAAATACGTATCCATAGTGATTTGCGTTGGTAATTAAAAAAAAATAAACATTAAAGTCAAATGTCTTCTTTAATTTTATTTAAGAAAAGGGCCACCATTCCTATCTCCGGAATTATAAGAGCTACAAAGACGTTTAAATAGGTAAACAATTACTATTTTACAAGACAAATTTAAAGAAAAGAAATTATTTTTTTCGACCAATGGTTCTCAAAATACGGGACCTAACTTTTATTTTAAATGAAGACATATTTTTTACTTGCTCATTCGTTAGAGAATTTAATTCTGAATTCAGTGATATATTTTTATACCATCATAATAACAAGAAAAATGTATATAAAATTTTAGAATAAATTTCATTAAAATATAGCTATAATAAGAGTGCCACGAATGGAAAAATGCCATGAAAGAAACACGTGAATGTTGACATTATGATCAATTAATAGAACAAAATATTTATTTCTTTCAGTCAGGGCACTCTAATTCTATGTAAAAAAACGTATTCATTTTTTTCATTCGTGGTACTCTTATTATAGCCATATTTTAATCAAATTAAATTCTCTAACGGATGACCAAATAAAATATGTCAATTAATAATTTTAAAAATGTCATATAAAATAAAAATTTAGCCCCGCATTTTGAGAACCAATGGTGGAAGAAAGAATTCAGTGATATATTTTTATACCATCATAATAACAAGAAAAATGTATATAAAATTTTAGAATAAATTTCATTAAAATATAGCTATAATAAGAGTGCCACGAATGGAAAAATGCCATGAAAGAAACACGTGAATGTTGACATTATGATCAATTAATAGAACAAAATATTTATTTCTTTCAGTCAGGGCACTCTAATTCTATGTAAAAAAACGTATTCATTTTTTTCATTCGTGGTACTCTTATTATAGCCATATTTTAATCAAATTAAATTCTCTAACGGATGACCAAATAAAATATGTCAATTAATAATTTTAAAAATGTCATATAAAATAAAAATTTAGCCCCGCATTTTGAGAACCAATGGTGGAAAGAAATAATTTTTCTTTTCTTTAAATTTGTCTTATAAAATAGAAATTGTTTGACCATTTATCCGTCTTTGTAACTCTTATAGTTCGCGAGATAGCATTGGTAGCCCATTTAAAATGTACACCTGTATAATCATTACCAAAATCTGCAAATTGATTGGCACACCCAGGAATGGGTAATTAGCCGTGGTGATATATTTAATTAATTATTTCATGAAATTAGAATAATACTTTTCTAAATTTAGATCTATCGCATACCTATATAATATTTTTTTAGAAAAAGTCTTGCTGTAGTATTTTGTATTAATTTTTGAATAAAAATGTTAATTTAGTTCTTTTTGTTCGTATAAATATTGTCTAACTTTTTAAATTGTTGTAATCTATCCGAGTACATTGACACGGTGCGGGCAGCAGCGGACAAAAAGCATGTACAAAATTCATCGTTTTTAATGAATTCAACCAAATCGTGGTTTACTGTTCTCTTTACGGTTTTTAGAAAGAGAATTAATTCCCAAATTGGATCCGTTAATTTGGAATCGCGAACGGTACGAAATGCATACCGTTATTGTCAAAATCTTAGAATAAGAATTGGATATTTTAACATCCATCAAGAAGAATATAAGGGAAAATATTATGAAAATAGAAATATGTTTTTAAATCAACACAATAATTCAAATATTCAACGAAAAATTTTGAATATTTTTGAAAACTTGAAAAGATATATAGGCGATACGTAAAAACAGTAGCAGGTTTTTTTTTAATATTTAGTAAAAATTAGGACAATATTAAAATATTTATTTAAATTATGCATTATGGGCAGATAGAATGATCTACCTTTATAAATAAAAAAGGTAGAGTTTTCAAAAGTAGAACAGTTAATTAAAATCAACAAAATTTGACAGAAATATCATTATTTTGACAAGCAGATAGCGTATGAAATATTTATGTAAATAGAAAATTGTTGTTCGGAAGGATATTAAGCCTGTATAATTAAAAAATAAATAATAAAGTGGAGCAGACAGAATTTCAAAAAATTGGAATAAATCAACGGTACTGTAGCATAGAAGTACGGAAATTGTAATATTTTTAATAAATATTATAATAGTTATCCAAATTCGGTATCGTTGTAGGATTGGGCAGATGTCCCTCCTTCAGAAAGAAAAACTGTGTGGGGATTTCAAAAGTAGAACAGCCAGAAACCCGAAATATTTTGGAGATATCAACGGTACGTCACAACAGTAGCAACATTTTTTTAAAAATATTTTCTTGTGAAAAGAACAATAATAATATATATATTCAATTGAAAATTGCTTTATAAGAAAAATAAAAAAGTGTAGAGGGGGGACTTCAAAAGTAGAACAACCAAAAACCTCGAAAATTATTGGAGATATCAACGGTACGTCAGAACAGAAGCAACAATTTTTTTAATATTTGTATGAAAATCCAGTATATTAAAGCATGTATTGCTTTATAAAAAAGTGGAGGGGAGACTCGTCAAAAGTGGAACACTTAAAAAATATATAAAAAAAAATTGAAATGAGTTGCAACACGATTTAAATATCATAGGTTAAGGATGCAAATATTTTGGAAGACGCACCCCTTCTTGAAAAAAATAGGGCGTAGGGTGTATTAAGTAGGCCAGTTAAAAAAATATTTAAAAATTGAATATGAGTTGCAACACGTTTGAAATATTCATCATAGTGTAAGGGTTGCAAATAATTGTTAAAATAAAATAGGGTTTGTGGTACTTAAGTAGGGCAGTTAAAAAAATCGTACTCACTTAAAAAAATTGCGAATCCACTTTGTATAAAATGTGTGTTGATCACTTTTTTCTAAATCTCATTCCTGATTCCTGCACACTCACAGCTAGTCTCACATCACTCCACTACAACTACACTGCACTCGCGAGGGTAGCAATGCCGGCCGAGTCGACGTCTGTGTGATGCGGCACTGGCGGTGGTGGTCACTGCACTGGCGCTCTGCCTCACAGCCGGCTGCGTGGCCCCCCCAGATAACTGTACTTGGCGTACCGACTGCCCGCTAACCTACATAGCGCGGAGCGGGGGCGAAGCGAAGCCCGAACTCCAAGCAGTGGGGACGTGACATACACAACACAAGGGGTTTGAAATCGAAAATTGTTAGATAATGAGGAGAAGAGATGTAATGCCTAACGCTTCAGCAATCGCCAGTAGTTGCAGATCAACTAAGATATCACACAGATTGTGCAAACAATAACATTCATTAGATTTTATGATAGTATACCACGTGTCCTATATAAGCATACGGAAGACATTCTGAATAGTATAAAGATGTTTCTGAACATTATTAAAATTGATCCATTTGGAGTACTGCCCACTATCCACGACAGCGTAGAGCAGTGATGCACAAATTGCGGCCCGCGGGCCAAACTGGCCCGCTTAACAATTCTATCCGGCCCGAGTAGACATCAATTGATTATAATTTATAAGAAAATATAATGAGTTTATCTTTAAAACATAGACTCCGGGATTTATAAAATGAATTATTTTATTAATTTATCTATAAAATATATAGGAAAATTATTAATGCATGCCTGTAGAAAATTCAATAATCTTTAATTTTTATAATAACATAAATTGCGAAAAATGACATTCAAAGGTATTTTTGGAAGAAAAGCTATTTTGAGCTTCAAGTAAAGTGCGATTTTCGGTTATCCGATTTATACCAAAATCTAATGGCTTCTTTGCACATTAGAATAAGGTCGAAAATACAAGGTTCAATCCACACTTACACACATACACACCCATAGACATCATTGTGATGATTGATTATTTGGACCTTGAAACATGGTCATTTATCACAATCTCGATATGCGATTTTTAGCATAATTCCTATACCTCCCTTACCAAGGGTAGCGGGAGGTAGAAAGCGATAATTCATTTTTTATTCCATATAAACCCAAAGTATGTTTTGAATTCTCACTGGCGGTAACAGCAGATTTTTTTATTTGGCCCATTGTCATAAAAGTCTGTGCACCCCTGGCTTAGAGAGTCTCTATTCTGAATAGGATGAAGATATTTCCGTAATCCTTGTCCCTTTATCAGGAGCGAATCTACGCCTGAAGCCTTGTTGGTGAGCAAAAAGTTATTTATTCGTATTACTCTATAAATTGAAAATAATAACCCCAATTCTGCAACAATGGTAATTTACGGAACAAGACCTGAAAGTGATACTTTACTGGTTGAGTATGTATATTCCAGGGCGAACCTTGGAAGCTTGTGAAGTTGACGTGGTCAGTACATTACGTTCTGTCAGTTCTATGTATTTTGTACAAAGTCCGCACAGAAAGTTTTTTTTTTTAAAGATTCTATATGTCCAGTACATTACCTTCTAGTTCTAGTAAAGGATACTCCAGTAAATTGATAACACAAATATACTAGTCAATTGCAGTTGACACTGACATCTTTCAATTAGAATTTTGTAAATATAGTAACTGTTTCCATGGTTATAGCATAGCTGGCTGCTTTATGAAATTTCATTCTTTTATAATTTTTACCTCTCGCTAAGAGAGGTATTAGATTCATGCTAAAAATCGCATATCCAGATTTTATTGAATAAGCACGTTTTAAGGTCCTTACAATCCGATTTTAACATTTTTACGATGATGTCTGTGTGTGTGTGTGTGTGTGTGTGTGGATGTGTGTGTGTGTGTGTGTGTGTGTGTGGGATGTTGGAAGGACGGTTACTCAAAAACTATAAGACTTAAAATTTGTTTAACAACGTATTTCCCAATCGGACATTCCCGGGAAGATCTGAAAAGGTTTTGGTAACAATTGGACAACCGGAAGTAGAAGATTCTTGAAAAAAAATCTTCTAAATATTATTTTTTGAAAATTTTTCTTGATAATATTAAAGAAAAATAAATTCTCTTTCTGATACATAAGGTTTTGGTAACAATTGGACAACCGGAAGTAGAAGATTCTTGAAAAAAAATCTTCTAAATATTATTTTTTGAAATTTTTTCTTGATAATATTAAAGAAAAATAAATTCTCTTTCTGATACATTTAAATATTTTTATACATATTTTATAGATTTAGAGATAAAAGGAATATAATATATAAAATAATGTTGTAATTAATTTTACAACCGAAAGGATGCCATGAAAAATAGTTGATAATTTAAATTATTTGTAACTGACAGATAAATGTCAGTGTCAGAAATAATGAGTAATGAATTAAAAATGTACTTGGAGAATCCCTTAGTTCTTGATCTGTGACTATTATGGAGATGACAAGTCTAGGTTGAAGGACTTAAATTTGTTTCAAACATTATGGGACAATGTACACCAGTACTGTAGACTAGAGTAACTTTGAATTGCGAAAAAGCTATCAAATTCTTCTCAAGTAAGTTGTAAATATTGACAAAATTACACATCGATATAAGAATAATCGGAGTGCAATCTATCCGTCACTTTATTAAAAGGAATTAGTGTTATTTAGATATAACAAGTATGAAAAAATAAAATGTAAAAGAAGATATGTAAGAATAGATGCACAATCCAGATATATACATTTTAGACCGCCCAAAATTAATGTTTTTACTAGAAGAATATGAAGAGAAAGTAAACAAAGTTGTTCGAATTTAAAATTGCTGTTACCAGCCTAATATTTATATATGGTAAACTCTACTTTGTAATTTATTGTAACATAATTTATGGTAAATATCTTTATGTTGAGACATGCTATTATTGAATAATAAAGAAGTTTATACGTCATAGATTTATATGAATATATTATTTGTATTTATAAAAATATTCTTTGCTTTATGCATACAGCCAGGTAAAATATACGGCGAGAGGTTATGTGCTGGCCACATCAGATTTTTTAATTCTATATGCATTGAATATGAAGTATAAAATGTAATCAATTTGTACAGAGACTACAATATTCTTTAATATTTATAATAAATGTAAAAAAAAATATTTAAAAGCGTTTTTTCAAGAAAAACTGTTAAAACCTTCAAATGAGGATTGACCAATTATAACCAAAATCTAATCATATCTGCATATGAATATAAAGAAGAGGAATACGTAAAAATTGTAATTTTTGAAATAGTATTGAAGTTATCGCGGCCGAAATTATGCTCACACACTCACGTACACGCACACAGGCACACACACATACAGATATCATCGAGAAAATAGTAAAATCGTATTGTAGGCATCCTAAAACGTGAGTATTCATTGAAAACTCACCACCCAATTTTTTGACCAAACACTATACCTTCGTTACCAAAAGGTAACGGAAAGTAATAAATAAAATTCTGTAGCTATGCATTATTTAATTTTTATTGCGAAGAAATAAGAAATAAATAAATAAACAAATGATTGCCATGGAAACATTCATGTAGGGATCGGAAAGTAACAATTTTCCGAGCTAGCTCAGCAAAGAAGGATTGTCCGATCTAAAAAGTAAGTGATCAGAAACAGCTTCTTTTCCGGACGACCGCGAAAAAAGTTATTTATTATTTTTTAGCAATGTTGAGAAGACGTAGTAACTTTCTTACAGAATTGAGGTGGCTCTTTGAGGGTCCCTTATATTCGGAGGCCTGAAGCCTAAGCCTCACTAGTTTCAATATAAATCCACTCCTGCTCTTTATTATAATTAAAAATTTCATTTTTACTTGAATCATCATCATTATTAAAAGTGATTCGTGTGGTGGGTTCTCCATAACAGCTTAACATCCTCGGGGTGACGGCCCGCGGTACGTGACAATTGAGTAACTGGGAGATGGTTAATTGCACGATCGTCTATTTTCGGCAGAAGTTTAATTTTTTTTTGCTATGGGAAAAATAGTTCAATATTGCGCTCCAATTTTTCTAAACATAAATTTTAATCTAATATTAACGTACAACTTTGAAATTCTATACATCTATTAGTTTATCGCATGGAAAATATCTGCCGCCCAAATGAGCATCGCCCATTCGCCATCGGTTAGTTCGCCGTGTCCACCAGATAAGCACTTTGCGCTTACCACGGCACAGATATATTATTACTGCAATCAGCGATAAAATAAATTGGCATTTTAAACTTAAATGGCCCGTTACCCCAAATTCGATCGGAATATTACCGACGCCAAAATGTTTCAGTAATCAATGTTCTATGGTCCAAAAATTGACATCTTTGATTGTATTGTAAAAGAGATCAACTTGTCTTAATAACTCGATAACTCTTAACACGCTAAGGACCGTAAACGCTAGTTGTCATTAATTATTCTGCATCAAAATCAGATTTTCGATTTTGAATTTTAGATCTTTTGGTGCATGTTATGTAGTCTGCAAAAACCGTAATTGAAATTCGCAAAACAGTTCATAAAAATACCGGTCAACTTTTGTTTATTTTCAAAATCAGCCAAGTACAACATATTATTAACGGTTCCAATTATTTTACCGTAAATTATTTTAAATTAACGGCTTCAATTTACAAATTAATTCTCTTTCTAAAAACCGTAATCCTTAGAACATGAAGCGTGATAGATGGTATAGTACAATTGTTACGATGACCAACATTGGCAAAGACTGACACAAAAATAAAAGAGAACATCGTTGCTTCAACGAGATTTTGAGTGAAGACATATTTTAGCTGTATCACTGTTCACGTGGCAGCAAACAAACGAATAAGGATTCTTACAAACCACTACGTTAAAAATCTGTTGTAGCCAGCATAATACCTCTCGTCACTTCCGTTTTTGGTTACGTAAGTATAGCGCTCGAGAAGTCATGTGACATTGTTGGCCTTGACAAGCAAATATGGGGGCCCGTGTAAGAATGACAATTAGTAATTATATACATAGATGTCAAATGTCAGAATTTTTCATTAAAAATTTCAAGATTTTCTAAATTCGTGTACGAGTAATTTGTCGCCAGGAGTGTGGAATTTACTTGTCGAGGAAAATAAACCACATGGAAATGGAAAATCACTAAATTTAAAATGAAAAATTTTGATATTTGGCTTCTATGTACATAATTACTAGCTATCATTCTGACACTGGCCCCCATATCTGCTTGCCCAGGCCAACAAAGTCACATGACTGCTCGCGTCCTATTGTATTTAACATTTCTTGTATACCTACACTCTACACCAAAAATTCTACTTATATCTATCCCTTATATATTTAGATTTTTTTATTTTTAAATTTATACTATGAAGAAATTTTGTCCTACTCTTTTATTTTTTCGAAATGTTTCCAATTCATTGTCGGGATTGACAGTATTTTTGAAGGGTATATGTACTATACCTATAATTTTAAATATTTAACTATTAATACAATAAGAAATAATATAATGTATGTACTTCCCACAAAAAATCTTCAGTAATGTATCTGGATTTTTGACAATGACTTTTGCCTGCCAATTACAAACATTTTCATTTTTCAATTCGTTTCCATGACATTTGTGCTGGGAGATTTATTACGACAGATTATTATATACCTTATATTTATTTATTATATTTATTATTATTTATATGTATCAGATAGAGAATTTACTCGTCTTTTACTAGCAAGAACAAAATTTAGAAGATTTTTTTTTAAGAATCTGGTACTTCCGGTTGTCCAATTATTACCAAAACCCTTTCAGCTCTTCCCAGTAATGTCCGATTGAGAAATACGTAGTTAAACAGATATTAAGTATTATAGTTTTTGAGAAATCGTCCTACCAACGTCCCCATACACACTGATACACACACATACATCCACACACACACACACACACATCGTAAAAATATTAAAATCGGATTGTAGGGACCTTAAAACGTGCTTAATCATTAAAATCTGGATATGCGATTTTTAGCATGAATCCTATACCTTTCTTAGCGAGAGGTAAATAAAAGTTGGTACATTTTGCTGTTAATAAATATTTGACATATCATTTTTTTTTTGTTTATATTTCTATTGAATTGAACCTACGTTTAATAAATGGTGTTCTGTGAATAAGGAGTATAGTTCTTTCATTTAACAATCATGTCATCTGTATCATCTCTTCGGTTGGTTATGACCAAAGCAATAACGCAGCCGTCCACAATTTTTTTAAAGGTATCGTTAACAAAAGAATTACATTGTATCTAATTACATATCTCACCAATTTATTACAACTGGGAAACAAATCTTAGTATAGTTTCATCTCAATCATTTCATTTATCATCCGATGAACTCTGACTCCAGTTATCTGAATCATCTTGTACTAAACTGTCCACAATTATATATCAAAGTGAAGTTTATAAAAAGTGTAGAATCATGCTTTGGAGCTTTATTCGATGCATTCGACATGCTATAAATGCCGCACGTCTGTGTAGATCACACCGACAACGACAAGAATCATTGCTCTAACGGTGATACGCCTGCATGTCCCAAACACAATGGAACTACGATCAATCCCCGATCCCCGGCTCACGGAGAAGAAGGGACAACGCTTTGTTTTAAAGCGTGAATTGTCATTTTAGATGACCTAGTATTACTTTTAAAGATGTATGTTCTAAATTTGACAAAACGGTAAATGCTACCAAATTTTCGGCCATTACATTTTTTTTGGGATTTTTCGTTGATTTGTTTGATTTGGATTCTCATGTGTTTATGAACTATTTACCAAAATTGACATATTTCAGGCTTATGATGTTACAATTTTTTATTCTGCTGTTTTATATAATTATTAATTAGAACATTTATGTTCAAAAAGATGTAAATGTCATCCATGCACTTTCTTTAAAGTTAATTCAAAAGGCGTTTTCGTAAAGTCAGTCGAAGCTATTCGACGGATAAGTTCGATGATGTCACAGATCTACCAGATCCATCTGATTATCGAAGCTTTTACGAACGCATCAGATCTGTATATGATTTGACGTTTAAAAATGAGGTTATAGAAGAAGTTTAACTTGTTAAAATGGATAATAAAATAGCCCTTGTTTCTGTAGTTGTACATAATTTCTCAAGTGAGACTGAAAGGCCACTTGAATAATTTGTTTAGATTATTTCGATCAGAAATTGTGTCATGTAGTCATTTATTTGTTCGAAATAATCCACAGACTTCACAAAGTACGAACTGACATATTTTATTCAGAACTTGTTTTAGTGCTGCCATGTTTATAATGAAAAACATTTAAATAAATACATTTTCTGAAACACACTGCACTTGATTCAGGTTTGAAATTTTTTGAATTTCGGCACATTTTGTATAAATATGATCTACACGACCTATGGTACGCCAACACGTAGGCAATATATTATATTGCCATTAATTTTTACCTTCCGTCACCTCTAGAAAAGGAAGGTATTGTCTTTGGTCAAAAAATTCGGTGGTGAGTTTTCAATGAATAAGTACGTTTTAGGATCTCTACAATACGATTTTACTATTTTTACGATGATGTTTGTATGTGTGTGTGCGTGTGTGTATGACTATATTTCAGCCGCGATAGCTAGAATTCCAAAAAGTACAATTTTTACTTCCATATGCAGACTTGATTAGATTTTGGGTATAATTGGACAACCGGAAGTACCCTCATTTGAAGATTTTAACAGTTTTTCTTGAAAAACGCTGTTAAATATTATTTTTTGTCATTTAATGTTATTATAAATATTAAAGAATATTCTTATCTATATGAATTGATTGCATTTTATATTTCATGTTCAATGGATATAGAGTTAAAGAATTACAAAGAAATTAAATTTTATAAATTAGCCTGCTATGCTATAACCTTGGAAGCAGCTACTATATTAAGAAAATTTTAACTGACTGAAAATAAAATGAATATGGCAGAGATGAGGATGTTGAGATATATGTTGGGGAAGAGATAGGATAAGGAATGAAAGAATAAGGGAAATAGATGTTTCTAGAAAGATACAAGAGAGATGATTACATTGGTTTGAACATGTCATGAGGAGAGATGAAGAATATATTGGAAAAGTGAATAAGTTAGTAATAGAAGGTAGACGAAACAGAGGAAGACCAAAGATAAGATGGGTGGACTGTTTTGCGAAAGACTTGAGAGAAAACTAAATGAGGATGACACGCAAAACAGAAATGAGTGGAAGAATAAAATAAAACATAGCGACCCCTAACGAATGGGAAAAGCTAAAGAAAAAGAAGTCAAGTGCAATTTGCATAGTTTATGAAATAATTTTCTAGAAATAGGTATAGAATCTTTTACAAGAAATTTTATGCATGGAATTTGTATATAATACACAGGATTGACGGAAGGTAATGTGCTGGCCACATCAGGTTTTTTTCTATACAGAATGAACACGAGAATCTGTGGCAAAATGGGAAACTAAGTAAATAAATATACTTGTAAATATATCATCACGGCTTATTACCCATTTCTGGGTGTGCCAATTTAGTTCCATTTATAGATTTCAGTAATGACGACATATCTGTGCCGTTGAGAATGATTACCAGGCGTCACTTCATAGGCTCTCGAAACTGTTGGGGAGAGAGCACCACAGAAAAAGGAAAGTAGTCTAAAACAGAAATCACTAGATTAACTCTAAAGAGATTTGAATGGGATAGGATAGAAAAATAAAGCAAAACACAGAAACAATTGAGAAAAGATAGACAAGCCTAAAGTCTGCAAGGTTACGCGTTGTTTAAATGAAAAAAATATTGTAAACTCATTATTTCTGTATTGTTTGCTTACTTTTCGATAAACTAGGAAGATCTGCTTTACATTCGTGAAGAATCTTCTCGTTCTTGACATTCTAGTATCACCCAATCATTCTATTTTTGAAATCTTGCAATTATATCTTCAACTTGTTCAAATAATGAAAGTGTGAAGAACACGACTAAGGTTGATAATAATCCACGCTTAGTGCGTGAGGCATAGCACGCATTCACTCATTCGCCGTTAGAGTGCTACTGTTCCGCGTGAAGATATGGTTAACGTCAGCATCTCAATGATTTAATTTACATTCATGGTAATGGTCTTTTTATTATTTTTACACGATTTTTTGTGTTAAACCATAAATTTTCTAATTGCCTTACGTTTAAGATATTGCAATTTATATTATAATAATGAAAAATACTGGCGACGGGACGAAAATATGGTTTTGGCACTGAATGCAGCCATAAAACAGAAATTTTGGTTGCGGTCGAATTTTAGAAAATCATTAAAACTGTGAATCTGTCAATAATTTTACTGAATAATAAGTATGACAATATTGACCTAGATATTATAGGTTCATGTTAAAACTGTTAAATAAATAAAATACAATACCTATCATCAGAAAAATGATTGGATGTAGTTCTTGCATCATTTATATTAAAGTAAAAAAAATCTGTTGTGGCCAGCACAATACCTTCCGTCTTCCGTCAATCCTGTGTATAATGTATAAATTCCATACATAATTTTTCTTGCAAAATTCTAAATTTCCAGTAAAATTATTTCATAAACAAACTATTCAAATTGCACTTGACACTGGCATCATCTTCCTCTTTAGCTTTTCCCATTCGTTAGGGGTCCCTATTTTTGTCGTTCTCATTCAGTTCTTTTTCTCTCAAGTCTTCCGCAATACAGTCCTTCCATCTTATCTTTGGTCTTCCTCTGTTTCTTCAACCTCCTATTACTAAACTACTCATTCTTGTTCAAATATAATTCTTCATTTCTCCTCATGACATGTTCAAACCAATGTAATCGTCTTTCTTGTATCTTTCTAAAAACTTGTAACACTAGAGCTATTTTCTTACCGTATCTTTCCGTGTCTTCCTCAACATCTACTTCAACATCCTCATCTCTGCCACATTAATTTACTTTTTAATGATACGGACATCTGTCAATTTGAATTATATGAATATATTAGTAGTTTCCATGTTCAGCATAGCTGGCTGAATTATAAAATTTAATTTCTTTAATATTCTTTAACTCTGTATGTATTGAATATGAAGTATAAAATGTAATCAAATCGTGTAGAGAATAATATATTCTTTAAGTTATAAGAACGTTAAATGTCAATAAATCAAATTTAACTGTTATATCTTCAATTGAGGCTACTTCCAGTTCACCAATTATAACCAAAATCTAATCACTTGTTCTTCTGGATGTAAACTTGAGGAATACGAAAAAAATATAATTTTTGGAATCGTGGTATTGAAGTTATGGGATCCGGAACTTTTGTCACACACACACAGACACACACACAGTCATACACACATACATACAAACATCATCGTAAAAATGGTAAAATCGTATTATAGGGACCCTAAAACATGCTTATTCACTAAAAACTCATCATTGAATTTTTTGACCAAAGACAATACCTTCCGTCACCTTTAGGTAATGAAAAAGGCGGGTCCTGATGATGTAGGATTGTAAAAAAATAAGAAATGTAGTTGGTGAGTGAGATCATGATTCTGTCGAACCAAACCCAATTTATTTTAACCGGAAATGAATTTTTAAGTAAGAATTCGGAGTTTACAGTATTTTAAAGAATGAATAAACCTGCCTTTCGTAAACTGTTAAAATTATTAACACAATTCTTAAAACAAGAATATATACTTTTATGAGAGTCAGTTTCTGTTCCAGATGACAATATTATGAAGTTGGTAGCCCTGTTTTGATAAAAAATAAATTTATAGAAAACTAATGCTCAACGCTTTTTAAGATAAATTTATTTATTTATCCGTTAATAAATTGATCATTTTGCTGATAAGTGTAAAACCGCTATTGTTCGTACTGCATAACAATTTAAAATAAAGCAATGAAATACGTAATGATGCTTTTAATGTACAGACAAATGAAAATACAATAGTAACCTATGTGATTACTATAATTAGTATATTGTTTATTGCAATACTAATTTATAGCACGCATAAATGTGTAAGGAGTTCTATCTTGACAGTTTTAATACTGTGTAGGTTTAGAGAATTACGTACAACATACAATTTTTTCGTGATGTATTCACTGATTTAAGAGAATTTATAACAAAGATTGATTTGAAGAAAATCTTATCTTTTTACGACTGTGACTAAGCAATTTAGAATGTTAGTAAACTGATTTTTCTTTAGTTTTATTGTTTTGTTTATACTCTAGCGTCCTTAGTAACGTAAACGGATATTTCGTTATTTTGTTGCGTGCAATGGAGAAGCCATCACCCTTTGTCTATTTCGTGATCGTCTGGTCGTTAAAAATTACGAAGAATTTACAAATTCTTGAAATAGGTTTGTAATACAATGCTTAAGTGTAAGTAGTATTGTCATTAAATAAGTATTTTTGTACAAAACCCTACTTAAACGGCTATTAAGAACTATGTGATTAATCTATGATAATCATACCAATATACATTTATGAAGAAATAAATTTAGCAAGTGGTTTTTCGAAGAAAAAATATAAAAACAATTTTTTATGTATCTTCCTCTTCCTTGCCCTTAGTATGGCACAGTTGTTATTATTCCAAGGTAAATCAAGTTGTAAGTTGTCCCTCCATTGTAAAATTATTGATTTTTTATAACGCCCATACTTGCGATCTTCATGCCAATATTTAAATATAAAACAATATTTAAATCTTTCTTAATTTAACCTTTTATTATAAATAAACAGTCCTTCTCACGCTCTTTTAAAATACTTAACTATATCTTTAACTTCATCTAAATTGTTTGGATTACTTCTCATCATTCTTACAATCATTTCAACACATCGTAAAATAATATCTTCATAATTTTATTCTTTACAACGATGAATTGCACTTGATATTGCTAACTACTACGATGCTAAGAATTAATCAGATAACTGAAATGAAGATCAGGAAGTATCAAACACTTTGTTGTTAACTGTTAATTAAAGTGTTCGTGTTCTTCTTTCTGCTATTCTTCTTCTTTTTCTTTACGTTTATTTCTGCGAAGTTGCAGCGTTCGTAAATTTGCATGCTTGTTTTCTCTGGTCTTAACTCGAGCTAAGACATCTTCTCCGGAAAATCGTTCTCCTTTTGTTTCTGCTCTTGTTATCATTACTAATTGATCGATAGTGATTTTTTTGTAATAAAATAAGTTTGTTTTATGGATCCAATTTTGACGATGGCGACTGTTTGTCAATTTTTTTTGTGTTACTGTTTACCTTGCGTCGCCTTTAGGTAAGGAAGGTATTGTCTTTGATCAAAAAAATTGATAGTGAGTTTCTATTGAATAAGCACGTTTTGGGGTCCCTAGAATACGAATTTACTATTTTTAGGATAATGTCTGTATGTATGTATGTATGTATGTATGTATGTATGTATGTGTGTGTGTGTGTGTGTGTGTGTGTGTGCGTGTGTGTGTGTGTCTGTGTGAGTGTATGTGACGATCGTTTCGGATCACATAACTCCAATACCACGATTCCAAAAATTATATTTTTTTGTATTCCTCGAGTTTAGATACATATACAGACATGATTAGATTTTGGTTATAATTGGTCCACCGGAAGTACCCTCATTTGCAACTTTTAAGAGTTTTTCTTGAAAAAACGCAGTTAAATATCATTTATTGACATTTAATGTTATTATAAATTTCAAAGAATATATTTGATTGCAT
This sequence comes from Harpalus rufipes, assembly GCA_951394225.1. Taxonomy (NCBI): domain Eukaryota; kingdom Metazoa; phylum Arthropoda; class Insecta; order Coleoptera; family Carabidae; genus Harpalus; species Harpalus rufipes. Next base: position 21,902,466 of record OX596286.1, on the reverse strand, counting down.
TTTATATTTCATATTGAATAGATATAGAATTAAGGATTTATAAAGGTATTAAATTTCATAAATCAGCCAGCTATGCTAACTATGGAAACTTCTAATATATTCAGATAATTCAAATTGACAGATGTCAATATCAATGAAAAGATTTTTTTTGTGGCAGAGATGAGGATGTTGAGATAGATGTTGAGGAAGATACGGAAAGATAGGGTAAAGAATGAATGGCTAAGGGAAATGGCTCGAGTGATAGAAGTTTCTAGAAAGATGTAAGAGAGACGATTACATTGGTTTGAACATGTCTTGAAGAGAGATGAAGAACATAACGGAAGTAGAATAAATAGCTTAGTAATAGAAGGTAGAAGAAACAGAGGAAGACCAAATATAAGATGGAAGGACTGTTTTGTGGAAGACTTGAGAGGAAAGGAACTGAATGAGAACGAGTGGAAGAAGAAAATAAAAAATAGCGACCCCTAATGAATGGTAAAAGCTAATGAAGAAGAAAATGTCAAGTAGTGCAATTTGCATAGTTTGTTTATGAAATAAATTTACTGGAAATATAGGATGTTTTGTAAGAAAATTTATGTAAGGAATTTGTATATAATACACAGGATTGACGGAAGGTAATGTGCTGACCACATCCAACTTTTTATGTTTTTTTGCAGTTTTCTGTAAGTTTGGATATACAGATAAAAAAAATTAGACAAATTCAGTTTCTGAAAATCATATAGTTTATATTATTTGAGGAGTGCCAGGTAAGGCAAGATATTCAAACATTTCTGATTGGCAAAAAATGTTAGTATCAAAAAATAAAATGTATTGTAATACCGTTAAAATCATGCTAACTGTAAGAAATTTTGATGAACTTGGACACCTAAAATAGGTTCACAAGGATGAACCATATATCCTACGGTATTGGGTGTAACAACAACCAATGCCGATATTTCGTAATTTTGGAATATGTATTTTGAAATCAACAAAAAAAAAAAATCAGTGTTAATAAAACCCGATAACTTTTTGTGAAACTGCATTGGTGATTGTAATAAGTATTTTTTGTTTATGACAAGACATTGGTTCAATTAATGCGAATTCCCCAAAGTTAATTTACAATTACATTTTTTTTAAACGATTACATAATTAATATCATTTTGGGTAAAAATTGTAATTCGTTGTTTTTGTATTAAACCACAAATTTATTCCGAACCGTAACTTTTATAAAATCGTACTTATACAGTAAGCACTTTTATGATATAATTTACCCAGAATCATTACTTTAATAAAATAAGAAAGAATTGGTATTGTGTTGATAAATTCAAATAAATATTCTGTTAATCGACATGTATCCGTGTTTCTTTCTTTTTGTTTATGTTTATTCTCTTTGTTTTTTGTTGATATCGTCGGTGGAAGACAATGCAAAAGAGGTGAAGAGACGTAAGAAGTCTATGGTCAGTAATTAGCGATTGCGAATGGGCGCGCGATTGCGCATGGCGATAACATTCCAACGCGGGCCGTTGAGCGCAAGCCGCTTTCCAAAAATATCGTTCCGCTACACTATAACCCGTCATTGTCTTCATTAATACGTACCCTCTTATTTGACATCTGGACTATTAAAACAATCTGTATAATAAAATAAATCGCCAAAGTCAAAACATTAGGACTCCTGGAAGATCTATTTCAATCTGCGTCTTAGTATGCCGTTTCGTTCTTTTTAATTTTCTTCGAAATCCAAGTTTTTTTTACAATAATACGCTATTTTAGAGAATGTTAAAGTTGATTTAAGATGGCAATAATTTTATTAATAACTGTACGATAATGAGTAACTGAATTCTTACATTCATTGTTAAAAATGTGTACAAAATAAAATAAATAAATATATCATCAGGGCATATAAACCATTGCTATGGGTGTGTCAATCTGCTTTATATGAAGATATCGGTAATGATGATAACAAATTCGTACCATGCGGGCGTTTCCCATTTGTCACCTCACGGGCACTCATTGTCGGCATGGAGAGTACACCACAAGGTCATTTTTGTGCATTGGCAAGGATCGAAATAAAATATGTAAATACAAATAATAGTCGATTATAGTTGCCGTCAAATAAGTATGACTTTTTCCCTTCTCCGCATCCTGTCCCTTGCCCTGCGGTGATGCTGCTTCTTCATTCATTTCAACATGACCACTGAATTGGCGACATTGTAGAAATCTCCAATCCATACTTATTTGACAGCAAGTATAGTATAAATACATGAGATGACCAAAACAGTACATGAAATTTTGAGAGATATCAATGATCGGTTAAGAAACAATGCATAGATCTGAAACAAAATTTATATTTAAAAATCATTCATTTAATCTCCAACTGTAACTAAATTATTAGAGTATTAGGAAAATATTTCTTGTTGTTGTTGTTGTTTATTGCTTCGTCGATGCAGGGTCCGCAGATTTGTATGCGATTCTCTCTACTAGGGAGTTCCACAAATCAGAGACCTTAAAAAAAAATAAAAAGTGTATAATTTACTTTATAGAAGGGTGGCATTCACTTTCTTATCGCCCGAAGCCTCTAGCCTTTATTACTCATCCATTTTCCCCAAAATCTTTAAAATTTGAAAAATTCCAATTACGAGCCAAAAATCATAATAAATTGGGCGGTTTATATTTTCAATAAATTATAAAATCTACACAACAGGTTACAAATTTCTAAAAAAAAATCTTTCAGCTGTTTAAATATAGACTTAAAACTTTAATAAACTTTAAATGACTGGTGATAATAGTTCGACCAGCATTTTAATAAGGGCCATCTTCTAGTCCAGATTTAGTTTTTATCGAAACTCTTTACTTTTGGCACAATGGAAAACAAATTTGTAAAAATCCAGTGCTTACAGTTAAATCTACCTTGTAAGAAATATGGTACATTAGTCACAGGAAAAATGCAAGGCTTAGGGATACAATACCTAATATAATTACAAGTTGGTATTAAAAAAGGCGATGTAACCCAGTATTAAATGGAGGAATACTTGAATACCATATTCAGTTTTCTATCTATATTTTAAACTCGTCGAAAGAAATTTATAAAAATTTCACACCATTTGCGTACGTTTTATAATTCGTTTGTTGAAAATTTTAAGTGGCCAAATTAATATGAGTTTGGGCTCGTATTATATTTAGATACATCTCAAAGCGCTAATTCCAAATATTTGAACCGGAAGTCTATATCTCTCCAGATATTTATAACTAAAACTTAACCTATTTATGCGCTGTTATGACCAAAAATGGGTAGATACACATATCTATGGCGATTTGGGCATTTGATTGTACTGGTAAAATTACATAAATTTACTAATATTCACGAAATGTGTTCCATTAGTTAAATTTACACAATTAAAAAAATTAAAACCCTTAAAATGGTTAAAATCGTAAAAAACGCAAGGGGTACATGGTACATCCTAGATTTTTTGATTGAGAAATTGTATTCACTATTCAAAAAAACTGGAAATTTGTATTTATAATTTTGTCCATAGAATCTAATAACAAAGTCGTCAGGCATGTACTTCACCCATTTTATGGATAGTACCCATTTTTGGGGTTCAAGTTTAAACGCAAATATCTCAGGCATTAAAAGAGATATTGGTTTGAGGTTTAAATTTTTTGAATCAGGGCGTTGTAATGTATCTAAAAATATAAAAAAAGTAAATCACACTAATTGATTGAGTATGATTTAATACGAATACTTACAACCTCTTTAAACCATAACACTCATCCTAGTATTAGAGAGGCGGTAGTTCTGAGCACATATTACTGGACTAGTAACTCAACATCAACATAATTAACATTTCATCGGCTGATCGCATCGCATAAAAGCAGCCACTAGTCTTGTTTATGTATAGACACACATACACACTGGTTGCCAGCCATAAAAACCTACCTGTACGGTCCTCAAATGACATGTAATCAGAGAAGCCGCGAGAAGAAAGCATGAAAGTGCATATGCGTGCACTGGAACGTCCAGTACGATCGCCGGGCAAGATGACAAAGCGAAGAGATCTTCATTGTTTGAAGTTTTTCATATAATTTTGCATATTACAAAATAAACATATTAACTTTAGACTTTGATTTTGAAATGATATTGAAAACAAAAATTATTTAATAGGAGAAGATATATGATGAAGAATCACACAAGATACTCGTATAATAATAATGAAGATTTTTGTAAATATTCAGCTTTATTGGACAATTTTAAAATATAGAGAATGGATACAAATACATATTATTTGAAAAAATAAAATAAATAAAATATATCATCACGGCATATTACGCATTGCATTGTACAGTAATTTTTTTAAAGATGTCTGATCAAGGTCATCTGCGAATTGTATGAATTAAGATTTTAGCTCCGCCTATTCCGACAAATACAGTAGTGTCGTTCACTTAGTTTTTATCAGAATCCATAAGATACTACTGTTATTTTATTATTATAACAATATATGTTAAAGCATTCAAAATTCAAAACGGAAGTCAACTGATAAATGTAAAATCAAATATGTGAAAAAAAAGATAGTGACACTTTGTCAGTGTCAGTTACCACTGATAGAAAATAACGTTATTTTTATAGCTATGAATCAAGGTAATATATCTGAATTAATAAATAAATTTGCGTTACAGTGAAAGTATTGTCAACAACGAGCATCGTTTTAAAATGAAATGTCCTAACTTAGTCGAAACAATATGAATTTTGAAAGACAAGCGTGTTGTATCCATCCTTATCGCACACGCTTCGTGTTATGGCAAATGTAAAAGATAAATGTATGCCAATTTGTTAATTCGTTCATGATACAGATGACCTTGATCGGACATCTTTAAAAAAAGTTGCTGTACCCAAATATACGTAATGATGATGTCATATCTGTACCGTGCGGGCGTTTACTAGGCGTTTATCAGGCGTCTCCTCACGGGCACTCATTTCTAGCGTGGAAAGTGCACCACAGGGGTCAATTTTGTGCCATTCCAAATTCGAAATATTTCTTTTGGCGTCGGTTGGGATTGAACCCGGTTCCCCAAATTCGCGACCAGACACTCAGGCACGCGGTTACAAGACCCCATATATTATTGAAAGAAGAAATATTGTCAATAATATAATGAAAAATAAAAATTGGGCAAGTAATGTGACAGACATTTGTGAAAAAGATCAAGCGAACTTTTTTAAGGCGGTGTACTGTTTGCAGAAAAATACTCCAAATTATAACGTGCGAAGTGAATTTTGGCAAACAAAAAAGTATTAATTTTCGAAAAAATGCTAAAATGGTGGCTTAAAATATTATTAACACCAGAAAGTAGTTACATAAAAATATGCTACAACCAAGAATGATATCGAGGAAGATAAACAAAGAAAATACAACTGTGTAAAAAACATAGAACTCAAGCTTAAGAAAGCAAACTCCAGTTGGGTATGAAAGTCCAAGCTGCTATTACTTTGAAAATGGAATTAAACAACATTGTATTATCATACACGGAAACAATACACGAGGTCGACACCCGCAGAATCAAAGTCTCTTCCTATACAATCCAATTTATAAAACCTACAACTGTTCTCTAAACTATCTAAATTTAAATATCACTTTCTTCATCCTCAAACTTCTAACTCAATTACGATCTAGTTGCTGCAATTATACCAGGATCTATCTTGAAGGCCATTGTCAAAAATTCCAAAAAGAAGAAATCTGCACGCTTTGTAACACACTAAGAAGATGACCTGGAACACTTCATGCTACGTTGTCCAATTTTCAACCCATTAAAACAACATTACTTATGGAAACAAACAAGTAACAATCAAAATGATCTCACCCTACCCTAAGCGATTTAATATATAATGTAAAAAACAACATATTATATGTAATTTCGTATGTGACGCTATCAAAATTTATAATTTTATATGTAATAAATAAACCTAAATACTATGTTACCGTTCCATATACATATATATTTCAAATTGTAGTTACTATATTTTGTACCTACTCCCCTTGTATAAGCAATAGCTTGAAAACAAATTTATTTATTTATTTATTATTATTTATCCTAATGAACGAATTTAAAAATGCTGTAGCATCTTTAGTATTTCTAGGGAGATTAAGTGAAGGAAAAGCATTGAAGTTATTCTGGATTTAGATGATGTTGCTAATATGATGAAGAATCAAGAAAAAAAATCTGACATGGTTTTATGTTTAAAATAGCAATTATTTTTTGTTCCAATAAATATAAAAGTCTGTATTACGAAATTCTGGATTGTATTTTATTGCATTTCTTCGAAAATCTATTAAAAGCTCTAAATTAAGTACCACTTCCGGTTTATCATATATTAGTCAAATCTAATATGTTGTTTCAAATTATATACGATTTTTAAATACCAATTTTGGAAAGTATCACTTATCAAGTTTAGCCAAAGTCTACTATGTTGTTCCCCTGGATATAAAAGTCTTAAATACTAAAATTGAAAAGCTTAAATACGGAAAATAGAAAGTTTTGGAAGTTTGATATAAGAGTTATCGTTGAAGAAAAAAATCGTCATACACACATACACACACACACACACACAAAGACATCATTGTAGAAATAGTAAAAAGGTATTTTGGGGACCCTAATTCGTGCTTTTCACTGAAAACTCACTATCGCACTTACCTCCTTTACCTACGGTATGTTGGGAGGTAAAAATATGTACAAAATAATTATCAGACATACTACGAGTATAAATAATCTGCAGAATGTTTTAGGTAGAACAATTCAAAAATTGAGAATGATACTTATACTAAATCTAAATCTTATATTTCAAAAGCATATTTTTATATTTTCAAAGTTAGGAATTTTCCAGTATAGATAAAGTTTTAAACCACCTGTATTCTTTTGAAAAGCTATTTATTGGATCATATATTTTGGACGTCAGTTTTACATTTCTTTTGAAGGGTTTTATAAAAAAAAAATGTGTCCTATACAAAATGTGTTTTGTGGTCTAATGTATGCAGTTCTGCGGTTGATTATCTTATGGTGCAACAAACCTGAAAAAGTACAAAAAGCATTCTAAGAATAAGCTTACTAAAACCACCTAAAAACTCCAAATTCGAAACTTCTTGCTACCATTTTATTACGGTCGCCTTTCCGCTTGAGCTATTGAACCAGTTGAAATGTAAAGGTAAATATATTCCACATTTTGTTCACGGTTGTCAGCGAAGATGTTTTAATATACGACACCTGGAGATTTCACAACCGTAAACCACTTTTCAAGGTAGGGCTACCGAGTAGACTCCCTGCTGTTAAAAGAGCAAATATTTTTGTGGTGTTTTGACAAAACATTGTTCGTGGTTGGCTTTTCACCTGCCGAATAAGTAAATGCGGTTTCCACGGAGGTTGGCTAAACGACAGGTTAACAAAGATGGAAAGGAATGAAAGGTAAAAATTTATTAGGGTGCAAATTGGGGTGCGTGAATGTTTTAGGAAACAAGTACTTTGAAATAGAGATAAGATTTTAAGTTCACCAACAGTATACGGTAAATAAAACTTTTTATATCAAGCAAAGAATTATAATAAACATTCTACAATATATTTAATTTTAAGTTTATTTATTTAAATACAGATAAATTTCGCGACTATTGGTTTGGTGGTAACAAGTAGCCGAAATCTCAGACATACAGCATTTATTTATATTAAACAATGTTTCGGTATACATTTATACCTTCATCAAGGTTAGTAAGATCTTACCAGTCTGAAAGACGCATTATTACTAGACTGAATGAACATGGAACATTTATTATTTTTATGCATTATGAAAAGCTTGTTAATATAATTTTTATAAAGTAAAAATAAATGTATGGATATTAATTAGAAAGTACAACCTTCTTTTATGAAAAACTGTAAAAGTGATCTTTTTGGACGAATTTGAAGATTGCAGCCTAGGCCAGTAAATCGGATGAAGCTAAAAAAGAACTTTAAGTCGGGGTGCATAGAGCATATCTATCACAAAAAAATTAATAATATACAGGTTGTTATATTTTAGTGGACCCAGCAAATATCTCGCTTATTTATTAAGTTAATAATTTCTTTCATATAACATGATTTATACAGCAACATGTAAGCTACTTGATGACGGATGTACATTCATGATACCACTTCCGGTTTATTAGTAATTAATATCAACTTTGAAATTTCAAATGGAACATAGTATATTTTTTTACAAATTTGAAAAGTACATCAAATTTGCTTTTCAATCATGTAAAATAATCCATATGTTACATTATTAAAAAGTGCCCACCCGCGCAAGCCCTTGTTACAACCACCAGCCGGTGCCAGAATAGCTTAGTGATTGCCAAGTTAATTGTATCCCAACTTGGAAAGGTAACGGGAGTAGATACCGATCAAGATCAGTCGAGAAAAATTCAACCTGTCCCGGATTCGAACCTACGACCTCTGAGTCCAGAGGCTAGCACTCTACCACTGTGCTATCCCGCCGTTATCACTTTTTAATAATGTAACATATGGATTATTTTACATGATTGTAAAGGAAATTTGATGTACTTTTCAAATTTGTAAAAAATAGTATGTTCCATTTGAAATTTCAAGTTGGTATCATGAATGTACATCCGTCATCAAGTAGCTTACATGTTGCTGTATAAATCATGTTATATGAAAGAAATTACTAACTTAATTAAAATATAACATCCTGTATAAAAAGTAAAGATACCTAGGTTACCAAAAATTGAAAAAAAGAAATTATTTTCAAAAATCTTACAGGGGGGTTCAGGTATATGTCCAAACTACACTTACACATAGTTCCTTGTGTCCGGAAAATTTATCGCCAGCAAATTAATCGCGGAAAATTAATCGCGAAAAATTGATCGCGGGGAGAATTCATCGCTGGGTAATTGATCGTCTGGCAAATATATGGCCGGTAAATTGATCATCGGAAAATTGTTCAAAGGTAAATTGATCGCCGATAAATTGATTGCGCGGAAAATTGATTGCAAGAAAAATTGATCGCCAGAATGCACACAAAAAATATTGCTTATAAATAACAAAACATTTGAGTTACACATTTTATTTTACAAATTTATTTTTTTATTAATTTTCCCTATTATAAAACAGATTGATAATTTAGTTTAAAATTACTTACCTATTAAAATATTTTACCATATACCTATACCTGTTTTAAACGAAATTTATATACGAGGGTCATAAATAATGCACAGGTTTGCAACGCTACGAATTGAGTGATGCAACAACAGTGACATTTGCGTCTGTTGTAGTAGAAGGCTTGAGGAAGAAGCGTGTGTTTTGTTTTCAACTATAGCGTAATATGTTTTTCACAAACGTCAGCTAGAAATGGAGCCTGCACGTGTCTTTTGACTGTTGAAGATCAGAAGTCGTACATTAAGATCGAAACTTTACGTGGCAGAGACCCAATAGAAATTCACAGTGCTTTAAGTCAAGTTTACGGTGATTTAACAGTGGACCGTAGTACAGTGTGTAGTTGGGTTAATCACAGTCGAACGAGTGGGGAGGTCAAAATTCCCCACGAAAAATTTCGGAGAGAATAATTAAAAGTCAAACAAATGATGATCTATGCTTATGATTATAAAGGAATCATCATGACAGACAGAGTTCCATGTGGAACAATCGTCACAACAATTTATAATTATTCATGCAAAAACTGCGCAGAAAATTGCACAAAACCCAACCCCACTTGCTTGAGGCTGAGCCACTCATTCTCCATGACAATCCTCGCCCCGACATCGGGAATTTCGTAACCAAAAAACTGCGTGAATACGGTTGGGATACTCCCTACAGTCCGGACATGAGTCCACCAGACTTCGACCTATTCCCAAATCTAAAACAACTTATACGTGAACATCGTTTCCGTCTCTGGAAGAGCTTCATGCTGCCGTTACCCAAACCATTCGACAGATGAACGGAGATGGTATCTTGGTTGGAATAATAAATCTTCCCAGACGTTGGGACTCGGTCATTGAGAAGCAGGGAGACCATATTGAAGGATTAAAGAGATAGTGTAATAAAAATAAATGAATAAACTAACAATTTTTTGGAATATTTATTAAATTGAATATGAATTTAATAAGTTTACATTAATTTTTTTGACGATGAACTTCTGGGATATTATTTTGGCAATAAATTCTCCAAGCGATAAATTTTATGGCGATCAATTTTTCCCGCGATTAATTTTCCGGCGGTTAATTTTCCCCGCGATCAATCTTCCACGCGATAAATTTACTGGCGATCATTACTCCGGTAATCAATTTTCCTAGCGATCAATTTTCCAGCGGTCAATATTCCGGACATCAATTCGCCCCGCGATTAATTTACCGGCGATGAATTTTCCGGGAATCATTTAAACAAACGAGTGACCAATGCGGCAATGAAGAAAAGGCGGCCGTAAAATAGTCTTTGAGAAAAAAAAATATACGTTACGGTTGCCAAAGCATATAAATACAATTGTTTATGCTGAAAAGTTAGTTTTAACTAATAAGTGAAGCACTTTATATCAAAAGATTTGTTTTAATTGATATATTTTATTACAAGTATTTTAAAGAATAGTAACATGATCTAGTTATATATTACAGTTTCCGTAATTGTATTCTACTCCTACAAGTTATAAATCTGATCCTGCTAGCAATACTCGTAAAACCAAACACATCATTTATCTATTTTATAGCTAAACTATTATATCCTACTTGTAATAACATTTATCTCATTATTAGCTCTATGTAGCTGGTTATTTTTGAACGGTTGATTTATAAACACATCGACTGTTAACACAACATTCTGTCGTGTCGTGTGTATGAAGCGTCCTTGCAAGGCCGCGAAGCTTCCGTTCAACGTGGTGCAACCGTTACCCTCTCTCCAACTCTAACGTTGCGCAAATACCAGATACTTTTTATTCCACTGGAAAATAAACGTAGAATATTAAATTTGAATTGGGTTCGCTTTGTTTATTTGTGGAGTTACATGTTGTTCCATTCAATGGTTCCAAATTTTGAAATGATTAATGATTCAACAAAAATTTGACTGGATTTTGCCAACTACCATTTTCGTAATACAAGAATATTTCCTCACGAGTGGTACAATATAAATAGTTTTAGTTTTGTACAAATTTATATTTATCCTACGCTTACGCAAACTACACACACATAGTTAACATATCCAATCAAACTGCCCACGCATATTTTATATTCTGCAAAATTTGTTTATAATACTTCAAATAGGTGTTGAAAAGAATTAAATTCTGTATCCAAATTATTAATAAGATTTTATTTTTGACATTTCATAACCGAGAAAATCAATTTCAAAGTTTTTTGAAGAATGTTGATTTATAGCGATAGCCATGAATTCAAACAAAATTACGAATAATTGTCGTCTTAACTGTCAAAAAAGTTTGTATTTTGTGATTTGCGTTTCTTTGAAAGTATGGAACAGTTTTCTCACGAAGAAAAGTTTCAGATTATAAAATTGTGTTACTCTGGATAAATTTTGTTTGAATTCCATGGCTATCGCTATAAATCAACTTTCTTCAAAACCTTTCTGTTATGAAATGTCAAAAATAAAATCTTATTACTGATTTGGATGCAGAATTTAACTCTCTACAATTTATTTGAAGTATTTTTGTTTAAAATAATTTGGGAACTTGTGAGCAAGAAACAACTGATTTCCCATGTTAAATGCCTATGGGCCTATGACCAGGTTTTTAATTTACACCCTGTATATTCTTACGAAATAGAACGAAAGAATAGACATAATATACATTTGAAATTATTTGTGTGTATACGAGAAATGTTAAATTCGTTAATTATGTAACATAAAATGGAAATGGCGAGAGGCCTTGTGCTGGCCACAACTGATTTTTTTATCTCATGCTATAATTTCCGTACTCGACTAAAAATATTAATTTTACATTTGTCAGACAATTAACTACTATTTCATAAAGTTATTCAATTGTACTTTTTTGTATTTTTGTAATTTGTGGTATCTGTAACAATTTAGACAGAATAAACTAAAATCTGAATAACTGCGCCATGAAATTTTTAAAATAAATTTTATCTAGCAGTCTATTTAAATTAACAAACATCATAGTATCAATTGTTTATATGTCGTCAATCTTTTCAATTTGCTTAGGAGTAAGTTAACATTATTTAATCTTCTTATCATAAATAGTGTTTCTGACGAGAAGAGATATTCTCGAATCTCGTTACGTCTCGTCTCGAAATTTCTCGTCTCGCCGAGACGAGAAAGCTTTTTGAACTCATGAGACGAGACGAGACGAGACTTACATGTCGAGATTCTCGAAAATTATTCCGAGATTTCTCGACAATTCTTTTTATTTTAAAAAATATATTTTTTAAAAAAAATTGTAATTTTTTTATCAAAAAAGTGATCATATTTTTGTAATTATAAGTCTAAACAGAATCGCTAAAATTTCTTAAAATAAAACTAGCTCCTATTTCCCTGAAATCACAGTGTTCACGTTCACTTACCGACAGAATGTATTTTATTTTAATAATTTATTATTTATTCTTTTTAATAAATAATGTTTAAATAAGCAAAGATACACTTACAAAATTGCCACCACATGAAAGCGTGAATATTAGAAAATGATGAAACATAAAACATGGACAAAATATAATATTGTCATGTGCAATTTGTTTATTGAAAACTTTTAATTGCAAAAGAGCTTATTTATTTGTTTTGTACGTTCTTCTGTAATTTTCCTTATTTTAAATTTTCGCGCCACTGAGACGTACCAACTCAAACGCACCAGTTTGCCCTCTAGGTATACAATTGATAGTGAAGAAAATAGTTGTTTGTCTCGAGTTTTTAATCACTCTGTATATTATTTATACGTGTTTCAGTTATAAATTTAAATTGCATACAGAATTTATTAAGAAAGAAAAAAAACGAGAAATCTCGTCGAGATTCTCGGCCGAGACGAGACTTCATTGCTCGAGACTAGAAAAAATCGAGACGAGACTTGTCTTATAGACGAGACGAGACAATGTAGTTTCTCATCTCGATCGTCTCGTCAGAAACACTAATCATAAAATGGTAGTAAAATACTTTTACGCCTAACAGATGGGTATGCTACTAGTTGTAGAGTATTGTTAATTATACGAGATAAGTATATACATATTTAGAAGCATCTTCATATTTTTCAACTTAATGTATTTGCAGATAGCAGATATTCTTATTCTCAAATAAGTGAAGAAAAAAATATATGCATCTGATTTTTATTTGTCACAATTAGATAAAAATTCTTGTCGTGTGTATAAATCTATCAAAGTAGAAAGAGTATTTCCAGTTTCATAATTAGTGTGATGATAACTAGGTATACAACACGGTATAATACGCGGTAGCTTAGCAGCATACGAGGACTTGCAAAAGAGGAAACGATGTACCCGACCCGTACCATGTACTCGTACATGTAGTTGTGTAATTATTTGTTCTTTTAGTAATACCAGTACAAGGCTCTTCTACGAACATAAACATAATTAAAATGATTTACTCACTCCATCGTTATTTATTTGATTTAGAAAGAAGTGCCACTGCTTCGCTACTGGACGTTGAAATGTAATGGATCTAATTACTTATTTTTCTTATTCAATGAACGGTAAAGACTTTCAAAACCAAGTTTTTCCAACCGAAATAGTGTCACTTGCAGTATAAAAGTTCGTATATATGTATAACATGGAAAACAGTTTTTTCAAATATAATCTGTTCCGTAAATTTTTTGACAACCGATTAACTGATAGTTAAAAAATCTGATGTGGTCAGCACATTACCTTACGTCAATCCTGTGTATTATGTAAAAATTCCAAAAAAAATCTTGCAAAAGATACTAAATTTCCAGAAAATTATTTCATGAACAAATTATGCAAATTGCACTTGACACTGACATCTTCTTCTTCAGCTTTCCTTATTCGTTAGAGATCGCTATTTTATATTTTCTTTTTCCACTCATTTCTGTTTTGTATCTAAAATTTATTTTATAAAAACAAAAAACGTGTAACAATACCTAATAAATAACCTAATATATAATCAGTGATAATTTTTACCTCTCGCTAAGAGAGGTATTGGATTCATGCTAAAAAATGCATATCCAGATTTTATTGAATAAGCACGTTTTAAGGTCCCTACAATCCGATTTAAATTTATTTACGATGATGTCTGTGTGTGTGTGTGTGTGTGTGTGTGTGTGTGTGTGTGTGTGTGTGTGTGTGGATGTATGTGTGTGTATGTATGTGTGTATGTGTGTGGGATGTTGGAAGGACGATTACTCAAAAACTATAAGATTTTATATTTGTTTAACTACGTATTTCTCATTCGGACATTCATGGGAAGATCTGGAAAGGTTTTGGTAACAATTGGACAACCGGAAGTAGAAGATTCTTGGAAAAAAAATTCCTAATATTATTTTTTGAATTTTTTTCTTTTGGTGTAGAGTGTAGGTATACAAGAAATAATACATTAGGGCGCGAGCAGTCATGTGACTTTGTTGGCCTTGACAAGCAGATATGGGGGCCCATGTCAGAATGGTAGCTAGTAATTATGTATATAGATGTCATATATCATAATTTCTCATTCTAAATTTAGTGATTTTCCAATTCTATGTGGTTTATTTTCCTCGACAAGTAAATTCCACACTCCCGGTGACAAATTAACTACGTGAATTTAGAAAATCTTGAAATTTTTATTGAAAAATTCTGACATTTGACATCTATGTACATAATTACTAATTATCATTCTGAAACGGGCCCCCACATCTGCTTGTCAACGATATAAATATTGTTTAGGGTTGAATAACAACTATTTCTAGAAAAGTGGTATTAAAAATTAAAAATAATTTTACAATATTGTAATAGGCTATGCAATACACAGTTGTTGATATGTCTGTTACCTAGGTTATACTAATAGTAAAGCCATTTTTTTACTACATTATTCCTAATTTTGAATATGATTTTTCTCGATATAATTTTTATACAACATGTATATCGTTGAAATCAGAAATCTCTATCTAATGGACTAATACCCACTTGCACTACTAACAATTAAAATTTAAACTTGGTTTTATTTAGTTAGTCAATTTAATTTTACACAGTAATTTGAAAATATTCAGTAGGAATTAACATAAATTTATTTGGCTAACTGAATAAAACCAACTTTAAATTTTAAGTGTCGGTGGTGCAACTAGGCATAAAAGAATTATATAGGGTACTTTAAAAAAAAAAAACAATTTTGTTCCAGCGTTTGTCATAATATAGCAAACATTGCAATGATTGATCAAAAAATGAAATAACTTTTATTGTTGTAAGTTTTGAATTATTTTCTTTCCTCTTGTTGAAAACTTTTGAGGATCGTGCTCTCTTCGTTATATTATTATAAACAGTTTGAGAAACCTGGTTTTCTAAGCGCTGAATGCGCACCGACTGACGATCAAGAACATTGGACACGCTGCCATGGGTATACTTTTACTTGTGGTCTAGAATTGTTATAACAATTAAATAATTAGTTGTTCTCTGATTTCACTTGCACATCGCCTTGCCAAGCCAAGATAATTAGATTGAGAACACGCGATATATTGTTTATGACTCCAGCTGCGGGAATTCCACAGCAAATCGTCTCTGTTCGCACTTCACTTCATTACCAATTGTTCGTCGTTGTTTGTTTGCAGGTGCTCCAGACGCACAATACAAAACTGAATGGGAAATTCTTTACTTCCAACAATACATAAAATGTAATATAAACATCTACAAGAACTTTATTGTACACCTATTTGTTAATGTATTTTTTTAAGAAATGTGGATAATTTTTACCACTCGCTAAAAAAGGTTTTGGAATCATGCTAAAAATCGCATATCTAGATTTTAGTAAAAAACCACGAATCCGATAATATTTTTACGATGATGTCTCTCTCTCTCTCTGTATGTGTGTGTGTGTGTGTGTGTGTGTGTGTGTGTGTGCGTGTGTGTGTGTGTGTGTGTGTGTGTGTGTGGTGTGTGTGGTGTGTGTGGTGTGTGTGTGTGTGGTGTGTGTGGTATGTGTGTGTGTGGTGTGTGTGTGTGTGTGCGTGTGTGTGTGTGGGGTTGTTGGAGATACGATTTCTCAAATTCTATAAGATTAAAAATCTGTGTAACTACGGATTCCTCAATCTAACAGTAATGGGAAGAGTTGAATAGCCTCTGGTAACAATTAGATAACCGGAAGTAGTAGTATTTTAACAAAAATCTAAATATTATTTTTTGAAAATTTATGTTTTTACAAATATTAAGAAACAAAATTCTCTATCCGACATATTTAATTTTTTTATTATATCTTCTATAGATTTAAAGATTTAGAAATATAATCTATAAAATAATCTGTTGTAGTAAATCTCACAGCCTGCGCACAGCCCAAACTTTTCCATGGTAACTATTTGAGAAATTTAAATGTATGTAATTGACAGATAAATGTCACTAATGTCAGTATCAAAAATTCAGAGATAGTACTGCAGGCTTTTTCTGGGAACGATATTTAATATTTCTTATTGTATTATTAATTATATATTTAAAATTATAGGTATATTACATGAACCCTTAAGAAATACCGCCAATCGCGTTATGAATTGGAAAAACCTCGAACATTTAGAAGAAATGGAGAAAACTTGCTCATAGTATGAATTTAAAATTATAGAAAATACGTAAATGCAAAGATTAGGTGTAATTAGAATTTTTTGTGTGTACAAGAAATGTTAAATACAATACTTATTTATACCACAATGGATAGGGCGAGAGGTATTGTGATGGCCAGAACAGATTTTTTCGACTGTGGTGGACTGAGGTGTTTAGTAATTAATCGAAATATCAGTCATCCAGCATTTATTCTTACAAAACCGACGTTTCGGTGAACATTTATACCTTCAGCAGGGTCTACAATTATTTATAAACCATTTAGAACATAGTACATAACATTAACATGAGCATTATCACAATTACAGATCTGTCACTAAAAATACTAGGGTCACAAAGTTATGTATAAATTTATTTTGTTTTAACTAAATTTGTCATCACGGCAAATTATCCAATGCTGGGTGTACCAATTTGCTTTGTGAACAAATATCGGTAATGATGAATATATTGGTACCGTGCAGCTTCTAATTAAAAGAAAGAGTTTTTTGGACATCCGCCATTAGTATTCTTAGACACAGAAATAAGTGTGTCAATCATAAATTCATGTACCTACACAGAAATACGTTCGATTAAATATTCATTTTAACAAATATCATACAAAAGTTCGCAAAAAAACCGCATATACCTGGACTACGTTCGCAAATTTACTTTAAAGTTAGGGGTGTGACCATTGGAGTTAAGTTCGAGTAAACTCATTTTAAGAAAGATTTAAAGTTTTGTGTAATTTGTGTAGTCAAACATTGAAAATATCACTGATTTCAATGACCATAAACAACTAAAGAATGATATCATATCTATTTAATTTAGCCTCTGCGCATATTGAGTAAAACGTATCCACATCGATCGAGGTAGGTTGGAATAGTTAACTCCGAATAAAGTAACATGAATTTTCGAACGCAAGTTATAGTAAAGATAAAGTTAACACTAAAATTTCCGAACGTAGCCCTGTTGTATTCGCTCTAAAAATCGTGAACAAAATAATTCGGAATGCAGCCGGAAATATTTCGTGGACAGGTTTTTTTGGTGACATAATCGATATAGACTCCTAGTGGTCGTCAATACACCAATGATTATGAAGTATTGCTTCTCGAATTTAAATAAAATGTATTATAAGTTCCAGAAGACAACATATTCTAGCACGAGTTACAATTTCGCTCACGCGTAGTGGCGAGTGGGCGAATGCACAAGTGCTTGAATTGCCTTCTGTAACGTATATTTTATACTATTTTCTCTGTAGAGACTTTCGTTTACATTATTTTTTTTTAAAAGATTTGACAATTCCATTAAGTGAAATTTTTGATAGAATTATTAGGTTGGTGACAGTGATTAGTGTTTTTTATTCTGTCCTTTGCCTAGATATTAATGCCCGTATCCATAGTCAGTACTTCGCTTCGACTCATATTTGAGTGTGCCTTGAATACTTTATTTCGTTTCATAGTCGTTGCTTGTTTCTTCGCTCGTTCTTCGATCTAAGGTTTACTTGTGTAGAGCTCCAAGCAAAAACTGTCAAACTGTCATTTCCATCACATAAGACATATAAGTTAAATAATGAGTCGTGAAGATAATCTAGAATTTTTAGAATTTGTAGACATAGTAGAAGAAGCTTTAAATAATAACGATGAAACAGGGTTGTTCTAAGAAGATATATCCGTGATATGACTCATGTATCTGTAACCTGTGACATAGGTATATGTAGGTGTCAAATATACGATTTGACAGAAAAATATTACGATTTACAAGTGTACCAACATCATTATTACAAATTCTCTATATTCCTAGAATTCACGAAGATTCGACTATGAAACATATAATGATTTTGAGATCTAGAAAGACAGAGTAATGTTTGGTGAAGTAATACTCAAGTACGAGATTGAGCAACCACTATAGATACGGGCATTAGTGTATTTATTGCAGTCATGCCAATCTCAAATAACAAAATATCACCAAAAATCGTTTAAGAATGAAGCTTCTACTAACATCAATATACTTGTTAGAATGTAATATTCTAATTCTGAAACAACTGGGCGCCAGATATCTGGCGATAAAATAACAGATGCGAAAAATTTATTTAGCAAAATCAGAACATCCCTTTTAACTGTTTTTCCTGTTTCAAAAAGAAAAACACCGAATAGTATGTCTGCTGAGCGTGTAATATTCTTAAATTTGTTTCACCCAGATGACTATCGCCTACTTAAGCATAGCCCACCTAACTATCGCCCAGTTTACCATCGCCCAGTTATCCGTCGCCCAGTTATCGCGAACCGATTTAATTTGGCCTGAAATTTGCTTTTTCCTTTTTGAATTTTTCCAATACACCAAAATATATGTTGTTTAAGCTTTGTATCTAATCAGCTCTTGATATGGAAGAGATACGAAAGAGGAATATGAAAGAAATATAATTTTTGGAATTGCAGTGTTGGAGTTATCGAAGGAGATATTTTCGTCACACACACAAACACACACACACACACACACAAACACAAACACACACAAACACACACACAAACACACACATACACACACACATATAGACATATTGTAGGGACTCTAAAACGTGCTTATTCATTAAAAACTCACCATGGAATTTCTTGACCAAAGACAATACCTTTTTTACCTATAGGCGACGGAAGGTAAAAATAAACATTATGTGGAAAAACAAATTGGTTCGAATAACAATGTTCCAATTTTGCGTAACGTAAAGATTGGGCAGCAAAAATGTTCACAACAAATGAAAATGGGCGACTTAAGCATCAAATTAGTCTTAGCAGTGTCATTGTAAAAAGTACAAACTTTACAGGAAGCGAATGATGAAACTAAACTAAGAAATGGTTTTTGTCGAATATAAGAAATCTCAGAAGACTCTGCTTCTTCCAAAATTGTCAAGAGAAATTCAAAATTCTGAGTAATATCCACTAACCCGTTATTACGAAGCCTTATAAAAACGTCTGGACTTAAATTGACCGTTACTTAAATGTCTGACCTAGTTTACAGCAAGGGTTGCGGTGAACCCTTGAAAAAAATTAAGGATTTCTTAAGTTGGCTAACAGAAGCCGTACATTGTTACCAGATTACATAGCGGTAGTGGGAAGAACTTATAAAAACTACCATTAAAGTAACCGGCATTTATCGCCTACGACATTTGTTCAATAGGAAAAGAGAAATCAGTTGAAAGAAATTGTATCGATAGGGGTAGTTTAGTTATTGATAGACCAGGTACTAAGTGATAGTTAAATTGACTGTTGATGTTTTCAAATTTAACAGATTGAATATTGTATTAGATTTCTAAAACTAATTAAGTTTATATAAACATCTGTTGTAAGTTGTAATAGACATTTACAGATGTTGACTGTAATTTTAAATCAAAATATCTTGAGAATGGAGAAAGATATCATCTTATAATCCGCATATACCGGTTGTAGTATACATAGGTGTTTGTGGTTAGGGGCGAACATAGAGATTTAACATGGGAGAGTGCAAAATTGTTCGAGTTGTATTCAAAACTGTTTTTGCATTTCTAGTTTCTTTACAATTTTAAGAAGAAATTTCAAAATTTCTGTTATATAGTAGCAATAACCATGACACTTGGTTTCTTTTTTTCTGATTTTCCTAAATTATTTATAAACGTCAAACTAACTCATGGAAAATTAATCCTGTATTCTTCGATAATTATTTCCACCATAATAATTATTTATAATAGAGACGTTCCTCATTCGATTAATCATTAATTATTTAATTTACTTCTAACAGAAGAAAAAAATTGACAGCATATGAATAAATTATATTGTTTTCTAATAATGTCATAATTCCTGGCTGTTGCTACGAAATTTTGAAATTTCTTTTAAAAATTGTGAAGAAACCAAAAACAAAATAGCAAATACCAAAATAGTTTTGTATGCAATTTTTAATTCTGTACAACTTTACAATCTACATGTACAATTTTTTCCGTAAATTGAATAGGAGAGCAGGGAATTACATAAAACTTAAATCCTATGTTAAATCCCTATGTTCATTCTTAACCGCCACCACCCTGTATATTTTTTTGTTATATACTCGTATATAGGAAATACAATGACGTAATTTTCATTTGGCGATAGTTTCTTCTATATTAATTTTGGAACATAGTGTAAATAAAAAAGATAGTTTATATATGTGCATTTGTTTATTATTCCATTTCATTAATTTGCATTAACAATTTAATTTCTTCAATTTTTCATTTTCCAAATAATAGAAAATTATAAATTAGATGATTAAATGCAGATTTTTTACCTTCTGTCACCTTTAGGTAAGAAAGGTATTGTCTTTGATCAAAAAAGTCAATGGCTAGTTTTTAAATAATTTTAGGGTCCTTAGAATACGAATTTACTATTTTTATGAAGATTATGTATGTGTACGTGAGTGTGTGATTTTCTTAAAAAATAATTTTTGACATTTTATGTTAGTATAAATATTAAAGAATATTTAATTCTCTATGCGATTAAATTGCATTATTTTTTTCATATTCAATGTATTTACAGATAAAAAAATTTGAAGAAATTAATCTTCATAAATCTTACAATCTTTGCTGTGTCACCATGGAAACTATGTCAATAATTCAGTAATTCAATATTACTAATTGACAGATTTCAGTGTCAAGTACAATTTATATATGTCTGTGAAATAATATTGCTGAAATTGCAAGAAACTTTCTGTGTGGAATTCATATAAAATACATAGAAATGACGGAAGGTATTGTGCAGGTCAGAACGAATTTTTTTTAAGTAGTTATTTAGCTGTTTTGCTGAAAAATAATTAGGGGAGACTATATTTCAACTTTTCAAAATTAACATTGAAATTGTTATGGTACGTCATCCGATGTAGCATTCTGTATAACATAAAAAGAAGTATACTTTCGGTATAGCGGTTAATGAAGATTGCATTAGATTTTAAGTTGTTCTGGAATTTTCATGTTTGAGAAATTTTGTCTTTGTGTAGTCTTTATAGGTGATGAAAACACACGCGTGAATTCTGAAATATGACATACTTGAATTATCCTTCCTTTACATCCAGTACCTATTTGATAAATGCAACTTCCGAACTCCAATTTCAAAATTATACTTACCCAATTGTGATTAACAATATTTTATGAAGTACTGAACAAATCCTTATACACGGGTTTTCTGTGAAACCCTACCAGACTTTGAAAGGGTTACTGGGTTAAATGCAACCATCTTCGATACACCAGTATATTACCTACAGTAAATTGCTATCATATTTTTTGATTGCATATTCTTCTTATTACAAGGAATAATAATATATCATCAGCGCTTATTATACATATTTCTGGGTGAGTTAACCTGCTTTTTATTTACTGATTGCGATATGGGGTCGCATGGTTTAGTAAGTTATTTGCTTTCGAGTCAACTTGATTATCAAACAGCACCTCACGAGCACTTAAGGTAGTTCTCACTCGAGGGTACCTATTCAAAAACTTGTACTATGTTCAAAATAAAAATTTAGCTAATGCAGTATATTTGCAATAACTTATACTTTTTAACATTATATTATATACACAGATTGCATCAAAATAGTTAAAAGCTAATAACTATGGCAACGTCTCACCTAGACATTTATTGGTACATTCGGGTATAAAAGTAATAAGATATTTTGTGATGTAATACTAATTCTAAACTACAAATGGAAACTGCAAAACAAATTAATATATTTCTTTCTTAAAATTACAAAAGTAGTATTATACTGTTTAAAGTTTTCATGATTTTCACATAAAATACCAATTTAAAAAATATTTCCTTCGAATGTACGTCTGAAATTCCTTTAATCAAAGATCACCTCTCATTCGCTAATACCAAGCGGGCGTTGTTAACTTAACTGATACTCCATCTGAAACGCTTGTACGTGGTTGTCAAGTATAATTCTACCTATTTATCGTATCTTCAGATTATAATTTTCTAGAGGCAATAAAATTAAATCTGGATGGTAAATATTTTTCAAATTTTTACATAAAATCCGTTAATTAGTTTTCCAAAACATACTAGCTTTTTGATTTAATGTCGGTATGGATATAAAAGTTATAATTTAAAATGTTGTGTTTATTTTGCCATTTCCTATTCTTCACGTGTTAAAGAGGCCAAATTTAATTGCTAATATCTAACCGCGTTGAGATGTACTTAAAATTTCAATTAATTCTGGGTAAAATGGTTTCACGATATAACTACCTTAAAACTGTTTTGTTCCACACACAGGTATTTCCTATTTTCTGTTCTTGTCTTCTGAAACTGTTTGAGTATAAATATTTACAGCGTAACAAATCGCTTACAAGCGTTTATCCCAAATTTACCCAAATAACAAAGATTCCCCCTGCAGTAGTCGTAAATTCGGCGAGTCAAAATAAATAGCAGTATTTTCCATTCGTACAGGTAGACTTTTATGACACTTTACGGTTAGATTTTCTGCAAACTTTAGTGAAGTTCGATGACTGGTCAGGTAGGAAACCTCATTGCGGACATTTTGGCGAACCGAAGTTAATTTCTTTATTTCAGGTGCAATTTAGATGCCGTAAATAAACAATTATGCGAGACCAGACGACTCTGCTCGAAATGGTTTGAAAGATTACAGTAACTTCATAGACAGTGTATATGAACATTAACTAATAATATTGCAATATTAGCTTGTTGTTTTACCTTGCATTTTTATATTCATATGTTAAACATTTTTAATTATTTTGTATCAAAACACTAATAACTTTATACCTCAACGAATCATAAATGAAGTATCAAGTACACACAATAGAATTGGGTCACTCCTAGGTCATTCTTTAATATTAGATTTTTATCTAGCTTAATAAATAATAATAACTGGAAATAATATACATGAAAACAGATTAATTAACATTATAAGCGGTATTTGTTACAACCGTGAAGAGGATAAATAAAAAAAAAACATTTAATTTACATTGATAACCGATTGACGAAACGACTTTACATTTATTATCTATTCCATTTTTAAAATAGGAGGAAATTTAAAAATTATATTTACATCTTATAAAATACCAGAAAACAATATTTACAATAAATGTAGATAGATAATAAATTTTTAATTTTGTAAATTAGTTTTTGCAAGATATATTTATTTCTATTTTAGAAGAAGAAATTTTCAAATAGTGGGTCTCAATAATATTTTTAGTAGAAAATTTAATTATTATGTCCATGTGCTTTTATGTATGCATAGTATTTGTATCAATGACATAATTATTTTAAATTATGAATGTCTTTTACGGCAATAAATGTACATCTGTAATTGTCAAAAAATAATTTATTTTGTGTCTATATTTGTTAAAAATAAATATTTTCAAAATTTTTATACATGGTATTGTTCTATAGTTCCTGAGAATGATCTTGCTTAGAATTTAATTTCCTAATAAAATTAAATATTTGGTAGTCAAATTGGTAAATAGGCTACACAAGACACTATATCTTGAACATATATATTACCTGAGATACTGTATACCTTGTATGAATGAAGTAAATAATGCTACCATCGGCAGTCAATTTACAATGTTAATTGACAATAAGATGAATTATGTAAAATGTAATAAATATATTTATTTTTTTATATGTTAATACGCTTACAAGTAATGATTGAAATAGTTATTTACGTAACAAGACCTGAAAGTGATACTTTACTGAGTGAGCAAGCAATAAAGACCCTTTCAGGTCATGTTGGGTACAAATTTTTTTTCGCCGCCGTGAAATAAAGAATAAATAAAAATCTATAGGTATGCATTATTTTATTATCTATTGCGAGAATATAAGAAATAAGTGAATAAACAATTAATCTCCATAGAAATATTAAAGTAGGGATCAGAATATTACTTTCCGATACCTTATTGACAATTTTCCGAGCTAGCTAAGTAAAGACGAATTTTCCGGTCTAAAAAGTAATCAGAAACTGCTCATTTTCTGAACGATCGCGAGAAAATACTTTTATAGCTGGTTGGTAAACATAAATTTTAAGCTTTCCTTGAACTGGCATATTGCATCGAATTAATATGACAAATAATCTATTCTACATTGCTGTCAAAATTTCGATTTTAAGTTTTTTTTGTTTAAGGGTCGCTTAAAATTTAACCCATGTTGGTACAACTAATCATTAGTAATATAACTAAAATATACTCGTACAAACCATAAAATTAACCTGTTAGTTGTCAAACTATTCGTTTGACAAGTAAACCTTTTACACTGTAAGTTAATGTCGGAAATTAACTACTCATGTAATAGGAAATAACAAATATTTGGTGATAAAATTATTGGTGGTAGCATGAATGGTGATTAGGAGATGACTATGTCAATTGTTTATGATCTATTTTAGAGAAAAATACTTCAAATAAAAGTTGCGTACAATTAATTTTTCTATAACTTTTATTTGAAGTTGCTGCTAGTCATTTCCTTCTTTTTCCAATGTGATTTTGGTACTTGTATAGGCAAACAACTACAGTGGTACCTCAATATAAGTCCACTTTAAAATACGTCCAACTTGATTATACGTCCTCTTTGGACGCGAAGATTTTTGTTTGGTATACGATATTTGTTTGGAATACGACTCGAGTTTGATAAGTCACGACTGCGCGTGCACTACCTTTTGTTCGTTCGTTTGTTTTACCGCCACGACTGTGCGCGCACTACCTTTTGTTCGTTCGTTTGTTATACCGCCAGTCTGATATAAGGCCAAGGGTTCTAGAACGGATTTATGCCGTATATCGAGGTACCACTGGAATTGTTTGTACTTATTATAATTAATAAGAAACGAAATGAGTTAAGATTACTCAACATGTCATCTACACCAAACAACTCTTTTACAAACTACTTATGGCAAATTTTTCGCGTTCCATCTCTGGCAGAGAGTGACTTTCAAAATCAAATCGTGTTGAGCATATATCACTGTTAATCTCCTTTCCGCAGAGTTGTTGCTGAGAGAATTGAGTTGGTGCATATCAGTTCCTGAGTCTGCCTACGCACCGTCGCAGGCGTGTGATGCTAACCTATAATAAGAGTTACATTTCAAGGCCACTTGCATTTCGAGGTCACACGTGCTCAATAAAATTTCGTTTCGTGAATCGTGAAATGGAGGAGTGTGTTGGTAAAATAACGTGCCTGAATTTCAGAGTACTCATTTGCTTTTTTTAATTTCAAATGTAGCCTCAAATTAATCTTAATTTGCTACATTGTATATTTTGTATTGAGGAAAGTAATTCTTAATAACTTAAAATTATAAATTTGCTGCAGAAATGGCCTATAATCAACATCCAACAACTCTAGAATAATTCTAGTAAAACAGTAAGACTGTTTTATTGAAATAGGAAGAAATTATGTCCCAAATACATAAATATATCATCACAGCTTATTACTCATTTCTGGATATGTTAATTTCCTTTTATTCACAGATTTTGGGATACGAGATTTATTTAAAATGTCTACGATTTTTAATGGGGGAGGTTTATAATAAGGTACATATTATTTAATGAATTTTTTTCTCATTGTATATTACAATTAATTATTAAGATGTAAGTCTTCAAACTCCAAAAATATTGAAATATTTTGATTTAGAATAACTGAATAAATTAAGTAAATTTTTATTTATTATTATAAGAAGGTAAAACTATTCTTTTCTGACATTTAAGTATCAATCAATACTATATTTTGGTTTTCAATTTCAAATATAGAATTATTATCAATTATTAAATTTTTATTTATAAATATTTGCTATAAAATTACTGATATTTAAAATTAACATGATCTTCCCAAGTAATCTACCTCTGGTTGTTCAAACTTTGAGGGGGAGGGGGGAAATTGCCTACCCTTGCCACGTATGCCACCCTCAAATCATGCCACTGACATAACATGTAATAAGCTCATTAAATAATAATGAAAATACAATAAAATACTATAAGTCCGAGGGGGACATCCGATTAGAGAAGATAATATTTTTTTAAACGAGTGGTTCTCAAGTTACAACACAAAGTTGTTTTCTTTAATCGGATGGCACATATTTTAAGCCCATTTGATAGAGTTTTTTTTTCTGAATTCAGCCATATATTCATTTTGTATCCTTACAAAAAAAAAGATAAATTCAATAGAATTTCAAATAAATTTTATTTTTATAGTACAAATATTCCATCATTACCGATATCTATGTATGAAGCAGATTGGCACACCCAGCAATGGGTAATATGCCGTGATGAAATTTTTATTTTTTTATTTTTCAGTAGGCTATGTATGAAAACCAATTGACCTTTACACCTTGTATAATGGTACGTTACACTAGGCTATGAACATAAGAAACGATGAGTACATTAAAATAAGACTTGCACGCTAGGCAAGTGAACATACCTACCCTAATCTAATCTAATGCTCGTGTTATGCGGGCGCAAGTTTTGTGCGTTAGCATTTAATAAGTATTACTTATTAAATGGCGTTAGGTTAGGTTATGTTAGAAAAATTGTATAGAAAACAAGTATTTTGTCATTCTCTAATAAATTTTATCGTTAGAATAAATATTTTCTAGTGTGGAAGTGGAACTATCCTATTTTAATGTGCAGTGTATTTGTGCAACGTTCAAATTTTATTTCATTTTTCAAACTATTATTTTAGCGTGATGTGTATGTTTTTTTATTGTTACTTAGTCCTATTTTTATCAATGTACATTTTTTTAATGTGTAAATGAATTGGGGCCTTATTATTTTTATTATTAAAAGTAAAAATATGTAATTCGATCATTGCAGTTATATTTACCATTGGACCATACTTGTTGTACGGAATCTATGTTTTTATAACACACATTTAAATTAGTGGGTGGTGCGGCACATTTATTGGAAATGTGAAAGTTTTCTTGCTTGTAGCATAGAATTGGTTATTTATTTAAGTGCAAGTTCACAGAGCATAGATAACAACAAGAAGTTAATTGTTATTTTGTATTGTTCCATGCAAATTGTATACCAGTGTATGGAAATGAGAATGAAAAATAATATTAGGTTGTCATGGTTTTATTTTATTACAAACAATTTTTTCTTGATTTTGAACAATTACACTTTACGGTAGAGGAAATTTTTCATAATATATGAAAGTTCTATCAACATTAACAGTTGATATAGAATTTGACAGTATCAGATCTTGCTGATCGGTAAATTTGTCTTCAGTAGTTTGTATATGGTAACGGTACACCACGGATCTTCGTCGAGTCATCCTCGCAAATTGAGTGTCATAAACTGATGTAAACGTGATTTAAATTCCGTCCTTTACCAGCCATCGGTCCTGTCCATCTCCCAACACCGGATTCCGCAGCAAGTAGGGACACAAAAGTTCTTCTTTCTGTAATTTATATTGATTTAGGAAAATTTGTTTGCTGTCAAATTGATGTGACGTTTGTTTGCTTATTTACCACGTTTAATTCAAATAAAATAATTTGATTTTTGATAAAAGAGAGCAACGGATAGAATGACTCAAAGTGCGAAAGGATTGAGGAAGCAAGAACGAAGGAAAATATCAAAAAGGTTGAAGAGTAATGAATGATAGTTTCAATGATTGATGATATCTAAAGAACTAAACAAAATATGATTTTACATTCTTTGTTTCCCATCATGGCTAGGTTTGATTGTGAAACTGTAGTTCGCGTAAATGACGCTGTAAATTTGTAGAAAGAAGCTTCTTAAGGAATCCGTTAGAAGGTCGGGTGTCTGGCACAGTTTTATTGCGCGAAAGAACCGTTTTCGGTAGTCGATTGTCGGCTGCTTTAACGACAGAGTTAAGGGTCCGGTTATAAAGATACCGCTTTATTACTGTTCAATTGGTTTATTGCTTTTATTAGTTGGTTTTGCCGAAATTAGAATTTATTACAACCATTAAAATGCACGCAAAACGAAAAACCACTTTAGAAAGACCTTCAAAAAAATTTTTATATAACATACCTCACTAACCCAAACACAAAATCATAAATCCAACCCTAACAATTTAGTGACCTAACAGTATCTTGTATCTTGAGCTAATTTTTCACAATCCTAAATTTTTATTTACTTAATGCACAAAGCCAATTCTTGCGGCCTGTTTCTACGATTTGAGAAATGAAATAATAGTACCTATATTGAAAAACAAGTATTACAAATGGACATTGTAATATGTGTTTTCATACTATTTTTCCTATTTTGCATTAATTTATATTTATTTCAAAATTATTGTTGAAAGAATCAATAAAATATCAACGTTGGTAACACTGACAATAAACATTTGAAATTTAATTTATTTTGATATTTTGACAAGTTATTTAGAAGTTAGGTTACAGTTAAAATTTATATTTATTATGTTATGAACCTACAAATATATACTTTGTACTTTAAATTAAAAGAGTGGTTTACTGTTTGATTAAATTATTTTATATCGCATTAATTTTCCATGAGTAATGACAGGTTTTGACATGTAAAATGAAAAACAAGTATTTGACACATAAGCTAAGTTAACAACTTCACAAATAAGAAAATTAATCAAAATTGTTCATTGTAACACTGTTTTTGGCGAAAACTTTGTTGATACTGACATCTGTCAATTTGAATTACATGAATATATTAATAGTTTCCATGTTTAGCATAGCTGGCTGAATTATAAAATTTGATTTCTTTAAAATTCTTTAACTCTGTATCTATTGAATATGAAGTATAAAATGTAATCAAATCCTATAGAGAATAATATATTCTTTAAGTTATAATAACGTTAAATGTCAATAAATCAAATTTAACTGTTAAATCTTCAAATGAGGGTACTTCTGGTTCACCAATTATAACCAAAATCTAATCACTTGTTCTTCTGGATGTAAACTTGAGGAATACGTAAAAATTATAATTTTTGGAATCGTGGTATTGAAGTTATTGGATCCGGAACTTTTGTCACACACACACAGGCACACATACATACAGACATCATCGTAAAAATGGTAAAATCGTATTATAGGGACCCTAAAACATGCTTATTCACTAAAAACTCATCATTGAATTTTTTGACCAAAGACAATACCTTCCTTACCTAAAGGTGACGGAAGGTAAAATAGGTTCAGAGTTAACATTAAAAATGTTATTTTCGTATTTTTTTGTTCAAAGAATAAACGTTGTTAACGTATGTAACAAAATTTTGAGAAAAAATTACGCTCCAATTTTTATTACTAAATAAGATCTATGCTAGCTGTCGCTGAAAATAATAAATACAAAATAGTTATTTTATAATAATATTATTATGTTAAAATTGCCAGAAAAAGTTTTATAAGATGTTATATAAACCTGAAATATATACTCGTATATATTTATCTATAGGTTTGTTGGACAGATTAGCCGAAACGTGTAATTGTTAGTTTTTATGGATCAAAATATTGGACAAACGACTATTTATCGAACCATACGGAAATGTGAAGAAAGTGTAGTATGTATTAATTTACCAAAAAGTGGGCGATCCGAACTTTTTTCCCCAAATCGAATCAGCAGACTCTTTCAAAGTGCTCACAAGACAAAGTTAAAACGACATCGCGTAAATTAACTCGACGAATTAGATTTTTTTAAGATGATTGTTAGCGGAACTGGTCGGAAATATTTAAAATTTCGAAAAAGAAATAATGAAACCAAATAGACAGCAGCCCAGTTCCACCGAATCTCCAAATGCTGCAGAGCATTAAAGAGCCAACATTTTATAGAAAAAGAGAAAGACAGTATAATATAGTAGCAGAAAAGAATACAATAATGACTAGGAATATCAAAACGAACGACAGTTACAGAAAAGGATATTTCTGACGACCCGGGAAGTAGATTTAGATTGAACATCGTGAGAGAAATAATGAGACAAGGTATTAAAAAACTGCATCGCAGAGAAGATAATGAATCCCTATCAGTATTGTAAAACTGGATTTCTTATATCTTTAGTTTATAGGAACAACCCCTTATGTCAATGTGTCAATTAGGGTTGCCACCCATCCTCCTTTAATCAATATTGTTTTCCGCCCTCTTTTATGATGAAAATGTCCTCCCTAATATAAAACTTATTATTTAATGATATTTTACAATAATTTGAAATATGCTACTTCGGTTTCACGAGCAATATCTTCGATTATTAATCATATCACGAGCTTATATTTAATGAGAGAATATAATGATTTTTTTCAATCTAACCTAACCTAACTTTTGATATACTTATTCATATTGTATTAAAACATGGTACTTACGAGTTTTATTTAATATTTCGGAGTTTGAATTATTGTTATTATTTATTTTTATACTAAAAATTAACTGTCAATGTCATAAATAAAGGAAACAAATCCCTTAGTAACGACTGTAAATACGGTGTTTATTTCTTTGTTTTTTATCATCGCTGTGATAGACTTGTAGCTAGGGAGATTCTGAATGTTGATTGGCGGAAAACATGTCACGTGACTAAGGAATTATATTCTCATTTTGATGTAAGGCAGAGATGCACCATGCAGTTGAGTGTTTAATAGGTTGAAATATAAAAAAGCACACTGTGGTTTATAAAATTGTTTATTTATAAAAAGCTTTCCGATGATCTATTTCGGCTATGGATGGCTATCTTCGGATCGAGAGAGTCAGAAAAGTTAAAAGAATGTTATCATTGTTGAAATTAGTTGAAAGACTGATGAAATTTAAAATTATTACGTTAAAAAGCAGGTGTAAGAGTCAAGAGATGGGAATGAACTAAAAGATATCATCCTCAAATCGTGTGGAGACAAGCGATTTCGCAAGTTTGAATGAGACCTGCGGACCTGCTGCAGTACTTTTGCGCTACTTTTTTCAAATTTGAGTAAAGAACTTCATAGCGCCAGAAAACCAACGGGTCTGCTTCTCTTGCTGTATAAGGGACTGGCAGATATCTCGACTTTTTTGTGGGAATCAGGGATCAATTGCTGGAGGACTGGCGGAATAAAAGAAATGCTAGAAACCTTGTATGGACAAATAAATGTCGCCGATACAATATTGTCGATATATCGGTATATGTTGCATCCCCGTATTTTAATAGGTGCTGCGTTACCGCTTGGTAGTTTCAATAAAAAAATTCTTTCTATTTGATGAAGGGGTCTAACTTTTTCTCAAAACTTTTGTTACACACATTATTATACATTTTGGTAATATGAATTTAATTCTGATGATTTGTTTAAAATACTGATCCTATAACTAGCAGCCTTATTTAATGCAAATTTGGTGTTTGGTGTCTACAAGTGTTGTAATATAATATAAATCAACAGATGCTAATAATGCGATATTCGGAGTCGTCTTAAATCTTAAATACAAAATGCTAAAATACCACATGTCAATATTAATTTAATCTTATCCATCTGTAACCAATTTGTATAACAATTCGGTGATAGTTCTTACGGTTTATTGTATTTAATCACGAAATAAATTCCTCCTGTTGTCAGTGGTGTGATGATTATGGTTGTGATTGACGGGACAGGTCGTCGAAAGGTCATCAGCAGCTCTCGACTCATTTTCACTGCCAGTGTCCGCTGTGAAGGTTTTCCAGTTGTGTTTGTGGGTCTGATCTCAGCTCGGCACGCGCTCCATTCATAACTGATAGCCAAGGACCCCGACCGCGGCCAGGGTCGAATGCCGAAGGTTCAACACTTGGATTCTGTTAAACAATGCAAGTAATCATGATGACATTAGGCATTATTTTCTGCGAGAAAGACTTTGCATTGAAATTCCATATGCACACAATAGTAAAAAGTGTTTTCAGGTAATCACCCGGATATATCCCAAACTATCGGTAATATTTTGACAATCAAAAATCTTTATAAACCAAAACCCGGATTGTGCTTCACTCTATCAAGATCACCTACATTTTTCTAAATACCTTTAAGTCTATAAAACTTACGCCCACGAAACTCAGATGCCATACTTGTTTTACAGGCAGGTTCTCAACTTTTTAAAAAGATGCAGTAGTGCTAGTCATTTTTTTTAAACCAAACATTAAGCGCACAGAACTCAAGTCCATGCAACTCAAACCGTTTGACTCTTTTTACTTTATCCGTCACCTTTAGGTAATGGAGGTATTGTCTTTGGTCAAAAAATTCAGTGGTGGCTTTTTAATGAATAAGCACGGTTTAGGGTCCCTAGAATACGATGATGTATGTGTGTGTATGTCTGTGCGTGCGTGCGTGTGTGTGTGACGATTCTTTCGGATCGCATAATTACCAAAATTATATATTTTTTGTATTCCTCAAGTTTAAATCCAAATGAAGATGTGATTAGATTTTGGTCATAATTGGTCAACCGGTAGTACCCTCATTTGAAGATTTTAACAGTTTTTCTTGAAAAAAACGCTGTTAAATATCATTTTTCACATTTAATGTTATTATAAATATTAAAGATTTTATTCTCTATTCGATTTGATTGCATTTTATGCTTCATATTCAATGGATTTAAGAGAGTTAAATAATTATAAAGAAATTCAATTTCATAAAGCAGCCAAATATACTATAACAATGAAAACAGCTAGATAGTGCAATTGATATACGAGCCCAAACTCGTAATAACTCGACATTTTCAACAAATTAATGGTTAGAAATTTCTACATTCTTTCGGCTTCTTTAAATATAGACTTTTAAAACATTAAAAAACTTTGGGCCAAATGACTGCTGATAATAGTTCGACCGGCATTTTAAGGATCATCTTCTAGTCCAGATTTAGCTCGTGCCTTCGTAAAAATCCAGTGCGTACAATAAAACCAACTTTGCAAGTTTCTTCTTCATTTCTGCTCAGTTAAAATCTTATAGTTTAAACGTTGTGTATTTCACATAAGTTTTTATCCATGTTTGGTAATGTTGTATTACAAATAATTTTTTTCTGACTTGATTTAACCCTGAAGATGATCATTCTATGGTCGAAACGTTGGTTCAAAATCAAATAAACACCTTAAGACTGCGTTCCGACTAATTTATCTTTCCTTCAATTCTAATAAAAGCTAGTGAAGCTTTAGCGGAACTGATATCAGTTTTTAAAAATAAGTGTTGATTTTATTTCCAACTGTATTTTTAACGTATGGTTTACCAGTGGCCGGGCTTTTGCTCTACTTTACTGCCCGCATGTGCTACTTTACCATTCGCAGGGTGTAATCTTTCAATTTCCGCCATGGTAACTAAAAGTAAACAAACAACTTTAATGCAGTTGTGCTTAAAATAATATAAGCTCACTAAGGTTTTTTTGGCATATTTTTGCCCAGGAGACAAAAGTTTTGCGTTTGCCATGATTTTGACGAGATGTTGATTTATCTATTCTCGATGGTGGAAAACGCATATTTTTAAAAAGATTTTGATAGAAAATCAATAGGAATTTAAAATAAATCATCTAATCTTTAAAAATAATTCTTCATCAATCTAGATTTCATAATTTAAGCAATTAAGTACTTTTCTATGTAAGAATACTTCTCGATTTAGCAATACAACCTGTAAATTTTAAATGAAATGTCAAGAGTTTATTACGCTTAACAACTTAACCAGTGAGCTACCAAGATTAGCAATAAGTAACATGGAATAACTATTTATTACATATTTATGCGAATAGACAGGATGTAATGCTAATAACCTGAGACCAATTATAACCTAGATAGATTTCCTTTTTGTTAGTTTAAAGTTGTACTTGGCTGATCATTGAATATCAGTAGCCAACATCTCACACTGTTAAATATTCTAAAACCAACATAAAACAGTAAAAGTTACCATACAATTCAAAGCCAAACAAAGATTCCCCTATAGATATCAACACAAACAATCCGAAATCTCACAAAATCTCATGATGAACATTAACGCGAAGTAGGTCACTATCACTGACTATGACATTGTGCTGCGCTCTCGCGTGAAGTTCAGAGGTGAAGCTACGCAGCCTGTATACCGCAGAGGTGCTGTAATGACACCCATGTGCTCATTAAGGACTGCGAAGACAACGTGCGGACCAAATAAAAGTAAAACTGTGCAAATGACTCACGAGCTGGTGTGTATTTAACCCACATTTCACACGGAGATGAGATTTTGGACTGAATGCTTGCTATGGTGCAATTTGGTGTAAGAGGAAAATTATAGTTTATGCTTCGAAGGAAGTTGACACTGTGATTTTGATTTTACAGAAATCAACGGTTTCCGATATGTGGTTTAATTATTTTTAAATTTTTGTTATTAACGGAACAATTTTTACCTTCCGTCACCTTTAGGTAAAGAAGGTATTGTTTTTGGTCAAAAAATAAGCACGTTTTGAGTCCCTAGAATGCGAATTTACTATTTTTACGATGATGTCTGTATGTGTGTGTGCACGTCTGTGATTCCAAAAATTATATTTTTTCGTATTCCTCGAGTTTAGGTGCATATGCAGATATGATTAAATTTTGGTTATAATTGGTCCACCAGAAGTACCCTCATTTGCAATTTTATCAGTTTTTCTTGAAAAATTAAATCATTTATTGATATTTAATGTTATTATAAATTTTAAAGAATACGATGTGATTGCATTTTATACTTCATATTCAATAGTTATAGAGTTAAAGAATTATAAAGATATTAAATTTCATAAGTCAGTCAGCTATGCTGACTAGGAGTATGGAAACTGGTAATATATTTAGATAATTCAAATTGACAGAAAGTAAATAAATGTGGCAGAGATGAGGATGTTGAGATAGATGTTGGGGAAGTTACGGAAAGATAGGATAAGGAATGAAAGAATAAGGGAATCGAGTGATAGAAGTTTGTAGAGAGATACACGAGAGATGATTACATTGGTTTGAACATGTCATGAGGAGAAATAAAAAAATATATTGGAAGAAGAATGAATAGTTTAGTAGTAGAAAGTGGAAGAAATAGAGGAAGACCAAAGATAAGACGGAAGGACTGTAGCGGAAATCTTGATAGAAAAGGAACTGAATAAGGACGACACGCAAAACAGAAATGAGTGGAAGAAGAAAATAAACAATAGTGACTCCTAACGAATGGTAAAAGCTAAAAAAGAAGATGTCAGTGTCAAGTACACTTTGCATAGTTTGTTTATGAAATAATTTTATTGAAAATTTAGAATATTTTTCAAGAAAATTTATGTTTGGCATTTATACATAATACACAGGTTTGACGGAAGGTAATGTGCTGGCCTTATCAATTTTTTTATTATAATGAACTACATTGCAACTGTTTTCGTCATACATAGTCAAGGAAATGATGAAATAATATTGCAGTCCGCCGTATTCTTATTATATTTTACACCCTAATTCTGTAAATTAAATTAAATTTAGAAGAAGAAAAACTGTTGGTTTGTAGTTTTGCATTTAGTTAAGGGTTGCTTTTTGATCAATATATATGTTACTAAGCGAGAGATCTACGTTTGATTTTTGTAGTAGTTCAAAACCCACTGCTTCTTTTATAGGTTGACAACCAAACTATTAAAATGCAAGTTAAACTTGTCACTGAAATAGATGGAATTTTAATATACGAGGTATGATAAAAAACTAGAATTTTTGAGATCTACATACAAAGCATTTTGACATATTCTTAGATTTTTTAATTGAAAAATGACGGAACAAAAAATCTGTGTTAAATTAGTATACCAACTATATCAATGAAAAGGTTGTAGAGGAAGTTACGCGAGGAAATCCAGAGAAACGAAAAGAATGGGATCCTCCACTGTAGTAACAAATTAGAACATTAAAGTTTAAAAAAAAATATTAGTTTTTAAAATAGTCGAGTTTTCAATACCATTTCCTCATCTACATCTACATCACAGATTTACTCTATTCCAAATTATCATTACTCTCAAGCTTTCTACTATTGCCTTTTTAAAAAACGGAATCCATCTTCAAGTATATGAATAGCGATAATAACAACAAAAATACAAAGAAAGTAAAAAAAATCGCACGATGCTACGCCACACTGTCCGTGGTACTCAAACTTTGGACTAGAATATACATAGATTTTTTTATAAATTATTTTATTAAGTAGGCTTATTTTCTACGCATACGTCCAATTATTGTCCACAAAAGTTATTTTAACATCTTTATATATTTTTATGTGTCAAACAGATCAATTTATGTCACCAATTATTAGTTTACTGTTAGAGAACATCATCTTTAATTTACGTTACAGAATATTAAAAACATTATTATGGCTTAACGAAAAACAATAAATACTTTCTAAAACTACAAATCGCTTTCAGTTTAGATTAAGTTTCATAAAAAAAATACTGGAGGACCCCATTGTATGCAATCAATATCTGGATTTTGCTTCGCGATAATATACCGGATCGGGTTGCAGTTCAATTCTCATTAGTATTTTTTTTTGGCTAAAAACATAACACTGTCGTGATATCGCAGTCATCCTGTGCGCTCGACTTGGCTCCATGTGACTTTTCTCTTTCCAAAGATGAAGTGAATCTGGAAAAGAACGTTTTGCGATCGTACAGGAAATAAAAGCAAAATCACTAAAGGAGCTGAAGATTATTCCACAAGTGCTTTGCATATTGGAAATAACAGTGCTTTGTAACTAATATTTTGAAAGAAATTATTGATGAAAATGATATTTTGCAAATCGCAATGAATGATAGTTTCTTCTGGACTGTCTAAGAATCTTCCAAAGAACTATTAAATAATACAAAATAAATTATTGTCGCTTGTCGCCAACAATAACTTCTTCGAATTTTACGAATTCTCCTTCAGTCTTTCCTCCAAGTGGGTCTTGAATTTTTATGTCTCGAGCCGGACCTTGTGTCCTCGTGAAGTTTGGGCATCTTGAGCGCGGACTAAACTAGGCTTCGCAAGTGTAACACGAAACACGACCACACCGCACGTCGCCATCGTAATACATACATACATACGCTACAGGACAGTCAGCACGCAAGCTATGCAGATTTTGGACAGTGGACCTTCTACAAACAAAGAACAGAGACTTACCTTCTAGATATACGGAAGTGCGGGTTACAGTATAGAACTATTGGCATGTAGTTTCCAAGATTTTGAAAGACATTACCGCCAAAAATATGGGCACAACTAGTAATTTAGAAAAACAAAAATTATAAATTCGTAATCAATGTGTTTACTTCAACAATGCATATAGAGCACTTATAGCCATTTGCATCGCCTATAGTCGATACAATATTGTCATATATAATATTACACATATCGAATATATTGTGTTGCCATACGAAACGTAGTGTAAAATAATATGTTAAGTGTTTCAACACAATATATTTTGATACGAATAATATTGAATAGACGAGTAATATTCGTTATATAATGAATAAATTTCATGATAAAATAAAATAATTTTTTTTTTTTTGATAAATAATACGTGTTTACTGGTAGTTACTGTGACGACATTACATTTGAGACCAAGCGATTATACAATGATATTAAAGAACAAATGCCATAATTGTCATTGTATTTTGTGAGGAGGAAAAAGGAAGTTGGTGATACTAATGTGACGTTGGAAAATTTCTGAAAATTCAAGCTCTAACTTTATTTTGTAACCCCAACTACGATACTTTCTATTTCTTTCTAACTTTATTACTATATTTCTCCTCTTCTTCTTATACTTTTAAATTCCAAAATATATAAATATAAAATTTTAACAATCGTGTGTGTTCGTTTATTTAGTAAGATTTGAAATTTGATATTTTTTTACATTCGTAGCCATCAACACTAAAAAAATAAATTGTACTAGTCTATTACAGCACTCAAATGAGTTATTAACGAACTCTTTCGGGTGCTGTAATAGCTTTGTTACAGGCGCAAAAAGCGATTATATCACGTCGTCAAGGGTATGTTCGCTTATCAATACATGGTAACTAAGTAAAATTCTTAAATGCCATTGGCTGAATTAATTATAAGTTATGTAATCAATTTAATCAATAGTTAAAAATTAACTATAAGCTGTGCAACTGGGAATTAACCGAGAAAAATTACTTAGTGACTTTAAATTTTCGATTCTTCGAAAAACCTCTTCTGCTTTTGATAAAAACTTAAAAACAGAAACTGTAGGCATTCTTTGTATAAGTTTTTGTAAAACAATTCTGAGAATCTGATTTCTAAATGTTTTTCAAATCTTCCGCAGTTGATTAGAATAGATTGAACTGATTTAGATGTTTTGCCTCTTTCATTTCATCCCACAGAAATTCGAATTCAAACGAAGCAAAGTTAAACATAAAATAAGATAAAATTTTCAGTTTTATAGCATTTTGTAACTTTTATTTAGAATTATATACAATTTCAGTTACATTGATTTTGCAGCAAATGTACCCACAGTATTATCTCATGTTGCTAAATATTCTCTAAAATGGTTTCAAAAAATAGGATGCGGTAGATCAAAAATAAAGAAATCTGTGAATTGAATAAGAGTAGATTGGCACACCTCACCCAGTAATAGGTAAATAATAAACCATGACGATACATTTACTTTTCTTCATATTTTAATTACTTTTGAATCTCCACCAACCTCTTTTCCATAGTTCGTGTATTACTTTTTGTTATACTAATTGTATTAACTATTCATCTCATTGATTTCTTCTTAGTGTGTGTACTAGTTAATAGTTGACACATCTTATTGTATGTTTTCATTTAATTTTATGATCATCAACCATCAACTAGGTTTCAAGAAATTCTTGTGTCTTGTTTGGTTATAATGATTGCACTTGTAATTAATCTTACTGGTTTTCTTTCTCGTCTAAGTATAACTAGCTAATTCATCTTCTTCATTTGTTCAATTATACTGTGTTTATTGTGTGTTGTCAATCAATTTCCAAGCGTATCCCAACAACTTTTCAATAGTCTAGTTCACAATTAATCTTGCTATTTTTTTCATCGTGTACGAATCACTGGTCAATTATCTATACATCGCTTCAGTTTAAAATGGAGTAGAGTGGATATACACTAATTGAATATTAAAAATTGAATATTAAAAATTTCAAGGACAAAAAAAGAAATTTGGTAAATTATTATTTATTAACGTTGATTTTATTTGACAACTGATTTTTTTATTGATAATCATAATAAATTAAAAGTTAGCCCAAATTTTAAGTGAAAATGAAAACCATTTTACGTGCTTCGTCACCATGTGGGATAAACGTTAATTTATGTATGTATGTATGTATGTACGCTGAGGAAAAATGATGAGAAAAAGTGAAAAAGAAATGTGTAACAATAAAAAGGAGTGTTTTACAGGAAACGGTTCC
This sequence comes from Harpalus rufipes, assembly GCA_951394225.1. Taxonomy (NCBI): domain Eukaryota; kingdom Metazoa; phylum Arthropoda; class Insecta; order Coleoptera; family Carabidae; genus Harpalus; species Harpalus rufipes. The sequence continues at coordinate 21,862,533 of OX596286.1, read as the reverse complement.
AGGTGAACTACTAATTATTTTAACAACACGAACCTTTTATGTTTTAGTTGCCAAGTATTTTATTATGATCCTCCATTTGAGGAATGGATAAAGTGTGATTGGTGTTAATTCTCCTGGCCAGAAATTTACAGAAGCTACGAAAGACTAGACCGATTAAATTGTGACGATTGTGCATAACTGTAATCTTGTCCCAATAGGTTCGTCATTTGCCCTATAAGTGAGTGAGATGACAAAAATTTGTGGAATAATGTATAATTTTTATTCATCAAGATTTTGAATAATCATTTAGTTCTTAAATTATTAAAAAAAAATTCAGAACTTATAATTCAATTAAAATGAAACAACCTTTTTAGTTTTAGTTCTGTTTATTGATATAAAAACCGACGTTTCGGCAGCACGAACTGCTGCCTTCTTCAGGGAATACTCAACAATATATATATATATATATATATATATATATATATATATATATATAATAATAATAATAATAATAACAAAAATATTAGCAACAGGTAACCATGGTGACAAATTACCACATATTTCATATAGGAAGCCATGCCCGACTAAGTTCTAAACTATCACAATGATTGCGATTATTATTCTAGGCTTTGAAAATCTCAATGGCTTCTCTAATTAACCTGTTGTTGAGGTATATTGGTCTCACTAGTATGTTTGTTTCTTCGTATTTTATACGGTGGAATTCTTCCAGGGCATGCTCTGCAACTGAAGATTTTTCTGGCTAGTACAATTGATCGAACGCTGATATTAATTCAATCTTGTTGAAATAGTTCTACCAGTCTGGCCAATGTAAACTTTCCCGCAGACGCATGGAATCTGGTAAATCCCTGATGACTGAAGAGGGATGACGTGTTTTACTTGTTCAACATATGTCGAATTTTAACATATGGAGAAAACAAAATCTTCATGTTCTTCTAACGAAGAATTCTACCATACTTGTCCGTGACATTTTTGACATAAGCAAGCGAAGCAAACAATACGACTCTGCCATTAGCATTGTTAGTCGATCTTTTAATAAAAATATTCTTAATTTCTTTCATCTCTTCTTCTAATTTTATTTAGTTCTTGTTTATAAGATAGATATCCTACATATGCGTAATTAATTTTAATACAAGTTTGCTTTAAAAATGTAATGGGTTTCTGTTTTACAAGAGTTTTTCCTTACGCTCATTATCTTGCCCCAATCTGCCCTACAATTTTGGCCCATATTCAAAGATCATCATTTGTGAAATGTTGATTCAATTAAGGAAGTTAATTACTCTAACAATTTACTCTTATGCGCATTTGAGGCCCTTTGCTATATTCGCATAAATATGCGTCCAAATGACTTCCTTAATCGAACATACACCCAGTAGCGTATTAACGTATTTTGCCGCCAGAAGTCCTTGAATTTTGGCGCCTCTACGGATACGTCTCGGTTCGTGTTTTTGTTTTTCAGTTCCTGGCAACCCTAGTGCATCATGGACTCGTAGGATTTTTGCGCTCCCTGTAAATTTGGGCTAGAAGCCGGGCTTGTAAGGCTTCTGCGATAATACGCCAATGCCTACATCCAATAATTGGTAGTGTGTGAATACCGCCCCTCGTCTTTTTATTAGATGTTTTCAGTCAATTTTAATTTTCAAGCGTTTCCCATCTATATTTGATTGTAACTACAATCTGGCAATGAATCTTTGATTTTCTTCCTCATGTGAGTTTGAGGAATCTCTGAGCAATACAGCTCCATCTGTACCTCTGCGTCAGTGACTCTCGTTGATGGTGTAGGCATGAAGTGGACACTGGCACAGCATGGTATCCACGGCACGGCAGGCGGCAAGCGCATCGCATCGGTAGCGGTCGTTCTTGCCTGAGGCCTGCGAGCTGCTCTATACTCTGTAATTATTGTTAAACATTTTCGCTTTCTAATGGCGAGGCGGACGCACCGGGAATTGGGTCATGCGAACGGCCGCAGGCACAACAACACCGCACAAATACAAACAGATCGTCCGATGCGGATTCGACATTCGATGCGGCCAAATTGCACACCACATACTCATTCACAAATAAGACCAAGATTTAAAAAAATTAATGTACCATCATGACTCATTTTCAGCAATACTCTCTAATTAGAATTTTGCATCTCCGGATCTTAGGCGGGTCAACGTGACTAAGGACTGGAAGCCGCTTTGAGATTGAGAACAGTATCAACTTTATTTACATGGTCACTATACTAAACTCATTGCATTTATCCGACTTCTCAACTTTGCTGCTAGAGTGCGCAAATGTTTTTCATATGAAAGGGTACGGTCTAATATAACACCCAAGTATTGGAAAGAAGCTGTGTGGTTAGATTACACCATTAAAAGAAATATTCATTGTCGATCTTGCCAGTCTGTTGTTCAAATGGAAACAGCATACAATAGTTTCTGCAGTAATAGGAGATAATCACCATTGTGTTAAAATTGAAAATTACCAGTTCATCGGGATATAATGGAACTTAAAAGATTGAAATCCAGAAATACTCCAATAAAAACTGCTAAACATTGGTTAATGAGTTCAACGGGTCAGATGCGTGGCATATTGGATGGCAGAATCAAATTGATTCTTGTGGATCTTCATTTTACAAATGGGGTTTGCGGTCAGATACAAAATATGATTGCGGCGCTGAAGAACAAACAATTAACCACATTGTAAATGAATGTCCACTTCGAGCATTCTAGGGAACAATAGACTTCTTTCAAGTTGCTCCAGAAGCTATAGATTGATTGAACAACCTTGACTTGGACCTATAATGGATCTTCATATATTTCAATATTATTTGTACTTATATTTATTTGTGTTATGTGTATGTAATGTCATAATAATAATTATTTTCAGCTATGTAGGAAATAGTACAAATTGATCCTAAATTGAAAGGATAACGACAGAATAGCCACAATAACAAAAAACGAATAAGTCAGAAAGTGTATATAGACAAAAAAATATGAGCTAACAGAAAAAATATCTAATGCATGAATGAATAATAAAATGTAGACTATATTGGTATAATCGACTATGCTTGTTCGCCAAATGAACCCGGTGGGCCCGTATTACTTCGGTATATAAAAATTTATTCATTTTTACTCAGAGGAAGAGATTATTTTCTGACTCATTAGCCCACTAGATCCCTTATGTGAGCAGCAATATTCAAAACACAATGGCCCGTACTACGATCACGGTTTTAACTAAAACGCTGTTTTAAGAAGTGTCAGATATCATTATTTAATAACAATAATAAATAATATCGAATTTATCAAAATAAGATTTAAAAGCAGAACATAGTTTGTATTCAAACAAATATTTTTAAAAAATCAATCTTCAAATATACGTGCAAAATTAAATGTTGAAATTTGAATTTGACATTTTTTAAAACAACGTTTTAGTTAAAACCGTGATCGTAGTACGGGCCATAGAATTTAATTTCGATTGTTCACTTCTGTTTTGTGTTTCATCCACCTTACTTTTCAACCAAATTTACAAAGTTCTAATGGAAAATGGAACGAATTTATAACTGGCATTATATATATTTTTAAACAAACAATAATGAAGGACAAATGATCGGTTGAACTTAAACTTTTAAGACCCAGTAACACGGAAAAAAATAAAAACCGAATTACAGTGTTTCGTTTCTTTACAATCTTAGTGAATTCCGAATTAACAGTTTATAATTGTATTCATATTTACGAACTGTAAAGTGTAAGAATCAATTTTGTGAAAAACTTACCAAGTTTAGCTTAGTAAATTTTTTGATATGTATATAACGCATATTTCTTAACTGTCAATAACAGAAATTATTATTTATTTATTATTAAAAATATCCAATTGGCTCCAAAATAAGTAAAAGCAATTTACCGCTTATTATTCTCAAGAATTCGCACGACGTTCATTGATTGTCTCTTGCTCTCTTCACCGCATGACACTTGCCCTTTTTCCTTTATTGGCGAAGCCCAAGGTCAGGGAGAGGGAAATGAGAAATTTCCGATGATCTTCCTCCGCTTCTTTCTTCGCACAGTGTTTTATGAGTCTTGTTGCTTTTACTTTTGTTAAATGAGACCCAGAAGATGACTGATGTTCCAGTTGTCGATGCCTGGGTTTCACGATTCGAGACCTAAACGTGAATTTGGGACAACGTGACTGATGTTTCCAATAAATGTCGAGATTTTATGGCAGGATGACTTATGTTTGATTATTTGGACACGTGGCAGGGCAGGGCACAGAATTCTCTGAAAAAGAAAACTACAATTACGAATAGATGTTAAAAATGTATTAAATAAGAAGTTCAATGTTTTAGAAATGGTATGTGTCATAAAATTCAAGACGTAATTGAAATGTAAAGGGGAAAGATGGAACTAATTTTATGAACAAAGGGTTGTACGAGTATGTGTATGCAGGGTGTTCATTTTAAATCTGGAAAACTACGGGTATATGAACTACAAAGTCGGCAAATATATATATTATTTGCTCATTCGTTGGAGAATTTAATTTAGAATTCAGTGATATAATATTTTTATACCCTTACATACCGATTTCTTTGAGAAAAATGCGTAAAAAGGTTTCTATTAATTTGATTAAAATATGGCTATAATAAGGGTGCCACGAATGAAAAAAAATGAATACGTGTTAATTTTATTTTACATAGAATTAGAATACCATGAAAGAAACACTTGAATATTTTGATTATGTTGACATGTATGATCAATTAAAAGAAATTATTCACTTCTTTCTGTCAGGGTACTCCAATTCTATGTAAAAAAATTACATGTATTCATTTTTTCCATTCGAGGCACTCATATTATAGCCATATTTTAATTAAATTAATATAAAGCTTTATAAAAATATTAAATCACTGAATTCACAATTAAATCCTCTAACAAATGAGTAAATAAAAAATATGTGTTCTCATTTAAAATAAAAAAGTTAGGTTTCGTATTTGGAGAACTTTTAGCCGAAAAAAAATTTTTTCCGTTCTTTAAATTTTTCTTCTAAAATAGAAATTGTTTGCCCAATTAACCGTCTTTGTAGCTCTTATAGTTCTCGAGATAGCAATGGTGGCTCATTTAAAGTGAACACCCTGTATAGCACAAATTATAAAATACAACTTGCATCAAAATAACAATTTTAAATAATTTATTACTTTTCTTCGAGTGAATAATTCTTCTTTCCATAATAATAACTAACAGATACAGACAATTTGGCAGATACGTTTCTGATTTGAATTCAATACCATGGTTAATACTGTGACGTGAGCCCCTGAGAGACGAGTATACGAGCACCGCTACTGAAAGAATGTACCAGAGATGGACCGACTAGACGTGTTAATTGCACCGTTGACCTAATTCTTTTGTACTCGGTATCACTGTCGCGTCAGAGAGTTCTAGAAGGATATGTGGTATAAATACCATCGGGAGAATAGCGGGAAAATAGTCTGATATATAGAAGCAATGAGCAATAAACAACGGGTGATTTAAATAAACATTCTACGAGTTGTTAACATAAATAAATGTAGTTATATAAATATAGTGATATAAATATTGTATAGATAAATAATCTTAGTGTTTAAATATTTAATAATAATCGTAGTGTTTATAATTATTTAATCATAGTGTTAGTTACTTTTATCATCTTTTTAATATTTATTCTAACTTTTTATTATTTACCCATATAAATAAAACGTTACAAAACTATAAAAAAGTAACTTTTATAAAAATTTAAATTAAATTTGCTCGGTTACGTAGCGTACAAAATAAAATGTAATTACTGAATTAGACGCAGAATTTAATTCTCTAAAACGTTCGTGTTGTGATTAGAACGTCTTGCTAAGATTAAATGGTAATATTAAAAAAAGGTTATTGTTGTTCAAAATTGCACTTAAATCTTTTTAAACGTAAATGCCTTTTTTGTAAAAGGACTGAAATACCTCCAAGAATTGTTAATCTAATAAATTAAATTCTTAGTGTAAATATTTGTTCATTGCCTTTACAGTAATTATTTGCATGAAATTTATTCGAATACCGTAAATACTTTTCAGTATTATTGTCATGTGTTTTTTAATGAAGTTTCACTATTTAATTACCGTTTAAATCACACTTTAACATATTAAATAAAAATTAATTACAACGAAAATTAAGTTAGCGTTTCTTTTTTTCTGGGTTAATAAACTTATGAGTATTTAAAATATTAAATTCCAAAATTTGATTTAAATAAATACTCTTCAACCTTATTCTGTCTTCGTGACAAGACGATTGATTAATAACAATTTAACAATTGTTGTAATAAATAAAACATAAGTTTTATAAGTCTGCGTTTTCAATCAAAAAATACATAATTTATCTGCAACCAGATGGAAAATAAGCATTCTCTGAAATTTTTGATGAGAAAGGCACTTTATTCATATTTTATTGTAATCTGTAAAACAACACGATGTTCTATACTAATAATAATAGTTATTTATGTATCACGGCATTGAAGATCTATTTTTATATCACGAATGTGGAATTTATTTGCCGAGGCCCTTAGGACAGAAAAAAATGAACCATATGACTGATAAAAAGGAACTTCAGTGCCGAGGTGCATATTAATTTTTTTTTGAAATTGAAAATGAAAGGTATATTTATTGTTATAGGTTATGATTCAATGTTACTAATCTCGAACATTGAAGTTCTCGTAAAGAACACTTAAGATTATGTGTTTTATCTCAAACTTATTCATCGAAATTATTTAGTTCGTTCTTCTTGCAATTATTTTTGTCATTTTATATACTTTACTTTTGTACATCATACACCTTCTCAAATGATCTTACATGTACAATAATTATAATAAGATTGGTAGCACTGCATTTATATGAAATCGTCGTATAATGGATTACTTTAGGGCCGATTTCTGAAATTTTAATGACGGTGTTTGTGCAATTTAGTGACGATTTCAAATATTTTTTGTTATATACCTAACCTAAGAAACATATAAATTCAGGGGGTAATAAGAAAAGCGTTTAACATGGGAGAACACTATTTTTTCATTATACAAAAGTGGCCTATTAATTTTAAACAATAAAGCATCAAATAAATGTTATAGAATTAAATTCTACATCTAATTCAATAATCTTACGTTTTGTAACCGAGAAAGACAAATAATATGTAAAAAAATTATAATAGTTACTTCTTTATAATATTAACCATGGATTTGATACAAAATGAGAAACAAATGTTATAACATTTTACACGTTTTTATAACTTATATTTGAAGCATTTGTATATAAAATTAGGCCACTTTTGCACAAGGAAAAACTATTTTCCCATGTTAAATGACAATGGCCCGCTTTTCGTGTTACACCGGTATAGATAAATAAATTTCTTCATGTAATTCAAGTTGGAAAAATAATAGTATTTTATGTGACTAGGACGAAAAGTGAATATTTAAGGTATGAGCAAGTAATTACTAGTGAGTACCTTAAAGACACTTTTCGTCTGAGGTACATGCATAATAATATGTCGTACTCGTAGTTATTAAATTATAAAAAGAAATATGCAGCAATTTGTAGCAGTATGCATTTTGTTTAAGTAGGCCAAGTCGCAATTGTTCGAAAATCTTAGCAAATTTTTGCCAGATTGACAGATTAAAATTATTTTTTTCTGGTTTCGTTAATATTATTATTCGCATTGATGAAAAAATACATTCCTCCAGATATTTTGGATGAATCTGCTGAGGTGACAATTTAATGTCGCATAAATAAAGGATTCAGTATGATGGTAAAATTTAACGTCCTAGAACTTTAAAATATTATTTTAAAGTTCTAGGACTATAATGTTTTCCTTTTTGTTTTATAAATCATTCAAAAAACGTTGCTTTATGTATCACATAAAAATAATTTTGTATTTCTTTATATTGTAAACCTAATATACGTACAAAAATATAAGTAAACCTGCTATTTGTACAAATCAATGTACTCATTTTTTTTCCTTTATATAATGGTTAATGAAAGATACAAACACAATAAACTGACCATTTTATCATAGTTAACGAATCTTTCCTTCCTTTCAAATATCTAATAACAATATTAGGTTTCCTGTTCATATTCAGTATTATTGAAGCTTTCTTTTCAGATTGTTAAATATGTCACATTGTTAAGTGTTATTAACGTTAAGATGAATTTATTACAATCTTAATTTTTGTGAATCTATTAATAATCTGTTGTGGCCAGCAGAATACCTTCCGTCATTTCCATGTATTTTATATAAATATCTCACAGGAAGAGCTTCAAATTAACGTACTTCCGGTTGTTCAATTGTACCAAAATCTAATCAAATCTTCATTTGGATATAAGATTGAGGAATATGAAGAATTTTTTTTTTGGAATTGTAGTATTGAAACGATCGTCACATACATACACACGCACGCGCGCGAACACACACACACAGACACACACACACACACAGACAGACACACACACACACACACACACACACACACATATACATGCAGACATCATCGTAAAAATAGTAAATTCTTATTCTAGGGATCCAAAACGTACTTATTCATTAAAAACTCACCATCGAATACCTTCCTTATCTAAAGGTGACTAAAGAATGACTTCAATAATATAAATTCCTCACTATATTCGTGTAAAAATTAATATATTGTGGAAAGAAGGCGCTAGCTTGCGACAAACAGCAAGAAAAATTAGTATTTCATTAAATTTACAATACAATCCCCAGTTAAAATTTTAAATATAAATAAACAATATTAAATTGGATTATTGACAGCAATGTAAAATTTGTCATCTGATAGTTCATTTCGTTTCGGTTTTGTTTATTTAACTGGCAGTTAAACCGGAGAATGTGTTATGACCAATATTTTAGAAGAGCACTAAAAGGCTTCGTAATTTATAGTACCAATAAAGAAAACCACAATTTGACTACTGGTTCCTTCTTTTTTGTAACTCTTTCATCCATTCAAATCGTTTTTGTGGTACCATATCTTTTAGTCTCATTTCTTATGCAAGTAGAGCTTTCAACAAAGCTACCCACCATGCTGTTGTCTTCTCTGCATGGTTTCATGTCAATATTTGCATCCGAGGTCCATGGCAATTCGTTCAAGACAACCCGAATCAAACCGTGAACACCAACGCATAAATATTTTTTCAGTGAGTGTTCGGTTATAGCCTGACCGATTTCAAAGCTGTTTGTCAACTGTCAGTGGGTTTTTGTTTGAGTTTTTGTGTGTTACTTTCAAGAGTACGAGCTGGTAGCTTTGTACCTTTGTATAGTGAATGTTTATATATGTGTATATTTTGTTGACAGTTTTTGTTGTTTATGTAATTTGTAAATAAATGAAAGTAGATTTTTTATTTTTCTTGGCTTATTTTAATAATGTGTGTGTCACGAATTTAATTTCCTTTTGTTATGTTACACATATCAACTTCGGAAATGGGTCATTTTACTGGTTGAGAAAATGTGAAACATGATGCATACTTTAATTTATCTGCTACCGGCATAATTACTGAATTAACCAGAAAATGTCAATAAATCCCTGCATTTCATTTCATTCTAGCAACGCACATATTTTATAGTTCTTCTTTAGCTTTACTGTCCATGAGCTTTAACTTCCTCTACTAATTTTAGTAACGTTCATTCGGTTTTTCATCCTGAGAGTTTATTTTAGATCGTTGATCACTTGATCTTTCTACTTTCAGTTTTCTGCGTTTTCATTTAGAGCAGTGATTCTAAAAGTGGGCGATATCGCCCCCTTTTGGGCGCTGGATACATCCAAGGGGGCGATGATGGCCTCAGGGTTAACAGGGGGCACTGAAGGCCAGTAAGTGGGCGATGAAAACTAAAAAATCTGATGTGGATACTACATGACTTCCTTGTACGATTATTAAACTATACATATTTTTTTAATAATTAAATTACAAAATATTGACAGGCTTAAGCCAAGCCCGAGAAATATTTTGATATAGAGCAAAAAATAATTCATTTACTACTATCATTCTTAAATTAACATTAAACCAGGTTCGTTTTAAAGAGAGTTTTGATTACAACAAAGAAATATTTGATTACAACAATGAATATGACTAATTTCACAATAAAAATATAATATTTGTTATTGTACGAATCATAAAATTGCACGTATTTAACGTAATTTGATATGAACTTTTTTTATGTTTTTGTCCTAATCCATAGCAAGCTTTATTACAAAAACAAAAAAGTATATAATTTTTAAATTTACATATCTCGCTTATACAAAGGGCTAATTTAGTAATACTTGATGTGCTAGACGCAGAAATTAATTCTCTAAAACTTTTATTTGAAGCATTTATTTCTAAAATCAAAATAAAATCATTTTATTCAAGAAAAACTGTTAACAACTTCAAGTAATGTACCACTTCCGGTTAGTCTATTTTAACCAATATCTATTATGTTATTTCGATTGACATAAAAGTCTTGTATACCAAATTTGAAAAGTTTTGCATTACATTTTAAAATAGTTTTTCATTAAAATCTATTATAGGCTTCATGTAAAGTGCCACTTCTGGAAATTGTGTAGTAACCAGAAAGGGAGGTGCACAACTAGATTTATAGGAGTCCTAAATACAAAATTTCAACTTTCTACGGCGTACCATTTTTGAGTTATGCGAGATACGTACGTACGTACGTACAGACGTCACGACGAAATTAGTCAAAATGGATTCAGGGATGATCAAAATGGATATTTCCGCTGAAATCTGAAAACCGAAATTTTTCGCGATTACAATACTTCCTTTACTTACGTACAAGGAAGTAAAAAAACAATAAAAAAAATCTGATGTGGCCAATACATTCCGTCAATTACCTATATGCAAATTCTATACATAAATTTTCTTGCAAAAGATCCTATATTTCCAGTAAAATTATTTCAACAAACAAACTATGCAAAATTCCACTTGACACTGACATCTTCTTCTTCTTTAGATTTTCCCATTCGTTAGGGGTCGCTATTTTTTATTTTCTTCTTCCTCTCATTTCTGTTTTGCGTGCCGTCATCTCTCTGCATGACATCTTCATTTCCCTTATCCTTTAATTCCTTACCTTATCTTTCCGTGCCTTCCCCAACATCTATCTCAACATCCTCATCTCTGCCACATTAATTTTTTTTATTGATACTGACATATGTCAATTTGAATTATATAAATATATTAGCAGTTTCCATGGTTAGCATAGCTGGCTAATTTATGAAATTTAATATCTTTATAACTCTTTAACTCTATATCTAATGAATATGAAGTGTAAAATGCAATCAAATCGTATAGATAATAATATATTCTTTAAAATTCATAATAACATTAAAATGTCAATAAATGAACTTGCTTTTTTTCAAGAAACACTGTTAAAAGTTGCAAATGAGGGTACCAATTATAACCAAAATCTAATCACGTCTGCATATGGATCTTAAGTTGAGGAATACGAAAAAATTATAATTTTTGGAATCGTGGTATTGGAGTTGTACGATCTGAAACGATCGTCACATATACACACATACCACACACATACATACATACAGACATTATCGTAAAAATAGTAAATTCGTATTCTAGGGACCCCAAAACGTTCTTATTCATTAGAAACTCACTATCGAATTTTTTGGCCAAAGACAATACCTTTACTGTAGTTATTTTTAAAAGGAAGTAGGAAAATTTTAAATTTGCTTGTATAGTTTTATAAACTGACAATAGTCCAAAAAATACAAATTTTGGGAATAGTGTCGTAAAATTTGACTGTCATTAAAAATTTGTCAGGAAATATCTATTTTCCATTTCGCAGATAAATATATTAATTTACCTAAGTATATAAAGATAAGTTACGATAACGAGTAAGATTCTCCACAAAAACACGTTGATGACTGACGTAAATTAACGAAATAAATCAAAAGTACTTTTATTAGCAGAATCTTGAAAGCATTTGGAGAAAGTAAAGAATTTCTAGTGGCAAATAATGATAAAATATCTTGGAACAAGGAAACTTTGACAAAATAATCTGCATCCTAGGTAATTTAGCTTTTAGTTGTACACACACGGATCAAGTAACATGAGACTGAGGTGAACGAACACAACACTGCAGAGCAGATAATAAAACCAGGTTGGCGATGATAAAGCCACCATGAACACTGATACACAATAAAACCATTATACACACACTGGATTCTATAATTTATAGTTCGCGGCAAAGCACGGTTTTCTCTACCTACGCACAAGAAAAAATAAGGTTTTTGAACGTATATGTCCTTCTTATTTATTATTAATTAATGAAGATAAATGTGTACCATCTTTTCATCTTCAACAGCAGATTAAATTATATATTTACCTCTATCTCCAAAACATTCAGCCTACATAACTTTTAAGTGTAGTAACTGTAAATTTAACAATGTTATAAACATAATTTTAACATATCCAACATGTTATATGAGACAATTCAGCGAATATAATCAATAAATTTATGTCGTACACCCGGCAGTAAGTGTGTATCAATAAATGTCCTACGCCTGTCATATGAATTTGTTATATTGTTTGCTATTATCGTTAGATATCTATAATTGTGACATAGAAAAATATTTTCCAGGTATTCTTCGTACACAATGTTGCGCAAGATATAATCATAAAAGCTTCTAAACTTTCTCTCCATCATCATAAATAGGGGTGTGAGTTGTTATTAAATTCTTTCGCTGTTTTTATACAGGAAGTACGGTTTAAAATTGATACCACTGTGATCTCAGAAACTATAAGAGATACTATTTGGGTTAAATGCATGGAATATCTGGTGCGTCATTGGGGGGGGGGGGATCTTAGATTTTCCTAGGTTACTAGATAATGAAAAACTGTAAATTTAATTTTCAAATAACTCTTAAACTATTGGAAAAAATATTTCAAATAAATAAGTTTGACATTTTTACCTCCCGCTATCCCTAGTAAGGGAGGTATGTAGAGGTGGGCGCGTGAGTAACTTTTTGTTCACAATCACGCACGTTCACGAAATTAAAAATTTAATCACGACCAATCACGCACGACTTTTTACCTCTCGCTAAGAGAGGTATTGCATTCATGCTAAAAATCGCATGTCCAGATTTTATTGAATAAGCACGTTTTAAGGTCCCTACAATCCGATTTTAACATTTTTACGATGATGTCTGTGTGTGTGTGTGTGTGTGTGTGGATGTATGTGTGTGTGTGTATGTATGTAGGATGTTGGAAGGACGATTACTCAAAAACTATAAGACTTTAAATTTGTTTAACTACGTATTTCCCAATCGGACATTCATGGGAAGATCTGAAAAGGTTTTGGTAACAATTGGACAACCGGAAGTAGAAGATTCTTGAAAAATAATTTTCAAAATAATATTTTTTGAAAATTTTTCTTGGTAATATTAAAGAAAATTAAATTCTTTATCTGATACATTTAAATGTTTTATTATATATTCTATAGATTTAGAGATAAAAGAAATATAATATATAAAATAATCTGTTATAATAAATTTTACAGCCGAAAGAATGCCATGGAAAATAGTTGCAAATTTAATTTTTTTGTAACTGACAGATAAATGTCAGTGTCAGAAATCCGAAGACATTACTGAAGAGTTTTTCTGGGAAGTACATACATTATATTATTTCTTAATGTATTAATAGAATTGGAAACATTTCGAAAAATTAGAAGAGGACAAAATTTCTTCATCAAAAATGAATTTAAAATTAAACAATCTAAATATATATGGAATAGATATATGCGTAAGTAGAATTTTTGGTGTAGAGTATACAAGAAATGTTAAATACAATAGGGAGCGAGCAGTCATATGATTTTGTTGGCCTTGACAAGCAGATATGGAGGCCCATGTCAGAATGATAGCTAGTAATTATGTATAAATTTCTCATTCTAAATTTAGTGATTTTCCAATTCCATGTGGAGCAGAATTAAATGTTAAATATCTAAGGCATACAAGTAAATTTTAAACTCCTGGTGATAAATTGACGAAATTTAGAAAATCTTAAAATTTTTAATGAAAAATTCTAACATTTGACATCTATGTACATAATTACTAATTATCATTGTGAAACGGGCCCACACATCTGCTTGTGAAGCCCAAAAATGTAACATTACTGTTCGCGCCCAATACTTATGTAACCAAAAAAAGGAAGTGGCGAGAGGTATTGTGCTGGCCACAACAGATTTTTATGTTTGATTCACGATTACTCACGCTCACGAATTTATTTTGGCACTTATGCCCGATCACGCCCGGCGGGTCACGTTCGTGTCACGTAATTGATTCTATATTTACAATAATATGTATATCTTTAATGATATTGAAGCTAACTATGTATACAATTATGGGTACTAGAAAAATATTTTCAAGAAAAAATCACATGTTTCGACATGCTAATAATAATAAGATTATAACGTAAAATATTTATATTAAAACTACAATTTTTTTAGATAAAAAATAGAAAAAATCATAATGCTCACGCCCAAATAAATTGCAATCACGCCACGCCCGATCACTCACGATATATTTTTAGGCCCTCACGCTCACGCCCAATCACGAAGCAAAATTTAAAATATATTCACGATCACGCGGGTCACGGCGTGACCCATCGTGACCCGACAAAATTCACGACCCGCGCCCACCTCTAAGGTATAGGGATCGTGCTAAAAATCGCATATCGAGATTTTGGTAAATGACCACGTTTTAAGGTTGGCGCTGGCAGCCAAGTGGAGGTGATAATAAAAAAATCATAATGGGGTTCCTACGATTTAGAGACCTGAAATGACTAGGTACTTACTTCTTGGTAAGACGTAAGAGCAGTCCTGGAGGTTCTTCAAAAGATCTTCATCGTGTGGTAGACTTTTAACCAAGTTTAACAGTTCTCAATGAATTTTTTGAGTCTTCTAAATTCTGTAATTGTTTCTGTACGAAATCCTCTGCATGCTTATCTAATCTTCCCCCGGGGTATGGCGTGATGACCGAGCTAGTAATGTAGCGCATCTGATATCGAGAACAATGGGGATTCGCAACATCGAAACGGGTTGTCTTAGCATAGTATGGTACAAAGTAAAGATGCTGCGCCGTGCTTTCTTCGTTTCTTCCGCGCGCATAACCTTCGGACCCCGGCAGCCGAGATGATTATCGCGAGACCGCGAGTTCTGCCCGCACAGTGGCGCAGAAGGAAGAAATTAATGATTTCTTCAAAGCTTCGGTCCTGACATTTAAAACAAAGATGATAGAGAGAGATTAGAAAAGATCAGAGACTATAAACCTACATTTCTACTTGAAATGACATTTCTTATGAAATATGAACATTAAAATCTGCACTAGAAAGATAACAGAATGCAGAAAACATGATTTTGGACTTTTTCCTTACCATTATTTTCTAAACAATACAATATAATACATATCTGCGTTAGGTATACAGGTGACATTGAAAAAAGGGCCACTCAAAATACACAAATCTTTGTATTTGGTATGATGCTAGCGCTTCCGGTTTAAAGAGATGTGACATTAACTTTCATATTTTAAATGGCGCACCCTATATATTTTCATAGGTTTGGAATCTACGTAAAATTATGAATTTAAAGGTATGCTTGAAGTGCATTTTTATTAAAGAAATAAATTACAAAAATGTATGAGAAAATTAAGAATAATCAATCTTGCTACGCCATGATATCAGGCAGGCTGCGAAAACAGTTGAGAAAATATTCAGTAATATTTAAGTTAATTGTTTAATTAAAAGTTATTTTTGTAAAATTCTATATTTTGTTTCAAAAAATTATCAATTTGGTATGACAGCTTACCTGATCTGGCTTACCAGATTAATTTTAATGATTATAACAATTAAAATAAAATTTATTTAAATTTCAATTGAATTTTTCTCAATATTTTTGTTATGTAAGGATATAAAATAATTACATGGTTGAATTCAGAAAAAAATACTCTATTGAGTGGGCATAAAAAACATATACCATCCCATTTTAAAAAAATGTGCCTTTATATTATAGTTTCAGAACCACTGGATTAAAAAAAAATCTTCAATACGTGAATGTCCCGTATCCGAGAAACACTCTGTATATTAATTACATTATATTAGTTATTATAAGAAATTTAGAAATGATTTAAGAACACGGAAAAGTATGCCTAAATAATTTGTATCAACTTTCATCATTCTAAAAATACCGCGAGTGACTTAACAATATCTCCTATGTGATTTTACCTAAAATTTATGGAAGACTTAAATTAGATTTTAAAATACAAATCTACTAACTCATTTTTGCTAAAAAAAATTAAATTGCAATGTAAAAATAAATGCAAAATCTATATCAAGTAATCTCATTTTCGTGAAAATGACAGATAGAAAGTATTATTAGGTCACCCGGAATTTCCGGAATATACATCTCTAAGGTTCTTGTCAACAGGTTGGTACTTCTGTAAGAGAAGAGATCGGGCACATGTTTAATGGAACTTTTTACCTTAACATTGTTTAAATAATATATGGTTTAAGTATTGATATTCTTTCGTAGGATCCCTGGTTCATGGGATTTGAGCATTCAATTTCAGAATTCAGATAATAGTTATTGTAAAATTGTATATAGCCATAAGGGGACTCTACCATCTAAATCAAAGGCACCTCACGGTAGACTCCAGGAATCGTAACTAATTGGCTTCACAAAAATCCTGGAATTGGTTCCAGAAAACTAAGTTCGGGCCATGTTACACCAGATCTCAAAATACAGTATTTAACTGGTTCAGGAACATGTAGAACTATAAAATTATTATATTATTCACATTTTCATGTATATACACCTCAAATAATTTCTATATTATTAAAGAGCCCATAAAATACCATAAGACAATGTTATAGAAGACCAAGGGGGTCATAATATTAGAGAAAAAAAAAATATTTAAACCGGTGGTTCTTAAGTTACAACCCAAAGTGCTACTTCCTTAAATAAGATGGTATTATATTTTTATGCTCATTCGATAGGGTATTTTTTTTTAAATTCAACCATGTAATCGTTTTATATCCCCTTATATAAAAAAAATATTGAGAAAAATTCAATTTTGAAATTTAAATGAATTTGATTTTCAGTAGAGTGTGTATGAAAAAAATTAAATTAAAACGAAACATAAATATTTTTTAATAATTTTATAAATAGTGTTCTATTTGATTTCCATCCTAAATAATTCAATTTGGCAAAAAGCAGTTTTTGTTTTTCACACGTAGCCTACTCTAAAATAAGAATAAAAATCAAAATTATTTAATTTTTAATTGAATTTTTCTCAATATTTTTGTTATGTAGGGATATAAAATGATTACATGTTTGAATTCAGAAAAAAATATTCTATCGAATGAGCCTAAAAAATATATACTATCCCTTTTAAAAAAATATAACTTTGTGTTGTTAAGTTGCGCACCACTATTTTTAAAAAATATTTTCTTCTCTAATCGGATGTCCCCCTTGATCTTCTATAAGATTGTCTTATAGAATTTTATTGTATAATACAGGAATTAGCTGTTACACCTTGTATATATATATTTAAAATTCTCTTCTTTTTTAGATGTGAGTCCACAACAATGGTTCTATTCATCATCTCCTTGACGAAGGTAAGAGTTCTTGTAACATATTAACAAATTATCATATATCATCAACTGGTAAATAAACACCATCGAGCTCCTCGGCGACGTACGCCACTGTTGGTAACTAGGGGAGTGGGTCAGCGGGTCACAGCTCGCAACACAGATGTCGCGCACAGCAGATGAGGTTGCTACGCACACTCACGCACACAGATCTACACGAAATATACCTCTTGGGCCTATGCGCGATATGTAAATATTGCGGCTGATTAGAAATTCGTTGATATTGATGTATGACGTAGATGAAGATGTACGAGTAATATAGATCACTGATCCAGTTTAACCACGTAAAAGACGAGAATTTTAATTCGTACATTAACTCATTTTGAATTACAAACACTTTGGTTTTGTTGATTGAAAAAGTAACAACAAATTGAAAGTATTTTAAACCCTCATTTAGTGAAGAGACATGCCGGGGCTTGTATAAGCTGAAGGACAACGGTTTTTAGATGGCGTGAAGATTCGTAAAATGTATTAAAGAATTTTATAAGAATATGAAATTTCGGATCTATTGATGACGGGAGAGCAGTGCATCGAACCCGCCAAAAACTGGGTTCGGTTCAGGTACAGGTTAATGCGTTTTTTGAAAAATGGGTTCGTGTGCGGTTCTGGTTCAAACATTAATAAAATTTGCGGTTTTGTTCCGGGTTCAGGTTCTGTTCGACCTAATGAAAATTGAATTAATGTTTTTTGAATAACAATCTTTATATAGAAATAATTTAAAATGCGTGCCGGAATTTATAATTAATGCAACGCAAGACAAAAACATATACACATTTTTCACGAACAATCAACACATACAGCGACTCAAACGCAGAAGGCATTGGTCGTCAATGATCGGCTATAAGTGTTATGATTACATTTACGTTTCAAACTGAAATTGAACCTGAACCGTAGATGAACCCTGAACCAGAATTTTGATACCCGGTTCGGTTCCGACTCGGGTTCAATTGAAAAATATATCTGAGGATCGGTTCTGGGTTTGGGTTCGCAAAAAATTTACGGTATGGTTCCGGTTTTGGTTCGGTTGAGGTTCGGGTTCGATGCCCTGCAGGAGAGTGTCCGAGTGGACAGCACGCATTTAAAAGTAGGCGAACACCAAAAACATTTTTTTCTGGATAGAATAAAGTACCAACGATACGAAAAACAATCTGTTGTGGCATGCACAATACCTCTCGCCGTTTCTATTGTTATGTTTAACATTTCTTGTACACACAAAAAAAATTCATTATAAACAGATATTTTTATAATTTTAAATTCATTATTGTATGAGGAAGTATTTTCTTCCAAATGTTCGAGTTTCTTCCAATTCATTGACAGGATTGATGGTATTTCTATATACCTATAATTAAGTAATTAATTAATAATATAATAAGAAATATTACATATACTTCCCAGAAAAATCGAGTTCACACTACCGCCCAATAGGTATTATACCTATACACATACACTACACTGAATTTTTGACACTGACATTTTGCATTTATCTGTCAATTACAAACATTTAAATATCTCAACTGGTTTCCATGGAATTGTTTGGATATCGAGATTTATTGCACCCACGATTACAACACATTATTTTATATATTATATATTTTAACTCTAAATCTATGGAAGATATAATAAAATATTTAAATTTGTCAGATTGACAATTTAACGCTCTTTATTATTTGTAATAACATAATTTTTCAAAGAATAATATTTAGAATATTTTTTTTGGAAACTACTATTTCCGTTTTATAGTTTTTGAGAATCGTGATTTAATCTTTTTATAATCTTTTAACTTTATATCTAATAAATATGAAGTAAAAAGTATGATCAAATTGTATAGAGAATAAAATAATTTTTAATATTTATAAAAACATAAAATGTCAAAAAACGATAATTAAACTGCGTTTTTTCAAGAAAAACTGTTAATAAGGTTACTTCCAGTTAACCAATTATAACCAAAATCAACTCTTCATATGGATGTAAAATAGAAGAATACAAAAGTTATGATTTTTAGAATTGTAGTTTTGGGGTTATCGACGGAGAAATATTCGTTACGCACATACATACACACACATAAATACAGACATTATCGTAAAAATAGTAAAATTGTATTCTAGGGACCCTAAAACGTGGTTATTCATTCTAAAGTATATTTAATTAAATCATCAAATTCGAAAAGTTTCCACATTCTTATGCCATTAAAGTTATTGCTACCAAAAAAAAACCGTATTGCATTTGTCAATTTCATTAAATTTACTTTGTAAAACTAAATTTAAGTGGACTTTTATATAAAAAAAATTTGAGTTAACAATGAAACACCATGCTTTGAGATAAGCGACGTTAATTTTTTGAAATAATCACATATTAGATCCATTTTACCTGATTTTAATTTAAGTTTACTCGCTTACCAAAAACGTAAATTCAAAAATTTTGGCTTCAAAGAAATTCAAAATTTTAGGCTCTATAATTCTATGTATAAGGCATCCTATAGATATTATTTGAAATAAATTGTTTTCCTATATTAAACGCCAACATTCTCATGTATATCGCACAACGAAAAATAAATAAATTCATAGTTCCTTTTCAAATAGTGCAAATGTATATCACTGATCCAATTCTTCTGCGTACAGAGACATAATAAATAAAGGTTAAATCACACGGCAGATAAAATAGCAGGAAATGTTAATCTGCCTATACCGGAAAACTGAACGAACGTGGAATAAGCCAATAGCACATTAATGTTTGAAATTGCTGTTCACCGGTTGATTTCATATTAAATTATTGGTTGCAAGCAATTGATGATTATTATAGTTACCGCTAATAAATTTTCATAGATCATTATTGAAGTAACCTACTTGCTATTATTATAACTTACTAGGTAAAAATATTAACATCACATGAATCCGTACTATGAAGAAAGAAATAATTAGTACGTGTTAAACAGATATATTTAAGTATATTGTTTGCGATAAAATACAGAACAGACTGAAATCTAGATTGTTTTGAAAATATAAAACAATTCTTTAAAAAAAATTTAACAAATTTTACAAAATATAAAACATTACGGCTTCGCTCGTAGAACATTCTCAATTTTTACCTCTCGCTAAGAGAGGTATTGAAATTATGCTAAAAATCGCATATCCAGATTTTAGTGAATAAGCACGTTTTAAGGTCCCTAGAATCCGATAATAACATTTTTACGATGATGTCTCTGTGTGTGTGTGTATGTGTGTGTGTGGATATGTGTGGGTGAGGTTGTTGGAGATTTCTCAAATTCTATAAGACTAAAGACATGTACGGATTCCTCAATCTAACAGAAATTGGAAGAGTTGAATAGATTCTGGTAACAATTGGACAACCGAAAATAGTAGTATTTTAACAAAAATCTTCTAAATATTACTTTTTGAAAATTCATGTTATTACAAATATTAAAAACAAAATTCTCTATCCGACACATTTAAAAAATTTATTATACCTTCCATAGATTTAAAGATATAGATATATAATCTATAAAATAATCTGTTGTAGTAAATATCACAGCCTGCTCACAGCCCAAACATCTCCATGGTAACTACTTGAGAAATTAATATGTTTGTAATTGACAGATAAATGTCACTAATGTTAGTGTCAAAAATTCCGAGATAATACTGAACGCGATATTTAATATTTCTTATTGTATTATTAATTGTATATTTAAAAATATAGGTATATTACATGAACCCTTCAGAAATACCGCCAATCCCGTTAATGAATTGGAAAACCTTCGAACATTTAGAAGAAATGGAGAAAACTTGCTCATAGAATGAATTAAAATTATAGAAAATACGTAAATATAAAAATTAGGTGTAATTAGAATTTTTACAATACTTATATATACCACAATGGAAAGGGCGCAAGAGGTATTGTGATGGCCACAACAGATTTTTTTATATATTTTTAGTATTTAGATCCATTTGAATATAAAAGATTTGTCTTATTTCATAATAACAATAAAGATATAACTGACGGAAATTGAAGGTTATTATATCAAGCATAATGGATCATTGTGAAAATAACAAAAGATAATCGTCTCCTAATGCTTACACCATCAGTATTTTTTTGTCAGAAGCCACCAAATCGATTAAGGTCAAACAGAAATAAAAATTTTAAATCAAGTTCGATTGTACTCGTAGATCTAGGATACTAAGAAGCAATAAAAAATATGACCCAAGTGGTCAATTTAGTCAGCCTTGTCTGGTACCAAGTTCCTTTATCTTGTCAATTATTTCTGACATTTAGTATTCTTGACCCACTCTGTATTGTATACAGAGCAGTTCACGAAAATATCGTCAGTGGATCTACTTTTAGTACAGTAATCTCTTCAAAACTTTTCGGGGCGATTTTAGAACAGCTATGAAGGAAAACAAATATAATGTAATATTTTTTCTCCACCGCTGGAAGTATTGCCCTTCCAAATATACAGGACAGACGAAAAGGTATCTCCATACTAGACTGGAAGAACACAGGAAAAACTGCTTAAAACTAACAAATAATAAAATAAATGTGTCATTGTTACACATACCCAAACACAAAATCACAATTTCGATTTCGAAAACTCTATGATATTAGATACAGAAATAAATTTAAATAAAAGATTAACACTGGAAATGCTGTATATAAACAACGATAAAAAAATCTGATGTGGACACCACACGACTTCCTTGTACGATTATTAAACTATACATATTTTTTTAATAATTAAATTACAAAATATTGACAGGCTTAAGCCAAGCCCGAGAAATATTTTGATATAGAACAAAAAAAAATTCATTTACTACTATCATTCTTAAATTAACATTAATCTAACCCGGTTCTTTTTAAAGAGAGTTTTGATTACAACAAAAAAATATTTGATTACAACAATGAATATGAGTAATTTCACAATTAAAATATATTTGTTATTGTACGAATCATAAAATAGCACGTATTTAACATAATTTGACATGAATTTTTTTTTTCCTAATCCATTGCAAGCTTTATTACAAAAACAAAAAGTATATAATTTTTAAATTTACATATCTCGCTTATACAAAGGGCTAATTTAATAATACTTGATGTGCTAGACGCAGAAATTAATTCTCTAAAACTTTTATTTGAAGCATTTATTTCTAAAATAAAAATAAAATCATTTTATTCAAGAAAAACTGTTAACAACTTCAAGTAATGTACCACTTCCGGTTAGCCTATTTTAACCAAAATCTATTATGTTATTTCGATTGACATAAAAGTCTTGTATACCAAATTTGAAAAGTTTTGGATTATATTTTAAAACAGTTTTTTATTAAAATCTATTATAGGCTTCATGTAAAGTGCCACTTCCGGAAGTTGTGTAATAACCAGAAAGGGAGGTGCACAACTAGATGTTATAGGAGTCCTAAATACAAAATTTCAACTTTCTACGGCTTACCGTTTTTGAGTTATGCGAGATACGTACGTACGTACAGACGTCACGACGAAATTAGTCAAAATGGATTCAGAGATGATCAAAATGGATATTTCCGCTGAAATCTGAAAACCGAAATTTTTCGCGATTACAATACTCCCTTTACTTACGTACAAGGAAGTAAAAAATGTCAACCTGAAAAATGACACAATGTATATCAGCAAGATATATGTATAATAATATTTTAAAATACAAATAACACATACATAAAATAAATATAAAACAAAATCATCATAATACAAAGTAAAATGAATTTATAATTAAAATAAAGATCAGACATGCATTTTTAAGATAAATTAAATAAAAATATTTTGTCTTGGGTTACTATATTTTTTAAATATTTGGCGGTTAAACCACTGATTAAAACACATGACTTAACTTTTTTAAACAATGAAGATAAGTCACTAAACAGGTCAAAACTATACTTAGTTGAAGGCTAGCCGTTAAGGGTGTTTGACACAATTTTTATATACTCTTTATATTTAATATTCTTTTTCAATTTTATTTCATTTTATTTTCTGATAGTACGTTTTGTATAAGTGTACAATATCATATTTTACATTTTTTCGACTGTTAAATTTTATTTAAAGGTTTTCGTGTTATACAAATAAAAAAATTTCATGTTTTGTAATTATACTGCAATCTACAATTTCACAATTTTCAACATTATTCACGAACTTTTAATAAAAATCATTTAAGTAGTTATATAGTAAAAATAAGAACAATGTATTATAATGAATTTTATTGTATAAAAAACAATTTTCATTTTCTGTAAATATAGCCCCTGAGGAAGACACATGGGGTGTCGAAACTAGTGGGGTTGAT
This sequence comes from Harpalus rufipes, assembly GCA_951394225.1. NCBI lineage: Eukaryota > Metazoa > Arthropoda > Insecta > Coleoptera > Carabidae > Harpalus > Harpalus rufipes. Next base: position 21,838,555 of record OX596286.1, on the reverse strand, counting down.
CAATAAAGATTTTCAGAAATATATTTTCTCTCATTATGTTAATATGTTCTGTAAAAATGACCCCTATAGGAAGTTCCTTTTATGGATAATTTAGGTTCTTTACTTCATTTGTAAGAGACCTTTACGACCACCACTTCTCTCCGTTTTTTGTACTTAGAAACTGCAACTCTTTTAATACGAACCAAACGTGGTAAATAAGCAGACAAATGTCGCATTAAAATGTGATTGTTACATATTTTCTTAGGTAGATTTCGTAAAAAGATCTCGTAAATTCGTGTAAAATTATTCAAATCTTGATTTTCGGCACACAAATCGTCGAAATGCTATTCAGTGCATGAAAGTAAAAATGAAACCAGAAAGACGACAGTTCACACGAACCCGTTTTCTTACTTTTTTGTTTATTCAGTTTTTTGTGTGAACGCAGCAACAAAAACAAACCAAAATGTTGGCCCACTTTTAGAGTGCGCTCGTCCCAATTTTGAGGACTACTGATCAAGTGTAGACGGTGGTACCACTGGGTCACGATTAACCTGACCGGAATCAAGATGACCGGAAGTGTGTCAACCGGACATGCAGGTACGACACGCGTATGGCTAATATGTGCAGTAGTCTTGATCTAATCAAGCACTACTACAACTATTGACTGTTACACTTCGGTCACGCTAATGACATTTGGACTTCAACTCACATCTGCTTGGGAAAAGTTACTATATGACCAGCAGATTGATAGCAGTAATTTTTGTAGTTGATAGTGCATTAGTCAAACATGCGTACGTGTTATCCTGGTTGCCGTCTCACAACAATTTAATATTTTACAGAATAATTATTAGTCATTATATGACAAAACATTCAACATTGTGGTCCTCTTTTCAACATCTTTATTCTAAAAGAAAAGATTGTTTTTGACTATGATATCAAGCAGGAATACATCGATTTTTTCTCTGCTTACTCGTGCACTCTTCAAGTACAATAATAATTATTCCAACCTTCTTTCATATATTTTACGAGGCATATCACACCCCCAGTACACAAGAATCTTGCGACTGCTCACAATTATTTTAAGGGTTGACACCTTTTTAAAATTGGAATGGAGGACATAATAAATCACAAGAAATTATAAACACAAAGTTACAATAAACACTTATTATATTACCAATAGGTATATTGATTAAGTATTCGCTTCTCGCACAAAATTTAGAAATAAAATAAATATAAAATTGGGCGCATAATGTGCGCGACTGAGTCTTGCATCGTAGCACCCAACCCAGCGTGTACTACATTGCCTACTAAAATATAGAGATGCAATCGGTACCGATATATCGGCGATATTGTCTTTTAGCCGATATTTATTTGTCGATACACCGATACGTTAGAATTCCTGTCATTTCGTTTCATTCGGCCAACCCTTCAGCATCTGACCCCTACCCCTGATTCTCACAAAGAAGTCGAGACATATCTGAAAGCCCCCAATGTTGCAAAAGAAGCAGACATATTGATTTTTGGCGCTGATTTTCTTTACGCAAATTTGAAAAAAGTAGCGCATAAGAATTGCAGCAGGTCTCATTCAGACAAACTTGCGAAATCGCTTGTGCCCGGACAAATTGAGGATATATTTTTAAAATAAAAATCTTTTCAATGTTAATTATATTTACTGACATTGCGAAAGGTATGGGTACAATTTGTACATATTACTTTTATCTTCCGTCACCTTTAGGTAAGGAAGGTATTGTCTTTGGTCAAAAAATTTGGTGGTGAGTTTTCAATGAATATAAGAATACAATTTTACTATTTTTAGGATGATGTAAAAAATTACAATTTTTTCGTATTCTTCTTCCTTGCATTCATATGCAGACGTGATTAGATTTTGGTTATAATTGGTCAACCGGAATTACCCTCATTTGAAGATTTTAACAGTTATTCTTAAAAAAACGCTGTTAAATATCATTTTTTACATTTAATCTTATTATAAATATTAAAGAATATTTTATTCTCTATACGATTTGATTTCATTTTATGCTTCATATTCAATAGATTTAGAGTTAAACAATTGTAATGAAATTAAATATCATAAAGCAGCCGGCTATGTTATAACCATGGAAACAGCTAGATATCAGTGTTAAGTGCAATTGATATAAGAGCCCAAACTCATAATAATTCGGCTAGTTTACATTTTTAATAAATTATAAAATTTTCACAAATGGTTAGAAATTTCTATAAAATTCGTTTGGCTTCTTTGTATATAGACTTGAAACTTAAAAAAAAACTGTGAGCCAAATGACTAGTGATAATAGTTTGACCGGCATTTTTAGGGCCATCTCCTAGTCCAGATTTAGCTTGTATCGCGACCCTTTACTTTTGGCACAATGAAAAACAACGTGAAAATCCAGTGCGTACAGTAAAACCTACCTTGCAAGAATATATCTATTAAAGGTAGATTCTTGCAAGACATATAGAACAATGCCTAATATAATAAAAGTTGGTTTTACTAATAAAGGCGATGTAACCTAATATTAAATGGCGGAATTCTTGAATAACATATTCAATTTCATTTTTAGTAAGCTTAAAATCTATATTTTAAACTAGTCGAAAGAAATTTGTAGAAATTTATCATCATTTGCGTAGATTTTATAATTTGTTTCTTGAATATGTTAACTGGTGAAACTAATATGAGTTTGGGCTCGTAATATGTTTGTGTTATAATTTTACTGGAAATATAGAATCTTTTGCAAGTAACATTCTGTATGGAATTTGTACAACATACATAAAAATCTGATGTGGCCAGCACATAACCTCTCGCCGTATATTTTACCTGGCTGTATGCATAAAGCAAAGATTATTTTTATAAATACAAATAATATATTCATATAAATCTATGACGTATAAACTTCTTTATTATTCAATAATAGCATGTCTCAACATAAAGATATTTTACCATAAATTATGTTACAATAAATTACAAAGTAGAGTTTACCATATATAAATATTAGGCTGGTAACAGCAATTTTCAATTCGAACAACCTTGTTTACTTTCTCTTCATATTCTTCTAGTAAAAACATTAATTTTGGGCGGTCTAAAATGTATATATGGATTGTGCATCTATTCTTACATATCTTCTTTTACATTTTATTTTTTCATACTTGTTATATCTAAATAACACTAATTCCCTTTAATAAATTGACGGATAGATTGCACTCCGATTATTCTTATATCGATGTGTAATTTTGTCAATATTTACAACTTACTTGAGAAGAATTTGATAGCTTTTTCGCAATTCAAAGTTACTCTAGTCTACAGTACTGGTGTACATTGTCCCATAATGTTTGAAACAAATTTAAGTCCTTCAACCTAGACTTGTCATCTCCATAATAGTCACAGACCAAGAATTAAGGGATTCTCCAAATACATTTTTCTTTCATTACTCATTATTTCTGACACTGACATTTATCTGTCAGTTACAAATAATTTAAATTTGCAACTATTTTTCATGGCATCCTTTCGGTTGTAAAATTAATTACAACATTATTTTATATATTATATTCCGTTTATCTCTAAATCTATAAAATATGTATAAAAATATTTAAATGTATCAGAAAGAGAATTTATTTTTCTTTAATATTATCAAGAAAAATTTTCAAAAAATAATATTTAGAAGATTTTTTTTCAAGAATCTTCTACTTCCGGTTGTCCAATTGTTACCAAAACCTTTTCAGATCTTCCCATGAATGTCCGATTGGGAAATACGTTGTTAAACAAATTTTAAGTCTTATAGTTTTTGAGTAACCGTCCTTCCAACATCCCACACACACACATCCACACACACACACACACACACACACACACACACACACACACACACACACAGACATCATCGTAAAAATGTTAAAATCGGATTGTAGGGACCTTAAAACGTGCTTATTCAATAAAATCTGGATATGCGATTTTTAGCATGAATCCAATACCTCTCTTAGCGAGAGGTAAAAATGACGGAAGGTAATGTGCTAGTCACATTAGATTTTTTTACGAAAAATTAGAATGCCCTGAAGGAAATTAGAGAATATTTTGTTTCGTCATTTGATCATATTTTTTTAAAAATATTAACTCGTACAAAATACACCCATTCATGGCATTTTAAATCTATATAAAAAAGTAACATGAATAATTATTTTCCATACTTGGCAATCTTTTTATACATATATTTAAAGAAAATTAATATAAACTTAATATGATTTTTTCGCAAAAAAATAGTTATGCATTGATATGAAACGAATGTTGAATCTAGAATTAAATTTAAACTACTGATATCACTAATTTTATAAATCAAAATAGCACAATTTTACTCAATTTACCAAACTCGTATCTCTTCAATTAAACAAGTTACCAACAGCTTATTGAAACAACCTGTATATAATTTGTCTGCGGTTAAGTACTGTAAATTTGCTATTACTATATATAATAGATAATATTTACTAAATAGTTAATATTAGTCTTGCACTTGTATAAATTGTAAATGATTGTGTTTTAGTCTTGCAAAGCATGAAACATTTCCGATTCTGAAAAATCCTATACTTCCATTATCTCTAATCTGAATAAGAACAATTCTACACGCCTATGAATACAAGAAACAAAACAAAACAGCGGGAACCGCGTTGACAAAGTACCGTGAGTATCGTTCGTACCGTCCGCGTATTGAACCGCGACCACCAGCTTCGGTAGCTCTGCTACCGCTACGAGATTAGTAGAGCATAGCGCTGACGGAAAGAGAAAGCAATCGCCGTTAATAAACATTAAATACACTCACACATACACACGTAAAGTGTGAATTATATTGTGATATTGTTTACTGCCTTGTGGCTCGGGATGCATTAGTTTATTTTGTTACTAGACCAGGAAGATGAACAGTAAAACAAGCAGTAAACATTTTACATTCACTTGGTTTTCTCTGAATCAAATAAAAATAAATACATGATAATGGATACTTCAAATGTGTATGTTTCAACAAGAGACATTAATGGAAGAAAGTATAAACATTAAATATTATTCCAACTGGGCATATTCTATGAGATTTCATCTGTAATTAATGTTAATTATGTCTAAAAATAGTTACTTGTAATAATTTGTGACCAGTAGAAGATAAACTATATAATACTTATAAAGAATCTAAATAAACGATTTGTAATGATTGATTTGTTATTGGTTTAAAGTTTTAAAACTACGCGGATCATTAATATTTACTCTCTCACATCATAGATGGCGCGGTATGTATTGAAATGGCTCGATTGTCATTTGTTTACTACGATCACTTGTTAAAACAAAATGTAATGTACATTTATTACAAATAGTAACAGAACTATGGCACATCCTAAAAGTTTAGAAGCAAAACAAGCAGCTATTGATACAAATCCATTTGAAGACATGGTTATAAGTGATACAAGTATTTTAGATAGGTTAGAAGGAAGAAATCCATGTCCAAAATGTGGAAAATCCAGAAAATTTTTCTGTTACACGTGTTATGTACCTATTGAAGAGCTTTCTGGAAAATTACCGAGAATAAAGGTAGTATTAAAACAAACATAAATGAATAGTTTTATAACAATTTTTTTTAGCTTCCAATTAAAATAGATATAATAAAGCATAAAAACGAAATTGATGGTAAAAGTACAGCATGTCATGCTGCAATATTAGCGTCAGATGATGTAAAAATATATACATACCCAGATATTCCTAATTATGAAGAAATTGATAAAGTAGTACTTATATTTCCCAGTGCAGATGCAAGAACTGTACAACAAGTACTTTGTAACGAAATACAACATAATCCAGTAGAAATAGAAAAAGGAAATCATAAAGGAACACTTATGAAAGAAATAAATGAAAGTATGTGTGAGAATGTATCTTCCATTTCTTTATATTCTAACGAATTACCTATCAAACGGGCAATATTCATAGATAGTACGTGGAATCAAAGTCGTGGTATTTATAAAGACGATCGGATTAAAAAACTTCCATGTGTTGTTATTCATAATAGAATTTCGCAATTTTGGCGCCATCAGAAAGGTAGTCCACGGTGGTATCTTGCTACGATTGAAGCAATTCATCAATTTTTAATAGAGATACATATAAGTGCTTGGGGTATGAATAAAAATTATCATGGCCTTAAAAATTGTTTTACTAATAATTATTTAAATCAGTGTGTTAGATCGGATGGCGAAGAGGCATATAAAGGACAATATGATAATTTGTTATATTTCTTTAAGCATATGTATGATCTAATTCACGCGTATTATGATCATGAACAACTATATGCTTATAAAAGGAGATTAATGTGATTTAAAACTAGTAAATAAAAATAACATTTACATACTTTAAAAATATATATTTATATTTTTGATGTAAGTACGATGGAACTGAAGACGCTTGGAAGTTCTGTTATAATTTTGTATTCTACTACTAACAGTATAAAAAAGAATTTACGATAATAAAATTTATTTTATTTACTTATACATATACTCCTATATTTAAATTTCTATTGTAACCAAACCCAAAAGCAGTCAGTCATCAAATCAGTCACTCACTTCATTTAAAGCAACAATTCAAAAATATTGATCAAATATAAATAGCACGACCATTTATGTACTAATCTTTTTAATTAATGTTGTTAATACCGAAATATGATCGAACAAAATTATGTATGATACAATAATTAAAACTCTAATTTTACAATTTATAGTTTACGTAAATCTAAAACGAACACACTTCCATCCGATGCGCTAGCCCCGACTTTATCCCCTCTAGAGTTCCAACAAACTTCGAAAATCCCGCCAGTTCCTTTGTAGCTATGCACAAGCTGTCCGCTTTGTGTGGACCAGATATGGACGCATTTGTCGAAGCTTCCACTAGCTAGGAATTTTCCATCGGGGCTGAAGGCCACTGAGTACACTGGTTCAGTATGTTTAGTTAACGTGTGAATGCAAGCACCTCTTTCCACATCCCATAACCGAACTGTGGAGTCGAAACTAGCAGACGCGAGGATTAAGTTCATATTGGGATTTTGAGTTCCTGGACCTGTTGGAGACCATTTGATCGTGTAGATTTCTTTCGAGTGAGCTTGTAGATCATGGACGCAAGTGTCTTGTTTCATGGACCAGATTTTAAGAGTCATGTCGTCTGAACATGATGCGAGAAGAAGGCCTTGAGGGTCCCATTTTATTGCGTTTACTTCATTCTGTAACAAGATTGAGTTAAATATTGAAATTTATTTAAAAAAATGTTGCTTGTATTTATCACACTCTGATGCTATAAGCTGGTAGAGGGGGTACCCAAAAATAACGAGAATGGGGACTTATGATTTTGACGTCATCGGCGTCGGATCGGCAGCGGACCTCCCTCCACTTAATTTAGAAAGGGACAAGAAATTTTTAGAAAGAGCGAGGTGATATACCATGGCCGAGTCGATCAAATGCTTTCCCTCTTCAGCACCTCCCCGTTGATCCCATAATTTGTTATTTAGACAGCAAAGTTTGGTTAAGTTGTTATGTGTACTCATAGAGTTAAAGAATATTTATTCTTAACTCTATGTGTGTAGTGATTGTTATTAATGAAACATTGCGGAATCAAATCTTTCTGATTCTCACGGAGGGAAAACAAATTCGATTTCGTTTCAATTTGAAAAAAAACATGAACTGAATCTATGTAAACACTACAAATTCCACTGTTGAGAGAGACGGAAAAAAATAATGAAATTTCGTTTAGTGTATATCCACGTCTTAATCTTATTAAAGTCATACATAATTTGTCTCTGGATGTTAAATTATTAAATTAGTTTTCTTTGACGTTTTTTTGGAAATATCTGTATTTCAACTTTGGCATAACTGTGGGAGTTAACAAATCATATAGAACATTAAAATGTTCTACTAATAAGCCGGTGAAACATATAAATTTTACAGCATAATTGCTTAATAAATTATAATTTAGTTTCCAATTATTGACAAATTTAATTTCATTTCTCGAAGTCTCTACAGCACCAAATAACTTTCTTACATAATAATTGTTGACTGTTTGGGTACTACTTTCCTTATTAATCTTTATTTCTGTTTGTGTGGAGTTGTTCTGCTTATTATCAATTTTTATATGTGTTTTTATTAATATAAACTTGTGTCTCTTTATTAGTAGACAGCTTTATTAAAGTTGCTTGAGTTGCTGTACTTGTTTTTCCAAAATAAGTTTGATTATGTTTGTCCACTTTACAAACATAGGTTTGCGTCATTTTATTATTATTTTGTACATAATTAAACTTCCTTTTTTAACACAGGTTCCTGTAAATACATTACTAATTCATATTCAATTTATATTAATCATATTTCAACTTCCGTGTTCAGTCTCAGAAATGTTTATCACAGACTATCTAACCTAACGGCTTTCTTTTCAAACAATGGTTGTTGTGATCACGTGGGACCAAATGTGGATCACGTGATAAACGTCAAACTTAGAGCTAAATCTTGCTCACTACATAACTAATTATTAAATACTTTTTTACACACTAGATGGCGACCAAAATATTTGAATTGTATAAGTCCCCATTGTTTTATGGCGTGTGGTAGGGCGCTAGTTCTAACTTCTACCGTTAGATGACTTTACTAGACATAGACATCCTTTTGGATGTGTAGCCCAAGCGTCATCCTTGAGGAAACATCTTAGCGTCAGAATATTTTTTTTCGTAAGTACTGTTTGACGTGGTACGCGATTTTTTAATGGCAGACATTAAAATTTTGTTTCCTGTTAGGGAAATCACCAGCGAAAACTGTCACAATGCTTCGGCGGGCATACAGGGCTGCTTTGATCCAAACAAGGGTTTACCAGTGGTTTTCTCATGTTAAAACTGGTCGAGGGTCATCTTCAATTGCTTCCTGAACGGCCGAAAGCATTGAAAAATCCGTGATGCAATCATGTCATGAATTGAAAGAATTAACTGAAATGTCTTGGGAGTTTATGCCAACGAATTTTGAATTTGAAGATGAAAAATGGCGCAACGGAATCCGTTTCACGTTTGGTTTCCAACAATCACAGAGCCAACCATTTGAGTGTGCTAGGATTTGAAAGAATAGTTAAAAATCGATCCGGATTTTTTGTGCACCCATGCATTACTGCTGATTTTCCTAACAAGAAACAGAACCTGACGTTAACAAGTTGTTTTTTAATTAATTACGAAAAAAAAAAATACACTGACGGCTCAGATGTATCCCAAAGAATCGACATGTATTGGATTCTCGAAAATAGTCGTTGTACTGGTTACGGACTCACACGTGACCCTTAGTCCGTAGCCTATCCATGTTTGGAGACTGTCACGTTGCGTTATCGACAACGAGGTAAATATAAATAAATATATCATCCAGCATATTACCCATCTCCGGACGTGCCTATCTGATTTGTACACAGATATCGGTCGGGGTCTCGTGGCCGTGTGCCTAAGTGTCTGGTCGCGAATCTGAGGTTCGTTCCCGACAATGAGGTCATACAAAACAATTAATTGTTCTTTTTTTGTTTAAATCGAACTAGTCTAATTTCTCGTACTGTATGATTAAATTATTTTTTATTTACATTTTTTGTTGTATAAAATTGTTTTAAAGTATGATATTTTTAAAAAGTTGCAAAAACCAGACATTTATAATATGAACACAGAATTTTTAAAAGAAAAAAATATGTAGACAAAAAATGAAATATACATATCTAAATACGCTATAATATTATATATTAATATAACATCATTCTTTTAATTTTTATAAATATAATTTTCATTTAGACGCAAAAAGTATGTTTATCTATAGAAACGCAAGCGAGGCATTGAATTGAATATATTTTCGCTAGTATTTTGGCAATTTGACGTTTAGAACCTAATGTGAAAATCAAAATGGCCGTTGATATTGAAATATGACGTCACACGGCGAGGGACGAGGCGGGGAAAATCTGCCACTTTTTGAACAATGTTATTTTTAATTGCAATTTTCTCATTATTAAAGATCGATATAAGAAAAAATACAAAATACGGGTTTCATATTTATCATTACTCAATCTATTAAAATTAAATATGAAAAATCGTGCATGAACTCATTTGAAAAAGTTAGTTTTCGGTCGGTGTAACCATGAAATTGACGTTTAAAAAGTTACGTTATTTTTTGTATTCGCTTGAAGTTTTGTTGCATTTTTTGACTCTTAGGTATGTATTCTGTATCGTACTGTGTTAATTTTAACAGCCTGTTAAAATTTGCAGCCAATAGAAACAAATTATTTAGCATTTTTTTTTTATTCAGTGTCTGCTACTAACATGACAAGTTACAGAATACACCTTTACTGTGTTCTGTTTATTGTTCTTTTAATTTTTACTGCTGCTTTCAACTTATTTAATATTTATTGTTTGTGTTGTATTATAGTATTTGTTTTGTTAGATTGACTTTTTAAATAAACCATAACCCCATGAGTAGGAGTTTGTTCATTCTACCTAGGTTAAAAAAAAACGTTAGTTTATACTATTAATAGACATTTACACTTTGTACTTTGCATGTCTGTCGTTGAAGGTATGCGGAAATGTGATAAATTCTCCTTGTTGTGATATTTCACAACGTAGAGATGGCGTTGTGTACCAACGTTAAACCTTCAACAAGGGAGCAATTTTGTGTAACTTCCATAAGCGTATCATTGCTGTCAATAGTTTTTCTTTGATTCTTCTTGTATTTTGACTCTCAGTGTTTATTATTATTTAAGGTAGAGTATATGGGCTTGTATCCTATTTTATTAATTATAGCGGTAGATTAATTATTATTTTTTATTTTAAATACTTAACTTAGTAGTTGATGGGTTATGTTCACAGTTTTTTTTTTCTTCTTAGGAACAGTTTTACAGCAAATATTAGATAATAGTAATTTAATTGATGTAAATATTAGTTCTATTATTTATTTTACACTATATAATCTACGTGCGTATGTAAAAACATACGAATGAAATAAAATTGCTCCCTTGTTTTTACTTCCAAATTTTGCCACCAGATTCGCATTCTTAATGAAATATCCCAATTGGATGCTACACATCCCACAGCACAACAAACTCCTGTTACACGGGCATGGTTTACTTAGAAAGTCAATCTAACGAAACAAATACTATAATACAATACAAACACAATAAATATGAAATGTTTAAAGCAAAAGTAAAAATTATAATAACAATAAACAAAACACATTAAAAGAGTCAAAAAATGCAGCAAAACAAAAAAATTTCATGCGAATAAAAAAACTAACTTTTAAACGTCAGTTTGATGATTACATTCACAAAACACTAACATTCAAATTGCCGCCAACGCAAAGTGACAGTCTCACCCCAAACATGGACTGGCTACAACTAAGGGTCACGTGTGAGCCCGTAACCCATTCGAATACTCGAACTTGAGTAATGAAGTACTGTCAGTCGGATTAAAATTGATGCCAGCCAGCAGAAATGCTGAATTAAATGATTAAACAAAATCACAATTGAGATAGAATTCGGTTCGCGTTGTGCTCTCTCGATAGGTGATACCGGAGTTTTCTCTCTTTACTCTATAGTAAGGCTAGCCCGTATGCAGGACGTATAAAATTTCATTTGAGTAATCGGTATTCGGAAAGTATTCGATTCTTGGCTGAAATTCAACCGGTAGTACGGCAGTGGTAAAACACTACGGCTCGGTGAATCCGCTTGGAAAGGCAAACGGCGACATCGTATATACAAGCCCTAAATAAATATATGAAAACTTGAACTTACAGTGTGTCCCTGGAATGATTTTATCGGTTTATCAACACTAAGTTGACAAACATGAATACATTGATCAGTAGAACAACTGGCAAAAGATGTGTTTGTCTGCCAGTCTACGTCTAATGCTGGGGCAGAATGGAAGTTAAATTGTTGTGTACATTCTCCACTAGCAGCATCCCAAATTATTGTTGTTTTATCGACACCGGCAGATAAAATGTAGTTGCCGTGTTTGTTCCATTTTAAAGCAAAAATAGGACCTTTATGTTGCCCTAATGTGTTTGCTAACCGGCCATCTGTGGTCCAAATACGCGCATAGCCGTCGTAACTGCCGGTGGCGAGAAGACTTCCATCACACTAAAACAAAATAAATCAATTAAATAAACATACAGTGTAATCGAAATAAACTGTGAAAAGATCAAGATTTGAACCCGAGCTCGTGCTTTCCGGAGTAATGCGCTTATCATAGTTTATAATACGTACGTTCCAATCTAATGATGTAACATCTTTATTGCTAGGAACCTCAGTCCCGCCTTTTTGTATACAATGCCGTAATACTAGTTGATTTGGACTGGTTTTATAATCAGACATATCCCAAATTCTCGCCGTACTGTCTCCCGAACCACTAGCTAACAGATCGGTCGTAGGATTCCATGCGCAAATAAAAACTTCCGATTCGTGGCCTCGTAAAACAGTAGCTTTAGAAGGAGGTATTTCGATACTACCATCAACGTCCATCGTTTCATTTTGTGTGGAAACCACTGCTTCTTCCCCATTTGTGTCTTGATTTTCAGATTTTATTGCTTGTTTTTGTTGATTTTGCTGGTTTTGCCTGCTAGCTACTACATCGGGCATTACAGCATCGATTAAACTGAGACTTTCGACTAGTCTTTGCTCGGTGCCATCTTCTCCAATACTTATTTCGGCTTCTGTGTATTGTAAACCTTTTTGGAGGATACTTAATAATGCTGCGGGTGGAACTAAGGCCCCATTTATGTTCGATTGTGATATATGTGATTCGATGCCAAATGTGTACGCAGAATGTTGAAATCCTACAAAATAAGGATATTTATAAGTGTTTAAGCATAAAATACAAAAAAGAGCATTAATGAAGTAAAGATAGACATTAAAACAAGAAATACAATGCACTGGAACTTACAATAACATTATACTTCTTCTGTTATGACTAATAGCATCATTGTTCATAACCTATGCGTACCTGATTCTTGTAGATACCGATAAACTAAGAAGTTGACCTCATCGCTTGAAAAACTCATAGTTGCAATTGTTCTTCACTTCCAAGGAAACACTAGACCTCGTTTTCGTTTGTTTAAAATCATAACAAAAGACTCACATCAAAACAAAATAACCGACATATTTTCAACCATAGTTTACGTTTACGGCATAAATGTACTTGACCTCTACTTGAAGTTTGTGCTGTGCGCGCGCATTGTTGCCACTCTACGAAAAAGTACAGCGCACTAAATGCATTTCCAAGAAGAAAATACTTTAATTGCAACTTGTAGAACTGTAAAATACTTAAAAACAAAAACACTCTAAAGTTTTTTTTTTAATTATTTTTTGTTGCGCACATGGCAGCACTGATGCAGGCTAGTTTTTCAATTTGACAGGCGTCAGGCGTCGTCAGAAATGGGAGAAGGATAAGAAAAGTGTGACCGTAGTATGGCGTCGGGTAGTGAGAGAGTGAAAGATCCTGGTGGTAATATTCCTGTCGGAGAGGAGTCGTCTGAAAGCGAAGGAGAGACCGAACCAGCAAAATCATTCCATCGACGTCTATCCACTAATCGTGAAATAAAATGTTCGGTATGTCATTGGAAACAAAATTTATTTCCGGTTATTTGCCGCTTAGAAAGAGATAGCCTGCATGTTTTTGTTTATTTTGATCCTCTAATCTAGTAGGCGTGGCGCTTTATTCAATATTTCCATCACTATTATTGTTTACAAATACTTCGAATTGAAAAATAAAAATGCTTATCAATATTTTCATGTTTGCAGTATAAATGAAAGTTTGTTTCGTGTTGTGTTTCAAATATATTTCCCAAGGGAATGAAATATCATCCTTGCCGTCATAAAATATGCCCTGAGTAGTGAGTACCCGAGCGCTATATATTTATGCAATACGTTCCAAAATTTGCGAAAAGTATATATTGACTTGACCCATTTATTTTTTATAATTAGACGAAATATGTAGGACAGATGACATCGGTATAAATGCGTTACGTTTCTCGTTACGCTAATAACAACTAATGACAATTGAGCGCGAATGGAAATTATTTCATGTCGATATTGTTACTCGATTCGACAGCGTAATGTTTCAGGCGCTGTTTTAAAACTGCGTCAATTCTCTTGTCACACTATTGCCATTGTTGCAAATGGATCCATTTTCTCAGAAATACTCATCCATTCTTCTGCTAACAATGGACCACTTATTTTCGATCGCTCCGCATATATGCGAGCGTATATAGATAGAATATGGTTACATGTCACGAGAAAGAACATTTTTCAAACTCTGGAACATTAATCAAATTCGTATAATGTTGCGCATCCATAAAAGATTTTTCTCTTCGCTCTTCAAATTAAATTAGATCGTTTTATATTTGCGATATCATTTGTCTTTTTCAACAAATTGTTTTTATTAAGCAAAATGTATTTCTTCCATAAAAATATCATATTTTTCTTGCTAATATAAATTCTTTTTCCTTTATAAACAGAACATAAAGAATACTGATCGAATATCTTGAAATTCAATTAACGATTTCAATTTAGATTACGTTGCGCTTAAGTAGATACTTCATCATTTCCAAATACTTTCTTGAGAATAATAAGTGATATAATGTTCGCTCTTTCGCTATACTGCTCATTTTATCTAATATTAAAACAATACGCTGGGGAAATATGTTTGCGAGCGAACAAAATCAATATGCATAAATTTTTATTTTTTCACAAAAAAATATAAAACAAAATTATTGGTCAAACGAATGCCAAATTGATATAATTATTATCAAATAAATATAAAGTCAAATAGAGATAGGTTTTTTGTGTTTAAATTGCAAAATAAATATTTTTTACTGCACCTGTTACACGGCAGAGGTATGCTGGTTGCTAGGCTAAATTTTATTTGTGTTTGTTTTGTACATTCAATTCCATGGGGGGACTTAATTGTTTTGCATTATGAAATCCAATTAGTTAAACATATAATTATGATCCAATTTTACTTTAATTTTCTGTTGTTTGTTTAGGCAAATTTTCATGCACATTCAGCATCACGTTTCCCGTTAAATTTTTGGTTATACATATTATAATTCGTGAACCGTGGCACTCTTTACATTTGAACGGATATTTTATGGAAGATAGAGTTGAAAAATTCCGGGTTTTATATAAAAAACCAACCCACTTGGGTTTATTGGGGATTTTTGGCTTTTATTGTTTTTTTTTTTGGTTTTTTCGGTTTTTATGTTCAAAGATATGTTTAATATAATTAGCAGTTGATATATGTCAGGAAAATATTTTAATTTGTGGAAAAATGTATTTTTCGCATTTAAAATCGAAGATAAAGATATTTTTCCATCATTTCTTTTTGAAGGAAATGTTATTAAACAGTTCTATTCCGTAAAATGCTGGCAAATTATGAAAAGAAAAAATATAAAATTTAAAACTTTGCCAGAATGTTTTTGTTGTCTGATGATGAGTATTCATTCATGTCCAGCCAGTTCGGCATCAATCGAGAGGATTTTTTTCTTCAATTGGATTAGTATGGTCCAAACTAAGAAATAGACTAGGCTCAGGACAGACAAAAACTTGAAAAAAATTATAGATATTTAAGAAGAGAACATGTAGATACAGAAAACTATTAATCTAGTACGCGTATTTTAGTTTATTAAAATGTTATAGTTGTCGTCAAAAAGTATGGACTGGAGATTTCTACACTGTTGCCATTTCAGGGACAATGCTGAAAATACTAAGTTCTGAAAAAGCGGCAACACCGCATGGCAAGGGACAGGATGCGGAGAAGATTAAAGTTTAATATCAGTCCATACTTATTTAGCTGCGAGTATAATAATAATTCATTTTTTATTTTTATTGGTTATTGAAATGTGAGCAAAATACATAATTTATGTTTATTTAATAATCCATACTCTTATTGTCTTACAATATTATGAATTGAATATTGCCTACAATTTTTTATTGGGTAATATTGCAACAACCCTGATGGACGGTAGAGGATCAATAGCATTTCTACAATATATCTACCTTTTTTCTTATTGTGTTGAAGAGTCGATTTGTAAATGTTGATTATGAATTGTTTTTCTTGATTGTAGATTAATAATACAATAAAATACGTAGTAGTTATTTATGCAACAAGAGGGTAAACACAAACTTTTTGACATGAGGTCAAGTATTTCGTGACGAATGTCATAAATCTTGTTTACATTTAGGTTGCATACAAGATTTTTTCGCTCAACTGCATTAAAATTGTTTGTTTACATCTTAGTTACCATGGCGGAAACCGAAATATTACACCCTGCCTGCGGGCGTTAAAATAGAGCAAAAGTCCGGCGGCTGGTAAACAAAACGTCAAAAATACAATTGGAAATATAATCAACACATATTTATCAATAATGCAAATATATTAAGTTTCTTTGTATAATAATATAGCTATTGTTCATATTTCCTACTCGAAAATCTTACCATATTAATTTAAATTTATATTGTGACTTTGACGTTTATTTCTTGTAATTTGAAATGATTAATTTTTGACAGTGATATTTATCTGTCAATTAGATACATTTGCCTATCTCAACTGTGTAATCAAGGACATGTATTTATTAATACATATATAAATCATAGGATGCTGGATTTATCAAAATAGTTAATTATATAAATTTATTTATAAAATATATTGAAAAGGAATCAGCGAATGTCTGTAAAAAATTTAATAATCTTTAATTTTTATAATAAACGCGAAAAATGACATTTAAAGGTATTTTTTTAAGAAAAACTATTTTGACCTTCGAGGAAAGTGCCATTTCCGGTTATCCGCTTTGCACCAAAATCTAATGGGCTCTTTCCATATTAGAATAAAGCAAGAATACATAGTTTTAAAATTTTCTGAATGATAGTATTTAAGATAGAGCGTAAAGAGGATACACGCACACACACACACGCACACACACACACACACACACACCAAATTCCTAGTTCACATTTGACAGATAACATCTGGAGTTGAATACTGCAGTACTTGTCAGTATTACCAACATGAATGTACAGAGAAAACTAAATATAGGTAAGACAACTTAAATACCACACGTGTATTGATGATGGTAGCTCTGCAAGTAAATAAAATACGAAAATCTGGAGACAGTATGTAAAGTACTAAGTTTCACAAACAGAGTATAAAATGTATTTATATTTGTTATATAGTTTAAATTTAAGGCACATTATATAGTCAATGTTTTAACTGTAAGAGTACCGACACAATTTGGCCCTCTAGGTTCTGGGGTACGCTCAAGGTATACATACACTACTCTTAATTGTCGTTTAATATCTAATAATACAACCTAGTTTATTAATTTAACTTATTACTTTTATCACAGTCTGTCTGCACATTTATCAAGTTAATTAAAATGAAAGTAAGAAATATAGAAAAGAAAAAAGGTACTTATGCTATTTTTTTAAATCTTATTTAATTGCGAAGTAAATATGAAAGACGACACAAATATGTATTCTAGTTTCAGTTAACTTTGGAATCTTAATTGATATAGCGACATTGACAATTTAGAAATTAAGACCGACTTAATACAGCAAAAAATAGGTGTATAACGTTATTTTCCCAGTGTACTTAGTGAAAAAGTACATCTTTTCTCGATACAAAATATGAAAAAAAAAGAATTACTTTCCAACGCTTTTCTGCCTGGCAATATTTTTCTTTATAGAAAAGCTTTTCTACATAGCATTCAACGGCCAAACTTTATTCATTCAAATTTTAAAAATTGTTTATTTGTGTAACTACAACATTATGAAAGTAATATCAGGATCTAGTGACATTTTGATATAAAACATAAGAATGAGACATAAGAAACAAATTTGGAAATTTCTTAAGGCTGTTTATGCAACTTTTCATAAGGATAAAAATTAAACATAGTGATACTACATAACACCTAGCGATAGTCAGTTTATGCAATTTACATAAAGCATAGAAGAAATACATTTATTTGACGGGTAAAGTATAATGACGAATACTACTCTTTAAAAAAATATATTGCACTCCAGTGCATTTCAATTTATCTATCGAGGCATACATTCTATAACTACAACATTATAAAAGTAATAATTAAAAATATAAGTTGAAAACAATGTCACATTAACGTATTTCATTCAGTGACAGTTTGGCATAACACTTTAGGAAAAGTAAAATAAAATTTGGTCAATTTCTTATGTATTATGTTTATGTATCTTATGTTTATGTTTTATATCAAAACTGCTTAAACGGTGCGATATTTGAGTGTACATTTATATTTTATGTTTTATTCCTTATGAAACGTTGCATAAATCAGCCTGGAGTCGGTCGGCCAGAGTGTCAAGTCACAAGTCAATTCGTCGTTACGATGTTTGGTTACTATGTTAACAATATATGAATTTTACATAGCTTCTTTGATTAAAATTTCTCTATGAAAATGGCAAATTAAAAATTTATTATTTTTGCCAATAAGTAAACAAAAAGTAGCATGTTCAAGGTATAAAGAAAAATGGGATTCCAACCTCATGAAAAATTAATTCACTCGCTATATAATTAAACTTTTTCATTCGCTAGAAATCTACCCCTTCTGTAATTTAAAAAAAAAATCAACTATTTTTTGTTATTTGATGTGACAGATAATCCAATGTTTATATTTTGCAATATGTAATAGCGTACTAGATAGAGATACATTTTTCCTACGTCTTTGAAGTGGTTCCAAAGGGGCAATTAAAAAAAAATGTTGTGGCCAGCACAATACCTCTCCCCCTTTGGATTGTGGAATATATGTATAAGTATTGTATTTAACATATCTTGTACACATAAAATATTCTAATTACATCTATTCTGTATATTTAGATATTTTTTATAATTTTAAATTCATTCTATGAGCAAGTTTTCTCCTACATTTCTAAATGTTCAGGGTTCTTCCAATTCATTGACGGGATTGGCTGTATTTCTGAAGGGTGTATATAATACACCTATATAATTTTAAAAAAATAATTAATGACATAAGAAATATTAAATATCGTTCCCAGAAAAAGCCTTTAGTACTATCTCTGAATTTTTGACACTGACTTTAGTGACATTTATCTGTCGGTTACAAACATTTTAATTTCTTAGCTGGTTACCAAGGAGTTGTTTGGGTTGTGAGATTTACTATTTTTATATTTCTAAATCTATATAAGATATAATAAAAAAATTAAATGTATCGGATATAAAATTGTATGTTCTTTAATATTTGTAATAACATAAATTTTAAAAAAATAATATTTAGAAGATTTTTGTTAAAATATTATTTCTGGTTGACCAATTGTTACCAGAACCTATTCAACTCTTCTCAACTGTTAGATTGAGGAATCCGTAATTACACTGGTCTAGAGCCTTATAGAATTTGAGAAATCGTACCTCTAACATCCACACACACACACACACTCACACACACACACAATCATCGTAAAAAAATTATAATCGGATTCTAGGGATTTAAAATGTGCTTATTCGCTAAAATCTGGATATGCGATTTTTAGTATGAATCCAATTCCTCTCTTAGCTAGAGATAAAAAAATTAGCTCCAAAAACGGCATGTTCTCGTTTTTAAAACAAACACCATGAATACGTAACGTTTTAAAGATAAAATAAAATTATGTATTATTATGCAGGGGCGGATTTAGGCATGGACTTTATGGGCTGTAGCCCAGGGCCCCGCAAGTACAAAGGGCCCTCCGATGTTATTTATTCTGACTTGAGAATTTGTTGTTTCAGTTGGTTTTTGAGCAAGTACGGGAATTGTTTTTTAAACCAAAGTGAAAAGCATTATGTTACGTATTATACAGAAATATATAAATAAATAAATAATACAGCTATATTCATTTATTTATGGAATAAATATTGAAAATATTCATAATTTTATGACAAAAATGTCTCCGTACGATAGTCAAAACATTAAAATTATAAACCGTTTAATATGTTTTATAAAGAAATATAATATTTTATTGAGTTTCCTGTGGTTTTTATAAAAGCAACTAAATGACGACGAGCAATTGAATCTACCAAATTTTGATTCAATGACGGCGTTATATTCTATCATTATTCTAGTAGTTTATTTTTTAATTCTTCTTTAGTTTTGATGGTTACCTTCAAGAATTTCCCGCACTTGCTCAATTGAGTCTAATGAAGGTGGGGTGGGGAGGGGGCT
Source organism: Harpalus rufipes (assembly GCA_951394225.1). Classification (NCBI taxonomy): domain Eukaryota; kingdom Metazoa; phylum Arthropoda; class Insecta; order Coleoptera; family Carabidae; genus Harpalus; species Harpalus rufipes. The sequence goes on along the minus strand of OX596286.1, from coordinate 21,818,329 downwards.
CTATGATTTAGCTTATTTTTTTATTTATACAGTATCCATTCTCTTACAAGACGCGAATTATTTGTAGAATCATTTTCATGCATGAAATTAAAATTGCCTAGCCCTATTTTTCGGCACAGCTTCAAATTTAAAATATCAAGGTAATCTTTACTATTCCTAATTACAATATAAGCTATTTTTTCTACTCTTGTTGACTAAATATATCTCCAAACATAATGCTGCAATGAACTCCGCCAAACAAAGTTAGCCCAGGGCCCCAAAGTCCACGGTCCGCCCATGTACTGAAGTAAACTAATATTTACTTATAATTTTCATAAAAAGATTAAAGTTATTTTATATGATTCTATTTTTTTAATACAAGAATTTATATCAAACTGTTAAGTAAATGTTTTTTGTTGTTGCAGGCCTCAATAAAGGAAGGATTCTTGCTGAAACAAACGTGGTCGTTTCAGCGATGGCGCCGAAGATATTTCAAACTGAAGGGACGCAAGCTATACTACGCCAAAGATACAAAGGTTTGGGTTTTTCTTATCGCTAATGCTCATTTTATAAAATGCTTTGCAGATGTTGTGTTGTTTTGCGAAGAGGATAAAGGAATGCTATTATTTTTGTGTTGCCTGGTTACTCCGCAAAACTGTAATAAAAGGATTGCGTACAGGTATTAAAATAATGAATATAAAATAAATATAATATTATATGTTTTGTAAATATGTAATTATTAGTATTATAAGTATGCAGTGTATTAATTTTGAAATGCATGAAGAATGAATTTTAATGTTTTTTTTATGTAACCCTAAACAATTTACATATTACATGGAATATAAAAGTGGTTCTCTCTCCACGATAGCTTTTATAAGAGCACATAAGGTGACACCTAGTAAGGCCACTCAACGTAATTAGCAAGATATGCTAATTAATAAAAGCAGTTTAGTACACCAAGAAATGAGTAATTTGGGTCCTGATGACGATATTGGGATTCGCGGAATTTTAGGAAACTAAATTAATGGCGACTAGCAAAACCTGCCGTTACAGATTTATACATAAAAAGTTATTTTTAGTGTGTTCATCTAAATATGCAAGTGTAAATTGTGTTCCTCCTCAATAAAGAACTGGTCGTCCACCAGTTAGTCTCATCGTTCGGTAAAAGCAGTAATCCACTAGTGCCCAACATCGTTCGTTTTTCCACTTATATGTAGATCTGTGCCTGTGATGTACAAATGTACACATCGTAAACCAACGTAAACATTGCAAATCATCGTTTCCTTTAACAGAAAAAGAAGTTCTCATGCTTTGATTTTTATCATTTCATTTAGAAATGTATGAAAAATATACTAATTGAAGAAAATGAACATAAGGTACATACATTATAAAAAAATCTGATGTGGCCAGCACATAACCTCTCGTCGTATATTTTACCTGGCTCTATTCATAAAGCAAAGAATATTTTTAGAAATACAAATAATATATTCATATAAGTCTATGACGTATAAACTTCTTTATTATTCAATAAGAGCACGACTCAACATAAAACAATTTTCACATATATTTACAAAATCTATAGGATATTTTACCATAAATTATGTACAATAAATTGCAAAGTAGAGTTTACTATATATAATTTTTTTGCTGGTAACATGGATTTTCAATTCGGACAAAGTTCTTGTTTACTTTCTCTTCATATTCTTCTAGTAAAAACATTAATTTTGGGCGACTAAAATATATAATCTGAATTGTGCATCTATTCTTACATATCTTCTTTTACATTTTATTTTTTCATACATGTTGTATCTAAATAACACTAATTGCCATTAATAAAATGATGGATAGATTGCACTCCGATTATTTTCTTATATCGATGTGTAATTTTGTCAATTTTTACAACTTACTTGAGAAGAATTTGATAGCTTTTTCGCAGTTCAATGTTACTCTAGCTACAGTGCTGGTGTACATTGTCCCATAATGTTTGAAACAAATTTAAGTCCTTTAATTTAGACTTGTCACCTCCATAATAGTCACAGATCAAGAATTAAGATATTATCCAAGTACATTTTTCTTTCATTACTCATTATTTCGATGAGATACAATTTTTTCTGTATTTTACGTTGCAGAGTGGAGATCATCTTCACTTTCATCTTGCGTTTATAACATTTCAATATCGTCTTCCTTCGAGCTGTATTCTCGCTTATATCTATTCTTTCCATTTAGATTTTTTATATTTAAATTCATTTTATGAAGAAATTTTGTTCTACTCTTCTATTTTTTCGAGATGATTCCAATTCATTGTTAGCATTGACAGTATTTCTGAAGGGTATGTGTAATATACCTATAATTTTAAATATTTAACTATAAATACAATAAGAAATAATATAATGTATGTACTTCCCAGAAAAAATCTTCAGTAGTGTCTCCGGATTTCTGACACTGACATTTATATGTCAGTTACAAACATTCAAATTTTCAACTATTTTCCATGGCATTCTTTCGGCTGTAAAATTTATTAAAATAGATTATTTTATATATTATATTTCTTTTATCTCTAAATCTTTAGAATATATAATAAAATAATTAAATGTATCAGATAGAGAATTTAATTTTATTTAATATTACCAAAAAAAAATTAAAAAAAAATATATTTAGAAGATTTTTATTCAAGAATCTTCTACTTCCGGTTGTCCAATTGTTACCAAAACCTTTTCAGATCTTTCCATGAATGTCCGATTGGGAAATACGTAGATAAACAAATATAAAGTCTTATAGTTTTTGAGTAATCGTCCTTCCAAAATCCCACACACACACACACACACACATCCACACACACACACACACACACACACACACACACACCCACACACACACACACACACACACAGACAGACATCATCGTAAAAATGTTAAAATCGGCTTGTAGGAACCTTAAAACTTGCTTATTCAATAAAATCTGGATATGCGATATTTAGCATGAATACAATACCTCTCTTAGCGAGATGTAAAAACAGAATTAAATGTCATATTTTTACATTTAATGTTATTATAAATAAGTAAATAAATATACCATCACGGCATATTACCCATTGCTGGGGGTGCCAATCTGCCTTGTACACAAATATAAAAGGAACGAAAACTCAAAACCCTGGAGCATGGAAAATTACAAATTACCATTCAACTCTTTTTGCTGTGTGAATATACTTGGTTGTTACTCTGTTAAACTTTTTTAATTAGTTCCCTGAATGCTCTCCATTGAGTATACGTCATATTTCATGACATGCTTGAAGTGTGTGCGCGACGTGTTATACGAGATGAAGTTTATTATAAATTTGTTAATTAATTTCATGTCGCGTTTATTACGGTTTTTTTACAACAGGTTATGTGACAGGTTCTGCTTAAACGTAGGTATACTGAAACAAGCAATTAAATGGAATATACGAGAACATTGTTCTCTATGAAAGAATAAACAACGTAAAATAACTTCAAACAGATTGTCTAAGAATGCTTGTCAAACAACTAAGTAGAAACAGAAACAAAGTTAAACTTTAAAAATGAACATTGCTTTTAAAATATAAAACGCCTTTACTATTTTAAATTCATATCATTATCTCAATATACATATTAACAAATTTTTATTTGCTTATAGAACGAGTGGTCAACAGGTTGATCATAATCTAGTTACCCGTTGATCGTTTTTCGGTCGATGACACTAATTTTAGAATTTTCATCCAATAAGTGTTTCTATAAATAAATAAATATATCATCACGGCATATTACCCATTGCTGCCAATCTACTATATACACAGATATCGGTAATGATGAAATATTTGTACCGTGAGGGCGTTTACCAGGCGTCACCTCTCGGGCACTTAATGCTGGCGTGGAGAGTGCACCACAGGGGTCAATTTTGTGCCATTAAATACGAAATAATTTTTGGCGTCGGTCGGGATCGTAACCGGGTCCCCAGATTCGCTAGCAAACACTCAGGCACACAGCCACGAGACCCCATTATAAAAACAAACTGACAAAAAATAAACATTTGTTATATTTTGTTGATTAATTTTTTTATGACAATCGAAAGTAAAAAATAATACATGCTATCTATTTTTAAAATATTCATGTAATAATCTGAATTAATAATTAATTATTTGTAGTTTACGAGAAATAAATTATTAAAGTTATGACATAACGAATCGTTAAAACATTATATCGTTAAAAAACGTAGCGAAAAAAAAAATAACGATATCGTTATTTTTTAACGACTGGAAAAATCAATCGTTACCTAAATGTTTTGTCAATAATTCAGTATTTTTATGCGTGTCAAAATAAAATTGCTACTTTGTTAAATAGTGATCTCAAAAAACCGTCATATTATAGTTTTTTGTAAGGTAATATTAAAATAATTTAATCAGTTTTTATTGCTAGCGCCTAGCGCAAGCTTCCCAATTTGTCTACAGATGGTAGTAGTAGCTCTAGCATAGCCCACAACAAGAAGAAGAAAGAGTCTGACAGCTGACAGGTTGACAGCTGGCTCCCACTAGAACTAATCTAACCTGGAAGTTTTGTGAGTGATATTGAATTATTTTAGATATTTCATTTAAAATTAAATTTGATTTTAGGAAATAAAGTTCTTAACTTGATCCAAAGGTTATTATTTTTTAAAATGTGTTGCAGAATATGGATACGAAGATAACGATTATCTTTAAGTACAAGTAATGATTTTCATAATAACGATTTCGTTATGATAACGATTCGTTAAGCGAATATTTTACAGAGTAGGCATGTTAGTGACGTCATAGCGTACCGAGCGTCTCCGTATCCCCTCTCTAAAACATTCAATTGTAAATAACTTTAATATTAGAAAATAGTGTTTAATTTTTATTATTATAATGAGAAGCTATAGTGGTTAATTTATATATTTTATGATCCATATATTGAAATTCCATTATAGTTAAATGCTTCAATAACAAAATTACAAAGTGCATCCGTCTTTTATTCGTAATTCGTTTTAGAGGTGGATGCTATACAGAAAAAAAAACAATTTATTTTATTTCTAATCTTTGCCAAAAAGTTCTGACATAAAACATAAAACAACTAGTGTATCTAGCTAAGTTTCCGGTATGGAATGTAGAATTAATGGCTTGCATCCAAGTATGTGCAGTTGACATATATTTGACCTATATAATCTGTAAATCTTCTTGAAAAGATCATGTATTTTTAAGCCATTGTTTAGTTTCTTCTACCTACGCCTTGTTCGCATCGCAAAAAAACATTTGGAAAGTCATTATTTTATCTCAATTTAATTCGTTAATGCGTTTCAATCAATTCTAGTGTGTACTAATCAGTAAAAGCGTAAAAAGAAATAAAATGTTGATGGGCCATTAACTAGTCGGGACGTCACAAATGTGTCCACGTGACAAGTAGGTCAATTGGCGCTACATGTAGGGTGGGTTTTTACTGTTTTTAGAAATGGCTAACTAGATCCTTTAGAGATGGTACTACACGACTTCTGTTTCTTACTGCCCGTCTTCCGTCAAGTGCACTCCCAGATTCACTAGACTCTTGTCTTGTTTTTGTGAAAAGAGCAATTTTACAATTCTTCCACCGACTGCACTCGGAAAATCACAGATTCACTTACTATAATTGTACTGTCTGGACAATGTGATTGTTTTTATGAGTAATCAATAAAAATAGGAGTAAAAAGTTAAGGTTAAAAAAGTTACCGGTCGGTAATCAATCATAGAAAGTCGGAAACAAAGTTTTTCTCGTAGTTCATTTTGGGGAGTTGGGAAACTGCCACGTTTTTCTTCACACATTCACTTACAATTCAGTGCTTTACGGGGTGAACTTCGTGTAGTTCCTTTTCGCACTCTATGAACCTAATCCCTTGCTGAAATATTTAAAGATTAAAAATACTTAATTTAATAAATTTTTTATCATATACAGGTTGTTCATTTTAAATAGGCCACCATTGCTATCCCGAGAACTATAAGAGCTATAAAAAATGGTTAAATGGGCAAACAATTTCTATTTCACAAGACAAATTTAAAGAAAAGAATCAGTATTTTTTTCGACCAATGGTTCTTAAAATACAGTACCAATTTTTTTTATTTTAAATAAGAACATATATTTTTATTTGCTCATTCGTTAGAAAATTTAATTCTGGATTGGATGTGGTATAAATTCCATACATAAATTTCCTTGCAAAAGATTCTAAATTTCCAGCAAAATTATTTCATAAACAAACTGTGCAAATTGCACTTGACACTGACATCTTCTTCTTCTTTAGCTTTTCCCATTAGTTAGGGGTCGCTATTTTTTATTTTCTTCCACTCATTTCTATTTTGCGTGTCGTTCTCATTCAGTACCTTTTCTCTCAGGTCTTCCGTAATACAGTTCTGCCATCTTATCGTTGGTCTTTCTCTGTTTCTTCAACCTTCTATTACTAAGGTATTCATTATTCTTCCAATATATTCATCTCTCCTCATGACATGATCAAATCAATGTAATCGTCTCTCTTGTATCTTTATAGAAACTTGTAACACGAGTTATTTCCTCACCGTATCTTTCCGTGTTTTCTCCAACATCTATTTCAACATCCTCATCTCTGCCTCATTCATTTAGTTTTCATTGATACTGACATCTGTTAATTTGAATATATATAAGTATACAAATATATTAGCAATTTTCATGATTAGCATAGCTGGCTGATTTATGAAATTTAATTTCTTTATAATTCTTTATCTCTATTTCTATTAAATATGAAGTATAAAATGCAGTCAAATCGTATAGAGAATAATATATTCTTTAAGTTATAATGTTAAATGTCAATAAATCATATTTAACTGTTAAAATCTTCAAATGAGGCTACTTCCGGTTGACCAATTATAACCAAAATATAATCAGTTGTTCTTCTGGATGTAAACTTGAGGAATACGAAAAGAATATAATTTTTGGAATCGTGGTATTGAAGTTATGCGATCCGAAACTTTCGTCACACACACACACACACACAGACACACATAAATACATACAGACATCATCTTACAAATGGTAAAATCGTATTATAGGGACCCTAAAACACGCTTATTCACTAAAAACTCATTATTGAATTTCTTGACCAAAGACAATACCTTCCTTACCTAAAGGTGACGGAAGGTAAAAATTACCAATAGTGAGCAAGCATTTAGAAACACTCAGTGTACAGTATTTAAAATTGACGTAAGTCTGAAGGTATAATGCGCTCGCTACATAATATAATTTAATAATAATCCTGGACCCACTACAACAAACAACAGTGCCGTGGAGACCACAATGGGTCTCTTAGTAGAAATGTAGAATAATTTTATTTGCATAATCTGTATTTACACCAAAGTATTGTGTTCTCTTGATAATTTACATGGACTATATTACAACAATGGTGTAAATTCTCGAAGGACAAATCATGACATGGTCCTAAGCAGGTCAGTGGGTTGTAGAAGCGGAAAGTTGGCAACTGTCGCCCTCACGGGATCCTACGGATTAGCAGGATTATTATCCCGGTCCCGGTCTCAGTCCTGCTGCCGAACACACTTCGCTACTCCGCGCCGTGCTGTGTCTACAACTTTTTAAACTTTGACCTCTTTGTGAATGGCTCCGGAGAAATAGTTCCTGAATGATGGAAACTTGCTTTTTAACAAGATGTGATATACTGATCCAGTTTAGTTGAAACTACTAACTTGGTTTAGTTTATTTTTAAAGTTTGATAAGATTATATTTTTATATTAGTTCCTGTAATTGTTTAGTAGTACATGGGGCATGAATTTCACCTATTTAAAGACAATTTTTACTTGAATTTGATGGTGCTGCTAGTGTAGCTGATAGCAGTGCACTATAAAACACTGTGTTTCTGCATATTGTTAGACTTAGACACAGATGTGGGGCTCCTTTCATTTTTTAGATGTGAAATGAAAAACAAAACATTTTTTAGTTACACGATATAATAGAAAGTAACAAACGGTTCGAAGAATAAAAATAGACAAAATAAATATCATTTGACTATTTGAGGTAAAATACTTCCGGTTCCGGAGTCCCTTTTGATGTTACGGGGTCCGACGATTTTGCCCTCCCTTCTCATCGGGTCTGGACTTGGACACTACTTAGACTTCGCCTATTCTACAATTTAATTATAAGTCCGATCAATGTCACTTTGTTATTATAAAAATATATGTTCCAGTAAAAGCATTCAAAATTCAAAATAAGTCAGCTGATAAGTTTATTAGCAAATGTAAAACTAAATATTGTGACGTAGTTTGCGCCACGAAAGCGTGGGGAGCCACGCACTCTTCTAGTTGTCAGATGTGCGGCCGCTAGCTTTTATGTAATGGAGACGGGCGGGGTCGAAACCACAGGAATATATAAAAAAGGATAACGGGCGCCACGTAATTTTTAAAGTACAATACAAACGAGATAAAATGTTTAAGTTACCTACCGTGCAAGTTGTTGCCTGAAAACAACTGAGGATCGAGAGATGAAAGAAAAAATTACTAAAACAAATGTTTAATAAATTAAAATTTAAATGTGCACTGTAAAAATTTTGGGGAGCCCAGTTTGATCCCGACCGACGTCAAAAATTATTTCGAATTTTAATTGGCACAAAAGTTACCCTGTGGTGCACACTCCATGCCAGCAATGAGTGCCTGTGAGGTGACCTTTAGTAAGCGCCCACACGGTACGAATATACTCGTATGTTGAAAATATAATCGAGTGGTGCACTCACACCACACACAGTTCATAATTATAATGTAATCAAGTAAAAACAATAATAATGTGACGAATATAAATAATATTCATCCAGAAAATTATCTATACTTGAAGATTAATGTGTCTAGATTCCAGATCTAGAAGAGAAGAACTCTCACATGATGATGAATCCAATCTAGCCTGGAAATTTTCCAGTCAGTAATCAGCAATACATTAGTCCACTTCTCTGGTAGGGTTTTGCGGACAGTTTCTCATTCGGCGTGAACGCTGAACGATACATTTCCGGAGAAGATTCGTCCTCGTCGCTGTAGTTGGCGCGCATCAACGAAATAAATTACAATAAATTAAATATATTATATAAATGACCCAGAATAACGTCTAACAACGGGGCAACGACGCAGGCATAAATGCAAAAAGAAGACGAATAAGTGCATAGATATTTCAGCAAGGAAAATAAAATTTCCACTGTGTTTTGTGATTCAAAATAGTGACATTTGATTTTCACACCGTTTCAGACCCGGTATTTTTATTATCACCTCCGGTTAAATTGTCTGTTAACTTTCAAAATGTAACATCGATATTATAACATAAGCTGTATAAATATTGTAACGTTTTATTTATATGGGCGAAGTATAAAAATCAACGAAATATTATTAATTAAAATAATACCTTTATTAAATTATAAATAATTAGGATAAATATTAAAAAGATAATAAAAATAACTAACACCATGATTAAATAATTATAAACACTAATTTCAGACTAAGAATATTATGAAATGCTTAAACACTAAGATTATTTATTTAAACAATATCACTATATTTATTTATATAACTACATTTATTTATGTTCACAACACGTAGACTTCATTGCTCGTTGCTTCTATATATCAGACTATATCTACGCTGTCGTTCGAACGGTATTTTTATAGCCCAGCGTCCTTCTGGAACCCTCCGACGCCACAGTGGCGCACGTTACAATATACATTTGTCAATTTTTTGATGCAACATTTTTCGTTTTAACTGACAGATAGTTTAACGAGAAATGAAAGTACTGATTTTTGTTTTGCTTGTCGTCCTCATTCAGTTCCTTTTCTCTCAAGTCTTCTGCAATACAGTCTTTTCATCTTATATTTGGTCTTCCTATGTTTCTTCCACCTTCTATTAATATATTCATCTCTCCTCATGACATGTTCAAACCAATGTAATCGTCTCTTTTATATCTAGAAACTTCTAACACTAGAGTTACTTCCCTTATTCTTTCATTGATTTACATTTTATTGATACTGACATCTGTCAATTTGAATTACCTGAATATATTAGCAGTTTCCATGGTTAAGTTAGCATAGCTGGCTGAATTTATTATTTGTATTCTTCTTTAACTCTATATCTGTTGAATATCAAATATAAAATGCAATCAAATCGTATAGACAATAATATATTCTTTAAGTTATAATAACATTTAACTGAGTTTTTCAAGAAAAACTGTTAAAATCTTCAAATGAGGTTACTTCCGGTTGACCAATTATAACCAAAATCTAATCAAGTCTGCATATGGTTGTAAGGAAGAGGAATACGCAAGAATTGTAATTTTTGGAATTCTAGTATTGAATATATCGTTGACGAAACCGCGGTCACACACACACACACACACACACACACACACACACACACACACACACACACACACACACACACACATACACACACACGTACAGACATCATTGTAAAAATAGTAAAATCGTATTGTAAAGACCCTAAAACGTGCTTATTCAATGAAAACTCACCACCGATTTTTTTACAACTTTTAATTCTGAACAACTTTTTACTCTGCTGTTTTTGCCGTAAAATAAACAGCTGAGGAAATTGCATAAAACAAAAATCCCATGTTAAATCTCAATGTTCACCAATAACCGCCACCACTCTGTATGTATTCTACCTCTGCGTAGCCATGAAAATAGTGCAAATTGCAATTTTAAGTCGTCAAGTTCCCTTTATATTTGTTTGCGTATGTACCATGTTTGGTTCATTTTTTTTTTGTAGTTTCTATTGAGATTAAAGAACAAAAAATTTAATAAAGTGAAGCAGTGTTATACTCGTAACAGCTCTTAACGAAAAATTGTCCATGAAATGAAAAGATGATTGAAGTATATGAAAAATTGCGCTGTCATATTTTACAGTAAAATTTTCGTCTAAACAATTTCTAATTGAAGATGACAAAGTGTGGAAGCAACAACGAAGGAAAACAAAAAAGTTGAACCTTTGCTTTTGACAGAACCGTGTAGGATAAAAGTTTCGGTGTGGAGTGCGGAAATCGAATTACTCCCTCTCGCTTAATAAGCGATTAATTTTATTATGTTCTATATAAAGTGAAAAAATAATTAATTCCGTTTAATTAAATATTTATAAAATACTTTCAGAAAATTGTATTTACTTGCTAAAACATTTCGGCACCTCTTCACAAGCTTAATTACATCTGTTTTTGAGAAAATTTCGAAGCACTTTATCATAATTTTAGTAATAACCTCTAATGCACGCACTAGATTATATATACCTACCTCATACCATCCTCAAGACAATTATATTTTATCTAATGGATGCTATTTCAGGCTCTTAAAATGGAAATCTAATTACGAAAGACAAAACAGGATGCGAGAGAGAAGGTATTTGTTATTTCTGAAGAAAATGCAATCGGTTTTTGTGAAGGAACTTTTTATTCTTTATGAGAACAATGGATCACTTTTTAATTTGGAAGAATAATGAATTATTCAAAGGCTAATGATTACCAAGTTTTTGTTATAAATAATTTGAATTTAGTTTGAAACTTTGTTGCCTTAGGGTGGATTTGTTGGTTTAACATATTTTAAAAATTCTATTAAAAAAAAGGTTATGACATTTTAAATATTAATTGAATATTTTATCTTATGCAAAAATAAAATGATCTTTTATGACGTCATTTGGTTGGTATGACGGTCACGCTAGAATGATTGAGAATAAGACATATTATGGTTTATATTTTTTAGAATTTTATTTTAAATATTTTCAAAGTAATTCCCTTCCACGTCATAAAAGCTCCCAATCAATCTTGTTTAGAAATGCTTTCAAACTAATTTCTGGGATACTCAAAAATTACCAAAGCTATGAAATAATTTCTGCTATTCTGGCTTAAAAACTGCCAAAGCTCTCAAACCACCTACTGAGTACAGTCAAATTAATTTCAGGTTGACTTTAAGTTAACTATTAAAACTGTCAAATTATAAATAATAATTCGAAAATGCTCTCTGGTTCATTCTTTTTTTCTCACAACGACACTTTGAAAAAATGATTATCTAAGTTCTAACTAGCTTAACTTTCAAATGACAGATAAATAATTTTTTAAATTTTGCAATTTTCGTTTTTCTCGGCCTATTTAATTTTATTATTCTCAATTCTAGCGCAACTCTCGTATTAAGGAATCAAGAAGGCGTCTTTATTTTACGGGGAACTTTTGCTTAAGTGTTTCTTATATTAACAATATTCTATGGAAACGAAACGTCAAATACGTAACTGAATTTCGATTTGCATATTTTTCTTTAAGATAGTTGGAGCATGAAGTAAATCTATAATCTTTGGCGTACAGCTATAGATTAAGTATTGCACGATGTAAATCCAAAATTTTAGCCAACTTGCCCAGTTCCGATCGGAGTTATTGAACTCCAAAGTTGGAAGATTTAACATGGCGAGTATAAGGAAGCTCAAGAAATCATTGACATAATTGCATCTATACTCGCGATAACTCATAAATTTTGACTAAAAACTAGGTGAACATAAATGAAGGCATGGGGAAAAAAACTAGTTAAAGAAAAACATGCAAGCCCATCTGGTTTCAAAGATATAACAAATTCAAATTGGAAATTCAACAGATATTTTCAATTTCTGAAATTTTCACACGCATTGTTGGTAGCACTGCCGCCAACGTTTTGAGAAATATCCACGATGATTTCTAACTTTCGGCATTTTTCTTTAATTTGTAACCTCACGATTACAACCATTAGCTGTTGCTGTTGCGATACCTAGCAAAATAAACATAATATACAAATAGCCATCTAACATGAAGCAAATTAGAGTTTGTGTATATTGTCCAGCACCGAATCAATAGATGGCATTGCTCTCATGATCGAACTTGTAACGAAAGGATTATCTTTGTTCGATAATCTAATCGTTACAATTTGTAAAACAAACACTTGGAAAATTAAACTGTAAATGTATTGTAAATATCTAATAAATTTTATTAACAAATTTTGACATTACATGAAAACGAGGAATACAAATATAATAAATGTTTTGTTGTCAGCTGTTCCCAGGTAACCTCGGAACAGCTGATCAACAATGGGCGAGGCTAACGTGGCGGATAACTTGATAAATATTGAAGTATACTTGCTCCGCCACAAACTAAAGTCCCTAGATTACTAAAGTACAGCAATTGGCCGCCATTTTGGCTACAAATTTGAGCGCCAAAGGAATGAAAAATAGGTTTATCCTTATAAAACAGAAAAATTTCAACGTAAAATATTGATTAATTATGTATAATAATTACTAAATAAGAAATTATTAAAAAGGAATTACTTTACCGATAAATAAATACAAAAACAAACTAATCTCACAAATAATTGACAGATCCGACAAATCAGTTCTTATGAAGTAACACCAAAATTATTTTCTTTTTCTTTCACGGAGTATTCTAAATTGTTGAAAATCCTTTTCAGATGTATTCTTGTAACATGTTATACGTACAGCAAGAAGGCATTTTTAAATAAATTGTACAAGTGACAAGACTCACCATTTTGGCTCCAAATTGCTAATATACATGCCTAATAAAACGCGTTACTTTGGTAATGTATGGACTTTAAATCCAATTAACTTAAATAAAGCTTAAAATTTATAAATTTTAAGTCGGCACTTCATTTTTTATATCAAAACGTACAATTAAAAAAAATATATTATTTCAGTAATTGTAAGAATTATTTAGTATATTTCCTCAAATATTAATAAAAATATATTTTAAAAATCTATTGTGGCCACCACAATACCTCTCGCCACTTCCGTTTTTGGTTACATAAGTATAGGGCGCGGGCAATCATATGACATTGTTGACCTTGACAAGATGTCAAATGTCAGAACTTTTCATTAAAAATTTCAAGATTTTCTAAATTCACGTAGTTAATTTCTCACCAAGAGTGTGAAATTTACTTGTCGAGGAAAATAAACCATATGGAATTGGAAAATCACTAAATTTAGAATGAGAAATTATGATATTTGACATCTATATACATAATTACTAGCTATCATTCTGACACGGGCCACCATATCTGCTTGTCAAAGCCAACAAAGTCGCATGACTGCTCACGCCCTATTGTAATAACATTTCTTGTATTGTTTAATTTTAATTTAATTCTATGAAGAAATTTTGTCGTACTCTTCTAATTTTTCGAAATGTTTCCAATTCATTGTCGGGGTTGACAGTATTTTTGAAGGGTACAGTTACAAACATTTTAATTTTGAATTGGTTTCCATGACATTATTTGGGCTGTGAGATTTATTACAATATATTATTATATACCTTATATTTCTTTATCTTTAAATCAATAAAAGATATAATACAATATTTATATGTATCAGATAGAGAATTTACTCTTCTCTATTACTACCAAGAATAAAATTAAAAAAATATATTTAGAAGTTTTTTTTAAGAATCTGCTACTTCCGGTTATCCAATTATTACCCAAACCTTTTCAGCTCTTCCCAGTAATGTCCGATTGAGAAATACGTAGTTAAACAGATATTAAGTATTATAGTTTTTGAGAAATTGTCCTTCTAACGTCCGATACACATACACACACACACACACACACACACACACACAGACACCATCGTAAAAATATTAAAATCGGATTGTAGGGGCCTTAAAACGTGCTTAATCATTAAAATCTGGATATGCGATTTGTAGCATGAATCCAATACCTCTCTTAGCGAGAAGTAAAAAACTACTCGCATATTTATATTTGGTACTTTTTTGTGATTACACAATTTTGGAAACCACCCTATTGTCAATTTTTATTAACTTCGGGCAAACTAATTTTCATTTCTCATTTATTTTTCACAAAGAGCTGCCCAAACTAGTTACGTATTCCACATTTCCGTTCATTTTTCCGCGACGAATAATTCATGCTGACCTCTTGACATTTTACTATATGCAACCCTTATCTAACGTGGGAGGCTAAACTTTCGGAGATAATTGTGTTAGGACGGCCTGGCTAATTATTAAATGCGATTAAACTTGAAGAATGAAGAACCACCAGACATGAGACTGTGACACTGAGACTACAGATTCTCTGCTGTGCGATGAATAGCTTAAATAGTGTTAGTGTTCCCACTTAACTCTCTGGAAAGGAGATTGAATATAGTGCCTAAGATTGCGTAAATTGCTAAATTAGATACGTTATTAAATTGATTGCTGATTAGTGTCATAGTATCAAGATTATAACTCGATTTAAAATTGAGGTTCGCGATTCACGATGTACCTATTTAGTTTTCCAGTGCATCAACAGTTTGCTCCATGAATTTAATGGCATTTATATCTGATCAGAAAAATATTACTTTGAGAACACATTATTCGATAAGTGCATTTTTATTTGTTTTTCTATTTATGTTTAGTTTACTGCGCCATTCTGTATATCAGATGATGAGATCATCAAAACGGGGTAAATAAGAGATTCATGGAAGTGAGCACTAAATACTAAGTCATCAGTTATGGTACTGAAGTTTCGAGTTCATATCCGAAGTATTTACAAATTATTTTGTATCCAAGAATGATCCCTGAGGTGTACTCCCACATCAGCTATAAGTGACGTGTAGTTAACGCCCTCTTCTATAAAATTATGTTATCCTTTAAGAAATCTGTGAATAAGCAGATTGATACAGAAGACTTAAATTTAAATTCAAGACAATGATTTTCTAATTCGCCTTCCATTTTCCTTGTTTGATAGATAAAACAACGTATACGGTATGTGAAAACAATAGAGAGTTGTATACAATGTTTATTGTTGTCATAGATGCGCATTACAAATATAAAAATTGATAATAAATGTCAAATTATTTAAGAAAATAATTCTTTATTTCCTTATTTTTCTTTTTTTCTTATCAGTGTGCATATCACGTGTTCGACAAAGGACTTTCAACACGTGTTATATACACTATTTTTTCTACTCCTGCAAGGGAAAAAAATAGGGAAATAAAGAATTTTTTTAAAAAATAATTTGACATTTATTATCAATTCTTGTGTTTGTGATACATATCTATGACAACACCAAACATTCTATACAACATTCATAAGTAAAATTCGTTGCTAGGATACAGAAGCATGCTGCGAAGAGTCGCTTACGACATGAAAACATATTTTGTTGTGTAGAATAACGTTCACTTTATCTGGATTATTAACGTTCACGCTATCTATTTTGCCGTTATGTGAAAATTCTCTACTTTTAGCTAAATAACATTAATCAAGCAAACGTTAACCAAAAACTCTATTAAATCTGATTTGTGACAACCCAAGTTTGAATTTGGCTATATTTATTTTCCACTCAATAGGATTACAAAGAATCCCAATTACAGAGGGAGAATAAGATGCAAAAAATGTATTAACAGAATAATTAGAGAAAAGTGATGAAATGAATCACAAAAAATCTGATGTGGCCAACACAATACCTTCCGTTTAATTTAATTTTTATTCATGTAAATACTTAAAAATAAATTAAATTTAAATACCGGGTGCGATACCGACCGAGGCCAAATATTTCGAATTTTAAATGGCACAAAAATGATCTCTGTGGTGTACTCTGCACTCCAGCAATAAGTGCTAGTGAGGTGATACCTGGTTAACGCCCGCACGGTACAAATATGTTATCATCGTTACCGAAATCAATGCAAAGCAGATTGTCACACCCAGCAATGGGTGATGTGCCGTGATGATATATTTATTTTATTTATTTATATACTTACCTATATTCATTGCTGGTGTGGAGAGTGCACTACAGGGGTAGAAATATGTCATCATCGTTACCGAAATCTGTGTACAAAGCAGTTTGGCACACCCAGCTATGGGTAATATGTCGTGATGGTATATTATATATTTTTATTAATTGTGTTGGAAACTGTAGTTCCATTCCATATAATTATTGTTCCATTTACTATTTTCTTTTTAAAACGTTACTATTATTATTTGAAATGATTAGTTTGTTAACAGTGCATATATCTGTCTGTTACATGCATTTGAGATCTCAACTGTGTAACCATGGAGTTATGTTTAAAGCGTAGGCTCCGGGATTAAAATTATAGATAATTTTAGAAACTTATCCATAAAATATATACAAAAAGTATTAACGCAAACCTGTAGAATATTTAAAAAACTTTAATTTTTATAATAACAAATCTCGAAAAAATAACATTTAGGTAAAGGTATTTTTCGAAGAAAACTATTTTGAGCTTCCAGGAAAGTGCCATTTTCGGTTATCTGATTTACTCCAAAATCTAATATAATATAAAATAATTTTTCCATATAAGAGTAAGGTAGAAATACAAGGTTTCAAAATTTTCTGAACGATAGTATTTGAGTTAGAGCGTAAAGAGGATCCACACAAGTACACACACGATCCATATACCTCCCTTACCAAGGGTAGCGGGAGGTAAAAAAAGTATCATATGGATTAAATATTAACTGAATATAACCGTGTTGATTTTCTTTTACATGATTGCAAGTTAATTTATGTAGATGTGATATTAATAAAATAGTTCTTCTAGTTTCTAAAGTTTTAAATTCAAATTCTTCCAACATATTTGAAGTAATAGTGAAGTAATATCGAAGTACCAAATGTTATGTACCAGCAATAATTCAAAAATTTCTTTTTTATTTTCTCAATCTTACATACATATTTATCATATATATACTGGATTACAAACTTGAACACAATATTCGGGTCTGAACGTAAATCATAATTATACAGTATCAAAATAGTCTTTATATGTTTTCAAAATATTGAGCACTTCTTATAACGAAACCAAGATTTCGATAAGATATTTTAGTTATATAAAGGGTTTTCCAATAAGAGGTGTTATTTTGATATTCAAAGAAAAATGCCATTTTTTAATATAAATGATCGGATGTTTATTTCATTATAAAGAGGAAGGTATGCCGTTAATAGTGGAAAATAACATCAGGCAAATGACCACCACGACCACGCTGACAGGACAATATCCTTTTCATGAAATTTTCCATAACCAAATCGCAAAGTGGCTGTCCTATGTCCTCGATAGCCTCACGAATTCCATCTTTGAGGTCTTGAGTCGACGCTGGGCAGTTGGCGTAGACCTTCTCTTTCACGTGGCCCCAAAGAAAGAAGTCGCAAGGTGTTAGATCACAAGATCTCGGTGGCCAATTGTGATCACCTCTTCAAGAGATAACACGGTCCGGAAACTTTTCCCGTAAAAGATCAATGGTTTCGTTGCTTGTGTGGCACGTAGCGCCGTCTTGTTGAAAGTAAACGTTGTCCAGATCAATACCATCCAATTCCGGCCATAAAAAATCGTTAATCATCTCTCGATAGCGCAATCCATTCACCGTAACTGTTGCAATATTCTCGGCTGTTCTTGAGCGACGTGCACGGGTTTTATTCTTCACATCACTAACTTGTCCCAACAGCTCGAATTTTTCCACCAATTTCTGTATTGCGGTCCGACAAGGTGCTTCACGACGACCCAAAAATTGTCGAGTTTTACGAACCGTCTCTGCCAAATTTTCACCATTTTTATAGTGAATTTTAATAATTTCAATGCGTTGTTGAAGCGTGTATCGTTCCATTTTTATTAATGGCGTAGTTTCTACTTGTCAAATGTCAAAAAATGACAGCTTCAAAAGCGACATCTACCGAAATAGCGGGCTATTCAAAATAACACCTCTTATTGGAAAACCCTTTACGTTAAATGTAGATCAAACTTCAGCGTAGGGTCGAAAAGCACACCTAAGTCTTTATATTGAGATACTCTGAGCAAAGTATGTCCGTCCATGTTATAACCAAAAAGTATATTATTTCTTTTCGTTGAGTAAGTCATAGTTGTGCATTTCTGAAAGTTAAATTTTAATCTACATTCATTAGACCATACCAATAGACTATCTAAGTCATATTGTATATTTTAGCAGAGACTGAATTAATTGCTTTAAACAATTTCAAATCATCTGCGTAAAGAAGTATTTTGGAATAACATACACAGTTGGCTATATAATAGATAAATAATACAAAACTAGAGGATCAAGTTTAGAGCCTTGTGGTACTCCTGAAGTGGGAGTAAATAATTTTGATTTATATCCACTCAAATGTACATACTGTTGTCTGTTACAAGATACGATTCTACAAACTCACATAAATCGTCAGATATATTGAAGTTGGCCTTTAATTTTTGCAGCAAAATTTGGTGATCTACTAAGTAGACTTTCGATAAAATAGATTCTACTGTATCGAAAGGTTTCGAAAATCTGTGTATATAATGTCTATTTGGAGTGATTGCAACAGATTATGAGCGACATAATCAGTGAATCATTAAATTTATAACAGTTGACCTTCCCTTTGCAAAATCATGTTGGTAAATGGTTATTTTATTAGTAGGTAACAGCAGAGTACATTTGTTTATAATTTATCTTTTCAAGTATTTTAGAAAATTTAAATATAGGACAAATTTGTGCAATTTTTCGTAATGTCGGATACATTTTTTTTCGGTGAATAGCCAAATTAAATAAATAATGTAATGGGGTCTCATGGCCGTGTGACTGTGTCTGGTCGCGAATATGGGGACCCGGGTTCGATCACTAAATTGACCCCTGCAAGTAAGGTTATATACAGAATTGGTAATGATGATGACATATTTTTGTGCCAGACAAACAAGTAAAAAAAAAGATATATTTCCAATTTAATTTAAAATGTAAACGATTTAGCCCTTTAGCGAAGTCAGCTTGAAAATCAAGTTACCAATATTGATATTCTACTGCCGTACACTCGATGATCATATATTTCTTCATATTTTTTCTAAGTTACTAGGCTTTTTTCACAAGGGTTTTTTTCAAATTATTTTGACAGGCTTATCTTGCGGGTGCCCCTTAACCTCAAAATATCATAGTACGTCCTTGTCGCAAACACTTGATCACAACAGCAAGTAGCTCTTGAATATCTCATCCTCAACTGCATCTTAAACTGGTCCTTTCTACGCTGCCATACCGGACGCTTTAACGCTAGCGCCTATAGAATTCACGAGAGCTTCGGCTGCAGATAATAGCCCTTAAAGGACGAAGGTGGTTGCTAGGTTCGCCTGACCATGGGAGGTAATATACGCAGTATATAAAGGTACGATGTGCAAAAGATGGATGAAGGATATACAAGGATGTGTCGATGTTGGCGTAAGTTTTGTGGAACATTTACTCCAAATTGTGTTATATAAAAAGTACAAAAATATTGCACTTTAATGTTTTCAATACGTAAATAAATATAAATAAAGTAAATTAACAATATTTTCCTGATGTTTCGAACTTTTTATCATTTGTACAATGTGGTTTTTATTGCGTACGTTGTTTTTATATTAATAAACAATTATAGCGATAGTAATATAGAATATAGATAAAAAATGTTAAAATGATAGTCATAATCTTATTGCATTAACGTATCTGTGGCTTTATGGCAAAACAATAAATATGTCACTTGTTAAATATTTCATGAAACCAAATTAAAAATTTGTCGACTTATAGTATAGATAGACAATCAAATTTTGAAATTTCTTTCCTCAAATGTCGACAGTTAATAAATTAAATTGAGTTAAGATTAGTAATATGTTTACTTTGTTTTTTGAATTTATCTTAAACGAGTAAAGATGTAATAATTACAGTTTGAGGCACAGAAGAATAATACATTTTTAAAATCAACTATTGTGCAATACAAAACAAATGTATTTTTATCGAAAGGCTGGTGTCAGTTTTGACGAGGTTTTGACAGTGAATAGATTACAGACTGCTGAATTTCATAATGTTTTCACTTATATATGTATGTTTCAAGTTTTTGTTGTTACTACTTATTTGTCATAATGACGTTACAGCAAAATATTGCCAACAACGAGCATCGTTTTAATATGGAATGTCCTAATTTGGTCGAAACAATATGAATTTTTGAAAGACAAGCGTCTTATATTCTGCTTATCGAACACTCTTATAGTCATTGCAAATGAGAGAGATATGTATACTCACCTGTGAACAACTATGTACCTTCTTAGCATCGAGTCCGGTAGATACATTTTTACGGCCTAGGCCGATAGTGCATGGCAACGACCTAAACGACGTCCGGTAGGTATTTCAAAATTAACTATATCATAATTTGTAAATTGTAAATTAGATAAAAAATGTGTTTAATAAATTTTTATCTTAACAACGCAACACGGCAAACTTGTTCAAAATAAACATCACGCTTTTGATTATTTAAATAATAATTATTCTAAATAATTTGCTTTTAAAATAGTTGTTGAATATACAGAAAATTTTATGACACACGGCCGGTAGCTGCACTTATGGTCTCGTTAGTTCACAACACGTGTCTCGCCCAACTGGGCTCGACCCGTGATGTACTAACTCTTCCTAATGACGTAAATAGCTATTCGGACATCTTTCATAAATTTTGCTGTAAAATATTTAGAATAAATATAAATGATTGAACTGTCAATCTAATTATTATGACATTACACACTTAGTTTTTGTAAGAACTGTGTGTTTTTGAATAAAAGAAGTAATGGGATGGATGACTAAATGTCAAAATGGAAAAAAATATTTGTGTTTTGGTGTAAACATGGTTGAGCAGTGGCCATCAACGTATAGATTGTATTAGGGAAATTCAGAATTTAATTCTCTTGCTTTATAAATACATAGACTGTTAAGTTATAATTTTATTGTTGTCGTATTTTATTGTTTACATATGTTTATATTATCATGTTGGCGTTGACATGTCAGTTCTGTTCAGTTGTTATATACATATTACCTTCCGTCACCTTTAGGTAAGGAAGGTATTGTCTTTGGTCAAAAAATTCAATGATGAGTTTTTACTGAATAAGCACGTTTTAGGGTCCATATAATACGATTTTACCATTTTTACGATGATGTCTGTATGTATGTGTGTCTGAAAAAAGGTCCGGATTCCATAACTTCAATACCACGATTCCAAAAATTATAATTTTTTCGTATTCCTCAAGTTTACATCCAGAAGAACAACTGATTAGATTTTGGATATAATTGGTCAACCGGAAGTAGTCTCATTTGAAGATTTAACAGTTAAATTTGATTTATTGACATTTAACGTTATTATAACTTAAAGAATATATTATTCTCTATACGATTTGATTACAATTTATACTTCATATTCAATAGATACAGAGTTAAAGAATTTTAAAGAAATTAAATTTATAATTCAGCCAGCTATGCCAAACTTGGGAACTAGTAATATATTCATATAATTCAAATTGACAGATGTCAGTATCAATAAAAAGTAAATTAATGTGGCAGATATGAGGATGTTGAAGTAGATATTGGGGAATACACGGAAAGATACGGTAAGAAAATAACTCTAGTGTTACAAGTTTTTAGAAAGATACAAGATAGACGATTACATTGGTTTGAACATGTCATGAGGAGAAATGAAGAATTATATTAGAACAAGAATGAATAGTTTAGTAATAGGACGTTAAAGAAACAGAGGAAGATCAAAGATAAGATGGAAGGACTGTATTGCGGAAGATTCGAGAGAAAAGGAACTGAATGAGAACGACATGCAAAAATAGCGACCCCTAACGAATGGGAAAAGCTAAAGAAGAAGAAGATGCCAGTGTCAAGTGTTTTTTAAATAGTTTGTTTATGAAATAATTTTACTGGAAATTTAGAATCTTTTGTAAGAAAAATTATGGAATTTATACATTATACACGAGAATGACGGAAGGTATTGTGCTGGCCACAACAGATTTTTTTTGATATGTAGTTGTCCGATCCAATTCTCGATTCTGTTTCAATAAAGTTCATTTGTATTCGATATCTGTGCCTTAATTTATTACTTCCACATATTACCTTATCAAGATAGACTATAGTGCTTTTCTCTGTTATACTATTTTGAATCACTTTTAATTATTTCATTTCACACCTAGAATAGAGTTTATTGAAATATAATAATTGTATTGTTTAAGTTTATTAAAATGTAATTAAAGCCCGAACGGGTATTCGATTATTTATGATATATTTGATAGGATCCGTTGCATCCAGCATCCCTAATTCAAAGTAACTTTCTGTATTGTAAACTATTGTTAAATAATTGTCAAACTGCCAATTTTCCTATAACGTCATATTGAAATGCATTTTGTTCTGGATTGGTCTATAATAGTAAACAGCAAACACATTGTTATAAATTTTATAGTGAATTGAACATTTGCGTGAACCACAAATATGTAATTAAATGCAATGCATTATAATGCAAACAATATTATTATCAACAACATTTGTTAACAAAAGCTATGTTATATGTTCTATAAATTAGTGATTGTGTGCATTATAATAATAATTGAATCAATTAATTATGAAAGGCTGCAAAAGGTAAAACATTCATTGCAAAACCTTATTGGTTCATAATCATGTGGTAGCAAGGGTTGAAAAGGTAGGGCGCTTTGAGGTTGAGCTACATTAGCACGGCCGGCTAATAGCTTCCCTTTCCGGTCCGGTTAGTTTTTACCGGTCTGCGAACGCAGACCTCAGGAAAGGATGAGGTTCAAAGGAAGATAAAACGATTTACACTTTCAAGCATTGATGTTTTGTGGTACTTAACAGCAAAAATACTTTCCACATGTAAAAGTTTTATTAAAAACCACATGTAATAAAAAAAACATTTTATCTCCGCGGGGTAATTCATAAGTAAAAAGATCAGTAGCGCGGTTTGTGAAAGTTCCCAATTAATTTTAGACTCGCCGAAGTGCGTAAATCGGGTAAGTGCGTTCATGTCCTGTAGTTTCTTTTTATTTTTGTACGTACTCACATTGATTATATATACTAACGTTAGTTCAATGGTACTCACTTCAATATGTATCAACTACCCATACATAGATGGCATCGCACAACTCCATCTACAGTGAGTACTTATATCAGATTTAATACGTACTTACATATTATAGTAAATTTGTCGAGTTTTGCTTGATTCTCAATCATTTGCATATATTTATGTATTTCTGTAAGTTTGATTATAAATTCTTAAATAGTTTTGATTGACGTATCCAACTACTTACTTATTTTTGTATTTTAACTCTCATTAGAAAAAATCATACCCTGCGCACTTGCCCTACAAAAATGCAGGATTGGGAAAGTGCGTACATGACAATTTTTGTTAGTATGCGCTTCCCTAAAATCAGAATAATAGGCTATTCCAACTCAATCAAATTAAGAGAAACTTGAAAGTCGTCCTATAACATTCAATAGTGTTTTTATTTTATCTTTATATTACCTTTTGATTTTTGTTTAGTTTGTACAAATTGAGAAAATAAAGATATTTATTTTCAGTAAAATTCTAATAGAATAGAATTTTTTTGAATTACAACACATATCATACCGATCGTTTTGCACATTTTAGTAAGAAGTTATGGACAATACAATTTTTACTCACATTCATATTTACAGTTTACGCAAATCGCTTAGCTTAGAAATGCTTAGACACGTCAACTTTAACAAACATGTGTTCTTCGTTTACTACTTAATTGTCATCTAGTGGTCTTAGAGGTACGAATGCAAATACTGCGTCATTATGACGCTCTAGAGTTCATGGGTCGTTATTATAAAAGGGTCATTTTATGTACAAACAAAAAATACGGGTTTATTATTTTTTTATTATTTTACATTCATCTTCTGTTCTTTTCATTTCGTTCTGGAAAAATCTCATTCCCAAGACACTCTGATGATAAATTGAAAACCCTGAAAAAATATTAATATGAATGTTTCTTGATATTAATATTTTGTTTTATTTTTCAGGTATGTGATGAGGCTTCATATTTTCCAATAATTATTCATATGAAATTGAAAGGTAGGATTTCTAAAGCTATTGATTAATTATGAATTAATTAATTAATTCAATAATGGAATTTCACCAAACTAATACATTTAGCGAAATTAAATGTCAATATTAATTCATCTGATATTTAAACAGTTGATCTGTTTTACTTTATTAATAGATTATTAGTCTTATTAGCAATAAGATAATATCGTAGATAAACATACAATATGCAATATCGTAACACAAATAAAAATACGCAAGTATTAATTACTTGCATAGTAACCTGACATAATTTGTTAATTAATAGTGCAGTGAAACAGAAAGACATTTTACAGTGCAACCGGATAATAACGTGATGTAATTTTGATGAAGTAATAAAATTACAATATGACGTCAAATTGTAAATTTCATTATTATTTTAATAGCATATATGCATGTACACAATTAGAACGCATACAGGCCAATGAGTTTACTAAAAGTATTTAAAAATGGTAATTTTTTGTTAAAATAAATTTATGCTTGGAAACAAAAGAATTTTTTTAAATTAAAATAACAAATAAAACATAACTTATTGACCTTTTGTTTTCTGTTATTTTTTGTTTATTTAAATTGTATTGCAAATGGTCAAATGTTTTCATAAATTTGTTTAATGATTTTTGATGTGAAATATCTAATGGCGCTTCTATATGGGGGTAAGAACGGCTCCTGTGGCACGACGGTCGTGCCATTCGGCCAGCCTCGTGCTTGTCGACTCTCCGCCTCGACTCGACGCTCCACGCTCGCCACTTTACTTGTGTGTATCGGTATATCAGCGTCGTTTTCTCTATATTACACGCTAACCGCTTTATTTGTATATATTGGTGTATCGGAGCGAATTTGGAAAAGCAGAGTGTCGTTTCGAGCAATAAATACTTCAATAAAAATAAATTCTAATGTTTCCCATCTGCCAGGTGTCCGCGATGGCTCATTTTTTTATAATTGATATGTATTTACTATGCCGGCATTCATACTAATGCTAGTGAATGAAAAAAAAAAGAAGTGATCTCCATGAATAATGAAATTTTTGCGGGCCTCTATTTTATCGTTATGCACAAACAATCACGGCTAAATTCAATCGTAAGATATAAACAACTTTACTTTATTGTATATATTCATTCGGTCAAAATTTCATCTTTCACGCATCACTTTTTCGTCTTTCTCATTCACCATCATTCATATGAATGACAGTGTGACATCGGCATAAGTTATTTAATAATTAATGTAAATTAAAATAAACATAAATAAATGAAATTATTAATTATGGTTTGTGGCATTATTAGTTTTGCTAATTTACATTATGCAAATTTCGGTAATTACAACATTATTTTATTGTAAAGTTCGAGTATATGTTTTTATCTGCGTTATTTTACGGACATTTAAAACTGCTGTAGGGAGTGAGTATTCATATTGTCACGTTTTATTGTTTTATGACACTTTTTAACAAAAAAGACTGTGTTGTATTCTCATCTCTTAAAATAGTATTTCCAAAATAGCACTAAGTATTTCGATGATTTAAATTTATTTTATTATATGAATAAACAAGAATTGGGTTTTTTTTGTAAATTAAACTTATAATATTTGAAATAAATGTTTGATTGATAAGTATTCCCTCAATATTTGTAAGTCATTCTAGACACTGTGCCTATAATCCGGTCCTGACAACCGTTTTCATATGTTTTTTACCTTCCGTCACCTTTAGGTAAGGAATAAGGTATGTCTTTGGTCAAAAAATTCAATGATGAGTTTTTAGTGAATAAGCATGTTTTAGGGTCCATATAATATGATTTTACCATTTTTACGATGATGTATGTGTGTGTGTGTGTGTGTGTGCGCGCGCGTGTGCGTGTGCGTGTACGTGTGCGTGCGCGTGTGCGTGTGTGTCTGTGTAACTCCAATACCACAATTCCAAAAATTATATTTTTTTTCAAATTTATATCCAGAAGAACAAGTGATTAGTCATAATTGGTGAACCGGAAGTAGCCTCATTTGAAGATTTATTGACATTTAACGTTATTATAACTTAAAGAATATATTATTCTCTATACGATTTGATTACATTTTATACTTCATATTCAATAGATATAGAGTTAAAGAATTATCAAGATATTAAATTTCATAAATCAGCCAGCTATGCTAACCATGAAAATTCAGATAATTCAAATTGACAGATGTCACTATCAATAAAAAGTAAATGAATGTGGCAGAGATGAGGATGTTGAAGTATATGTTGGGGAAGTCACGGAAAGATACGGTAAGGAAATAACTCTAGTGTTACAAGTTTCTAGAAAGATACGAGACGATTACATTGGTTTGAGCATGTCATGAGGAGAGATGTAGAATATGTTGGAAGAAGAATGAATAGCACAGTAATAGAAGATTGATGAAACACAGAGGAAGACCAAAGATAAGATAGAAGGACTGTATTGCGGAAGACTTGAGAGAAAAGGAACTGAATGAGAACGACACGCAAAACAGAAATGAGTAGAAGAAGAAAATAAAAAATAGCGATCCCTAACGAATGGGAAAAGCTAAAGAAGAAGATGTCAGTGTCAAGTGCAATTTGCATAGTTTGTCTATGACATAATTTTACTGGAAATTTAGAATCTTTTGCAAGAAAATTTATGTATGGAATTTATACATAATACACAGGATTGACGGAAGGTATTGTGCTGGCCACATCAGATTTTTTATTATTTGTATTACAAATTAAAGAAGTTGACAAAACATTTAAATAACATTGTAACGCCGGTGGCTCGAAATAATGTTGCGGGCTACAGTTTACCCGTCTGCTGGTCTAGTATGTAGGAAGATTTTCTAGACTATCTAAGATAATCTATTAATAAAAGATCAAAAATAAACAATTAACTAGAATGGCGTCATCAAAGGGGTTTTATAACAGATTAAAACTTAACAGCGTGATAATAAAGTTAAATGTTTTAAACAAACTAGAAGATTTAATTTAATTGTACACTAAAGTGTCTTGGGCTCTGGGCTTGACGTATCTAAATTTATCAAGTTTTGCTTGCATTTCAGCTTTACAGGAGTTTGGAAATGGAAAGATTAGAAACTTTTTCAATTTCAAATAGTGTTTAACTTGTTATAATTACAATAGTTGTAATTGTAGTTTCATTTAAAATTCTTCGTTACATTAAATTCCATTAAACTTCAAAAGCTACTTTATTGTACACGGATTGTTATTTACAACGAGAATACAATAGCTTTTTAACAAAACCAACTATTCCTGCTGGTATAAATTTCTTGTTACTGTTTTATTTATTTATTCCATTTGTCTCGTTTCACGTAAAAGCTCTCTGAAAAGCACGTTTATTTCAATATGCAAGGCGAGTACACGTGGCATTTTTGAATATCGAACGATTTAGGAAAAACGAATACTTTAAATTCAACGTGAATTTCAGTTTGTGTTCTTTGAGCTTTTGTAGTGAATATTATCTTCTGTATTTGTGCAATTGCAACTCGAGCCAAATATATTTTTCCGGGTATGTACATGTGTCTCATTTTCGATGTTTTTTTTAAAAGTATCTTGGATAATATTAACAATAGAGGAAAGTCATTTGCATATTCCAGTCACCACATGAATTTTCGATCTTCTTTTGTTTCTGACCTACAGGCAAAAACTCGTTTTTCATGTCTCATTTATTATAAAACAAACTTTTATTTTTTAAATTGGAACCTATGTAGAAAGTAGTCTCATTTTTTTGGTTATTTTATAAGGTTTTCATTGATATATAGCAAGTCTACATTATTTTGTTTTAAATATGAATAAAATATGAATTATTAATTTTTGATGTGAAAAAATTGAAAATAATTAAGAAACAAAAAAACTATATTATAGATCACCTTTTCTTTATTTTTAATATTATTTTCTTCATTTTTTATCATTTCTTCAATTTATATACCTCACAAACCATATTAAACCACTTTTGTAGACTTGTGCCAAAGCCATCTTTAATGTTATTAAAATATAATTTATATAGGTACCTCGAAAAAAATTAATTAAGAATAATTATAAGAACGTAATTCTTAATAATTGTCAATTTTGTCACCCCAAAAAATTAAAAATTAATATTTTATTCATGTTTAAAACAAATAATGTAGACTTGTTATCATTAAAAAGCTTATAAAATAAACAAAAAGATGAGACTATTTTCAAGATAGGTTCCCATTTAAAAAAAAATATAAGTTTATGTTATATCTCAAAAATCTAATTACGCTATTTTACTCTACGCAAAAAGCGGTACAAAATTTATCTAAAGATCAAAAATTCGAATTTTTTGGCGTCTGTCGGGATCGAACTCGGATTACCAGAGTCGCAACCAGACACTCATTATTAAATAATGAAATTTGACATTTCTTAAAACAGCGTTTTAGTTAAAACATGGCTTGTGGTACCAGGCATTGAGTCTCAAACTGACAGATATATAAACATAAGCTATAAAAATAAATAATTCTTTCATTTTCACTTTCCACAATTTTTCGATTTAAAATAAAATATAATATGCACTTCGTCACTGAAGTTCCTTTTTATCATTCATATGGTTTATTTTCTTTGGCCCTACGGATCTCGGCATTTACATTCCGCATTCGGGATAAAAAATAGAACTTCAGTGCGTGATAGGTACATAAATAACTATTATAATAGCATGATATTCAAAAAAATTCATTTTAAAAAGCCTACACCGATTTTACTTTTCGTGTTCACTAAAACTATACACTGCAACGGAACCAAACAAAATATCAAAGCTGAAATGCCGAGAAGTGACAGTATCCATGAATAATATCATCACTAGTGCCATCTTTGAGTTAATCCCATCCTCGTATTTTTCCTAATGATTAGTTTTTTTTTTTTTGTTTAATTCAAAAATAACAAATAGAGTAAAAGGGAGTAATCAAGTGCTGATGTTCAGCTGAACGAAGTGGCGAATGGGAAATGTCTTATAACAACTTTTATTTTTATCTTCATTCTTCTTCATGATTTAGTTGTTCTAATATTTTCCTTCTAATCTTGACCTAATTATCTACCTCTATTTCTCTTAATAATTTGTCCATGTTACATTATCATCATTTATATATGTTACTTTAATCCTGGTCTTTCTTTCTTTTCAAAATGATTAACTATTTCTGGTGTCTTGATTCTTTTACTTAATCTCATGCGCGAGTGGGCTTGTGCCATTGTATTTCTGTTATATCTGTATTTAACGGATTTATTTTTAGATTATGGCTTAGCTTCAAGAAGCGTTCTTAATAATAATCACTTTATTAATTTTAAAGCGCTCTTATCCCGATATATTTTTGAGATGTAACATGTAACCATGGTTGCAATGTACGAGTATAGTAAACTATGCATGTTGAGATTACAAGACATGAAACTGGATCACTTGTAATGAAGAAATACGTAGCACATTTTTTTAAGTTTAATGTCTGAAGTCGTCCGCAGTACGAGGTAATGGAGTTTCCTTTTATATATACGACCCTTTAATTTATAATTTATCGGGGTATCGTGGGCGTGTAAACAGAGATCAAGTAGTTAAATGCCAGTTTGTAATAATTTTCATTTAAAATCAAATTGTTGCTTTGTTCAACATACACGTGGACCTACTTTATATACGTACAATAAGATTTATCAACTTCGACATTGTATCAATTAATGGATTTTGAGTGAGTTTTACCAACGTTATAATAACGTTACCTTAATTAATTTTATTTTAATAACGTAACAATTCTTAAATAACGTTATGTAACCGTACCATAACAAATAACGATTCATTATAATTATTCATGTTTACAAGATTTTTGCCGATCTTAATTTCCAATAGTATATACTTGCTGTTTTCTATGATTGAACACATAATTTTATTTCTAGAATAAAATTAGTATGTTTTTTACCATAGTGTTTCTAATATTAATTTTTAATTAGTTTTTTATTATAAATTTAAGAAAAACGCAGTTATTGTAACGGTACAATATGAAACAAAAATATCGTTATTGTAAGGGTTTCATTTCTACCTTCCGTCACCTATTAGTAAGGAAGGTATCGTCTTTGATCAAAAAATTCGACAGTGAGTTTTTTTTTTCTTGAAAAAACGCAGTTAAATATCATTTATTCACATTTAATTATATTCTAAATTTTAAAGAATGTTATTCTCTGTACGATGAGATTGCATTTTAAACTTTATATTCAATAGATATAGAATTAAAGAATTATAAAGATAAATTTCATAAATCAGCCAGCTATCCTAACCATGAAAACTGCTAATATATTCAAATAATTCAAATTGACAGATGTCAGTATCAATGAAACGAAAATGAATGTGGTTGAGATGAGGATGTTGAGATACATGTTGGGAAGACACGGAAAGATAAGGAATTAAAGGATAAGGGAAATGGCTCGAGTGATAGAAGTTTCTAAAAAGATACAAGAGAGACATTTACATTGGTTTGAATATGTCATGAGGAGAGATGAAGAATATATTGGATGACTAGCTTAGTAGTAGAAGGTAGAAGAAACAGAGGAAGACCAAAGATAAGATGGGAGGACTGTATTGTGGAAGATTTGAAACGCAAAACAAATGAGTGGAAGAAGAAAATAAAAAATAGCGACCCCGAACGAATGAAAAAAGCTAAAGAAGAATAATATGTCAGTGTCAAGTGCACTTTGCATAGTTTGTTTATGAAATAATTTTACTGGAAATATAGGATTTTTTTGCAAAAAAATGTATGTATGGAATTTATACATAATACACAAGATAGATGAAAGGTAATGTGCTGGTCACATCAGATTTTTTTTTTATAAAGTTATAAAATAACGTAACGTTTTGTTAACGTTATTCCTCTGTTTACCAATCAAAAATTTCCCAATGGGGTATTTAATAATTTAAAAAAAAAAATTTTCTGTTATAAATCCAAAAATTTGTGTTAATTTTTTAAAATTGTAGCGATGTCACCATGGCTTAGAGTATGGTAGAGACAGACAGACAATACCACAGTAGTAAACTCAGGTCATGGTCATGATGACTTTACCATACCATATTCCTTCTCCAAAACATACAATTGCAAATTGGAATATTATTGCGAAATAATGTTTAAGCTTTATTAAAATGAGAAGCATAGTGGTTAATTTTTATGTTTTATGGCCCATATATTGAAATTCCATAATGAAAAAAATAAAAACAACTTGCATTACTTATACATAATCTATACTTTATTTCTGAATCATTTGATCAAACTCATACAAGTCAAAGTTTATGCTATTTCTTGGTCACTCAAAGTGTACAGTTTAAACAAAATGTATAAGCTCTTGTATAAGTGATGTTTCACGATTTGTTTATTTGACATATATCTCATACAAATTCTCATACATGTATCTGAATGTAAATATACCTTAACAAGACAGTTGACAACATGTAAAAAAAAAAAAATTTCATCACGGCATATT